>CM067377.1:192058101-192694783 GCA_034510155.1 Eucriotettix oculatus | reverse complement strand
ATATATCGGCTAGCCGATCACTGGAAATGTCTTCCTAACTTTCTGATGAAGGGGGCGGTGCCTCCGAAAATTCAAGTACTCTAAACCTCACAAGGTGTCTACCATCTATGAACCTCAGGTAAGCCACCTTCTTTCTATCTCTCTGTCCTTTCTCCATTAATTGTTTTAATAAACATGACAATGTCATTTCCTGACTCATATATATATATATATATATATATGTCAATGTCAAGCGTAGAGAAGAAAGGAAGAAAGACTGACGTTACAAACGTTTCATTATTTTGTAATTTATCCTTAATGGATGCTCCTAATAATCTCTTCTATCCCACTTCTCTCTATCCATCCCAACTAAATACATCGTATATATATCCAAGACTGACTATCTTCGATGCACCGGCGACGTAGTCTAATGGTCAAGGCGCTCTGTGGCCACAGCGGAGGCTCTGTGACAATCCGGGTTCAAGTCCCGGCGGCGCCGAATATTTACAGTCTTTCTTCCTTTCTTCTCTACGCTTGACATGTGTCTTTCCCTGAGCATAATTCTGTGCCAAACATGTGTTTCAAAGCGTATTTCCTATCTTTCTCCCTCATTTACTATCCTTACTTACTATCGTAATATCCAAAAACTTGTGACTTCGTCACGTTACAAACGTTTCATTAATTTATATATATATTTTGTAGCGGATCCCGCGTTTCTCCATATTCGAGGATTTATAATTCTTTTTGGGCGCCAGGTATTTTTCATAAAAAATACCAAAAATGGATTTTAGTAGTTTTAATTCCAATCCGAGCATGAGACATAATTATATCTGCAGGGCGTGGTCATTCTCTCATCGTCCCACCGACACAACCTGCTCCTTCCATTACCCTATGACGACTCTTTAAAGTCTCGCCAGACTACATTGTTGGCCCGGGCTGCGTCATTCGTCAACAATTGCAACTCGCAAGCTGGCCTGAATTGTTAAGTGTAACTTTTCATGTTACAATATATATATTTGGGAGAAAGGCAGGAAATTCGCTCTTTGAATCATATGTACGGCATGGAATCATGCACAAGGAAATACATATGTCAATTGTGCACCCAGGTTTGAGTCCTGGCCACATCAAATTTTTTCAGTCTTTCTTCCTTCTTCCATTCCCTTCTACTCTTGACATATGTTTGTGTTTGAATGAATGTGTGTCAAGATGGGGGTGATAGTATGCATCTCCCCAACCCCCATCAAGTCCTTGTCTCTTCCCAGACCCTCATTGAGAGAGAAAGT
Organism: Eucriotettix oculatus; assembly: GCA_034510155.1. Lineage (NCBI taxonomy): Eukaryota > Metazoa > Arthropoda > Insecta > Orthoptera > Tetrigidae > Eucriotettix > Eucriotettix oculatus. Next base: position 192,693,521 of record CM067377.1, on the reverse strand, counting down.
TGGTAACCTGGTGGGGTCAATTGTTTACGACCTAAGTTAGCAGAGCAGCAAATTTTGGCTGCTCATTCGTTGGCTAGCCGATTACTGGAAATGTCTTCCTAACTTTCTGATGAAGGGGGCGGTGCCTCCGAAAATTCAAGTACTCTAAACCCCACAAGGTGTCTACCATCTATGAACCTCAGGTGAGTCACCTTCTTTCTATTTCTCTGTCCTTTCCCCATCAATTGTTTTAATAAACATGACAATGTCATTTCCTGACTCATATATATATATATATATATATATTATATATATATATAATAATTGGATAGAAAGAAAGATAGAAATATTTGGGAGAAAGGCAGGAAATTCGCTCATTAAATCATATGTACGGCATGGAATCATGCACAAGGAAATACATATGTCAAGCGTAGAAGAGAATGGAAGAAGGAAGAAAGACTGAAAAAATTCGATGTGGCCAGGACTCGAACCTGGGTGCACGAAACAACAGTGCATCACCCCTAGAGCCGGGGCGTGCGTCTATCCACTCCGCCACCACATCGAGTATGACCAACCGAGCATTTTCAGTCTATATATCTTAGGTTTTCAAGTTAGGATGGATAGAGAAGAGGGATGGAAGAATTAGGAGCATCCGTTAGGATAAATTAAATATATATATATATGGGATAAGTGACGAAGTCACGCATTTGATAATTGGATAGAAAGAAAGATAGAAATATTTGGGAGAAAGGCAGGAAATTCGCTCATTAAATCATATGTACGGCATGGAATCATGCACAAGGAAATACATATGTCAAGCGTAGAAGAGAATGGAAGAAGGAAGAAAGACTGAAAAAATTCGATGTGGCCAGGACTCGAACCTGGGTGCACGAAACAACAGTGCATCACCCCTAGAGCCGGGGCGTGCGTCTATCCACTCCGCCACCACATCGAGTATGACCAACCGAGCATTTTCAGTCTATATATCTTAGGTTTTCAAGTTAGGATGGATAGAGAAGAGGGATGGAAGAATTAGGAGCATCCGTTAGGATAAATTAAATATATATATATATGGGATAAGTGACGAAGTCACGCATTTGATAATTGGATAGAAAGAAAGATAGAAATATTTGGGAGAAAGGCAGGAAATTCGCTCATTAAATCATATGTACGGCATGGAATCATGCACAAGGAAATACATATGTCAAGCGTAGAAGAGAATGGAAGAAGGAAGAAAGACTGAAAAAATTCGATGTGGCCAGGACTCGAACCTGGGTGCACGAAACAACAGTGCATCACCCCTAGAGCCGGGGCGTGCGTCTATCCACTCCGCCACCACATCGAGTATGACCAACCGAGCATTTTCAGTCTATATATCTTAGGTTTTCAAGTTAGGATGGATAGAGAAGAGGGATGGAAGAATTAGGAGCATCCGTTAGGATAAATTAAATATATATATATATGGGATAAGTGACGAAGTCACGCATTTGATAATTGGATAGAAAGAAAGATAGAAATATTTGGGAGAAAGGCAGGAAATTCGCTCATTAAATCATATGTACGGCATGGAATCATGCACAAGGAAATACATATGTCAAGCGTAGAAGAGAATGGAAGAAGGAAGAAAGACTGAAAAAATTCGATGTGGCCAGGACTCGAACCTGGGTGCACGAAACAACAGTGCATCACCCCTAGAGCCGGGGCGTGCGTCTATCCACTCCGCCACCACATCGAGTATGACCAACCGAGCATTTTCAGTCTATATATCTTAGGTTTTCAAGTTAGGATGGATAGAGAAGAGGGATGGAAGAATTAGGAGCATCCGTTAGGATAAATTAAATATATATATATATATGGGATAAGTGACGAAGTCACGCATTTGATAATTGGATAGAAAGAAAGATAGAAATATATATATATATATATATCACCTACTTCCCTGGGCTACGTCAACTCAACTCTTTCCTCTGCCTGGCTTACACTGGACTACATTCCAACCCTGACATGAAAAACATCCATACTACCCACCGTGATGACTCTTCCATCTGGGCATTATGGCGGGCTCGATATTATTTTCGCTTGTGCTCTTCTGTGATGGGCTTCTTGTTGGCTATGACGCATGCTGCATCGTAAAGAATGGTCCTGAATGCGCTGGTGACTCTCAACGCGCTTGTGCGATAAGCTCCAGTGATCCTCCTCCTATGTGATTTAATCTTCATGGCGTGTGTCCAAACAGGGGCAACGTATAACAAGACTGACTTAACAACTACTGCCATAAATTGTCTCCTACTTTGCCTAGGTCCTGTATTAGGCATTAGCTTGGCTAGCGCCCTAACAACTGTAGTTTGCTTTGGTGCTGGTCCTCCTGACATGTTCCCCGAAAGTCAGCCTCGAGTCAATCCATACTGAGAAACGATCCTCTGGTTCCCTACCTTAACGGGATGTCTTCTTTGTGCTTCCTACTGTTCACGAGGACCATCTCCATTTCCTGCTCGGCTAGTATAAGGCTGCTGTTCACAAGGTGCCTACTATCTATGAACCTCAGGTAAGTCACCTACTGTCTATCTTTCTTTATTGTTTTAATTAACATTACAATGACATTTCCTGACTCATATATATATATAAAGTTGAATAGCAGTAGTTTGGCCAAATCACATTTACCAAATTAGTTATATGTGATATGATTCATTATACAATTGTTGCAGTTTATCTATATACTACAAATTATTTAGATACTTGGACAGAAGTTTGGAAAAACTTTTAATATTGTATATATTTGTTTTTCAGCCTTCCTTACTGGAATTGGAAAAGAATCGAGAGAAATAACAATCCAAAATGCAAAGCGTGGTATAACAAACCTTGCTCAGCAATTGAGGTAAGCTGCTAAATTTGATAACATGAACATAAGCAAGAGTGAAGGCTTTCCTGGTGTATTTGAATGAACATATGCAATTATTTTCTATCTGAACCATGCAGCTGAACCATATTTGTAGATTATTTCAGTAAATAACTTTGTTAGTTCTTTACTGGAAATAACTTATAATTTACTTTGAACTGTGTAAGAATATTTTTCCTGTCCACAATCACAAACATCTCTTCTGTGCATTCTATAGCTTAGTACAAATTTGTAAACAAAGTTAAGTGAATACATGTAAACATGTATTTAGACAATCTAGAGACTTTGTCATCTGTACACTCTTAATGTCTTGATCCTCATGTGTATCCAAAAGTAATAACACTCCAGCTGGTATTTTTGATTCATATGGAAACTTGATTGAAGGGTTGGGGAGTATAGAATTTTTTGGAAATAATACTTTGCCAAACTCCAAAAAAAACCCAGAAGTCATCTTCAGTCCAAATAGCTTATGACACTCTATAAAACACTATTAGATGTTTTTATTACACCCTCGAATAATATTGGCTAACAACCACTTAGATACTGTAATATGAGTCTAGGACGATTCGGCACGGCCATTTCGGCGCAAGGTTGGGCACGGGGACTTTAGGTGGCGATAAACGACAATATTGTGGACACTTGTTTCAAATAAGTTATTTTATACAAATACACTTCTTATGTTAATATTAATAAAATGAAAAACAGCCTATATATGAGAAAAAAGTGATATAAACTTTATTAGCAGTAGTTCGTTTACGACGTTCCGTTCCTAAATTTTAAAACCTCATCTTTTACGATTATAATAAAAATGAATATTTACAATATATATGTATAATACAATTATGTTATAAAATGAAAAATTATTAACAAGAAATTGAAATGGATAAAACTTTTGTTGTGCAAGCAACGAGGCTGAAATAACTGTTACAAAGAATAACTCATAAGCGTATTGTTAGTTCCATAATTACAATGGAAAACTTTAACAATGAGTTAATTCTGTATAGAAAATTATTGTAAGTTGTGCAAAACACCAAAATGTACGTTTCTAATAATCCTGATGTCATCTTTAGTGAATCTGCCAAAGACATTTGACTAAATAGTTTTATAAAGTTGAAACGTTATTATCAGACAAATAAAACATAAAACTTGCAATAAAAATTAAATCCATTACTTTAATTATTGATCAATTAGAAATTAACTTGAAAAGACTTGTGGACAGTAGCACTATTAACTCTTACTAGTTTTTGACTTCTGATTATAGTGCCAGAGCCTATGCTCTAGCATATAATTTATCTTTCACAATTATCGTTTCTTCTACTAGCAGCCCTCTTCATAACATTTCTATATTTTTATATAATTCTCTTAATAAGGAAAACAATTTTACAGTCAAAACGTCTTTTAAGTTTTTGGACCATTTAAACGTCACTAATGATCATGTTTTCTTATCGTTAGATGAAGAGTTCTTATTTAATTTTTACCCCATGCATCAGTTACACCAAGTTTTAAAAATAGATGAGATAACTACTTTTCCAAATTGACAAAAATTATTTTAACAAAAATTCTTATCTTATTAAATGTAATTATAAATTCCACTTATTTTTCGTTCAAGAACATTTACTATCACGAAATCATTGATTCTACCTTGAAAATTTTTCTTTGTCGTTATTCGCGCAAATTATGAGAGATTTGGAAGCCTTATGTATTACATCTTTAGATTTAAAACCACTGAGACATTTCAAGAATGATGACTTTTTAGTATCATCCTCAGATTCCACATAAACCATTTGCTCAATACTTTTAATAATTACAACCCAGAAAGAAACTTTACAATTGAAATTGAAAAAGATCACCCTGTCAATTTTCTTGATGTTTTGTTTGTCAATAAGATAAAATTGCTATAAAAAGATCTACTTACTCAGGAATAATTCTTAATAACATGTCAAATCAGCCATTATTCCATAAGATACTATGTTTTATAATTTAGTAAATTGGGATGTCAAATTATAATGTTAGCGCTATCATAAATTTAATCTGGGAAAAATATTAATAGTGTTCTTTTTAATATTTGTCCTTTGCATTTCATTTACAAATACATTAAAATTGGGATGACTAATATTAATATGAAATTAATAATTTACCCGTAAAATCACGCTGTAAGAAATAATACAAACTTATGACTTATTATTTAATGAATTATGATATCCGAATTACCTTAAAATCCTGCAATAATTTCAGCTATGTTCAAATATTAAAAATAAAATTAATAATTTTGGTATCTGTTTAGATTGTAATTACAGTTATATTGGCCAAACTATACACACATTTAATATCTGTATTAATGGGACTTGGAAAAAATAATTAGAAAAATATTATAATTTCAGATGTAAAATATAATATTTATTTTAGACTGATGAGTGAGGTGCATCACATCAGAGCAATTCGCCTATTATTATTATTATTATTATTAAAAAAGACAAGTAATTTAAATAAATTTAAATTGCTACTTTTATAAAATTTATGTTTCACTGATGGATAAATATTTCGATTTTTATTCAGAACACAATAGTCTCATGAGTTATTGTTACGAATTGTTAAATGAATAAATAATTTGGCATCTTCAAATATTAATGAAAAGTCCAGATAATTTGTCATAAAAACGTAGCCTAATATTTATTTAAATAAACCTAAGACGTTTCGTCCATATTTGTGGAATTCATACTTATAGCTTGTTTTACTATTAATGTTTTACAACTCTTTGGTATTGCAACCAATTAAGTGTTTAGGAATATATTTAAAAATTTTGATAAATATTAAATTATATGTCTTGTAATGTTAAGTGAGTTTCGCGCCGAAACGGCTGCTTTACGTCTAGTAATGTTATGCGAATTTCGCGCCGACTGGCTTGCGCCGAAACGGCCGCGCCGAATGGTCCCATCCCGCTGTAATACTCCTTCCGCAAGCTCTGTCCCATCGTCTCTCTCTCTCTACTGTTCTTTGACATCACAGAATTGCCCCATGAATTAATTTGAAAAAACTGATTCCACCCACAATCAGGCCGAAAAAGCTCATTCCACATACACATGAATCAAGTAAAAAACATTATTTACCGTGCATTTTTTTTACGATATTACTAGTTTGCGCTCGAGTTGAGCCGGACAAGGCGGGGGACAAGGTGATGGTACCAAACTAGTCCAGTTCCAATGTTTGCTGTACTACAATAATATTTTTTCTGTTCTATAATATCTGTGAATAAAAATTAAATAAAAAATATTCTTAAAGTACTGCCAATGTTTTCAATATTTCTTATTCACTGTTTCCTTCTTCATTGCAGTCAGTGCTTCTACTACCCCTTGATTCTGAAACTTGCAGTAGAAACAACATTTCATTGCCTGATTAATTTTTTTATGTTCAGTTTTCAAATCAGCGATTTTTCTCTACACCACCTACACACACTTCATATTTTTTTGGTCAGCTTTCATTACTATTTTATTCTTCGTGCAATTTTTATATTCAGGATTAGTCAGTTTCCACAAAAGAGATAAAGGATTATAATCTTCCATTAAAAGTAAAACTTTATGTGTGTGTGTTTGTCAGGATATGACATTATCATGTCAATTAAAACAAATAATAGGGAAAGGACAGAGAGATAGAAAGTAGGTGACTTACCTAAGATTCATAGCTGTCAGACACCTTGTGAGGTTTAGATTTCTTGAATTTTCGGAGGCACCTCCCCCTTCATCAGAAAGTTAGGAAGACATTTCCAGTGATCGGCTGGCGACGACTGAGCAGCCAAATTTTGCTGCGCTGCTAGCTTAGATCATAAAAATTGAGCCCACAAGGTCACCAACCTCCGAAAATTCATATATCTCTCTGTCCTTTCCCCATTAATTGTTTTAATTAACATGACAATGTCGTGTATATATATATATATATGAGTCAGGACTGACCGACTAGCCGATCACTGGAAATGTGTTCCTAACTTTCTGATGAAGGGGGCGGTGCCTCCGAAAATTCAAGTACTCTAAACCTCACAAGGTGTCTACCATCTATGAACCACAGGTAAGCCACCTACTTTCTATCTCTCTGTCCTTTCCCCATTAATTATATATATAGGACATCTGGAGACCATGTTTACTAAAATGTTCACACAAAGAAACATTGCATGCCATTGTTTAACAATTTTTTCAAGTCTCCGATTACAGAAAATTGACCAAAGTTCTGTGAATTTTTTCCACCTGTATGTCTATACAGGTATTAAAATGCGTTGAATATTTTGAGTAGTGGTAATAACAATGGAAACAAGAAAAAATTTCCTATAAACAAGGGTTCAGTAACACACATTTTCTGAGATCTGTACACTTGTACTAAAAAAGGTTGACCTTATGTCCATTCATGACACTTGCTATAAGAGGTGCATAATTGACATCTGTAGTCTTTGCTGTCACCCTCCAACAAAATAGACAATATGTTAACAATAAATTGATGATAGTGTGGTAGGATGTATGTCCCATTCTATGATGGTGAAATGATGTTGATACCTTCTTTCTGCAACTGCATAGGGATTTTCATCAGTCCACACATGCTGATTATGAAAGCTCACACAAAATCATCTCTTGTAAACACTTCTCTTAGTCAAGGAGTAGATGTGTATATCTCATTGGTTGAAGAGCACCTGTACTAAGGGGATGTCTACTGTTTGATTCCTAGTCCCATTGAGATTTTTTCTTGATACTTCAATTCAAACTCCTTTAATGAAAGCATTTCATAAATTCTTGAATTGATATATATTTTTTCCTACAGATTGAATCAACACTGCATTGATACAGCACTAAATTTCTACAAAATGGCACTTAATAGACAACTGACAAAAGGAAGGAAGAATACGCATGTTTTGGCTGCTTGTGTGTACATGACTTGCAGAATTGAAGGCACACCACGTATCCTTGTATTGAACTGTTTTATATATGATCTACAAATATATGTTATTGTATAAAATTAGATTAAACCAGGTTGATATTCAATTCTAGAGCATTGTCCTCACATTTGGGACTTCATTAGGTAAATTTTATTATGTTTTGAAAATCTGAAGTATTTTGCCAGACAAAATATTTATAAAAAATTATGGTCTGGACAGCATCCAAGGACAGTTACACTTAAAGTCTGATGTATGCTGTTTGGACAAATTTCTTTTATATATTTGGACCTCTATATTTTATCAAACTACATAGTTCATAATTTAAATCCTGAAGAAATGTACCTGACAAAGCCCAAATGAGACAAGTAGGAATTGTATATAAACTTGGTTTGTCTGTGAATTGAATGTTTCATTTAATCTGATATAATTCTTTTGAAAAACTGGCATTAAGTGATAAAATTTTTAATATTTGCCATTGTTTCAGCATCTACGCATTAAGTGTATGATATCTTTTTTATATTTTCACTCTTCTGGGTATTATAACAATCTAATTTTATTTATACTCATTGTGCCATCTCATTTATTTCTATTCACATTCCCTATAGTAAATATTCACAATTTGCTGATCACATTGGTGTATAAATAGAAATGTAATTTTTAAATGAACAATAGTTTGCATCATTGCTTTATTTCAATAAAGATAAGAAGTGTGAAGAGATTATTTCCTGTGTATGACAAGAAAATATTGAGTTAATAACCATCATTCTTCTAGATTTATAAAATTCAGGGCTTTATTATTGTGTAACTCTTGAGATTCAATGTGATTTATTTTACATGTCAATTGCAGGTGTTTTAATTTAGAGTAAACCATGTATATTCTTATAGACATTGTTACTTGTAATTGTGGCACTTTTTTAAAGTTTAATTTATTTATGTTTGCATTGTCCATTTGCTAACACTAATGTTATTATATCTTCTTTTTTGGATATATGCATGTAAGATTCAATATTTTTCTTAACAATTTCACAGATATGCTAATTGATTTTAGTGATGTGCTACAAATATGTGTTTATGAACTTGGACGCACATACCTACGTCTTTCTCAAGCTCTTTGCATAAACATGCCATCCATGGGTAAGTTTTCTACTATCAAATTTAATTGTTCTAATTACAACAAAGAAGTAGCCAAATTACAGAGAGTAAATAAGTGATAAAATAGATACCACTATATTATATGTAATTTGACTACTTCTTTGTGTAATTAGCATATGTTTAACAGTTTTTTATATATATTTTTTCATCAAATTGAATTATTATACCTTTCAAAAATTGATATATATATATATATATATATATATATATATAAATATGAGATAGGAAATGACATTGTCATGTTTATTAAAACAATTAATGGGGGTGGTGCCTCCGAAAATTCAAGTTCTCTAAACCTCACCTCACAAGGTGTCTACCATCTATGAACCTCAGGTAAGTCATCTTCTTTCTATCTCTCTGTCCTTTCCCCATTAATTGTTTATATATATATATATATATATATACACACACAAATAAAGTGACGAAGTCACACATTGGATAGAAAGAAAGATAGATATATCAAAGAGTGAATTTCCTGCCTTTCTCCCAAATATGCCTATATTTCTTTCTATCCAATTATCCAATGTGTGACTTTGTCATTTATCCAATATATAATTTATCCCTAACAGATGCTCCTAATTCTTCCATCCCTCTTCTCTATCCTTCCTAACTTGACAATCTAATATATAGACAGAAAATGTTCGGTTGGTCATTCTCGATGTGGTGGCGGAGTCGGTAAGACGCACGCCATGGCTCAAGTGGCGGTTACACTGCTGATTTCGTGTACCCAGGTTCGAGTTCTGGCCAGTCTTTCTTCCTTCTTCCATTCCCTTCTACGCTTAACATATGTATTTCCTTGTGCATGATTCCATGCCGTACATATGATTCAAAGAGCAAATTTCCGGCCTTTCTCCCAAATATGTCTATTTTTCTTTATATATATATAATTAATAGGGAAAGGACAGAGAGATAGAAAGAAGGAGACTTACCTGAGGTTCATAGTGGTAGACACCTTGTGAGGTCAAGAGTACTTGAATTTTCGGAGGCACCGCCCCCTTCATCAGAAAGTTAGGAAGACATTTCGAGTCGTCAGCTAGCCGATCACTGGAAATGTCTTCCTAACTTTCTGATGAAGGGAGCAGTGCTTCCGAAAATTTAAGTACTCTTGACCTCACAAAGTGCCTACCACTATGAACCTGAGGTAAGTCACCTTCTTTCTATCTCTCTGTCCTTTTCCTATTAATTGTTTTAATTAACATGACAATGTCATTTCCTGACTTATATATACATTTCCCCTCGACCTAATAAATCTGTATATTTAAATTTAACTGTATCAGACCGATTGAGTTATTAAATTTTGGAGTACTGAAATGTAACTAACAATTTTGGAATAAATTAATTTGAAACCCTACTGTTACCACTAAGACCTCAATTCCCCAAAAAGTATGAATCACTGTTCAAAGAAGCTTCTGCAGAATATTCCAGTTCGCCACTCAGCTGGCTGAGAGCATCTTTTGTTTAAATTTAATTTCAGAGATGACATTTCAGTGCATTTTAGTAATTTTCTTATTTATAAATACAATTTTTTTTCACTGAATTAAGAAATATCTGGTTACCATTGAACAAAATATTGAGTTGATGCACTAGCCTGATCTGTTCATCATGATTTGGTGTTTATTCAAATGGTTTTCTGTTTGGAGTTTGACTGTTACAAAGAAACGTTTGTAGGTTGTAAACAGCTCCTTTTGTCCATTTTTCATGGCTATTGAGTGTTAAATAGAGAAATGTGAATAAAACAGTTGGGACTTTTACACTGACCAAACAATTTAAAATTGTTATTTGTGAGGCCACAAAATTTCTACGCCATAGTATGTATGAACTCAGGGCAATATAAGCAACTTAAAAACTTTTTTTGGCACTTACATGATGTCACACTTAATATTTCCAAGTTAGACCCATTTCAGAACCTACAACTTTTAATCTTTTTTCATTAACATTTTAGAAGATATTATTCATGTAATACATCTATTTAGAACACAACCCTTATTTCACAAGAAATGCATTTGTTTGGCCAAATGTATTGTCTTTATTTATTGTTTAGAAGACTGCTAATAAGAGTTCATCAATAACTTTTAGTTTTCATGTTCACAAAATGATGGGGACCTTGATGAAATGGCAGGGAAATTTGTCTTAGTACCAGTACAATTTAAACATAGCCATTATATTAGTTGGTACATCATTTCCAAAGAATGTGTCATAGAAGCCCCCCCTCCCCCCACAATCAGTTCCTTTTAAGAATAGTATATTATTAAAATAATAGATTATTTAGTTATAAAGTTTTCTTACCATTCACATATAAAGACTTAATCTGCATCGAGCCAAATTTTTCAGTTGAGTAAAAAAGATTAGTCTGATTAAATATTCAGTTAGCTTTACCTCATCTTTGAAATAATAAACCATGAAATGCGAAACCAGTCGATTGTGCAATCATGTTTCACTTTTACCATAGTACTACAAATTATACCATCAAATGCTGACTTGGAAAGGGGAAGCTTCTTTCCACCACATTTCATTTCTTAATATCCTCCATATAAATTTTTAAATACCTCTTTTTAGTGACTCTGAAAATTATTTTTAAATTTTAATAAACTACTTGAATGTTTTTCAAAAGAATCAAATTCATGACCAATTTTTTTATGTTATTTTACATTTTGTCCACAATATGGGGACTTCCTTGGGTTCAGACAAACATAATAAAATTCATTGTGAAGGTAAATTTTGAATGAATACTCATAAAACTGAATAAACAAAAGGTCCAAAAAGAGAAAAAAATTAGTTTCATAGACTATTTCCAGGGATGTTTAAAACCGAAATAATTCTTAAATTGGTTTGAAGGCATGTTTTAAAATATTCATTGAGAAATCTTGTGAAACAAAAATATGTATTGTACAACAAACTTTTTGACATTTAGATTCCCGAAATGTGATTTTTTAAATACAAATAAATTCATATTATCTTTATAAGGCAGGCCTTTGGTGTGCATTAAAATCAACCAATGGTAATTTTGTTGAAATTTTTATTTTCCTGTAAACAATGTCCAAAGGATACCGTACAGTTTTCATTGATTTTAAAAAAAGAATCAAGTAGAGAAGTTTATAAAGGATCTTATGTAAATTTACACAGAATAAATAATGATGTTCCTAATATGAAAATTATAACATACCATAGTATTCACATTTATTTACAAATGATGGAATCTTAAGCTCTACACTTCATGCAGGAATCTACAAACATACAACCAAACAGCACTACATAGCACAATATTCCAACTTAAATTGTCTTTTAATGCTGGAATGTTCATTACAGCTGATCTTGTATAGTATGTTATCATTATGGTATTGTCATTGGATGAGTTTAAATATTATGAGTGGAATAGTGGTAATGTGTTACATATAATTTAGTGCTCTCCTATTGAAGTAGGTCCATAAAATATCAACTCCGGTATCTGACCACCTTGAACACCTGTCCCATTTGTACTTTCAGAAGAGCACTGAAACTGAAAAGTTACACAGCCTACAGTGACTTCACTCATTCCTTCTTGACCAAAATAGCTCAAGTCACCACCTTCCAAGATAGCTGATGCTGTGTAGTACGACTCTGGCTCTATTTGAATAGGGTGTTCAAAATATACGTGAAAAGTATTACTTGATCCGTCTGAATAGAACTCTGTATTGTTCTCTGCCATGACACGGCCCAAACGTTTCAACTCAATTTTTACATTATAATCTGAAGCACCATTTGATGAACCGTAAAGTCCAAAGCCAACAACAAATATCCTCTTGTCAACACTAAACTGGATACTGTCACACCGTCCTCTGTACCTCCACTGATTGCTACGATAGGCACAGGACTGAAATCGATGGCAAACCTAGTGAAAAGAATAATAATTATTTAATAAAAGAATACTGGCCTAGAGAATATGTCTCCTAAGAATGATTTACCGTACCTGGGGCTTCAGTCCAGCTCTTGCCTTTATAGGATAACTGAGTTGTGGCTTTTTATGTGCAGTAAAGTGCAGAAAAATATCTATTGTTTCCTGAAGTGTAAGTATTCCTAATTGTGCAGCTCCATTTGCAAACTCCTCAAGGGTCATTGTTGGAATGCGAACAAGATACAGAGCACTTCCTAGAACCAACCGTTTATTTTGTGGTGTTGGTTCCAAGTCTTGGCGTCCACATTCTGCTGTTGCCCAATTCAAAGCTGCCTCAAAAAGATGCATTTCTTTACAGTTCAGTGTTTCACGAGCTAGCACAGATTCCAGTGTGTGAATGTCTATGTCCACAAAACCTTCTGACCGTAGAGCCATTTCAGCCTTGTGATAAAAACAATTACAATTAGTTCACTGATTAGCCTAATTTTATACATAAAATAACATAGTTATTTGCTACTTAGTAACATTAAAAAAACGATGTCAGATTCTTTCAGATATCTACTTAATTTTTTGCAGTTTAGAATGCAATAAATAGTAAAATGAAAGAGGACAGACTTTATTAAACTTTTTTCTTAGTCCACTTACTGAAATTGCTGTGTTTTGTACCAGCAATATGAATGTTCACTTATGAAAACAATTGCTACAAATTGCTTTTAATATAATACAGATTATTTGCAAATATTCTATGCAAACACATTTGCTTTTAAGAATTGATGTCTGCCCATAATCACATTTAGCAAAAAAAAGGAATATTGGTAATTTCTACCCCTTCTGTTAAATCAGCATGCTATAAAAACAAACCTCACCCCAATTATTACAGAATTTGGGAAAAGTATGCTGTTATATACATTTGTTTTACCCTAATGTGTAAAAGGGTGTGAAAACGGTTCACACAATGTATTTTAATCAAGCTAGTAATTTGTGAACTAAATGTTTTGTGTTGTCTTCAATTTCACTTCAAAATATATTTATATAAATTATACTGGGAAATTATAAATGTTTTTTGTAGTTTTTTCTTATAATCGTTAATGGATGCAAATCCTCAAGTTTGATGCTACAATAGTGTTCATGGAAAATAATGAAATTTATTACTTTTATTGCTTTCATTTTTGTATTAAAACATTTTTCTTTTTTTGTTGTAACACATTACAAAATAGTAATGGTAAAAAAATTACAAACAATGGAATGATTCTACAGCTTTATTCATCATATTCATCTTTATCACTTATGAAGATATACATAGAAAAGTCAATTATCCACTATTTTTTAGTTGGTCAAGGTAGTGGCTTTCAAGATACCTACATTCAAAACATTTATCACAATTTCACAGAAAACACAAGTTTAATAATGCCATTTTATATTCATAAAATCATCATATTATAAAAAATTACATTTGTACTTTAAAGTGGAGTACACCAAACAATAGTACTATTGTGGGACAAGGTGTTGTATGGAATGAGTCTTATTCAGTCTACGGCTCTCACAACATAGGTTATGAGTAAGCTGATATGTATCTGAATTGTCATCCAGCTGCAACGCACTGAGTGATTGAGAGACACGTACCTGGGCATCTATTACTTCCCAACACCTTTGCATAAGGTCTGGCTCTTCAAACAACCGAGACTGACTTAATAATAAACAAGCATTCTTTGCTGTTAGGCTTGTTTCCAAATAATTAACACAAGCACGTGCCAAATGGGGAACAATATATTTCTTGGCAACATAAAGTGTAGCTAGTACTGTATCAGCTTCTAACTGTATTTCATCACAATACAAGTACCTAAAAAATTCAATTATTATTAATTTAAAAAATAACGTGTTGTCACTTCATATAACAGTTATGTACTTACTTTAAAAGAGTAAGAAAAGCTGATGGTTCTACATCTGGAACTTCGATCTCCTCTTTATTTTCTGCCAGTCCGCCATAGAACATGGCATAAAAAACAGAACTCCCAGTTGCCAATACATATTTGTGTGCAGGTATGGACTGAGTGTGACCTGAAGTTAAAGTGGTACATTTATAGCTGATACAAAAGAAAGGAATGGAAACATTAAAATGGAAGATGGTTGTCTTACCAGGACTTCCCACATTAAAACGAATGTCCGCCATTAGTTCATTGTTGAACATTGCTGCATTACGTTCTCTAACCGTTGGCTTTGATGCTTGCCAATTAGGATCAACAGTTGATTGGCCAGTGCAGGATAGATTGAATGATGTATTTATCAGATTAGGTGAAGCAAGTGGAGATGTGGGTGCACTAGCTGGTTGAGTAATCTGCATAGTTTCTCGCTGAGAAATATTGTGAGGAGGTGACAATGAGAGTCCGCCATTGTTAAGTGTCTCAGCTGAAAATATTAGTCAAAAAACTTTCATTAAATACTGATATTTTTTTACAATTGTAGAATTGGCAATGAATGCCTTAAATAATATACTTAACATATAATATATAATGTAATTAATTAAAAATAGCCAACAGCTAATAAATGTGCATTAAATGCACAAGGAAAACTGAGGCCATTTACATGATTAACCAGATATTTAACAAAACGCCAAAATATATACATTCTTATCAAATACTGAAAAACTATTCTTTACCAACAAAATTATAATTTACAAACTATAATGGGGTTAACTGGTAGAATCTAAAATATTGGCACTTTCAATTTATTCTGGATGATAAAAAGAAAGGTCATGAAAGTGAAGAAGTGTACGAGTAATATTACGAAAGCAAAACTTCATATAGCAAGACTTATTAATTATCGCCATTAGCGTATTAAAAAAAAATTACTTTTGACACTTGACGTATTCAAAACGAAACAAGTTTCTTAAAAAATAATCGGTACCAAAGTCATTTCAGGTAAAACCGCTTTAAATCAGTTGTACATTTATTTACGATTTACGTGAACTAAATACCTAATAATTCGTACAGAACATTAAATTTTCAAATATCTTTGCGGAAATTTGCAAAAAGAGACACGTAATTTGCTAATAATGTGCAAGGAATCAGTTGTTTATTATTCACATTTATGTCACTTAAATTTCGGCCTGCAAAATGAGCATCTACAAAATTCACATTGCGTATTTTGTCCGAGCTTACCGTTAACCCACGCGTTAGTTTGCGAAATATTTTCGTGAAAACGTTTAATGGGTTTAGTTGTCATCTTAGAGTACAAATTGGACATAGCCATTCTTCGTTCCAAACAAGCAAAATATGTATTTATAAACTTCACTGCGTTCTATGTTAGACGGCAGCCATTTTGTAAACTCGCCCAACTTGTTGTGGTCGATATCACACACACAACAAAAAGCCGCCTCGAACGGATCCCGCTGTCATTACTCCACACAGCCACCACACACTGTCGGGTAGCTCCCGTTATCTCTCTATTCATCAGTAATATGTTTCGTCTTGAAATGAAGTAGCGTTGTGTTATCTTTCGGTTGTACCACCCAAGACCTCTAGTTCCACCACAAATACTCGGGCTTTAGTTTTATGGATTAAATCTCGTGCTTGTTGATTTATAATCTCCCCGCCCCCTCCATTCCCCTGCATGAATTACGTTACTTGTTGGGTTGATTTTAATTGGAGCGAAAGCATTACTTTATTTATAGCTCTTATTGTGCGTTTACCTCCGCGTCAGTTGCAGAGCCTTTTTATTTTAATAAAGCTCCGCGGTCACTCGATAAATCACCTCGGGTGTGACCGCTATTTAACACATTCTCCCATTTAGTGCTTATCGCCACAGACCTTCCCTTCCCGGTATCTACATCATTACCACCCGACCTGTCCCGCAGTTTGAAACCTCTCGCTGAGTGTATTGTAATTGAGCCGGCTGTCTCCATTTTCCGCATACGTGTTACAGAGAAATATTGGAGATAAAATGGGCTGGCAGTAGCCCAGGAAAAATATTGTCGTTAGCAACAGCGAAAGGAGAGACAATGTTGCTCTCGGGTCTAATTATCAACTCTGTTATTTTGTCTAGGGCTATATTGACACGCGGAAATCAGACCACATTGTAAGAATCAAATAGTGTGGATCCGCCGAAGAAAAAAAACTGGGAAATTAAAATAGGAATAGGAAATTTTCCGTTAGTTACCAAATTTTATGATAAGAAGAAATAAGTTATTGGAGTCTGTGGGAATGTGATCGTTGGATAAAATACACGGGAAAAGTGTTAAGTGTATTCTATGTATTAAGTACTCAAGTCAGAAGAGCTCATTGTTCATAGTTTTTTTTATCGATAGAGCAGAAGTTCTAGGTTTTCCTGTATTTTCCAATTCGTTTCCACAAGTTGAGTTATCAGTTCTTCTGTATTATTCTAACTCTTCTTTTTTAATCTTTGACTCATTAAATTGTGTGCCTGTTTTGACTTTGTTGACATTTTGATCTGGCACATATTTTCTTCTGGTCACTTTCCTTGGGTTTTATTATTGGTGTATTCGACATAAATTTGTTACGTACTATATTTGGTCATTATATTTCAGTCTACCTTAAATATTGATAAGGATCACAATGGCCGGTCGAAACGTCTCATATTTACTTTGTTCAAAATTTTAGTTTATTGTCTGTTATACGGGGGCCGTTAATTCTTATGTTATTTAATTTTATAGTGATGTTAATTGTGCTTATAAATTTGTAATTTTCACACTAAACTTTTTATTCGGCCAACATATACAGTTATTTGTCAGTTATATTCTAAGCATCGAAGCAAGAATTTTTGACAAATAAGCTTCATTATAACGATAGCGCTGTTGATAATTGGGCATTTTAGTTCTGCGGTCGAACCTTGTAAACATTGATTCATATCAACGATCTTTCGTCTCCAAACATTTTATTACCTCCATACATTTGTTTTTATTCGAAAAATGTAAAGACTTTAGATGTTGACACCAGAAGGATTCTGGAAATTATAGCAATTATGGTATACTCTGGAACAATGAAACTTGTTAACAATTATGATTCTAGCCTCTTTGCTGCTATGTTATCATTGGATTTCAGTACATCGTCGCTTGAATCGTGTAGTCCGATTTTTGAAAAACTCCTGCTAAATTCACTACTACGAGTGAGGAAAGGAAATGACGATTGCCGCAGAAACGTCGTAGTCCGGTATTTATTTTTTCACTCTTAACCATGGAATTTTTTGGCTATTTTATTATGTAATATTTAATTTTTGGGTGTATATTATACCTTAAAATTGTATGACCTTTTTATGACAAGTTCGGTTTGTATTTTCTAAATTGATATCTCTTTCTTGTGTTAGAGTACGTATATTTCTAAATTTATCATCGGGACGAGCAAAACGTTCTATTTTTTTTCTCTTTAGTATCGCGTCTCTATCTCAAACTTGAGGCAATACAGATTATTTACCTTAATCTTAGATTCCATCAATAAGTCCTTGAGTTTTGTAGTGAAATATATCTCGAAAAGTGTCGATGGGAGGAAGTATGTCAGCTGTATCAAAAAGTTGAGCCAATCTTAGCTTATTTATCTTAACCTGGTTCGATAAACGAGACGGAGCAATATTTCAGTAGCTAAAGTAATGGTGACCGCGTTGATGTCGCCGTTATAATGAATCTATTTCGATTCGTTTCCTCGCCAACTGTTGCGGGCTACTTGTATTCACGGCTCGTAACCTGAATCTTGGCAAAGCTTTTGGGCACTTTCACTGCTCACGACACTCACTCCGGGAACCGTCTCATTCGGAAAGGGAATTCTGATGTCAAATAGATTTCACTTTCTAGGCTGTAGTTCCGATTTGTGAAAACGGAAGATGACAAAAAGAGGGAAAGTTAGAGAAAAAATCCATGTTGGTAAAGATGTTGAGGAAACAAATTAGTGAAGATTATTGTTTGAATAGGTGGCGTTAAAAGTCAAGAAATTGAGTCGATGTAGTCAGGAACGGAGGAGGAGAAGAAAATATAGAAACCAAATGAGTATTCAGAACCTCGACAGATGTCGAAAATGCCCTCTAATATATGAGTGAAATTAAAGTAATTAAGCGATACCGATGAGGTGGATAAACGTTACACATTCAATTGATAAGTACTAGAGGTTTTACTTTGTGCGTGTTTGATTGTTCGCAGCATGAAGAAGAGTTAGTTTGGAAAATATGAAGTCTAACATCCCGACGAAAGCAAAGAAAACAGGGACTTGAAGAGATGAAAGAGGAAAGGAGAATTTTCAAAACGAAAGGAAGGCCGGGAAAAGAGGAGTCTACAGCATGGGATTCTCAACAGAGCTAACGAGGCTACAGAAACTGTAAAAAGCATTCTTCATGAGCATGAATACCATCAGAATCCAACATTGATTTTGGGATCCCCGAAAGTTTTTTTCTTCTTAAGTTCTAAGTACGGTGTTTACAGTGAAACTGTGGGAAGATCGGAAATGTAAAAGATCTGGAGGCTGATGAAAGGATGCCGCTGTCGAAGTCTGAGTGAGCACGGAAAATACGGAATCAGCATGTAAAGTAGAAGATGAGACAAGGCCATTATTATTATTATTAATTTTGAGTCTTAAGAAGAGAGTTTCTGAAAACCTTCTCGGCCTGGACCAAATTGGCTAAATCTAGCCGTAGAAAGCTTTGGGAAACCTAATTTTTAGGCTGCTGTTGATATTAATGACAGTTTCTAATTTTTTTAGCGGAGACCAAAATATGAGAAATGACGAAACAGTGAAAAGAAGAAAGAAAAATCCAAGTGGTTATCTTCATGGGGGAAAATGTTAATCAGATCTGGTTCAGTATTGCCCTACTACTTTTTGAAGACGAAATCGTTAACCAAAGAAACAGATTTATTTAAAGCAACTTGATAATAATAAAAATTAAGAAGAAACATCTGCCTGTTATTTAAAGATTTAATTTTATGTCTAATTTACGTAAATAATAAAATAGAATTCATTACCTGGTTCAGACTTTATTTTTAATACATTCAGAAAGAAAAACGTTTTGTACAAACTTCAGGTTTTTCTCCTGATTGTCGCCACAAGTTTACACTAGCAGATACAATATATTTAGAATTTCACAACTTTTCAAATCTCTTTTTTGTAGAGAAGACTCGGGAGAACTTATAAAATGCTATAATTCTAAATATATTGAATCTGATAGTGTAAACTCGTGGTGACAATCGGGATAAAAACCTGAAGGCGGTACAAAACGATGTATTAAAAATGAAGTCTGAACCAGGTCATAAAATTTATTTTATTATCTATTTATTATTATTATTCTATTATTGGTTTAAAAACTATTTATGCTGTTCGAAACATCGTCGTAATTTCTTTGTAATACATAAAATAAATAGTTTTGACTCAGGGACATTTATTTATATCATCTAATTAATATTGTATCTGAGCTTATTGAATGAATACAACAGGCAAATTAGGCAGAAATAAATTATAATAATATAAAAAAATCACTACGTATCGTATCTTTCTTTGGAACCTCTTCAGGTACAATTATGAATAGTTAATGTTATGATATATAAATATCGAGGTATTTTTAACAGAAATTTATTTCTGTCTATTTTGAGTATTGTCTTCATAAAAATAAGCTCAGTTAGGAAGTTTTCGACGACGTCATATTCATCCTATGCATGTGAATAATTTACAATCATTTTATATTCAGAATTCTTCAATAGGAACGTCTAAATTTGGTCTAATCCAGAGATAAGACCTTAACAAGAACAGAATATATTACTGATGAAAACGGTTAGATTTCCTCTACCAGTATTGCCTATTGCAGACTACGATAAGACAGTGGCCAACCATCCCAATGCCGCGCCGTTGTCCACAAGCTTCAAACACGGAGTAAATGCGACAGTTTGTATGCGAGTAGTGGTGTACGGTTTCTATTTTCTTGATTGAGGCATTGAGCGTCGGAGACCTCGCAGAGTACTGGCGAGGTCCCAATTTTGTTTAAAAGAAATAAACACCGACACCGCAGTTGGATGTCGATGCTGAGTTTGTTTTGGTGCAGGCGCAGCGGAGAGTTCATCAAGTCTCTGCGCTTCTGACTCAGGGGATTATTACGGGTGTGTTGAGTCATATGGACTCTGCGACTGCCAAAATCCTCGTCCTCGAGTTTGTTTCCAATTTATTTACGACCGATTCTTTTCTCTAATCGCTTCAGTGCAGATGGCATAGTCCATTAAATAATGGTTTTATTTCTGTTTGCCGTCGCATTTTGCGCTATTCTCAACAAATAGTTACTAAAAGAATCTTCCATAAATCGAGCGGTTGTGAATAACACAATCTATACGTTATCAGACTTGCCTGTGATGTTCAGCACGTTTCGCTTTACCACGTGATCGATTTAATCACTCGGATATCTTCCTGAAGGTCAGTCAATTAAGCGAAACATGTCAGATATAACAGCGTTCTCACACTTGAGAGATTATTTCTAGGTGAATGTCCCTTCGTTTATTTTTAGTTCAAAAGGCTCTCATTCCATTTTATAAAATTATATTCCCTCCGCTCCTTCACTATTCTCACTGTTCGGCATATTTTTGAAGTATATATTATGGTTTATTATTTCATTATCATTACGCTTTGAATTGTCTTTTTTTGAGTACTTGAAATATTGTCCTCTGACGGATATAATTGGAGGATTGTAGTCTGTTGTTGTTATAGTCAGTCCACGATCTGGTTTGAATAAGCTCTCCATGCTAATCTATCGCGAGCTCATTTTTTTTCTCTACAAAACTATGGCAGCCCACATACATTTCCTAGTCTTCCTATTCCATTCCTACCCCACACGCTTCCCTCTAATATTAATTTAACGAGATCTTAATGGTGCCTATCAGTCTCCTCCGTAATGTTCTCTCCTCACCAGTTCTATTCAAAACTTCTCGATTAGTGACTATCGCCTTATTCTTCTGTAGCTCTGCAATTTTTAACGGTTCTGTTCTTTCCTGATCTCTACTGCTCCCGTACAGTGCCACAATCCTCACAAACACGTTTAGAAATGAGTTTCCTAGTATCCAAAAATATGAGATGTTATCGATATGTATGTATAAACTACTTATGTGTCTGTCAGCTGGACACATTTAAACGTGTTTTTTTTCCGTATTTGTATTTCTACTTTCTTTTTAAGTAAAATATCGTCTGTCTCTACAACTCTACTTAATTTAAAGTCAAAGATAGGATGATGATGTAAGGGACTGTGGACAACTCTGTTGTCTTCAGATTCATACCACTTTCTTCAGGGTATTTAAATTGGTACTTCAGATAATTTGATATAGTTATTAGCGGCCAATCCCAGTTTGTGTGAGAAAGAGGTATAACTTGGGTAAAAAACCATTTTTGGCCATAGTAGGAAACTGTGTTCGTCTTCAGCGCATCGGGCAGATTCCGCACTGACAAACAAGCTTGGGACCTACTTGATTCAGTCGAGTTTGTAAACAACTGATATCCTAAACAGCGCAATCCGTTTCTTTAACGCCGAAAAATTATAATTGGGACTCTGTAGAACCAAATTATCCAAATTAGCGATGTTAATGTAATCGTTGTAACAATTTATCACTTATTCGAATCCAATATTCAGTTTTCGAATGAAATGATATCTAAAAAAACCGAACATTTTTTTGCCTTCATACCTCTTAAAAGGAGTTGCGAGTTCTGTGGTATTGAAATGTTACTTCAATACCCTTTCCTCTCTCTCAATTATATTCGCTACACAATCTCCCAATTTGAGGTTGGTTTTCTACAGTTTTCATTATACGTTCCCACATTCCTACACGACTTAGGAATTCGTTGGCCGTCAGTGTTTTTAAAGGGTTTTATGAAATTGAAGGCAAGCAAACAACAGATCTGTTGGAGGACATGGTAAACAGAAGGACAGTTTCGTTAGCATAGGCAATGAGCTTACCGCCGAAACGCTTTTCAGCTTCTTCTCTTTGTCCCTGCATTTCAGCTTCACAAAAGGCAACGGGCAAAAATACTTTCACAGTTAAAACTGTTTTTGGAGTGTTCTGCTATAAGGCAGGCTTGATGTCTGTTTACATGCTACGAGTTCGTCATTCTAGCATCACTGTGTTCACTTGTAGAATATTTTCTACTACCTTCTCTTGTCTTCTGTCATCACTCCTCCGTCTCTTAATTACTGACCGAGTATTTATTATTACTATTATATATTTGTAGACCTAAGTCTTTCACTGCATAGGTAATTGATGAAATTGTCTCAGCCGAGATGTTTCGTTCTGGCGAAGTTCGCTGGAATTCCTAGAGATACGTTATTTATACCCGTTTTTCTTTTACGGCAACGGTTTACCAACTGTCTGCGATTCCAAAATGTTTATCTTTCACTTTCGAAATTATAATGCACCGGCTGACGACGGCAGAGCTAAGCTGTCGGAACGTTGTACGAAGCTCCAGAATTGTTAATTAATTCAGTGCCCTCTATACAATCTGCTTCAGAAAACCATCTACTGGAAATACGATTGGTCTTTTATTTTGTATTTTCTCCCTGTTGTCGAATAATATCGTCTTTGTTCCTCCACCCTCCATATTTCTCCTTCTTTGCCGCGGCATTTAGATCGACAAGCCTCACTTTTGTAGCATCAGTAATGTATGGAACATTGACAGTGATGTTAATTAGATTTTTTTTTATTCGGTGGAACTAACTTGACAGTTGCAAACAAAGTAAGGGTGCAAGGTGTTTGGAGCATTCTGTCAGCGATACCAGTTTCTGTGTCGTGTACAGACTGACACCAAAAAAGAAAACCGGCAAGTATTGAAATGCGTAGCGGCGTATGTGTTCAGTTGGCAGCAGTGCGCGACAGTGAGTCTCATGCACAGAGAAAATAAAACTAAATCTTTGTGATTTAGTAGTTATGGATGATCGGAATAAACGATAGATAGTTTGGAAGGTCACTCCCTGCTTCTAGGAAACTGTGATCAGGTCTACCGCGGAGGGAATTAAGAATTTTGGATTCGGCAAGTTCTGTTATACAAAGAAGTTTCAGGAGAGAGTGTGATATTTAAGAGAGTGAAACCAAGACAGTTGTTCCTCTTATGCTCGTGTATTAGGAATTGTAAACATTAAGTAGATCGTCAAACATCTACAGAGAAAATAATGCGGTATTTTTTTTATCCATGAATCGTGGACCTTTAGCGTCAATGCCAAGCAAACATTCGAAAATTCACGTGCGTTACTTTCTTCCAAATACCAAGGATGTCAGACAAGGTTTTTCCACTCGCAATGCAGATTTTAGACGGTGGATATTGTTGAATTGAGTGTATCCTTGTGTTTCTGTAAAGTTGACCTCACCGTGCTTTTGCATTCTTGCTGTAACGTTCCTGGGTGTCACTAATGATTCCCTGTATGCATAATCGTCGATCTGTTATGAAATTTTAAGTGTCTGTCGTTTCAGTTCAATCAGAATAAGGCGTTCCACCTCAAGGTAAACAGGATCGGTCAGTTGTTGAATCGTCGTGTTCAAAAGTAGCAAAGAGTCTTTTCGTAGGTTCTAACGTTTTATTTACCTTTGTTTCTCTCTCAGCAATTATTGAGACCATTAAGCCATTACCTGAAAAGGATGCGCATATATAGCGGAAACACAGTTTTTCTTTTGCCACCTGAACAGAAACCATTTTAAAACCCACTGAGCATCTCACAAGTAGTGGCTCTACTTTATTATTTATATATGTAGTGATGTGGGAAATTTCGTTTCAAGTTGCCGTTTGACAGTTTTCTTTTCGCCATTCAACGTTAAGATTAATTTTCTATTTTAATTATACCTATCCAAAAACCTGTATCGCACTTGTTGTTTCTGCAGGTGTCACTCCGACGTAATCGCTGTCGTAATTACAAGCCGCGTAGAAAGTATTCCACCAGATTCTAACCTTGAATTTTATTTTTGGTCGAGAAGAGACATTATAGTTGTAGTTATTTTGTAAAAATTTTGATTGACAGGAGATATTGGCTCATTATAAACGTGTTGTTGAAGGATCTTCTTGGCCATGTTCAGTCACTCACAGAACTATGAAAGGTAGAATTTCGTTCTCAACGCGGGACTTGAGGGATTGTTTAAATTTGCATTTCTTTCTAACTTCGTACTAAAATACTGTCCGTTTAAGTTAAGTAAATTGTATATACAGGGTGATTCAAAACTTTCGACTAACCCTGAGGGGTGATAGATCTAATAAGGAACATTTTTTGTTATACAACTTATATCTTCTGACGCGTCGATTCGAAGTTACCGTTGAAAACTTTTACGTAAGAAGCGAAAGGAAACACAGGTGCTCTGGTATTTCTACGTGTTTAATCAGAAAATTGGAACAAATTACAGGAGGTGTTCAAAGTGTGTGGCCTGTACCCGATTGCCTGTCGGACTCTGGTAAACATGTCAGGTCTGTTGTTGGTACATGCAGATATTTCTGCTACCGTCTCCGCGAGCCTTCCCATAACACGTTACCACGTCGGCCAACTCGCGAAAAGTATGGACATTCATTCTCAGTTGAAGATTACACTCGAATAACTCAATACTCTACTGTGAATAGGTCGTCTCCAAGCCTTCTCGTCTCTCACAAACATCAACAAACAAACAGGGCGCACACATCTGCATTACATTGACGTACGCCCGCAGGAAAACATTTTCAACTGTAACTTAGAAACAACGCATCAGAAGATATACGATCTTTATTGTTAGGTCTATCACCTCTCAAAGTTTGTCATTGAGGTTTTGACCCACCCTGTATATTTATAGGAGAGTTTTATATGAATTTGTGAATGAAGCACAGACCGGGCGCTCAAAAGTCTTATTTCCTCGGACTTGGAGTTACGATTTTCTGTATTCAAAAATTAGAAACTTACAGAACAAAATAATTTATATGAAATAAAATAACGACCAGTTTTTACAGACACAGTTTTATTTAATTTAGACGACGTTTCGTCACCACATATGGGACTCCCTCAGGTAATGTTAAATGTTGAAATTTTGATGAAATAAAAGCGATTCCAAATCAAAGCTCGGATTTACCGGAGCAAATCACAAGTGGAGACGAAACGTCGTTTAAATTACATAGAAACTGGTCGATAATTTATTTTATTTAATTATTGAAAAAAGAGGTAATTATTTTACTAAAATAATTTATATTTTAAGTAACTTAATTATTTACAGACAATAGAATAACAATTTTGATCAATATTTTAGAAATTAGTAATGTTTCAACCAGCCCTTGTGGTCCTTGAGGCCAGACTGAAATATTTTGAACAAAGAGTAAAAAACAAAGAATAACCCAAAGATGTGACGAACAGAGATTATGCACTGAATTTAAATGAGGAGAGTCTTGTTTTACATGTACAGAAAATTTATTGGATTTGATGTAAAGGGTTTCATAAATTAATCCCTCGTAATAATATACATTTTTTATCTAAAATAACAGTATTATCAAAATTAATAAAAGTGATTTCGTTCCAGACTATTTTTAGTGATGGGGAATGTTTATAAGTTAGAAAATTTAAATTAACTTTATGTTCCTTAATTC
This sequence comes from Eucriotettix oculatus, assembly GCA_034510155.1. Lineage (NCBI taxonomy): Eukaryota > Metazoa > Arthropoda > Insecta > Orthoptera > Tetrigidae > Eucriotettix > Eucriotettix oculatus. The sequence goes on along the minus strand of CM067377.1, from coordinate 192,667,170 downwards.
TAGTTGACAGAGATCGTTTCGTCTGATCTTCGTATAACAAGATGAATAGTTATTAAAAGAATTTTGTAAAAATATTGTCAAGGACCTAAAGGGACGAAATTTCTACATTTTTCTAATTTCTTATTTTGTTCACAACTTTTTTGTTTTGTCTTTTACTCGTATGTCATTGAAGTTATATACGCACGTTAATTGTTGTTATTTTTTAATTTTAATGTCGTATAATTTATCTTATTTACAAAAAAGTCTGGGGTATGCTAGACACTAAGTACGCGGGACAAATTAAATAAATACGTGAGGTAGTAAAATTTCGTATTGTGTCGGTGAATCCGGTTTGTTGCGTGAAAACCCGAACATGACTGATAACATCCGTCCGTAATCTGTCTGACGTCGCAGAAGCCTCTCTGATCACAAAAAATAATAAGATAGAGCAATATGTGAGCCAATAGAAATGTAAAAAGAGGTCTCAGAATTGCTGGCTGGATTATGTGCAGGATTCCTGCATTATAAGCAAACGGGAACATTCCCGTGACACTAGAAACCGGCTTAACTCTGACTGACCTCGGAAGCCCAGATGCCTATGTAAAGGAACTGTCGAGACGGAACCTTGAAAATGCACAGAGTTTGCCATCGAAACGTTCACTCCCGACTTGCCCTTAAACGTGGCTCAGAAGATCCAAAAACCGACGGTTATTTCTGAATCGTAAACTTCGGTAGTGCTCATATTCCTAATAATACAGCTAATTCCACCCGTGAAAAGGAACTACTAGAATTAGGTATACAGAATGCCCCATTTTTATTTGACAATGGCTCCCACGAATCAGATTAAGTTTCAAAGACAGATGCCGCCTCTGATGAAAGCCAAATCTGCATTTCCTGTTACAGATCAACGTCGTCCTTGAAATGTTTTCCACGAAGGAATTTCTTCCTCGTCATTCCATCACTCATTATTGATCCCCCTTACACCTCATTCAATTACCCACGATTGTTTGCTGACGTAATATTCCTTGCATTCAAGAAACGAATCACTGATCCGACTTCACAGTCGGCGAGTCGTTCAGTTGTTTTGAACATTTTGAAACGCACTAAGAAAACGACAAACAAAAAACACCATGCTTCACAGATGCGTCTGGCTTCCTAATGATCCCGGATGTACAAAATCGCAACCGCAGCAGAAAATATTAAAACGGTACTTACTTCAGAAACAACCGTCGTAGATAATATTATATATCAGAAATAAAATTGACTGCAAGCTGCCAAGCAACTCGTATTTATATGGCGCCGCACTCGACTTATAAAACATATTTATATATTTATTTAGTACTGTTACTTAAATAAATCGTTCTTTAAATTTACAGGCTATTTCGTGCTAAACAGACCAAATAGCTGGATCAACTATTTTATTGTTATAAATTATATGCACTGCGTATGTGTAGAAAAGCCTCTAATTTCTTATGTTTTGGGTTAAGACATAGCTATCAGCCCTTGGGGCGATGTGTGGGGGGCGTAAATCTTTAAAAATAGGCAAAAATGGCCGATTTTTGGGCGGAATAAAATTGTTTGGTCCCAATTACTTTGATAGCGTTTACCCCAACAGAGTGTGTATAGATTGAACGCTTGCAGCATGGCAGGGAAATACTAATAGGGGTGGAGGTAGAGGGGCGTCACAACAATAACAAGAAAACAATCGAGATTGGTGTCAAAACCGCTGTAATGAGAGTCGCTAATGCTGATTCTAACATCAACGACCGGTGAACTTACAAGTCAGTCCCTAAATATCACATTCAGTCTTAAACCGGAGTATAAATTTTGACCAAATTTTATACTTGTGTCATTTTAAACCCGAAAGCAAACACTGTTGGAGTTAGACACGATTATCACCCACAGGAACGAATTTGGAATGGGCGTAAATTTTTTCTATAGTGCGGGGTGGGGTGAGGGGTTCAAATCAATAGCAGGATATCAAACGATGCTGGTGTCTTATTCGGGGTTATGGAAGTAACTGCGTTGAATTGTGACATTCACCTTGCAACTTCACCTGCACTTCAGTCCCAGAGTATCTGGAGGGGATGCAATGATACGACATCATCGATTACTATTCAGGGGTTTTGTTATTGGGCTATTATAAATAAATAACCAGGCAACGCCGGCCACCTAGCTAGTTTTCATTTTTTTATCGACAAATTCTTTTACTAAAATTTACTGTATTCGTTGAATATTAAATTAATTTTCTGTGGAGTAAAATTTCAGGTATTCATGAACGAGTTCTATTAAATAGATAGATATAATTTTACAATAGTGTTTTTGAGCCTTGCCCGCACATATAAGACGTTTCAGCAATGTAAAGTCGTTAAATTAACTTCGATATTTCACAATATATTTGAAATATTATTAAAAAATGAAAGGTTTCGAAGTAAAAAAGTAGTACTTTAAAGTAAAAAGTTAATAATGAAATTAATGATGTACAATTCATGACTCATTGTGCGGCCTTGTAGTGAGTCTGTATAGCTGGACAGATTATTTGCTTTCTCACCTTCAACACACGTCTTAGGATAAGGGAAAGGATAAGCGTCTGTATTCATGGCAAATCTGGAAAAGACTCGTAGTCTAACCCGGAAACTCGTGCCGAAAACGCAGCTGGGTTCGAAACTGGTTCGCAGTATCTCATTTCCGCCGCGAGATCAGAACATCCGCCGGACCTTTACCTTGGTATCTTATTCCCTGAGCAAGGTCGAGCCAACTCGGCGACCTGGGGGAGGGAGATGGAGACGGAGACGGAGAGGAAGCCGTGGAACTAGATTTTCTCGTCGGAGACCCGTCTGCAAAGAACGCAGTGGCGCACAGGAAGTGCCACATTCAAAATGTAATACGTCGGCGAAGTGTTCCATTACCGTGTATTTTGGGTGGAGAAAGAGAGAGAAATCACCTGACGGTTTCTGAAGAGGGAAACGAAAATAACAGATATACTTTACAGTTCTCTGGCGACATGTTGCTACAAATTCGACCATAGTTTAAGTGAAACTGGATTTATCCTTATTAATATTTTTTTACTGTGCGTTTGATAATCAAAGGCTAGGTTCAAAATGTTTGTGAAACGCCCTTCTTTCTCTGAGATGTTGAAGATATTTACTGTAAAAAATTGGGATGTTAGAGTTATTTTCTAAATTAGTAAATACTTATGCACTAACTTTTAAGCGAAACTATTTTATGTCAGTTTGATACATCGATTACAGTGCAATTAAAATTACGTGGCACTTGTCTCCACTTTCTCTTGAGGGATGTGCAATGCAGAAGATAGGCAGATTATTTTGTGCGACTTACGAATATAAAGTCTATCAATTAAAGATATTCCTCGTAAAATTGCAAGCTAATACAGAGGACTGTGCGAGACGAAACTGCCAACATTGAGTTGATTAAGATTGTATTAAACACACTTGGTTATTTATTATCTACATAAAAAGTTAATGTATGCTGTTTGTTTTAGAAAGACAGCCTACCGTGGGGGGGGGGGGTTATCCGCTTTGGTGGCTCTCCCTTATAAAGCATAGGAAAGGATGGAAAGCAAAGCAAGGTAGCCAAGGGTTGACTAGTGCCCACGGGCTGTAGTTTAAGGATCCGACCCGGTGATTGATACAGGGAAAACCCTAGGCGTTTGGTACTACTCCCTTGCCCTTCCGCTGACGGGAGACTAAGTTTTTGTGGGGAGGAACAAACTCTGGTGCATGCCTCGTCCAGATTTAGGGAGGAGATGGCGGACTGATCCAATGGGATCAGGGAACAACTCTTACCTTAAGCACGATGTCTGCGATTGCAAAGCATGCACCCCTCAAAACTGCGTAAGGCCGTCTCGGCTTGCGGGTTATGGCCTGAGGTCAGAGGAGGACTACCTTTGGGTTTCGTTATCGTCTCAATGCATGCTGTGCGTTGTTTATATGGGGCTTCGTTCAAACTAACTGCGACTTATAAGGTTTGTCCATTCATCCGATTGTTGCCACAGAGAAATTTTATGTCGATCTTTTGAAGATATAAGTGATTTACTTTCATCCCCCTTACTCCCTTGCAGGCCAAATAATGTCCCACGTTAATCATCTGCTCTGCGACTTCATGTTTATTCCTTATGTGTTCTAAACCAATCATCAGATCGCCATGAGACGGTTTTTGCCGATATCTTCAGGATTTAGGTTCCTCCCCGCACCCCTCTTTCAGACCAAAAAAGGCAACTGCATTATTACACCTCACGTACCCTCTCAAACCAGATAATTACGTTGCTGCGAAATAATGGTTATACTTTTTAATTATTTAATAAGCATGAATTTTTTTATAAATCGCAGTGCAAGTGATTAAGGCTCTATGTAAATAAGGACCACGGTTTTGCCTTCGTACAAGTCAAATCAAACAGAATTAAAATACAAATTAATTCTCTCGTCGAGTTTGTTTGCAACGCATATGTTTTTATTATAACGGAAAAGGTACATTTTATATCCTCAAAATAACACACGCTGACAGAAATCGATACCGGCGTAAAGAAATGTTGACAAGGAGGTAACTGTCGAATTAAATATTGTAGCGGGCTAATATGAATTAATTCTCGGGCATCGCCGGGCACCACGCTGGTGTATAATAAGTAGAATAACTCATATAAATACGCTTTTTGTCAATGGGGAGAAATTTTTAATATGCTCTGATACCGTGGAAACAGAAAACAGCCAAACCTGACGAGGCTACAGAAATGTACGGAAACGTTAAAAAATATTTTTCTGTGTCGTAATAATGGTCTTTAAATGTTTCTTCGTATATATAATATAGATTGAGTCATTGGTTACTTGCTTATTTACCTGTGGTGTTCGCTGCTGTAGGAGAAGGTTATGACGTCGCTGTCTCTTTCTTATCGCTGGGCCGTGCAGTTATTGTAAACTAGTCCCGACGCGTTCTAAGGACTTCGCTAAAACCTCTGCATGTACGAAAAATTGCTGATCAACATTTCTCCCCTTCCAAAGCCACGACGTCGCGATTTACACCGCCGATACTTTTTATTCACGATTCGTTTCCAGTATTGAGTCATTTTTAAGGAAGTGTCCTCATGTTTATGCGAGTTCTTAAGGTTCGTCTTAAAGGGACTAGCAAAGTGAGATGGTATCATAGTGCGGGGCTTCCCCGTCTGTCCGGCTGAAAGATTGGAAAATCCCGAACTATGACATGTTCGTCCATGTGGCGACACCAAGTCTTTTCAATTCCAAGTGACGTTATATTTGCTAAAGTTATTGCTAATCAAGGTTGCTTTGCTGAGGGGTGAGAATGTTTCTTCTTTCCTTATTCTGTAAATTAGCATAGCCGCTTCTGCATGAGTCATTGAGGAAATGTCCTCCTTCTCAACATTGTATAGGACGCTTCTTCAGACACTTTCTTACAGTTTAAAATCTTCAGTCCCAGCCCGACAATCCTTCAACTTTCTGTTAATTTTACCAATAGTAAAACAATTAACGACTGTTTTTCCAATATAAATGAAATAATTTTACGACCAGATATAGATAAGGTTCTATTTAGTTTGAGGCAAGTTTGGATCTTTATACATTTGAGGCATTTTTAAAAACCAAATAGTAAGTTTTATTATTATTTTTAATCTTGTTAAGATTTTGATGTTTTAATAATTTTTAATGTAACATCTCCTGAGGAATTCCTAAATATGGTGTTGCAACCGTCCGATATTTACTTGCCTTTACTTTTTACTCTCTATTTGGCTCTTGATATGATAAAGGACGAGTAATTTTCAGAAACTGTTTATCAAAAAATTAATATAACGTGCGGCATTTAGTCTCCATTTTTTTCGGGACATTCTCAGGCAATATGTGAGAAGTTAACGTTATAAAAATGTGATATATTCATTGTTGTATCACATTTCGGTTGAAGCTTCCCTTGTATACAGTCAAGTTTAGATTTTTATACATTTGGCATCTTTTTTCCATCAAAATTTAACATTACCCGAGGAAGTCCCTAATATGATGACGAAACGTCGGTTTAACTAAATAACAACTTTGCTTGTTTATGGTCGTTAATTTACTTTATTTCACTATAAAACATAATACGAATCTTGTAAATTATGATTAATAAAGTTTCCGACACACTGAGGTTGTGTCATTCATTAATTTATTTATATAATGTCAGAAAATTGTATCTTTCCAAGGTAGAATAGCGTGAAGGGTCGATCTTATCTATCTCAAATTCTCGAAGGAAAACTTGAATTTTGGGACAATCGCTTTCAAATAATTTCAGGGGGCGTGGGAAGAAAAGTCGGGTCGTATTTAAACATTAACATCGTGGAGGAAAATGAGTGATATTTTTATAATTATTAAAATTAAGAGACAACGTTTTCAACTGTAAATGAAATGAATTGTTTTGTACGTTTGTAGATGATTATTTGTTTTAATCAATAAAAATACGACAAATAATTTAGCAATTAATTTTATTACTATTTAATTAAACCAAATACGACGTTACGTCTCCCTTTTGAGACTTCACCAGGTATAAAATTTATCAATTAATGTCCTTCACTTCAGGACATTTTATGTCCTGAAATTATTAAATAACGTAGTTATAGGGAATTAAATTGACGACCAATTAACAGGGAAACAATTTTTTTATATTAAATTCATACAATGTTCGTCCTCTCGTTTGGGGCATTTCGGATGAAACTGTCCTTGGAGGCTGTGCAGGACAATTTTTTACATGTTTGGACCTCGATTTGTTTGTCAATAATAATGTTTAACTACAGACCTCCAAATTCAATATCCTGAAAAAATTTATCCGATGAATCGAGGCGGCTGGTGCATACGTGCTGCAGCACACTGGTTCATTTAGGAAGGATTATTTGTTTCGTAAGTTCAAGAAACTTTACGATAATAGTATTTTAAGAGTGTGGACTTCTGCTACGACTTCGGAGAGTTTCAACTGACCGCCTGCCTCCTGCTAAAGCAGCAAACGCTTAGCGCTATCCTCATTGTAGCGCAAGATTCCTGTCTGGGGTGAGAAATAGGCATGCGCAGTATTTCCTTTCCGTCCAAGAAACAACAATTATGAGTTACAGTAAAACAGCACCTGGCCGTGTGTGTGTGTGTGGTGAGAGAAGTGGCCGCATCAGGATACAATTTTAAATGTGTTTGACGAATTAATAAAAAGATTACTATCCACGGACTTACTGTTGTTTATTTGATTTAATCAGTTATTTAAAAGCCAAAAACCATTAAAATGGCGGTAATTCTAGGACTTTCTCAATTATGAGAAAATTACGACACTATCCTGCAATCAACATTGTCACCTACTGTGTTAGGAATTTGTGCCGATTTGATTTTATATTTTTACACTTTTAAAAATTCGTCCCTATTACACGTTATGTGTAATTATCCTCGTATAATGGTTCTTGGGCGTGATTTAGCACATAACTTTATAAATTCACGAGCCGGCAATTCTCATGAAGTCACTTTGTGAATTGGTCATTATTTTAATTCTATAGAATTTACTGATTCTTCTGCTTCTATAGTGGGATGTGTAATGAATATCTAGCAGTTTTGACACTCGAAACCTTTAACTTTAATAGTAATACAAAGGTTACGAAATGTCACTTTATTTCTTAATGGTCCCTGTACACGATCATAATTTTTTATGAATGTGGTTCGAAACTTGCAGTCTGTGTGAGCTGTAGAGCTCGTTGTCTCTGACTCGGCTCTGGGGAGTAGGACGCTCCCTAAGTGTGTTTATATGGCAATTACTATGTGGGAGCTTGGTGAGGACGTGGTCGGAATGCGGAACATTCTCTCCTCGCCTGCTAGCCACAGCCATGCTTTGTTAGTTTCGGCCTGGCACCATCACCACCAGCACAGTATTACGTGGCCGTGCCGGGTTTCTGGTTCTTAATTTTACTACCTTCTGTCCTACCTCATGACGCTGCTGACCTTGTCCGCCCGGTTGCCGCGCATCGACACAAAAAATATACACGTAGGGGAACGGACTGGAGCGTCCCTATAACGCACGGGGAGCCACACTAGGCACGGCGAGGGAAAACACAAGTGGAGAGGTCGCCGGCCACTTCTCGTAAATCTTAATTACACGTTGCAATGCGAGATCGCACGGCTTACGCACCTGCGTGAGAAGATGACGGCTTCAGAGGCCGCGTGGGTGTTTGCGGCTCCTCCAGCGCTTCCAGGAGCTGTAACATTGGCGCAGCTGCCGACTGCGACTGCTCGCCTGCGACTAAAGCACGATCTCGCCCCACCACGCTCCTGCCTCACGCTCCACGGAGGCCACGCTCGCGTAAACACTCGCACACTCACGCACTCGCACATGCACACGCCAATTCTAATTCCCGTCTGTGACCCTCGAGGTTTATCCACGTTGACACTGACCAAGGCCACGGAATCTCCCTTGACCTTCCGCTGACCACTCTCACTCCAAAAAAAAAAATACTCCTCAGACTGCAGATAAAAGCGCAAGTGCCACGCCACTGTGACGTCATCGATGCTGTCAAATTTTCGCGTCGAGAAACGCGCAGACTTGTGTTGTGGATTCCTCAACGTCTTTATATTCTCTACACGCTTACGCGTGCTTCCACTCCTTGCCCCGTCACTTTGATTCATGGATCATGCAAATAAGACTGTCACCAAAGAAATCCCTTCCTCAACAGATCCTATACTGCGTACCACGTTTCTTCACAAAGTTTCATGACGTTTCGCTTCTCTTCCTTGAAAATTATTGCCAAATCGCTAAGTGTTTTAATTGACATGCGTTGCGAATTGAATATCATTGAGCCTTTAATCGGAGGTAATGCACTTGTACATTCATACATACTTTTACTCCAAAGTAGTCCACTTTCTGTACAGGAAACAAAAATAGTATTTATCGTGTCGAAAAGGACTGATATATATAGACGTGAATAAAGTAGATAACCAGACAGTCTCCAACAGAGTTCGTTTTGGAAGCTTTTAACTATTTTTTTTATTCATCCTTATTTCTTCTCTTCTTATAATAGACACTAACCTTATCTAGATTTTAGTGAGACACTGTGAAGTGAACAGAGTAATATTTTGTAACATGTGACGAAGTACTTGCCCGTATATATTTTTTTACAAGTTAGGCTTAATATCTCGGTTGTTTGCTTTATTCTCTCTTTGAGTCGTAAAATTAATCGTCTATTGGAAATCATACCATCGGTTACACGTTTCTTTCTAGCACTATTTCCAATACGTACAATAAACAAAGAAAAGTCCATGAATTTCTAATTATTTTTCTGCCGTTCTGTTATTTTATGCGCGGACACTGAAAAAGTATCGTGGGCTGAAAGAATTATTGCCACCATTATACCAACTTTATTGTTTGTTTGTCTGCTTGAAGTCGGCACAGGTGTACGCAGTGGAAGCAAGCAGGTTAGAAGAAGTTCTAAGAGTTGAACTAAGGCAACAGGGATGACGTCACTAGGTGATGTCACAAGCCACGACCAATGTTACTTGGAAAATCATCCACACACAATCAACCAATTGAAAACATAAAACTGTTGCTCGACTTCGTTATTAAATAATTAATGACGATAATTCGAATTTACCTCACCACCGTAAGTGGAGATTATTAATTAGTGAGGTTACGTTTTATATTTGAAATAGAATAAGTGAACGTTTCCACGTCAATCTACATTTATATCCGCAATTTTAGGATAAATAAATTTATAGCTACAGCCGTGTAATCCCTCTCACCAAGTTTTAAGTATACATTACGGACTCCGTTTTCTTTGGAGTCATTTCCCTTGAGCCGCTGACTCCAGGGACCGCTGGAATATTCGATCACGGTCTCAGCGCCAACTAACGCGACGAGCGACTACTGTATAAAAATAAGAGAAAACAAACAAATATCCACGAGATTTCCCACAGATGTTAAAAAACAGTTTTATTTGGCTATATTCAGTTAAATAGGCTTGAATTTCTTTACATAAATTTAACACTTTTTTGTCTTTCCAACATGGTACCATTTTAATAATAAACTGTTTTTCGCTTGGTAATTTGTACACCTTCGCGGCCGATGATTTTACCTCAACCAAGGAGATTCGTCAACCATAGACATTTTTATTGAGCGTCAATTAAACACGATTTAAAATTATAAACACTTTAATAGAATAGGGGAAGAGGGAACAATTCGGAGGACTTTGAACAAGAGAAGGGATAGATTAATAGGCCATGTTTTGAGACATGAGGGTCTTGTGAAATTAGTATCAGAGGGAAGTGTACGGGGTAAGAACAGAAGAGGATGGAATAGGCTGAGCAGATATGTATAAATTAAAATGCTTGCGCAGAATAAGTTAGCATGGAGAGTTGCAACAGACCAGTCTTAGGACTAAATACGGAAACACAAATACTTTAAATGTCATATCATTCGTTATTGTGTTGATTCAAATCGCGTCTCCTGTCAGCGGCATTTTCAAATATACGAGTTTGTAATAATCTTTTCTTTTTTTGAAAGTTGGCTTATGTCTGAAATTAAGTTTATCTGTGGATCCAGAGAGATTGGCGTGTAGGAGTAGTTGTGTATACTTTGGAAAGAGGGGGGGAGGCTAAACGTTGGAATGAATAAATATAAAATAATATTAGGAAAATGACAAAATTGTAAAACGGGTATTTATCTGTTTTTATGTTATTGAAAATAAACATTTTCTTTGAACGAATGTATTATTGGAGTGATTTTATAAATGCTGGCCTTAAAAGAAAGTATGGACGTCCGGGAATTGTAAGAGGACTAGAATTTGAGATGATTTGTTGCAGTTTGCATATTACGTTCGTGGACAAAAAGGATGCGTTAGATATCCGATGATTGAGATATTTGAAGGGGTAGGATCCATTCTAATCCTTCCCGAATGTGGTTGATTCCAAACCTGTAGCAACCACTGGCGCCCAGGGTAATTCCAGCGTATGATTTTGAGGAGATATTTCTATAATTGCAGAATAATTGTGAAATAGTGGTCGTTGATTTTAAATATGTATTGATAGGGCTGCTACAGGTTGAGTAAAAGAAATCAAGCGGAGCTTTGAATGAAGTAGGCATCTAAGACATTAAACAGGTGAGTAAGAAGGCTGTGAAGCTACCGGAATGTTGCCTTTAGTCAAAAAGAAAATGAATTATGTTGGTAAAAGCAGTGAGTTCGCACTATGGCTATATCGATTAAAATTTTGTCCAAATTTAATTCCATATTGTACTACATATATTTTCTTCAAATCGCCACAGTTCACACTTCCGCGCTTATATGCAGATTCTCGTCGATATTTTGAAAGCGAAGCGTCGTATAAAAGAATTGCCTACACATTTGGATTGACGGGGCAGTGTACGTTTCTTGAACAGACTTCGAGCACAGTCCTCGCTTCGTCTCCCTCTTCTCTGAATTACGAATTTCGCAGTCTGCGATTAACTTCTGCAAGTAGTCACCGTTCACGGTCACGAATTTCTCCCGGTGTGTTTGTCGGCCTTCCGCTGACTTCGCCAAGATTCCGCCTCTCCAGTGACGTCATCCCTGTTGTTAATTGGACGACTCTTCGCCTTCGAAGCGGGTATGGTCTGTTTGAGAGACAGAGAAGTACTGGTACTGCAGATCTTCTGATCGTCACCTTCCTACGAAGTCGTCGGGTAGCCATTTCTTTCCTCCGGAACGTACGATTAATGCATTACCAGGATTCAACTTGATAAAGTATCAAGACGATTATGCCGTCGTGTTATCATCTGGACAGCTATAAGTTACCAATCCGTCATGAATAATTTTCCTAACACCGTCTCAGATAATTAGAATCTCACGCTTGATTAACTGAAGGTTACTCGGCCGTTTTCCTCCAGTTTCTTCCGTGGCCTGCGCGACTGATGGTCATCCAGTTTTTGGTTCATTTGCGTGGGAACATAAAGGCTTCTTTTTTTGTCTTACTTGTCGCGTTCCTGCACCTTCAGTTTAATCGCACATCGCATCCGCAGCGGCACCATTACTTATTTGAGGAAAGGAGATAATTTCACGAAATCGTGAACACGGAGATAAATGATTTACACCAGAAACCATTTGATTTCTCAGATAAAAATGTCCTGTGTTGTAACTAGAAACTTCGCTGCAACCCTCCTCCGTCGTACGCCGTTTCTATATATTTTATCTCTGGCTACATAAAGCAATTTTAGAAGCTAAAACCATGGCTTGCCGATCGAGTCTTTTACAACATTCGTGGGTTACCACTGTAAAGTTACTCGATTAACGTCGCACTATTTAGAGACTGCGTGTGTGTGGAGGACCAAAGGCACTTGTGGGAGTGTGGGTTATCTTTGGGGAGACGAGACTTTGTATTGTTAGAGCGTATGAAACTGTTTGAAAATATCAATAAATAATAGTTGCGAGACTTATACTAGTTTTATTTATGTTTCATCGACAATTAGGTGCCGAAACGAAAAATAGTCAGAAATGCCTGAGGGAGCATTCTCTCGCAGGTATTTCTCTCCAGATTGATTGCGGGGCTCCTCACCTCTGGGGATGCCTCGAACCCTCTCTGGGTTTTTTCAAGGTTCTCACACGCAAAGCCTCCTTAATCTATTTTAGGAGGTGTATGGGGTTGAATAACTAGGTTATACGAGAAGAGCTGATCCCATGGGATCAGACTGCCAGCCTAGAACTGGCGGCGAGACGGAGAAGGGAATGCTGCGACCCTACAGCAAACTCAACTGCAGTCATTCGGACTGGCGTGAGAATATTACCCAAAAGCCCGACCTACCTGATGCAGGTTTTCAAGGGTTTTTCCTGCACATCTTTTAGGTGAAACACCGGGTAGGATCCTTAAACTACCTTCGACACCCACTTTCAATTTCCTTCCTATGCTATTAAAGAGGAGTTGCCTGTTTCAGGATCACCCTTATGTAGCCTATTATCTCAAAAAAAAGAAGAAGAAAGTGCCAAACTCGACCAACAACGGGGCTACAAGACGAACTTCAGTTACCACGATAATTGGAAATATAACAGAACGCTGCCACTTTTTATTTAGAAAATGGGAAAGTTAACATATTTCCTAGTTCTAATCCAACGTTTCGACATTCAGATACTGCACGTCTTCGTGTATGGTAAACATAAACCCGCAAAGACTAGGGAATCGCTTCTGTTTCGCGTTGTGGTTAAACTGTCTCAAGTCTGTGCCCGGCAAGAGACTTTGGACTCTCATTCCGTTCTTAATTAATCGTTCCTCCAGCCATTAAGATAAGAGTATATATATAATATTTACTGTTGAAATCGTTAACTGCTCTTTCCTCATTCTTTTTATTCCCTGTAGCTTATCTTAGTCATCGAAGTATTTTATAACTCCTGATATCTTGCTTAAGCACCGTCACAAGAGAAAATTCATATATAACCTCTACAAATTATTTTCAAGCCAGCGCCAAGCCTTTTAAAAAACCAGTTAAACTACGTCGCTATATGATTTTGAGAATTTAATGTTCAGAATTCTTTCCGGATGGACCGTAAAATTAAAAGTTCCTCCCCCCCACCTTACTCGGTATGCGAAAGTTACGTCACGACCATTTTCTGTTTAATGTTACCAAATCAAATTATGGCCTCAGTTGATAACAATGAGAACTGAATAGAATATGTCCTATATAATATCTTCTTGACAGACGTATTGTTTATTTTAAAATTGGGTAATTTTGCGTGTTAGAGATTTTATTACTGTTTTTATTTCAGCGGGAGAGAGGGAGAAAAATTATCGGTTAGTAGCTGATCGCAAAATTTCCTTTCCCCCACATAACCTTCGATTGACTTGGAGACCTTATTAAGAAAATTATTTACGAAGTTGTTCCGCGTCCCTGCCACGAGGTTGGTAACCCTCAGCTGTATTTAAGTAGATATGCGTTCCGCAAGTAACCGTCGCAGTTTCGTCGAGTCTTATCACAGTTCAGCTCAGGTTCGATTTACGTTGCCTTAATTGATTGTACACTGCTTGTAGATCTAGTTAAAATAAATTGAAAAATAAAATAGACTTTTCTAATGACCATGCAGTATCCCAACTCTCAGTCTTACCTTTTTGTGTTTTACAAAAGCCGTCGTTTCAAATTATTGATATATAGGTCTGTCTATGTTTTGATGGACAAATAATTCAGTGTAAAATTGATTATAGAAATAATAAATTCCTCCTTCAAAATATTGATCCCGGATATCGGCACCAAAATGTGAGAAACTGTGTGACAGCTACTCAAAGCCACATTTATTCAAAGATCAACCAAAGTTTGAATACACTATATGCCTAGAGTGGCCGACCGATCTCAGCGCTCTAGTCCCAACAACATAAAAGACGTTTCGTCCACAAATTTAGAATTATTCAGGTATTAATTTATTAGGAGACATGTACTGTTATTATGAATGAAGTAATTCTTAATTTTCAAGAATGTTTTGTTTTCAATTCATATAACTAGCTCTGGACCCGACGCTGCCCGGTTACTTATTTTGTATTAGCCCGTTATCGTATTTAATTCGACACTAATCTCTTGGTCGACATGTGCTTTAACACACACGGTGAAAAATAATCCCTCTAACTTCAGGAAGTAAAAAAATTATCCCACTACTTTAATGCCGTTGTTTAGTAAATTCCCTGACTTAATATCATAAATAAAATACAAAGAACAGTTAAAAGACAGAAATGGAATGATTTAATTTAGTGACCACCTCAGTTCTTTTATTAAAATGTTTTACAAAATTTAAAAAAGCAGCAACATTAAATTTTGTAATATTTTAATTAATCTTTCACATTGTTTCTGACAATTCTATAATATTTCCTTAAGCTTATATTGCAAGATATAATAATGTGCCGCGGTTACGTGAAATAAGTCATGTGAAAAGACGGTTCTGAATGAAACGGAAATATACATATTTATGTATTTCTAAAAGAAGACTTTCGTATTGTTTTTTTTAAATCATCCTTCAGTGTGAATAAAATGTTCTCAGGTTACCAGCCCGGTCACTTCGATGTGAAAGTACAACGATTTATGGCCACCGTCTTGTGGTACACCTGAAATGACCCGACTGAAAGCCCGATAATATTTAATTCTTATAACTACACCGGGAAAGTCTACGCTCTATAATCGCTCCGTCTGTTAGGATTGCGTGATGTAATTGATCAAATATGATTGTAGCAAACTGTAAACAAATTTCTGGCATATTGCCTGTAATTAAGTGCGGCGGATTTCCCTGCATTCCGAATGTCTAAACGCTCGGTGAAGACAAAAAATTATTTTTTTCAATTGTCTATATTCCTTGTGCGTCTGTGCTAAGGGTTTGTCAGTCTCCCGTTCTTCCCAGTGTTGGAATATAGATAATTCGGGTGCTTTAATGAAGTCTTCATGTAGATTGAAGCTTATTGGCTCAGCTATTTAGACTATGAGGTGGAATATCTTGGGTTTTTAGGCTGACGTATAGCTTTAGCTTGTTGCAGATCATCGATTCTTCTGAATGCAGCGGAATATACTTTATCTCTTTTTATAATATGTAATCTTGAGTTTTTTTAGAATGTAAATAAGCCTGTAGGATATTTTGAGGTGGTGTATAAAGGCGTAGATGATTGGATCTTTGAATTCATTATGGCTTTTACTACTACGAGTCCTTTTTTATGTCTTGTTGTAGCTTTAGATACACGAAAAATAAGAAATGCGCTCTTCAGCTTCATATTTGATACAACGACGATGATTGGTCTTCTTTTTTGTATCGGTTACGTTAAAAGAAAAGAGGCGTGTGGTATTCCAAGCTAAGCGCTGGAAGTTGAGCCATAAAATTTGTGAGTAGTTGGATCCTTCGGTCTGAGAGATAACATCCTGTAATTTACAATTTTCTGCTACGGTGACAGTCGCTCCGTGTTTGTTTCGGTACGAGAAACGCAAACTGCGAAGGAAACGCGGTGAATTTAACATTCTATTTCTGCAAATCTTCAGTTCCCTGTCTCATTACTTAGAATGCCAAGATGGCAGAAGTGTTTGTTTCGTGGCGTTATCAGTAGGAACGACATTTGTTCTGGCGTTGCCCTTCTCTTTTATACTCGTACATTTCACCGCGTCTCATCTTTTGTATTATACGCGGTAAGCGTCTGGGTTTTATTTTTTGAACTGATCGACCTCTTCTAAATTATTTTTCAACAAGAATGTTGGCGACCACCGGATTTACTCTATAATTTTACAGTATTTGTAAATAATACGAATAAAACCTTTACCTCAGAACATGTAATCACAGATAAAAGAATAAATCGAAGATCATCAGGGGATGCCACAGGAATTGTGACAATTCTTATGGAGTATTCCAGTCAGAGGAAGTGTCACTGTGTTGTATTAACTGGCGAAAGGCGTGCGTCCCGGTAAATTGGGAAAGGTTGTTTGAAACACTCAAGGAAATACCCAGGAATTCATTAAAATTTATCCATCTACAGCATTTAATTGGACAGTAATCTCTTTGTAAACTCTAAATTGAAGAATAGCGAGAGCGTCATATTTTTGAAACTTCACCTTTTTACGTCCATAACGCTATAAGGGAATGTTAAATTCATCATAACCACCGCAATGAATCCGCACGTTAATCCGAGTCAAGAAATCTAAATTTTTTACATACAGAAAAATGCACAGAAACTGTCTATTATATTTATAAGGAGAAGATACTTAAACCATCTCTTCGGTCTGATTAAACTACGTAAATAAAAATGATTTTTTGCGATCCTGACCTTTATATAATCATTCTGCAATTAATCATCCCGTTTGACAGGCTAAATGAGGTCATAATCTATCATTTTCTATACAAGTTCTATATGTCTTTAGAGTAGGACCGTTATAGGCCTGGGAGGGGGAAAGAATGGACCTAAATCTTCGAAAGATCGACAGAAACCTTCTCTGCGGCGTTCACCGCTATACGCAAAGATTTCATGGCAATCGGATGAATGGTATAGGAGCGCATAAAGGACAAACCTTGTAAGTCGCAGTGTGTTCGAACAACGCCTGGTACATACATAGTCTTATATGTATATAGATTTGTATGTGTGGCTAAGGTCGGCGAAGGTCAGACCTTTACAATAATAAAGGAAGAGACTGTTGCATGCCACTCATACTCTATGATGAATGAACAACCAAAGAAGTTTTTGGAAGGATTTGCAGATTTCGTAGCAGGACTAAAATAAAAAAAAGTACAGTGCAGTGTTCAAAATGACGAAAGAAAGACGAGAGACTGTAAGACATGTTAGTGATAATGGGAAGCAAGTTTGGAATGGAGCTAAATATATAAACGTTCAAACTGATGATACTGTCAAAAAAACCAGTCATTACATATATTTGTCGATCGTTTCAGGTACCTTGGCAGTGTTTTGACAAATGTTGGCTACAGCGACGAAGGAAATAAGTGCTCGTATGAATGCATGACCAAACTGAAAAGTAAATGGAACTGAATACCTTGTAAAATGCTAATCGTTCAGAAACATGGGAATTACGAAATAAGAAGATTATATTTCTGGAAAATGTTGAAATTTGGTGTTGGAAAGAAATGAATAAAAAATAGACAACGGGCAACGCCGGGTCCCCAGATAGTTGGTTAATAATTTCAATATTCAATGCCAGGTCCTTCTGGATTAGTGAGCCTGATGTTTGCTTTTGTTTTCATACATTTGGCATGTTTTTATCATAAAAAATTATTATTACCTGAGGAAGTCCCAAATATGGCGACGAATCGTCAATTCAGTTAGATAAAAGAACTTTGTAACTGGTCGTTAATTTGTTTAATTAAATTCGTATTTCACTTCACCACACAGGCGTGCTAACATTGCAGTTCTAGTACTAATTAAAATTAATGATGGGATCAAAAATGATTCTTTTGGTTTACAAGGCAACAAACGTCTGTGTTTTAAGTGTACAAATTACATAAAAAATGAAGTAGCCAAAATGATTACATTAAATTACTAATAAAATATACGGCAAGTTGATAAGAAGTTGTAAACCATTAAACGTAATTAAGTGTTTGGAAGAAATAACGGCCAAGAGATGTTGAACACACTCGGCTGATTGGCTTGCAGAGAGAGAGAGATTACTGATATAGCGAATACACTGTAATGGAAACTTTTGCCCGCTGAGCGAGAACACGCTATAGATAAATGCAGCACATTACGGTATTTCCTGTCGTTAGTATGCGTGAGACTAACCTGTCGACGCCTGGGACTCTTCTCTGGTCATTGTTCGTGTGATAAAAATAAAACTAAAGTTGATATCGACTATCAGAACGATTTTTTAAAGGAAGAAGGATCTTTACAATCTAGGTTTGGGGCTGTGCTCATCTCCAAAGAAGCCAATCGAAAATTCACCGATCCTTGACAGACGCGCCCAGATAAAGGGGACTTTCAATGATTGAAATGGAATAAAACAAGCTGTGTGTGAGGCATTAACGAAATCATTTTTTATTTGAAATGGTCACGTATGAAATATAACATTGTTCAAATGTCCACCGCGGCTTCTCACGATGGCAGGGATCCGAGTGGTCCAATTTTCAATGACACTGCAGCATAGATCCGGCTGAATTTGAGCGATGGCATCGGCCGATTGCGGCTTATTGGCATAGACCTGCGACTTCAGAAGCCTCTCATGAAAAAGTCTAGCGGAGTGAAAGCGCAAGATTTTGTTGGCATTGACTTCACCTCTGCGACTCTCAAATCGTTCCTGCAGGTTGTCCGTCGTGTCGCCGTCCTGCTTGGACCACACTTTGTCTGCGTCCATATAGTTCAATTTGAACTAAAATAAATCACTTATCATCCTTCTGTAGCGATCGCCGTTGACGGTGATGGTCTCACCAACGTCGTTTTCAAGAATTTTCGGCCGCTGCCATGTTATCGGCCGATCTGGCGTTCCTTTCACGTTCGGCCATCTCGAATTTGTCAACCAAACGTTGGAGTCTGGTACTCGCCGCCCGCAAAATTAACTTGGGCTCCACATATCTCATCAGTGGTTCAAAAAGTAAGACAAACCTGAAATTTATGTCATCAGGCAACTCAACTCTCCCATTAAAATTAAAGAGACTTGTGTACCTGTCAATGTGGTTATTTGGTAATATGGGGTTCAGTGGCTCCACCACAAATCAAAAGAATTCAGACAGTTCAAAATAGAATACTGAGAAGTATCCCAAATGTACCGTGGCCCGTTTGGAACAGCAGGACTTAAACGATCCATTAATTTCTGCATCATAGGCTACACAATTCTATGACGTGTCACAGCAACGAGCTGATGAGAGACACTTCTAGTAAACTTCCACAACCAATATCCCTAAGGAGTTTCAAGCGTAAAAGTCCAACAGTCTTTCTAACGGAGTGAAGTCATTACTTACATATAGTCAACATATTCAATGTAAATTGAGCAATTTGTTTTCCATTAAAACGCATACTCGTACCACTATTAGCTCTGTATAAACATAATCATGTGCTGGGACCTGCTAATAAGCGGTTTCCCCATCTCACGTGTTAGGCGGTAGTATCTAAGCATATATCATCATATTATACAATTGTATACATAAAGTTAACCAATAAATTAAAACAAATAACGTTGGAGAGTCGACTTTGAAGGGCCACCGCGGCCCTAATGAACACTCAACTCATTCTGATGATAAAGTTGGACGTGCTGCTCAATTCCCATGGTACTTTGGCATCAGTGGCTGAATAAGCTACCACCAGTTCATACAGACGACACGAAAACAACATGGCCGTCACAGACAGCCAACGTCGACCCCCACCAGTTGAAAAACTGCGTGTGTTTCAAATCACACACTAACCTCAACGAACAGTTTATCAAAGACGTAAGAAGCAGGAAGCACTTGGAAGAGATCGGAAAACACTCCAACCCAATGATGCAGCCATTAATTCAATAACAAGCCGTGAGAAGACTGAAAAGACTCCTGCCTTCCAGCGCATCTGAAATAAGATTCAGGGTTCTCCTCGATAGTCGACCCCGTAACTGTCTTGGTATTCTATTATTTGCTCATGGAATTCTGGTTCCTAATTTGAATAAATAAAAAGCAGTTGTTTTTCGGAAAATAACAGTATGTTTGCCTTCGCAGAATCGACGGATCAGTGTACTGAACCGCAATTGTAATTATTAATTCCCTAGCGTAAAATTGCAGTATCTTCTGTCTTGTTACGATGACAAAATAACTGTGTTCTTGGTTGACAGAGAGGGAAACATTCCTAATACTGAGGTTGATTGTTCTTACGTAGGTCTCGTGGGAACTCGCGACTACGGAAATACCAATTTTGTATTGTGTGGACGGAAACGCAGTGCCAACTTTTATGTATGGAAAATTTGGAATGATTCGGAGTGTCTTTACGTTAGTGACGTTCGTCTTTCAAGGGTACGTAGTGTTTGTGTGAGTGTGTGCTCAGAAAAACAGCTGCAGCAATCTCCAGAGTTACTCGTTTTCTTGTATTCCCAGGAATGCCATAGCACTTCCGCTTACGTCGTTCACTTATGAAATCCCAAACTTCCAACGTCCATTTTAACTAAAACTGTTTCATTAAGAGACTCGAAAATGAGTAGACGTTTAAATACCTACAGTATATCTCTTCAAAAATTCATTTCGATGATAAATCGGTTGTTCCTTGCACAATTTCCTGAAGGGTTTAAAGAAATAAAACAATTTAAACCGGTTCTGCAATTGCAGACGAACCTATCAGATGTTTACATAAATGTTTAGTTTTAAGGAAGTAATACTACGGGTTTTTCTAGCCAAGTACTAGACGGAACTTTCTTTATTTTTGGTTATCAGGCTGCATGAGGGTGATCCTGAAATTGGCAACTCCCCTTTAATATCATAGAAAGGAAATTGAAAAGGGGGATGTGGAAGGTAGTGCAAGGTAGCCAAGGATTGACTATGGCCCGAGCTGTAGTTTAAGGATCCTACCCGGTGTTTCACCTAAAAGAGATGCAGGGAAAACCCTATTAAACCTACATCAGGTAGGTCGGGCTATTGGGTACTATTCTCACGTCCTTCTGAATGACGGGAAACGAATTTGCTGTGGGGTCGCGGAATTCCCTTCTCACTGTCTCAAGTTTCAGGAGGCAGTTGGCCGACTGATGGATCGTATGCCCAAGGTCTTCGACCCCGGTACATACACCTCCTAATATATCAGAGTACGAGGTATTCCCAACATAGTCTTGTGTGCCCCGCAGTAAATCTGGAAAGAAATTCCCACGAGAGAAAACTCCTACAGGCCCCGTTGAAAAATCTTGTTAAACGATTGACATATTTAAATTGTCGAAAAAAAACTGTAAGGGTTTGTTTACCAAAAAAAAATTACTTTCTGGACAAGATGTACGTTCTCGTACGGTAATTTCCTTTAACGAGATCAATTTAATCTGCGAGATCGGTCGACTCTACAAATATAAAATTTTGAGGTAATCGTGAAATAAATTATGTGAATTTGAAAATTTGTAAGTTTATAACTAAGCGACTGAGTCGTATTTGTTGAAATGATATTTTTTACATATTTATTAAAATTAAAATGGATGATTTTTACTATACCTGAAAGCACTGATAGTTTAATAACACATATTGATAAATTTTATCAAATCCAAAATGAAATTTCTGTTTTGTTGTCTTGAATTTGTTATTTTTAATAGATTGCAGTTGGACGCAGTCTTCCTTTCATTTATCATATTTTTTTTAACAATTTCAGAATTGCTTTTGAGGCTCAGGGAGTTGTTTTTCTCAGATTGTCGGAACATCGCTCTGCGAAATAAATATCAGTCTTATGTACGTAGAATTGAAATAAACTGTATTTATTATTATTATTATTTTACGAAAATTAAGGTGTTCATGATTGTCGAAGCACCGGAAATTATCACCGCACAAAAATGCCGCCTAACTTCCTGTGGGTGAAATTTCACAGTTGCACTCGGTTATATAAGAAAATTTTACTTTTTCATTTGATATAATTGTTTTCGTGAATAAATCGACCCGGAATAATTACGAAGAGAAACCTTGTTGTAACGTGTAAATCTCTCGATCTTCGGAAACGATCCAGATAAGCGATTTATAAACGATCGATTTGACCTTGTCAGCGGTTTCCTTCTGTGCTTTAGCAAATGCAGTCCACCTTCCGTTTACCTAACTTGATCATTCGTCGTTTGCAAATTCCTAATTTGGTCTGCTGTGTCGATCACTTTGTGTTCTTCGCCGTGAACAACTCCTTGGACTTGAATCGTTTCTTGTCCCATGTTATATTTCTGAAGAAATCCTCACTTCTTCGTGTCGTTGACCGTGCACCTTTGTCGAAGCAGGACTACATAACAGGTTGCATAAATCTTTTCATATCGGCCATTCACCATGCCATCGATGTTTATTTTGCCTTCTTCGACGGTTTTGGCGTCTCGTCCAGTTAACCACTTAACATAACCAGTCCATAGATTCATCGGAGTGCAGTATTTTACGTAGCTTTCCAATATACAATGTTACTAGGTCGTCCATTCTTCACTCCTCTACGAGTTTACGTCGCTCAAGGTTATTGAGGGATTTTACCCTGGTGCCATTCTACGTGACTGGTTTGTCAGATCTTTGCTTTAAAATCTCACTGGCGTTGTTTCACGCTGCCCTAAGGTCTGAAGAAAGCACTCTGATTCTGAATCGCAATAAGGATATTATTGTACTCTTGGAAAAATCTCTTCAGTACGTGAAAGAATCTCTGATATGGAAATGAACCTCGCTCAGTAGTTACTTGTGAAGGAGTTGGGATGACGACCTTAACAGACCACAGAGAAGAGGAAGCAACTGAAATCAACGACCCGGTTTCCGATTTTCTTGATGAAAGTTGGCGGCAGGAAAGTAATTAGTCCAGATTGGATTTATCAGACAGGTTGCTGTGAAGAACTGAGCAAGGCTAACGAGCCGATTGCGACTGTGATCGCTTTCAACCAACGACCTTCGTCGTGTCGGAACCCGCGGTGGCTTACCTAAACTAAATACCACGCAGACCACCGACGTCCTCAGGGGGGAAATGGGGAAACGAGTTTACCTTAAGTGAACCTGCGGTTGCCGCTTCCTTGGGAAAGGAGCTGCTGACAAGGCGAGCAACGAACACACGCTGATTCGATTAGTCCACAAAAGACTCGAAACGGTTCCTTAAACTCCCCCAACTGCCGCTCTAAAAGCTCCATCAAAGACAGAATCTTCGCAGAGGGAACATGCTTTACTTCGACATAAATTTCATTTTCGTTCCTTACGTTTTTCGTTAATAGTTACGGATTTCTTCGCAAATGAAATCTCATTGTACGCCGATTCCCAGGGTAAAGGTTTCTTTTGTACCCATACAGCGAAGAGTGGAGGAACTTGAAACATTTGAACAAATTTAGACAAAGCTCTGGTGTGCGATCTGCATAAACAAATACCTTTACAGCAAAGTAAACATGTTCTTTATTGATCGACAATTTTTATCAATAGATATGAATTCGTAGAACTTATAACCATAAACTAATACTCAGTCACGTTTTCTAATGCACAAATTGTATTAATGTCACATTTGATTAAGAATTAAATTCATATGCCCGATTTACATACATCGTAAACATGGCCTTCCGTCTCACAAGTCTCGTAGACTTGATGAAGTTTCCTCCTTACACGCGCGTGATGCTCACGTTTTGCCACTAACTGTTTCCTGCCAAAAATTTTAAATACCGACTCCAGCAATTGATGTTGAAAGTGTAAGAGCAGCCAGCTCAGGATACTTGCAGGATCAGGTTTGCGGCCTTGGGTTAACGTGCGGCTACTGATTTTGACGCCATGACGTCTGAAGATGGGTTCAGATCCAGCTATTATGATGTTCCCGTGTATAACTAAAAGAAATGCGCATAAAGAAGGATATCACTATACTCATATCTATATCCTTTAATATAGTGTAAGGTTGTATCTATTTGTGAAGATCTAAAATATGAATACAGTAAATTATGAATATAAGGATTAGTTATACAGCCAGTATTCGTTACACGTAGTTGATATTGTTTGGTCCCTGCACTTGATGGCCAAGACTCTTTAATAATATTATAATATTATTATAATAATATGTATTAAGACTCACTTATGTTGATTCCGTAAATATCCAGTAACATCATTATTAAAGATTATTTAAATTAACGCTTTTACCTATGATGAATATCACTTATCAGCAATTAAAAAGTAATATATGTATTAATTGCACAATAGATCCAAAGATATGTTAACTCGAGCGGGAACTATTTGATCATTTAGGGACAATTTATGTGACTAACAATTTTGACCTGGTAAACATCAAAAACAAGGTCCTGTTACCATGCCTAAAACTTTGAAGAAACAACAAAATATGGACGGTGAAATTGTATTGTTTTTCCTGTTTATATTCTTCTTCTTCTTTGGCTCTGCAGCCCATTCACGACCTTGGCCTACCGGGTCGACTGCGGACTGTCACCTAACATGACACATTCTGAATTTGGAGTGATACGTGTGAGCGTATCCATTCTCCAACAGTCTTAATCCCAGCCTCCGTGACATTTTACCGAAAAAGTTCTCTACTGCGTCCTATTGATATTAATAATGCCGTAAATTATTTGTAATCTATAACTGCCATATATTACAAAAATTGTGAATTAATTAACATTTGTTTATCGCAGTAATTAAATTAAATACATTAACGATCAGAGAAAGACAAAGGTTTAATTTAGTTGAATGGACGGTTCGTAACCATATTTGGGACTTTCTCAGGTAATTTTACTTCAACTATTTTATTATCCTTGATTATTAGTAATGTTCTTGAGATTTTTAAACTTTAATAGTAATTAATGTAAATTTATTTGTACAAATTTTTAGTTACATTACCAGAAGACGTCCCAGAGGATGTAGAAACGTTGCTGTGAATCCACTACTTTTTTTGTAAATAGTATTCTGATTCAATTTATTTATTTATATTTTCACCGGATTGTTTTTGCTGGATAGTAACGGAGAAGATTGTGCCCAGATACAGAATGATCTGTTTATGCCGAGGGTATTTAAAAAAGATAAAATGGCTGCGGAACAAGTACGAACAGCTCTTGTTAAATGGTGGCGGCTAAAAAAGAAAGTGCTACAACCTTGGGCAACAGACATAGGATAGCCGACATATGTTCATTGTGGAAGGTCTACAAACGTGACAATATTTAGAATTAGACGGAACCGTTAGATATATTTCCCTGATGAAGGATCGAGAATTGAAACGGGTAGAAATGAAAAACTGATGGGATTACGTATTAAGAGTAGAAAATTAAAGTCGAAGCCTTCCGGTAAGTTCTTAAAAAAATTAATAAATTGGTTCCACTTTAAGTGAACCTGCAAATCCTGGTCAGTTACGCACCAAGATGTAATTTTTTTCGTAATTACAATTCTTAATCAGCCAATAATTCGAATACTGATAAGTTTATTGAGGCAAGTTCTCGTTCAAATTTTTTGTTTGGATTCCTGAAGTCAGAAAAACGTTAAGCAGAGACATTTAAAAGGGATAGAAACGAGCAACTCATGTATAATTGAATTTGGAGACATGACGTAGGTAAAATGGCAGAGGATTTCTTAAGCTAGAATTTGAGGAACCTGGTTTTGGAAAGTTATCATGGCCCTAGTTTTTGTGCTCTCAATAAATCGTTGTGTGCTGACCATCTGTTAAGAAAGACAGTCTCTGAAAGTGGGAATTGGTGTGCCAGAGGTGGATGAAGGAAAAACTGTGTTTGATTTGCTAAGGAACTGCTGTCTGGATCGTCTTGATATGTTGAACGGAAGGCTGACTGATGAAAGAATGGTCGAGAGCAAGTCTTCGTCAAGGCAGCCAAGGTGCCGGCAGCTATTATAGGAATTGGAAAAGTTAAATATCACGAACAAGTCTGCGAACCGGTTACTATGGCGCTGTCTGCATTCAGACTCGTTGTGAGAAAAACATGATCTTTGTTGTGGTCGTGCTCGGGACCTCCACCTTGACGATCTTTCAAAACACGTGTTGTCTCGCCCCAAAATATCCGGGACCTCCTCCCTCCACTTCACATTTCGCATTTGTAGTCTTTAGTTTTTCTCTCTACTGACGCTCCCATCACAATTTCTTCCCATTTGCAACATGTACCCTTCAATAATTTGTTTCCTTGTCGGAGTGTTCGTAAATCTCGTCTTACTCGCCAGGGTTTGCAACAAAGATAAACTATCTTGTCATGTGTAAAAATCCCATCTTGACTGCCTACAAGGGCAGCTTCAACCGAAATTTGAAGTTACAACAACACCTATAAGTTTAAACAAAGAAATTTTAATATTAAAATGAACCAAATGAACAGTTTCTCCGAAACGGCAGTAAAACTCCTGTAGCGGTGGGGTATCTGTGGTCGTTACATAAAATACAACACGAAAACATCGAGATTGATATCTAATCTAGGGTTATGGGAGTCACTGAGTTTGATACAGATATTCAAATGAAGGTAAACTTCAGGCCCATAGTGAGGGGTTGTGAACATTATAGTAGGCAGTCAAGATAAGATTATCACACAATTTGCATCATTTTATTTCATATGTTTTTAGAATTTAACACACAAAGAATTCTCAAATGTGGTGACGAAACGACGTTTAATCTATGTAAAAATTGATCGTTAATTTATTTCGTTTAGTTATTTGAATATCAGACGTTAATTGATTTATTTAAAATTGTTTTAGTTATGCTCACTTATTGAAGCCAGTGGTCACTAGTAAACTATTCAGAGTTTTAGTGGCAAAGTTTTTTCCGCGTAGTTGTCAACTCCTTTCCAGTTAGGCGTACTAAACAGTTGTCTGGTCTAAGTGTCTCGTCCATTGTCTTATTTAACTTCAAATGGTAATTGTAATCGACGAAAAAGATGTGCGTGGTGTTTGAGAAAGAGCAACTGATGGACTAGGTTAACGAACAAATCTCCTGCGAAGCTGAGTAAGTCTCCGGTAATATGAAAACCTTGGCCACGGCTTTTCTGCCTACTGGGAGCGATTGTGGCTGCCCTTGGCCAACACCTTTTTACAGAAGTCTGGATAATTGCTCATGTGGCTCAAAATGATCAGCAACTAAAGTGAACCTCGAATGCAACTTTGTGAACCGCCTTACTTCGCACCCAGCGATGATCCTTGCCAGATGCTTCGCCCTCGGCAAGAAAGACCTTCTAGTTGTTTGTTTTTGAACAGCGAGACATGCCTGGGTTATTTCGTTCTGGAGTTGTAAGCGAGACACGCACAAAAAGAGTCAATATAGTTACGTCTCACACTGAAATGATGCCGTTTCGTTCACTCCTGTACAAAGAAACTTACTTCGTCATTATTAATGTTCAACGCATTGGAACGAATTCCGAATGTAACAACTACGACAAACTGTTCATTTTAAAAATTCAATTTCTCTATCTAAATAAATATAGGAATTATCAATAAAGGAGGATCAACGTTGAAATGGAATAAAACAAGCTGTGTGTGGGGTATTAACCAAATTCTTTTTTATTTGAAAGGGAATGTATGGAATAATCAAAAATAATAATTTCGTCAATACCTCACTCACAGCTTGTTTAATTACATTTCAACGTCGACTTGCCCTTATTGAAAAATCCTGTAGGTGTTGTTGAGCATTGTTGTTAAGGAAAAAAACACTTATTAATTCAGTATAATGATAAACTGCTGTAAAGTTTTAGTCCAGAGCAATTGGGAATGCGACTCATCTTCCGGCAGACCGAGGGAACGATAAATAGCGACGTTGCCATACCCTCGGCTGTCATACACACTTCAAATGAGAAAATGTAGGTTCTTTTTGTTTGTGTATTTTTTATACGGATCCGTACACGCAGAGAAATTTGGACCAAAGTTTGATTTCGTGTTTCTTTCGTCCCTGAAACAAACATTGGATGGAGTTAGACACGACCCTAAGGAGGGTTGACGGAAGCGAAAATTTTAATGGGTCTACAAAACTATATGTATGGTTGAATAAAGATTTCTCGGGATCACTAAGATTGATACTGTTTTTCTCGATTTTTTGGTGTATAATTTTAATAACATTCAGCATGGAAGAGAAAAACACCTGGAGCGGTGGCAAATTTTTGGGAGAGTTACATTAAAAATATCAAAAAAGCAGTCCGAACCTGGGGTTATGGGTGTCGCCAAGTTTAATCCAGACATTCAGCATGCAACTGAAGTTGTACTTCAACCCCCATAGTGGTGGGTAGTGAAAATTCAATGACACGAAATCAGCCGAGGGTTGTGGAAATCATCGAGTTTTGATAGAAAATCAAATGTTTTCCGACCAATAAAAAGTATTAATTTCACAAAATACAATTCAACATCGAAACGACGTTTAAGTACTTTTTCAGGTTTTGAATTTTATTTCCAAATTTTTTGTTCTTAAGTTGGAAGAAAGTCACAGCCTGTTGAAGATGCGAGAATTTACTGAAACGTCGTTACTCTTTGAGATCGAATTTCATAGATAATGTCTGGTATTCGTCAGAAATGTCTGTTTTTATATTTAAATGTAGTAAAACGGCGTCCATTAATTGGGAAAATTTAAATATTTTTTCTGGTAAAGAGCTGTGCCGAATCTTTCATCCAGCGCCGCTCATACGCTGCTGCGGCTGTCCTTTACAGGAGGCGTGGCGTTGCTTTGTCGCTGATTCTTGGATCCATGTCATATTCGTACTCCGTAAATGAAATATCTCTGGCCTGCGTATGCAGCAATTGTCTTTTACAGAGATTATGCACTCGAGTTGTGACTTTTGGTCTTTTAAAATTACAGAGGAAAAATCTTGACCGTACCGTACCATATTGATAGTTTAATCTTTTTAAATACATAATATGCGTTTTTCTAAATGTAGGTATTCCATTTTTTTCCGAGCAACGAGGTTATGAAATACTTGTTCAGGTTTGACAATGCAATAAAATTTGTGTTGATGTATTAGGGAGCGGCCGACACATCATGGACATTATCTGCTGTTTCTAACGCAGGTGCTTTTATTCTTCTGTTTTACGTTTTCTTTATCTACTTCGTATTCCTTTTATCGTCTTTTTTTAGGAGTTTTAATTCTTCATTCCCCTACAAATTGGAGTCTAATACTATCCATCACGAAACTATTTTGAGGAGGTATTGTAGGTTTAACTGCTGGATGAGGACTTCTCGGGAATCTTGCCGGTTGGAATTCCGAGTTGTACAAACTTTTTTTTATCGTATCGCAGCAGTTTAATTTTGTTAATTTAGAAATTGCTGGTCATGTTGGTCTGATTTACGCGTTTTTCCCGTAGCATCCGCCACCTTGTTGTAAGATGTATTTTTAACTGATTGCCGTTGTCCTTAAACTTGTAGCATAAGCTAAGTGAAGTTTGCTTTCCGCATGTTCCGAATCGACTTGAGGTCTTGGCATCGAATGGAAAACCTCGAAAACCTGTAATACTCGTCCAGCAAGGCGGGTCACCAAACCGGATACAAAAATACAGCGCCACGCACGACGCGGGCGAAACGCCTCCCTTCGAGTGCGAGTCCAAGCGGTCGACATTGACTTCTCCTTCGGAACTGCCACGTTGCGGAAGCGACCATTGTTTCCGCAGGTTCGCTCTCACCTTCCCAAACGAACTCGTTCTCCTTGTGAAGAGTCAATCGAAGGCACGCCTGCGCCCAACAAGTTCTGCGATCTCAGCTTTGGCTGCTGCGATCAGCTCAACTCTTGCTCAAAATTAAAAAACCGCATTTGGTATATTAAAGTTTGTTTTTTTAATTATGAGGTCCTATTCATCTCGTACGTGGTGTATGAATATTATTTGGAAACATAAGTATAAGAGAAGAGAAAGAAGGCCACGTTTTGAGACATGAGGGTCTTGTAAAATTAGTATTAGAGGGAAGTGTGTGGGGTAAGAGCAGAAGAGGGAGGCAAATGATGTATTACTCTAATCAGATAAGGGAGGACGTAATAGTTATAGAGATATGAAAAGGCTTGCACAGAATAGTTTGGCATGTAGAGTTGCAACAGACCAGTCTAAGGACTCAATACAACAACAAAGTATATATATATTATTCATATAAAGATTATCAGTTTGGACAATAATGATTCAGTATATACGATATTAAAATAAAGAATACAAAATTAAAATAGAGTATATAATTTACTTGTTGACATGGAGGTAGGTTAATCCATTTAATTAAGATGGGCTAGGATTTTTTCTGTGTGTGTACTAGAGAGGGATACGACGTGGGTGGGTGATTTTTGGAGGATATGAGGATGTGGTCTGCGGGCATGAGGGTATGGTGGGTTGGGGACGACCTGAATGAGGAAGATTGGGAGTTTTCTTTTGAGGCTACGGAAGCGTGGAGGTGGTTGACGATTGTCATGGAATTGCTGGATCGTGGGGTTTGGGTGGTTGAGGGCGCTTTTGATTAGGGAGGTTATGGGTTTTGGGAATTACCCAGTTTACTTAGGGAAGTATATTCAAAAAAATTAAAATGCACGTAAAGTAAGATTAGGAATTATTTTGACCTAATTATCAGTCTTTGCAATTCAGAACAAATACATGAAATTATAATGATTAAAACATCTTAGCTATTTGTCTTTATCGCCATTTATGTTTCCTGAAGTTCGTATTGCACGATATAACTTTACAAAAATCAGGTTCTAAATCTACCGTGAATATTTGTCACGTTATAAGACGGTCGTAAGTGATCGGAAGTGACAAACTTATGTATATATATAAATTAAAAAACATCCTTTCATAGGTTTCTAGTGTTTGTCTTGCAGGGTGTAATTGATCAAATATGAAATAGCTGTCATACTGCGCGCTTTTAAATATGGCGTATTTCCATGCTACACTCGCGTGCTCTTGCGATTAAATTTCTTCTAAGAATACACAAACATAAATTGTTTCATAAATTTTGTAATTGAATTATATAAAGTATTATAAAATGGCATTTATTGTTTTAAATTCTAAATATCGGGTATCTGAATGAATTCTCGTAAGGTTGTAAACCTCTTAATGGCTGGCGACCCAACATTTGACCGGACATGGCCAAAGTCAGATTCACTAACCTCGAAATCACATTCATTAGTATGGAGGACTCGTGTGGCACGCTAAGACATGATTAACCAGTCCGCAAAAGTTATTTTCGTCGTCGCCATCACCAGTACTTTTATTGTCATTTCAAGGATTGATTTAAATAAGTCGCACAGTCACCTCATTAACTTTCGTTGTTTTGGCCCACTGTTGGCAGGCGTGCCTGTTACCTTACGCACGTACATTCCTCGGTACAGCAAGTTTTGATCTCTTCCACTAGTTGGTTCTTCCTTCGGTTGCTAAACCTTCGTGACCTCGTGTAATGCCAGACAATTACTTTAATGGGGAACTGGCTCCATGCCGTTCTCCATCTTTTTCTCTCTCAGGGACCTGTCTCTTCTTGCCGCAAATAAAACTGCACCTTACTTACTTGCTAAAGTATTTCTTTTGTATACAGTATTTCCATTTTTTGTCAGTGAGTACTTCTGGTAGGTGCTTGATGGCAATGGCATCGAGACAATGATGGGAACTCAGAGCTAGCAGACATACATATGCGTAATTAGGCTTATCCATAGAGAAGGCAACTCCCGTCAAATTTGTATGACGTTTTTTTAAATTTAGATTTTAATTTATGTTCTGATATTTATGACGTGTTATGTTTAAGGTCAGTATATTATACAAGGGTGGTTCACTAAGTATTTTTCTTTCTTTTATTTGTCAACTCAGTTAAATGTAATTTTCACATAATAAACCCACAACGTAACTGATTAAATTTTCATTTTTCGATATAGTCTCCGCCCTGATCCCCTGTTTGTCCACCTTTTAACAAGGACATGTATTCCACTAGGGTAAAAAGACTGGTCTTGCTTCTTTAGCATCACGGTCTCCCAAGACTCGTCTCCAGTCTCAATTTTTCCTAAAAATAATTTTGAATCTCTACAAGTGTTCAGTCGCTATTTGTTTTTCTTGTCCCTTTATTCTGTTTAAGTGTTGCAGTGTCCCAGTTTTTGGGTAATCGTCATCACATTACCTTTACTGATGTGAGACACCAATTCGTTAGTTGTTACCTTGGCGGTCCTCTCGACTGTTGCGTGGAGTCACTGCAGTAACCGGCCTGTCGCTTCGCTTTTCATCAGCCAACTGTGTTCGCCTTAGAGTTTCGTTACAGCGACGAAACTATCGTCTAAGAGTTCTGACATCCTCTGTTTCATCAGCATAAACGTTTTTCAGCCTTACATGAATTCTAATGGGCGTTTCACCTTCCGCATTTAAAAATTCAATCACAAAACACTATAATACGTAAGCGATATCAGCCATTTAGCAGCAAGAGGGTTCAGTGCTGTCATCTGTTGACTTAGGAAGTTGTTACTGCAGTGGATTGGTGAAGAATGTTTGGGGAACAGCGTCAAATTCAAAATGTTCACATAACTAACCTATTTATGGAGACAGAAATAGGAGTCATTACTTATTGAACAACCCTCGTACAGTACCATTGATTGGTATTATTTTAATTTTCACACGTATTTTATTAGTAATGAAATATTGATGTCAAAAATATTAAATCTCTCGTCTTATAAAACAATTCATAAGCAACAAATGTTTGGACACATATAAGGTTTTCAAATTTCCTACTAATCATCGATTTCATCACTTAGTTTTCGTTCCTTCATTTTCTCTTCGCGTTCCCTTTCCTCGGTTCTTCTTTATTTTCTGGTTTACCTTATCACTATCTTTCATCCCCCCATCTTTTTTTGCAATAATTAATATATTGCACTCTCACGAGACTGTGTAAAACAGAGACTTTACATGTTTTCCCACATCCTCTGAAGTTGTGACCATTTTTCTTTGTTTTTAACGCTAATAAAATTAAAGACCCATTTTCTTCCTATTACGATTTCAGTGAATCATTGTCATATCCCAAAGCAAGGTTACAATTATTCGAATCATTCAGTACTCTGCGTTACGAGTTACGCCTTCTCAATGGACGTAGCTCCTGTTCAATAATGGGATATCGTCCATAAGTTCAAGACTGAAATTAAAAAAGCGGACACGATTTGAGTTATTACGCATCATCAGGAGTGTTTAAACCAATGTTTCCGAACCTTTTGAGTACCATTTACTCTTTCTACAATTCATATAGCTCCTATGTAACAGATACTTTTTTATTTCCAAAATTTAAATTATTCCCTAAATGGAGCCTAATTACAAACTGTACTGACAAAACTTGGGTTTTAGGAAGCAATCACTAGAGATTATTAAGAGGAAAACAGCAATTAATTTTAAAAATATATAATAGACAACTAAAATTAAAGTTCAAAATAATTGACGTAATATTTAGTTATTTATATTTTTTATTATTATGAAATTCAATGTGAAGTCACTTCTTGATTTTTAACTTCTTAATTTCAAATTGCTCTCTTGAGGGTAACAGCGGCTTAATCTGTCTTATATTTAATCCGTTGCGGTTTAGAAATCTCTGCCGCAATGAGAATTCAGAGTCTGACTGTGAAAGAGTTTGTCTTCACTTAGGTTCTCGTCCATCAGTGGTTGTGAGTTGGTAGCCCGGTGTTTGGAGACGAACTTTGTGCGTAAATATGACAAATATTGAGTCTTTTCCCTCTGAAGCTAAATATTATCATCTTTGACACCAATTAAAGCAAGCCCTAAGATAATTTTCACTAACAAACCGCCTACAACAGCCTGTTGTGGTCAGTCAGAGGACATGTTAACGGCGTCATGGCATTGGTGCGAGCAGGAAAAGTATTCGCAAAGGAAAGAATTTACCCTTGAAAAGTTAAAAATTTCACCAGTCGACCAGCGACGCAGTAAACCTCACAGACTCACGAGTATCCAGTTTCAGTTATAGCTCGAAGGCGAGATTACACTATGGTGGACTTTTTAGGTACCGCAATCTCTTATTCAATTCTGTGGTTAGCTCGGATTTAAGAAACAGAAACATCAAGGACTTACGAAAAAGGAAGAAGAACACTTGGAAGAATTTTAAAACTATAGCGGTTTTCAGGTCACCAAACATATATTTCAACAAGCGTTCAGTGCACTTGATGGGGTATTACTCTCCCCCCCCCCCCGTTTATGATATATATATATATATATATATATATATATATATATATATAAATGGTTGATGGTACTTCGTAAAAGTTATATTACTATTATTATTTTTACTCTTTGCGGTTCTGTTTTGCGAAACGAGTACAGTAATGAAAAAAACTCTGGTAGCGGATTTTATCAGTGTGTTGGAATATTGTACGAGAAAGTTGTTGAGCTTATCTTATCAGAGAAAGCAAATGCACACGAAAGGTTTAAATGGTTCGAAGTGCGACGTTGGTTATGAAAAAGTAGTTTTTTCAAATGTGAGTTTTAGAAATTAAACTCTTGTTACGCTGGACGTATACCAATAACTAAACATAGTAAAATATCCACTACGTTATAGAAGACTACCTGGGTTGACGGATATATATTTATAATAACCCGATACGTATCCCGAAATAGTTCATAATCTCGTTGCATAAGTTTGTGTTATTGCTGCCAACCACTTCCGCCACCCCCTACTCTCCAGTTCCGCTCTCCCGACTCATGCGGGGACTAGACTACAGTTTACGTTGCATCGTTTGATATCCTTCTATTGATTTACACCCCTACACCCCACCCCTCACGATGGGAAAAAATTACACCCAATCTACACCTGCCACTGAGTCTGTCTAGCCACAAAAGTTTGTTTCCGGGTTGCAAAGAACACGAGTACAAAATTTAGACAAAATTTCTCCTCCCGTTTAAAATTGAATGCGGAATTTCTGTTTACACCCTTCCTTATCCCTCTTATGGGGATGAGTTGTTAGTTAACCGGCCCCGTTTAATGTCAGGATCGATCTCAGCGACTCGCATTACATCGACTTGGACAGCGAAAACGATAGTTTCCATGTGACGCCTCCCCACTCCCCTCCTTTCACCCCCAGTATGAATTTTCCCCTCCCGTGCTGAACAGGGTTCAGATTATACACAAATAGTGTCAAGGGAAACACTTTAAACGTAATTGAACTCGAAAAGTATTTATTCGAGGGAAATATCGACCGTTTTGGCATATTTCAAACTTAACGCCGCCTAGCTGTTTCTTACCCCAGGCAGTGTTGATTTCCGGTTCGCAAGCAAGACGTCGACAAATTTGGTCGAAATTGTTCCACAAGTTTAGATTTATTGACGAACGAATATACATGCATAGGAATTTGTGCCTTTTTTACATATTAACAATGAATATCAATTATGAGCATAAAATAGTTAATCCATATCGTTAGTCTGTTTAGCGCGAAATGTAATTAACGTTTTATTTAAGTAACAATAAATTGTAAGTACTTGATAATTATACAAAAATGTTTTTAAGTCGAGTTCTCCTGACTCTCGACGCCAATAAAGACCACGCGTTGGGCTCTTTACAGTCAGTTTTATTTTTGAAAGAGGGATAACGTAATGAGGATGCCCGACTAAATCGGAGAAACGCCAACGTTTGAGAGTAGAAAGTCTCTGGACATAGAGGGCGAGGAGGTTGAATTATGTATTTTATCCTCAGTAGAAGAAATTAAAATGAAAACATTAGTTGGGAAATCATCTGAATGTCTCTTATTACAAAAATCTATCGTTCTGTCGTTTCCTCTTTATTTGAATAGGAACGAGAGCTTGGCGACCTCATCCACCCAAATCCTACGATCCAACAATTCCAAAGCATTCCTCCTCCACCTCCACGCTTCCGTCGGCTCACAAGAAAAATCCCAATTGACCTCATCCTTCCCCCTGATCATCCAGGCACACTCTAACCCATCATGCTCGCAGACCACATCCTCATATATCCTCAAAAAATCAGTTCAATGCCTGCCAACCTTCACCCACCTCACTCGCAAAAATAATAAAATAAAAAAACCAAACCCATTCTGCTAATCAATGGATTAACCTACCCCAAATGCCGACATGTTAATCAAATGCATTATTTTAATCTCGTATTGACTATTTAATGTATATATACTGTATCATTATTGTAACCAACTGAAAATCAATTCGATAAAAGTTTTTATATAAATAATTAATAATAAATAAAAAAGAGAGAGCTTGGAAAACTGGTATTTACCCCTGGTTGAATAATAGGTCAATACGTGCAGTTTAAGGAAACATTTAGCCACCGCCTGTATTTTTTCGTTGTTTTGCAAAGTGGGCCATTTCTATGGAAACACTCGTAACCGGACAAAGGGCAAATATTTGCCCGACACTTTCACGGAGTGAAGAAAATAATGCACAGACTCCCAAATGCGTGTCCGCCATATTGTTTATTTAATTTATTCCTGTACCTCTGGAGCTTTGTGTATCGATTCATTGTCAGAGATTTTGACTATCCTGAAATAATATTGTTTCTAGCTTTGTAGTTGCAGTTTGACGACATTATATTAAATTTAATTATGCTAATTAGATAGGTTTCGGGGTAAGTGAAAATTCTGACCATCAAATTTATGGATCATCAAAGGGTAGTAACCAACGTGGAATCAAGAAAGTATACAAACATGGTTGGAAAGTTACATAAATTCAGAGAAAAACAGACTCAAAATTATAAATGCAGTGGCTATTTAAGGACATCAGAAGTTTTTTTTGGGTCAAGTAAACTTTCATTTGTTTCAATTTTCTAGAAAGTCTATCGATTTCACCCACATAAAAAAATAAGAATCAGACAATGGCAAATTATTTTTCATTTTTTAAAAAAGCAGTAACTAATGTTTGATAGTTCACATCATTCTCATAATCTTAATTATGTATTTAAAATCCTTTGCTTCAAATTTTATACAATTGATTTTATTGTGAATTTCTACTATTTTAGAATTAATTACATTTATAATAATAATAAAAATCCTGTCCATCAAAATTCTACTTCCAATTACATTTTCTTGCCTTATTAGGATCGCCTGCCTACAAAATTTAGAATGTTATTAAAAAAACACAATATCGCTATAATTTTCAAATCTGTTAAATCTTTTTTTTGTCGTTATTTTAAAACAAACATAAAGATGTTCTTAATGCTTTTGACTGTCATAATGTTGCTTATTGAAATTTTGTTGTATTAATGGTTCCATTGTGTTATATGGGTCAGACTAAACGGTCTCTGTCAGCTACAGTTGAGTATCATAGAAATTAATTAAAAATATTCAACTTATAAATATTCAAATATCGCTAAATACTGTCTGGTACTTAATCATTCTTTTAATTTTGATAATACCGTTATTTTAGATAAGGAAATAATTTTTAATAAAAGATTAATTTCTAAAATGCTTACTGCTTAACACAAAAATGTCTGACTTTTCGTAATTATTAATATTAAGTTAATTACTTCATTTATAATTCTTTGATTCTTGGCCTAATGTAGCATCTATCGTTATATCAAATTATTTTATGTCAAATTTTGGAGATTTTATAGTATAAATTTCGTTGGTATTCACTTGTAATTTTGACCAAGTTTA
The DNA here is from genome assembly GCA_034510155.1 of Eucriotettix oculatus. NCBI lineage: Eukaryota > Metazoa > Arthropoda > Insecta > Orthoptera > Tetrigidae > Eucriotettix > Eucriotettix oculatus. The sequence continues at coordinate 192,629,622 of CM067377.1, read as the reverse complement.
GCATCAATGATGTCATATTTAAATTATATTGAAACGTTTTATCTTAAATCTAATAAATGTCCTGTAAATGTAAAACAAAATATTTCTCACTTAAATTCAAGGCATGTTGGGTAGATTTGTTAGTCACATATTTGGACTATTCTTTGTTTTGTGCTTTCTTTTTAAAAGGTTTCAGTCTGACTTAAATATTGACAAGGGCCACAAGGGCTATTTTCTTCAAAATTTTTACTCTGTTCTAAATTTTATTGATTTTGTGTTATACGAGGCTCGTTAATTCTTATATAATGTTCTTCTCAGTTTGTTGTTTTCGGACAAAGTGATCTGATCGACAACGTTCCACACATTTGCCCTCTAAGTGGGTTTGAAGTGATGCTCCTACGTCATTAGCTGGAGGCTATTAGGTTTCCCAAAATCCGTAGGAGATAGCGCTGCTGTCGAAACAATGGAAATGGTCAGTCGAGTTTGCTGGGTTCGACAACCTTTCACGAAAACTATTCTCTCTGATATTTCGCTTTATCGAACTATTTTTGTGGTTGATACATTGGCAAAAAGTGAGAAGACATCTACACCTGTGCTACTTGCACGCCAAAATTTCTTGTTTCTTCAAAACTTCAGATGAGGTCCCAAACTAACGTCGTGTTTTGAACTTATGTCAGTAAATTTAATAATTCTACTGACTTTTAGGCATGTTTACCAGTTATTATTTCAAATCAGTCAGGTAATGTAACTAATTTATTTTTGACCTTTTTTTCGTTCTTTCTGATTTAAGTTAATTGTGAATCTACTTTCGTATTAACATCATCTGACTTCAAATTAATCATAAATGGATAAACCAAGGAACATGTCAGATTTATTTTTAATAATCACGACGTTCCGTTACCATGTTTTCAAGTGCTCACACCTTAATAAATATTTACGGAAGTGACCGTATTTCAAATCGTATGGTGAAGCCAAAGAGAACGGAAAGGCGGTCAGTGTCAAGCATAGGGCTGTTACAGATTGCAAGGTATTACTAGTAGCGGCCTCGTTATGATGCTTGTTCATTGCTGTGTAAACAAGTAAAGCGTCCGATCAAGGCTGCTTCTGGCTTCAACGTCAATTTGCATACAAACAGTTGATGTGGATTCTCAGGAGGGGAACCCGTTTCCATAATGAGGAATTAACCCGGTGTCTCGGAGAATCGTGAGAATAGTTGCTTCAGTGGAGTCCAAACTGTACACATTTCTACAAAAATTAAATTGTTGTTTGTAAAAGTAAATTAATCAGCCAATAAAGTCAGCTCAGGTTGAATTTAATACAGTTAAATTAGAGAATTAAATTTCATGAAAGTAGAATACAAATAGGCCTGCAGCATAAAAATTCTTCTTGACCGTGTTGAAACCAAATTTTGATTGTAACAGATATAAAAATTTATAGTAAGGAATCAAACAATGCATGGACTGAACGTCATGAAAGTTCAGTTCATCGTACTCCATAGAGCTTTTTTTCCATTCTGGGTGCCCGTCGATACCCGGACATTTATTTATATTATCATTTCACAGTATTTAACTCGATAGTAATCTCTCTGCCAACACGCGATTAATCCATCAGCGAGGGTGTCACATTTTTCTAATTTTATCTTTTCACGCCCCCCTACTTTATGACGTCAACCACGGTCATGATTCAGTATCGTATCTCTTGGTACCTTAAATAATCACACATACAGTAAAATACACAGAAACAGTCAATTAAATTCGTAAGGAGAAGATACTTGATACTCTTAAGTAATGTCGTATATATCGACGAAAAATAAAATACTGTTCGTGCTGCCGTAGTCTTTATGTAAAGTACCTCAGCCATTTCCATTGCGACTTGTAAAACATTTTGCATATTTATCACTTACTAAAAAGTATCATTACTTAGATAAAATGTTACTTAAACTTTAGCGTTATTTCGCGCATAAGGGATTTAATCATCACTCTTGACGGGCTACCTGAGGTCGTAATCTGTCCTGCCTATTTGGTTTACGCGGTAAGAACTTTTTCAGCCTGAAATGGGGGACGGGAGGGATCCAACACTTCGAAAGATCAGCAGAAACCATCTATGCGCCGAGCAGTGCAATACACCAAAATTTCACAGCAATTAGATACGTGGTGAGGGAACGTAATGGACAAACGGATATTCGTAGAGCAGAAATTGATGTGAGAATTTTTTTAGCGTGAAAATTGGAAGGAAAGAACGTAAATCTTCAAAAGATCGACAGAAAATCTTCTCCAATGTGATCACCGATAAACACCAAAATTTCTCGGCAGTGGGATGAATGGTATAGGAACGTATAAGGACTAACCGTAAAAGTCCGAGTGTGTTTATTAAACAGCGCTTATATATATAAATGGATTCCTTTAGAAGGTGTTAGGACGAATTGGGGAAACATTCAGAAATCATCAATTAATCGGGACTATAAGTAGAATGAGTTTCATACTGACTTTTTGCACTTGTTCGGGAGACAAATATTTATCGAACAAGCGACCTTGCATTACCGTTATGTTTTAAATAAGGTCTGTTTTGCGTTCTATATGGACCTGGAGAATATTCGGTACATTCTTGTTGTTGTGACAGTCAGTCCTAAGACTGGTCTGCTGCAACCCAACATGCTAACCTATCCTGCGCAAGCCTTTTCAATTCTACACAGCCACTATCTATTCTGCTTATCGTATTCCATCATTACCTCCATCTTCTTTTCCCTCTCCACTTACTTCCCTCTAATGCTAATTTTACAAGACCCTCATGTCTCAAAACCTGGCATATTAATCTATCTCTTCTCTTGGTTAAAGTGCTGCAAATTGTTCGTTCTACCCCTATTCTGATTATAACTTCTTGGTTATTTACCCTATCCACCCATCTGATTTTCAACATTCTCCTATAGCACCGGATTCCTGCAACTCCAACCGTCCACGTTTCGCTGCTATAAAACGCCACACTCCATACGAACCTTTTTAATAATAATTTCCTAATATTCATACTTCTGTAAGTAAACTCCTCTTTTTCGCTTAAAGCCTTCCTTGCCTGTGCTATCCTATCCTTTATGTTTACTGTACTTCTACCATGCTGCCCAAGTAACATAATTTCTTTAACTTCCTTCAAAATATCCCTTCCCAATCTAACAACCTTCGTTGTTCCACTATTTCCTATACTACACTCATTCACCTCGGTTTTCCCTATATTAATCCTGATGTACTACTTTTCCCCCAGGATCACGTTCATTTTTTTTATTATGTTTTCCAAGTTTTCTTTTGACTCTCCTATTAGTGCAATATCATCAGCAAACCTTACGGTTTTTATTTTATGGCTATAGTATTATCATCCACTAAAATTTCAGTGTGCTGTTACACGTATCCCGTATATCGTATGATGTCAAAGACCTTGGATATTAATTTTTTTTAGTGTCGCGAATTTCCTGAGCCCCCCCTCCCCCCAATACACACGTCTGCGTCATTTCCGCTTGTGATAGAAATGTTGCAAGCAAGTTTGAGTAGGTGTAACATCGATTTTGTTGCAGAAGTCGAAAGTAAACCTCTGCGCACTGTCAAGGCTGTCAACAGTGTCATACATTAAGGTAAATAAGTTATTTTTTTACATTATGAATTATGCTCTAGTATTTGTATTTCGTAATATAAAAAGATGAGAAATTGTTGTATATTGCTACGGAGTAGTGAATGACCGGCGAGATTTAATATTGCGCAGAGAAAATGTATACGAATGCCCTGCGTCAGTATAGGGGATAAATTATGAGGTCAGAGTTTTATTGTGTGGCGCTTATTTTTCGTTCGATTAGAATGGAGTTGTAGTATCATTTCGGCCGGTGTTGTATTTCATGACGCCAAGTTTAGGAAATTAGCGAGGCGAGGCGTGGGTGTTTGTGCAGACTCAGGCCTTTGTTATCAACCGAGGCGCGTGCCTCGCCAGATGCTAAGTGATGTTCCCAAGTAGGACACACTTTCGCTCTTCAAATTGTCACGTGCGTATTGTTTTTCTTTTTTACTGTTCCGATTCCACGTGACTTTGTTTCTCAAGGTTGTTATTTGTCTCATTGGCCACGACCCTCCAGTCTGAGGTTGATTCAGTACCTGTCTCGTTTATGCCCTCCTCCGATGCACTTAGCTACGATCAGATATTTACTAATAATATATATTGGCGCTGTAATTCGTTGCCGGAGTTCTTTACGGTTCCCGTAGTGAGACCAGTCTTCGATTATGGTGAAGTCACTATGCTGGGTTCCTTCATCAAGAGGTCTGTTATATTATATACCTTTTTAAAAATACTTTATAGGTTTTTTTAATAATGAAGATTATTCTATATAAATTAAATGCAAGGTAAGGTGTGTGCTGTGGGCGTTACATACCGGACCCTCGTTTAAACACACTATGACTTTTAATGTTCGTCCCGATTACGTTCCTATACCATTCATCCGATTGCCGTGAAATTTTGGCCTTTAACGGTGATCACTACAGAGAAGGTTTCAGGCGACCTTTCGAAGAATTAAGTTGCTTCCTCCCCTTCCCTTTGAGACCAAAAAAAATGTTCTACTCTAATGACATCTAGAAACTGAACAGGAAAGTGTCAATGTATTTGGTTATATATCTAATGACAGTGGAAACTTCTTAAATTGAACTAAAATTTGATATATTTTTTTCCGAAAATTGCAGCGGATAGCGACTCTGGCGTCCGGGACGGATTCCTTTGTAACTAAAACTCTCTTGTACGGTGCGACTTTAGAAAAAAAAAGCAACTGATAATTATAATTACGTAAATAAAGTGTTATTTTTATCCTTAATAACTGTATAATCATAAGTAGTGATAATTGCAAAGGATTTTATAAGTTGCAATGCAGATTGGTTGAAAAAAATAATTTTACTAATTGCATTAGCATCGAAATAGTATCAAACTAAAGTTAGTCAGCTTAGAAACTCCTAGTTATAAATGCAAATTTACAGTATATTTATATCTTTCACAATTAACACGTGGTGCATCACGATTTCTTCCTCACGTTAAAAACCTGAATAAGGTACAAATATGATCTGAAACGTTTTTTTAAAAAAAATCTGTATACATTAAAAATAGCTTCTGAGTCTGTCATGAATTTTATTATTAAAATTTAAGATAAATGTTTAACATAGCCACTTTAGTCCCATTTAAATTTTAATTAGAGAGAATTAAACCATAATAACAGCAGTACAACGCGTCTTTACTTTCTTTCTCTGTAATATCTTCAGGTGTACATTATCTCCCTTTAAACTCATGAGATAAATTATTTACAAAAATTCTTTTGAAATTTAAGATATTCCAAAGACAGTACCGCCGCGTTTTACTGTTATTATTACGGTTGGGGGAAAAAAGTATTTTAACAAAAATTTGACTCTCTCCAAATTGGACGAGTTTATTCATATATTTTACCCAAGTCAGGTAAACGTAACTATTGACTGTATTAGACGGTATTCTCTTTTTGATCCGTATCACCTGGAGGGGGCCGAAAATAAGGGATGAAACATTGTGATTTGTTTTCAAGTAATTCAAATGATGATTACGTGCAGTAGGACAAGTAGAATTAAATTTATTAAAGTTTGAATTTATTTTAAATATTCGAATTTATGACATAAAGTAAAATAAATGAATAAAAATACGGCCGAGTGTGCCAGCAAAACAATATAATTAAGATTTAGATAATAAGAATACAATGTTTCATCCGTATTTGTGGACTTTTTCAGGCGAACGAACTATATTTGGGCCGTAACCGTCGCTGGAGGTAGTCAGTGGCACCAAATTACTCACAATGTGGTTAGTTTATCCATTTAAAAACTTAACCTGAAGTCCTCAAAGACGAATGAAACGTAATATTCTTATTAACCAAATGTTAATTAAATTTCTTTGCTGACATACTTAAATTTATTTTAAATTGAGGCACAATTAGATGGATGCTTGGCTCAGCGCCCGAGCGGCATCTGTAAACGGGGGGATGGTGGTGCAAAGTTCCGAGATATGATTACCGTTTTCGTGATGCATGCGGCTTGGCGGCAAGGTCTCGCAGGTATTTCTCGGCATCGGGTCCTTCACTGATTCAGGCGTTTAAACTCCTCCAGGTCAAACTTAATACTTTTTCAGAATTGCCTCGCTCGAGCTCCCAACACCTGAGACTAGTCTCTCTGGAATCTTTCACAGAACAACCCCGCGCGGATTTCCTCCCGCGCTTTAAAAAGGACAGAGTCCCCGCCTTCTCCCTCCATTACGGTGCAGAGCGTCAGCCTGACCGTGCGTGGGAAGGGAATGGCCCCAAGACCGTCACAGAAGCTATGGACAGCTAAATTATTACAGTGTCTGTTGCTCTCTTTCTTGATCAAATTAATTTTGTTTGCATTCGCAATAATTGATGGCAGACACTTCTTTTTTTCTCTCTCTTAGACGTAAGTGCAACATATGGATTTATTTACCTAAGAATTCACCTTCCGCATCCCCCCTTTTCAATTCCCTTCCTATGCTATTAAAGGGGAGTTGCCTGTTTCAGGATCACCCTCAAGTAGCCTGTTAACCAAAAAAAAAAATACTAATCCAAGGGAATGCCTCGCAATCTCTCTGGGTACTTTTTATCAAAGTTCTCATATGCCGAGACACCTTCACCTATTTTAGGAGGTATATGTACTGGGGTCAAAGACCTTGGGCATATGGCAAGAGCTGTCCGCTAATCCCATTGGATCAGTCGGCCAACTGCCTCCTGAAACTAGTGGAGACACGGAGAAGGGAATGCTGCGACCCCACAGCAGACTCGTCTCCCGTCATTCGGAAGGGCGTGAGAATAGTACCCAATGCCCGACCTACCTGATGCAGGTTTTCTAGGGTTTTCCCTGCATCTCTTTAGGTGAAACACCGGGTAGGATCCTTAAACCATAGCCCGGGGGCCCTAGTTAACCCTTGGCTACCTTGCTCTACCTTCCGCATCCCCCCTTTTCAATTCCCTTCCTATGCTATTAAAAGGGAGTTGCCTGTTTCAGGATCACCCTCATGTAGCCTGTTAACCAAAAAAAAAGCATTTCCAGAATCAACCAAAAATAATAGGCATAATTCTGTTGAAATAGGATCTAGCATTTTTTTAAATAAGTAAATTAAATTGACAGTTGAGAATGACACGAGTAAGAAATCAAACCTCAGGTTCATACGACAGCAGCGCCAAAACAGGTGAGATGAAACTGAGTTGTCGGTCAGTCCCTGAGAATTTTCTACTCCAGCCAGCTTTGGCGCGGCATGTTGGTTACCGATACCCGCTGTATTATATTCATTTATATTCGTATCATCTAAACCCTCCAAGACATCGAAGTGGGACGGACACGAAAATTTAATTTAAAATTCATTTTTTAATCTCTAAAATTTTCATTGAAATCCGTGGAGCTCTGTTGAAGTCTATTCGAAACAAACTTTCAGACAAACAAATATTTAAACATGTAAATAGTAGTTTTCACATAAAATCACAGACAGTCGCTTCAATTTTATTTATTGGTATAGATTACCGCATTACATACGTAACGAGTTAAATAATTTTTTTCACATTTGCTGGCTGTTGTATTTATTTTTAATCATTAAAATTAAAAAATATATATATAATAATTTTAAATCAATTCCAATTGCATTTGTGCTAGAGATGTTCTTAACTTTCATGAAATTTGTCGGCACTCCTCTAACATTAAAGGTTTAATTTTACGTCTGATTTCTGCAGTCAATAAAATAAATTTTGTGTCATATTTAAGACTTTATTTTTTTAATACAATTTAAAAATAACAACGTTTCCGTACGTATTTGAACCTTCTTGAGGCTTTTATCCTAGTTTATCACCACAAATACAAAAAAATACATTTTTATGATATTATACTTATGGTGATAATCAGGATAAAAACCTGACGAATGTACAAATTGTATTAAAAAGTAATGTGTGAAGTAGGTAATAAAATGTTATTCAATAATATTAAAATAAATCAGCATTTAATAATGAGGTTTGTGACCCGTTATAGACTACTCATTTAAATAAAACCCTGAAGAACGTACCTAAACGTTGTTCTTTTTAAATAAATAAACTGTTTTAAACTGGTCATAAACCATATTAGGAATAATATTTGAATGATTTGGGCAGTTGAAATTTTATGCTCTTTAAATTTTTTAAAAAATTGATAAAAAATATTTAAGTTATTATATAGTTTATCTGGCAATTAAATATACAAAAAATGTGTTATATCAGCCTCTTTGTCAGTCTTTTTAATTTAAGTATTAAAAGATACAACGTTTTGTCTCTGTTTTGAGACCTCTTCAGGTAAAAATTTAACTGTACATGGAAACTCAGTCAGTGACTCCTTCGGCCGAAAGCCGAAAACCTGAAGAAGTCTCAAATCAGAGACGAAACGTTGTAGCATTTAATATTTAAATTTTAAAAAACTGACAAAAAGGCTGATATAACTCATTTATTTAAGCTATTTTTTATGTAGGTAATTCATAAAATGATTTCATTGTTTTAGGCTTAGAACAGAAAAGAGAATAGGCTATTTAAAGAAATTAAAGATAAATTTAGGGTTTTGGGAATCTATGGGTTAATTCTTGAAGAAAATACTTTGTACTCCTTTTTAAGCACTTTGCGCGACGCGAGGAGTCTGAGATTAAAGTTCATATAGGGAAGGAATGCAGAACGATAAAATTGATGTATAATATGTTATAAATATACATTAAAGTAAATAAAGAACATTGATTGTTTACTTTCTTACTGAATGTCAAGCATGCCAAAGAGATGTCGCTTTAGTATTGCCAATACATTAAATAAAATCAAACGTGCATACGTTGTATATTTGTGCTTTATATGGTAGTGAATTGCAGATATTATTTATTATTGGTGGTTTCAAAAAAGTGAGTATATTCAGGTATTCGCACTTAATTCCATTACGCCTCGACATTGAACATTGACGGGTCGAGAGGGAGACACAAAGGAAGAGGGATATTTTTTCGCGTACGCATAGTAACAATAATGCAATTTTTGTCTTCTTTCTCCATGGCTCTACAGCCCATTGAGGGCCTGGGCCTACCGAGTCGACTGCGGACTGTCATCTTATATGACACATTCCGAATTTGGAGTGACACGTGGTCAGCGTATCGATCCTCCAACAGTCTTAATCCCGGTCTTCTCGACCATGACGACACAAACATCCAAGCCCATGCCAGGATTAGAACCCGGGACCTCTGGGTTGTGAGGCAGCAACTAGAGGCTAGCCACTACACCACATGAGGTCGGCTGTGCAAATTTAAATTGAGAGAGATTTAAATGCGTACTGCACGTCATTATAAGAATTTTTAATAATTTAATTGTCGATAGATGTATTTACAATGATGATTTTGCAGTAACGTTAAACCTTACCAATGTAATACATTAGGTCGATTTTCGACCAACAACTAATAATGTCTTTGTGATTGTTGGAGTTAATGTTTTATGGAGAGTGGAGGTCTCTCGGGAAGGGATCGGGAATAGAGCTGTGTCGTTTATTTATATAACTGAAAGTGAATGCCCTAACCCATAACCCGGGATGGAATGGTGCCTCGCCGAGTGGCCCGACCTTAGAAGGCCCGAGGTGTTTACTCCCTCCGTAGCGCGTGCTTGCTAATTACTCATGGCCACACGTGCCTGCCGCTCCGATAAATTAGAAAATAAATGTATATAAAGCGGGGCGGTCGTTGTTGTGCTTCTCCTTTCTATATAAATAGCTCGTGCTTGTCGATATGCGACACGGACGAACGAATCCTGTTTCCAAGTTAGTTCACGTTCGGGTTTACAATTGGCTGACGAATGAAAACACGAGAAGAAGGAGGTAACTGTCAAGTGCGCGGGGAACATATGCTTAAGGTTATCAGCGGGAAAGAGACTGGTGTTAAAGAAAAAAGGAGAATAATTAGAAGATATGGCGAGACAGTGGAGAGAAGCGGGGAGGAACGTCACAAGGTAATAGGACAGTAGAATTAGCTCCATTTCCTGTTTGCCCCTTCCTTCACAGACCAATAAGGATAATATTGAAGTGACGTTGTATTCACTTCTCAGACTGCTCTGAAGCAAACCCTCCTTGCTACGCCATTTTGCGAAAGCCTTTTCATTTCTACATAACTACCACATCCTCCCTCGTCTCAGCGTATTCCATCCATCCTTGGTCTTCCTCTTCTGTTCACTTCCGTCTAATGCTAATTTTACAAGACCCTCATGTCTCAAAACGTGGCCTATTAATCTATCTCTTCTCTTGGTCAACGTCCTCCAAATTTTTCTCCCTTCTCTTATTCCACTTACAACTTCCTGGTTACTTAGTCCATCCACCCATCTCATTTCAAAAGCTTGTATTCTTCTCCTTTCTGCAACTCCCACTGTCTACGTTTCGCACCCATATAACGCCGCACTCCATACCTACATGTTTAGTATTGATTTCCTAATATGCATACTTATATTAGCCGTAAGTAAATTCCTCTTTTTTTGCGAAAGCCTTTCTCGTGCTGTAGTATCCTACTCTTTATGTCTACTATACTTCTACCATCCCTAGTAATTACGCTTTCCAAGTAGCAGAATTCCTTAACTTCCGTCAAAATAGCCCTTCCCAATTTAACACCCTTCGTTATTGCACTGTTTCCCATACTACACTCCATTACCTCTATTAATCCTCATATTTAACTATTTCTCCTGGACAACGTTATTATGGTTTCCTTCTGACATTCCTAATACCACAATAACATGTGTAGTTTTTATTTCTTTTCCTTGCAGTATAATTCCCTTCCCATATTACTTTTTAGCTTTCGTAATCGCCTGTTCAATGTGCAAGTTGTAGAGCGAGGGCAACAAACAGCATCCTTGTTTTACTCCTTTCTTGATTTTTGCTTTATTTTCTTGCCCTTTAAATACTGCTGACTTGCTTTCGTAGAGGTTATGAATAGCTCTCCTTATGGGCTACTATTTAAAAATATATTTATTCATAACCTGTTGGGTGTCCTGCCATGCCTGGATACTTGTTTCTGTTAACCCGGTACAGGATTTAATTCGACAGTAATGTGATTTAAACGGCATAGAGTGCGTCAGGCCTCCCTATCCTCTGGGTCAAACAATGATTTTAGAAAGTCTTATTAACAGAGGGAAATATTTTTTTAGAAGATAGACAAGAATGGAAAAATGTCAACCGGACCAGGGAATCGAACCCAGGACCTTGCGATATCCAGCCGCATGCTCTACCAACTGAGCTAATCCGAGTCGACGGAAATATATGTAATAAAACTATTAGAATTTGTAGATATTCATCATTATTCCAATACCCGTAGATTTTAATGTTTCAGTTCCTACTCGTAAGTACGGAGATATCTCACTGTGACGTCACCACTCACTTCCCTAGAAACTACATCCGTTTACATGATACGCACTCTACCCGAAACATATCTTCTAACAACTTTGTGTTTTAGTCAACGTTGCAATTTTATTAAAAAACAAAAATGAAAATACACACACAAGTAAGTTTATCTAAAATTCTCACTTATTCTATTGACAGAAATTCTATTTAATAATAACGTTTAAAACATCTTAGCTTTGGTTTTATAAGATTGTCTTTCGAAAATATGGTTTGAAATTTTTCGTGGTTACTTGAAATGTGGAAAAAAAATTAAGGATTTAAGAAAATCTGTCTTATTTATAATTATCCCTCCATGTGTTCGTATTTTTGTTTGAAATATTAAGTTCCAGTTCATAAAATAGGTTAAGAATCTTCTGAATTAACACTGCTAGGTTTAATGGTCTGGTCAATATGTTTCCATTCTTGTCTTCTAAATAGAACACTTTGATTGAATTTCGAGTTCGATAAACATTAATCCTCTCCCACCCCCCAAAAAAGGAGAGAGCAGCAAGAAAGTTTCTCAAAACTTGAAAGAACTTATTGACATTGCCAGTTGAGTTAACCTTTCAGGGTAATTTACGGTTAGGAAGATTTATGCAGTTGGAAAACATATTGAAGGTCGTGGTGGAAGAAGTGCGCTTCTCGTCCGATAGAGGTCTTGTCGACGCCGTAGAAGTTGCCGCACCTGACCAAAGGTGTCGTCTCTTTTCGGGTCACGGGATTGTGACAGGGTTAATTATTTCCAAATATCTCCCGTCCCTGTGTATTCACTAGATTCTGTGAGCGGGTGACATACAATAGCGTCAATAATCTGTTAAATAAAAAGAATTTTGGTAGTAGACATGTACTCCATGTTGGAAAAAATATTAGAGGAATTTAAAAATAAATGATGAGCATTAGAAATTTTTGTGATTTTCCTAAAGTAACTGACCATGTAGATTAAAAAAGATGAAATACTATGGAATTAAGGAAATGTGCTATTCGTTGCTTTGTTCTTACACCAATCAGGGAATTTAATGATGTAAAAATTATGATAACATGGTCAAAAGGCAGAAATTTAATACAAAATCAAATTATCATCAAACAAAACGTTTCTTCCATAACTTTTGGCAACCACTCGGCTGTTTTAATATACAAATGTGAAGGAAATTAAAAATCTTTTAATAGAAAAATGTGAACCGCTATCACAAAAATATAGGACCGAAACTTTTTTTTGGGTAAAAATTTGATTTTGTAATAAATTTCGGACTTGACTTGTTTATTGTAATTTATTCAACACCAGCCCCGCGTTTCCTGGGTATATGTTAATACGACACAGTATTGAAATCGATGTGCCAACGTGTATCGCGAATAATTTATTTGCCAACACGTGATTAAATCAATCTTAAATCGAGGGGCGGCGACGAAGACGACGTTCGTGAAATACAATTAACAAATATCATTACTTAAATAAACTGCTAGTTGTATTTATGATTTACAATCATCCCGCTTGACACGTGACAGTTAATGTATCCTGTTGCAAGTTCTGTAAGTCTTTGTGATGGGACGTTTTTTGGCCCGGTGGATCGAATGATCGACAGAAACATCTTCTGTGATAATCACAAGTACACATAAAAATTTCATGGCAATCGAATGAATGATATAAGAACGCATAAGGGACAAACAAAACTCTGAGAAGGGATGATTGAGGCGTGGTAAATAAAGCCCAGGGCGCACATAGGGATGCCCGTGGGATCTTACTCTCTCAAGCATTTCTCTCCAGAGTGATTATGGGGCTTCCTTTCGGGGATGCCTCGGTCTGTCTTTTCTAAAGGTTCTCACAGACCGAAGCACCTTCATAACATTTGGGAGGTGTATATACTGGGGTCGGAGACCTTGGGAATACGGTAACTGTTGTCCTCTTATCCCTCTGGATCAGTCAGTCAACTGCCTCGTAAAAGTGGTGAAGGCATAGAGAAGGGAATGCTGCGATCCCACACCCACTCCTCTCCCGCCATTCGGAAGGACGTGATATTGGTACGCAATAACCTGATGCAGTTTTTCTGGGGTTTCCCTGCATCTCTTTTAGGCGAATCACCGGGTAGAATCCTCGAACTATAGCCCGGGGTTTCTAGTGAACCCTTGGCTACCTTTCTCTACCGTCCACATCCCCCACCTTTACAATTCCTTTCCTATGCTATTCAAGGGGAGTTGCCTGTTTCAGGATTATGCTCACGCAATCTGTTATCCTTACCCCCGCGCCCCCTCAACATTGTCTTTTATTTACATAGAAGATAAAGTTTGCTATTTTATTTATGAAATATTATGATGTTACATTATTATAAATTAATATAATGTAAAAAACAAAACAATGAAGGATCATTTCAGATTTTCTCGTCACGAGGATCTATAGCCAATTAATTTAATATATTCCACTCTAGAAGAACATTAACATTAAAATATAGGGACTCGTGTTTCTGTGCAATCTTATATAATTTAGTAGGGTCTGTGATCTTTCCTGAAATACTCGAAAGGAGAATTGTTGTACGTATTGGTTAATCAGGTCTATTTACAGCCCGCGGAGGGACATTGTCAACTCCAACGGTAACTTTTTTAGATTGGCGATTTTCTCTTCGGCTTTATTGGCTAATTTTTACTTGGAGGAGGGTGGTGAAGTTTCTGTGGCCTCGTTTCAGGACTTATTTTGCAATTTTCGTGAATGGTTTGCGGATGAGCTTGCTCGATTTCATTTCTTCATAAGACGGACAGTAGACCTTCCCCCTGCGTTGCCGCGTATTCTTCCGTCCGCTTGCATTCACTTCCTGTTGGTGAACCGAAAATATGTTGACGTGTGTCGTATCACTTTGGAAAGTTGGCATGTACACAACAGCGGACTTGTGCACTACTTGTGATAACAGCTCAACCTGAAACCACTCGACCTATATCTTAATAATAGTCAAACGGCGTGGGAGGTAATGTCTCGAGACGTGACTGGCCGAACACCAACAGAAGTCGTCATCTTAGCGCGTAGATTTCATTAGTCCTTCACACCCAATTACTTCATATCATTGTGTATTGAGTGTTCGGATGGAAACGGAACAGTTGCTGCGAGTCGGGCAATGGCAACATTGAAAAAATAAACTTGAAAAAGCATGGATGGATAAAATGAAAACTATCGCAGGAGTAGGAAGTTGCTTTTTTAAAAAAGATGACTGTCCTATTCGCACACGCAGGTGCGACTGTTCGGTTTCCAGTCGAACTCCAGCCATATTGATATTTATGGTTAAGCCAGAAATTAAATATTAAAGTCGTGACTTGGCGTCCTTATATTTGACTTCTTATGAACCTTTAAAGGAAATGTAATGAGCGTTTTGCATAAACCGTTACATAATACAGAATAAATCAAATTAAGTTAATAAGACTTGACGAATACTTCCTCCTATTGCTTCATAGAAAAATAATTAATTTTTAACGATTATACAAGCGCAACTTTTACGCCATGCTGCCTTTCTTACATTGAAAAGCTAGACCCGTTAACAAAATTTACAGTTTTACCTTCTGAATGCAATGTAATAGGATCCTCTTTGGTATTGAATCAGCCTCAATTTTACATAATAATTAATTAACCATATATCTTAATATTATAAGTTTTTTTCGAAAGGAGTTTTGCGAAATAAATTCTGTATGAATTCCAGGCAAAAAATGTGTAGTGAAATTTCCAACCACTTTGCAAAAATTTTGGCTCGTTGAGAAATAGAGGTTAAATAACATTCTAGGTATCACTTTTAAATCTCGATATGTATCGATATTTAAAAGTCGATTTATTTTTCACTATTGACGTCCGATACATATTCCACTTGTAGTAATGTAACACTTTTTTTCACACGGGGCATTGGCAAAAGTACACAGCTCTATCACGACAATTTAAATTAATAAAAGAATTGTTGAAGTGGAATAGGATTTTATCGAAGTGTATCCGGTCCCTGGGAACGTAACTCTTAATCTTCTTGGATTTGACAGGTTTTCTATGAGGACCGGTGCACTGAAGATGAAGCTAGACTCCACGTTGAAACGTTTTAGAAAAAAAATTGGAGACAAAAATGAACGTTTGTATAATACAAATAGCTGTCATTTTGATTTTTAAGTTTTTTAAAGAAAATTTTTGTTTGTATTTACTACATATATATATAGATGTTTATACTTACGACTAATATAAGTATGAATACTAGGAAATCATTGCCAAAAATGTTCGTGTGGAGTGTGGCGTTATATGAGTGCATAACGCGGATGGTAGGAGTTGCAGAAAGAAAAAGAATAGAAGTCTTTGAAATGTCGTGCGATAGGAAAATGATAGAGTAACTAATCAGGAAGTTTTAAGTAGAATAAGAAAAGATAGAGAGAAAAATATGGAGGACGATGACCAAGAGAAGGGATAGATTAACAGGTCACATTTTTAGACATAAGGGTCTTGAAAAATTAGCATTAGAAGGGAAGTGAGTGGGTTAAGAACTGAAGAGGAAGACGAAGGATGGAATACACTAAGCAAATTAGGCAGGCTGTGGGATGTGATAGCTCTGTGGTAATGAAAATGCTTGCACAGAATAGTTTAGCATAGAGAGTTGCATCGGGCCAGTCTAAGGACTCATCACTACTACTACAACAGCAACATATAATATTTTTGGTAAATTAGTACGCGATATTAGTTTTGAAAATGTTCAAATATTGTTTGGTTACTTTGTATTGGCGAAAGCCTAGAACTCCTTTGGGAAAAGTTGACGAATTAATAACTACCGTGTTCGAGTTGGGTGTCCGGAAATTCGTTTATATTAGCCAGCTACAGTACTTAAATCATCAGTAATCCCTTTGTCAACCCGTGATTAAACCATCAGTGAGAGTGCCTCATATATTTAAAAAATTTATGTTTTCACACCCCCTACATTATGAGACTTTAACTTCGTCATTACCATCGCCATGTGTCAGTACCTTAATCTCTTGGTACCTTAAATAAGCTTTTACATGCAATGAAACTTTCAATTATAGTTAAAAGGAGGAGACAGTTGGGGGATTTCTTCGTTCTAATTAATCTGCGAAAAATAAAATTTAGTTTTTGTGCGGTCCTGGCCATTATATAGTCAATCTGCACTGCGACTTATGAAACATTTAGCATATCTATTAACTAATTAAAAAGTATCATTACTTAAATGCGATGTTAGTTAAACTTAAGGATTATTTCGCGTAGAACAGAAATTTAATCATCTCGTTTGACATGCTACGTGAGGGGATAATCTATTGTGTTGGAAATTCTCTATGTTTTTTGCCCTGAAAGCTGGGAAGGATTGACGGAATGAAGTAACCTAAACCTTGAATAGATCCACATAAAACGTCTTTGAGATGTTCACCGGTAAACACCAAAATTTCATGGCAGTCGGATGAATAGTACAGGAACGCCTAAGGAGTCACTGTGTATGTTTCGAGGGTTTACAGAATCCATTGCCTTTTATTTATATTGATTAATGAATTTGTAAAAATGGAAACCTTTTACGTTTATAATCTACATCATAATAAATTTTATATTCCTAGAAGATTGCATTTGGCATATAAACTCTATATTATCAAAGTTATTAGGTTTAACTTGAAGATGTCATCGAAACCCGGGTGGAACCCCAAGAACTGTTTATCCATAAACCGAGTAACATGTATAAAAATTTATTTATTTATATTTTGACAAAATATTCTGTATTCAAGATTGTACTTTCTTTTTAAATTTTTGTCTAGTTACCTGATGAAGTCAACAAATATGGACGAAACGTTGTAGGTGTGTTAAATGAATGTCAATATTGTTTGCTGACAAATCGGTTGGATTTTTATATTTATAATCGAAGACAATGTAAGGTTATTCATTTGTTAAATATAGGAATTTATTAAAACGAATTCAAAGCAATGGCTAAGGTCAGAGAAAGAAGAATTTTAAATTTTAGTACGTTATTGTTATTTACGCGGTTAGGTACAATGTTATACGTTCTACAGTTGAGTTAAAATTCTAATTGTAGTTTACGGTTGGGCATATTATTTGAAATATTCTACCAAGTTTCAAATTTCTTGAACGTAAAATTGTAATAATTTTCTTATATTCTGTTTTAAAAATTACATAGATACTAAAGTTGGTAAAAATAATAACTTAGTTGCAATGAAATTTGTACTATAAAACATTTAGCATTTAACGTTTTGCTCAATTAGTTTTGTCATGTATTGGAGATTTTATAGCAAAAATTTATAACTGGAATTTAGTTATACTTTTTTGACCAACTTCACCATCTGTGATATCAATTTTAAAGTGAATGTTGATTATGGCAATTTTAAACTCGAGAAATTGAGAATATTATTGAATATTTCAGAGAAATTGGTAAACCCGAAATGCAATTAGAATTTGAAATGGAATAAATCAAGCTGTGAGTTAGTTGTTAATGAGATTATTATTATTTTAAAAGGCCCATGTATCCACTTAACAATAAAATTAAGAATTTCGTTTATACCTCACACACAGCTCGTTTTATTCCATATCAACACCGACCCGCCCTTATGGTAAAAAACTATGGAAGGTGTAACACTGTACCTAACCGTATAAATGTTTATCAACTCTGTTAAATTTAAAATTAGTCTATTACCGATTTTTGGCTATTATTGGTCAGATTAATTTAATTATTTCATTTATAGGATTTTGGTATTGCAAATGTATATATTTATATAGATGATTACGGAAAAAGATTATGTACAATGAAAGTTAACGAAGTTAAATAAATAAATAAAATTTATTACTGCAGTTGTGACTGATTTGCAAGGGGATCTAACTCAGTAATTATCAAGCTGAAAATGAGTGATGGTAATTTTATGTTCCTCGAAGAATAATTTCTATTGTGTGTCCGTAGTTATCATAAGCGGACCGTAAATTGTCAGATTCGTTACGGTCTCTAGAGGACAGGCTGTCAACTAAATTAATAACGCGAGTAAATAAACGATATTTCACATGCTCAACGTTTTCCAGTCGAATAGCGATATCCAATTCATACCATACATTAAGTTTAATGGTGTTTGAGCAACTCTGTGGCCGCTAATTGAGAGTTGACCAATGTCGGAAGCATTGCCGAAGCACTTGTAATAGATCACGTGTAGGAAGGAGACTTTTGGGGCGACACAAGTTGACTTATTTCGGAGGGTGATTGGCACCTGCTTGTCGATGCAGCTGCAGGAGCACGAGGTCCAAGGTGCGGTGCTTGAGGGCCTCGTGGGCCCAGGAGAGGAGCCAACGCGCCGCCCAGCCGCCGCCCAACGCCGCCGCCGCTGCAGAGTGCTTGCTGCCTCCCCGCATGCCTCGCTCTCACTAAGCTCAGCTCTGCACTCCCACCAGAGTCCTCAGCACCACGTGGGGGCAGGCCACACTCACGCAACACTTGTCCAACGTCATTCGTCGTCCGGACTCGTTCACCTGTCACTATTTACACAGCTTTCAGAAGTTCATCACTGCCTTTAACCCGCTAATGACGTTACACATTCGTCACTTCACGAGGTGACGTTGCAGTTTACCTCGCCAATGGCAGAGTAGCCATAGAAAACTGCCATGCCAACAGACCTTCCCAGGACAAATATACAAATTTATATAAATAAAAGGCAACGTATGCTGTGCCGTCTGGGTTTTATATTTCGGGCGTCGTTATAATAAATATAAGTTTTGACATTATTCGTTCCTGTACCAATCATACGGTTGCCGTAAAATTTTGACCCCTCCGGAGAAAGTTTCTGTCGTTATTGTTTCGAATATTTAGTCTCCATCCTTCCCACCTTTCAGGCCAAAACACGTCCCACCCTGAAGCCATCTGAAGAACTTGCAACAGGATACACTATTACCTCACGAGTCAAGCCTGTCCAACGAGATGATTAAATTGCTGTTAAGGTTGAAATAATTATTAACACAAACACAAGTGTAAATCTTAACGACCAGAATAAAAAACTATCAAAATTTCATATTTTAGACGGCGGCATCTTCAGTTATTAATTAATTAGGAGATAATGTAGAGTATTCGTTGGCGCTCAAATATGAGAAGGCAATTAATTAATACCAGATGAGGTCCTAATATAAGGACGTCTAACTAATTCGTAAGAAGATATAGTATTTTTTCTGTTTGTTTGTTGTGGAATTCAGTCCTAAGACTGATCTCATGCAACCCTCCATGCTAACTTATCTTGCGAAGCCATTTCATTCCCCCATAACTACCACATCCTCCCTATTCTCCTTAGCGTATTCCATCCTTTACCTCCCACTTCTGTTATTACCCCACTCACTTCCATCTAATGCTAATTTACAAGACCCTCATGTCTCAAAACGTGACCTAAAATCTATCACTTCTCTTAATCAATGTCCTCCACATGGGGCTTAGATATTGTCGAACGATTGCTGCGTCCAAATCTCCAGTCTATGGGAGGACGTGGAACAAACACTGAGAACCCGGTTTATCTTATACATTTTCCACGATCCATTCTTGTGCTATTATAGGCCAGTAGTCACAGTCGTGTAGCTCGTTTCATAAAAAAAAGTTACTTGACATATAACATGTGGAATTTTATTTATAAACTCTGTGTGAGTTCCCGTCATTGGCGATTGAGTTCAAAGTAGGTAAATGACGAACGAATCGTATCTCGAAAGAAAGTGTTATTTATTCAATTCCTCTAATTTCTTCAGAAAATAGAAACAGATATAAAAAAATTTTCAAGCCACATAACAGCGTATCCTCTTTAAATAGACAATAAGAGTTTTATTGGTACATACTGGACTTGGACTGAAGGAATCGTCCATTTACAATTATAAGTATATTTACAAATATTTCAATTATTTGTTCTTTGTAATTTCGTACGCCTCAGTCATCGAAGATGCTCTTCTATTGTCTGTGGCGGCCATGATCCTATACTTGCCTTGGTAAGACTCAAATATATTAGCTTCCTTATGTTCCTTGATTTAAATCTATTTGCTTGGCGTCTGGAAGTAAAAGGTGGACGCAATGATTCCAATCAAAGAGAATAGGGCGAGTGAGACAACTCGTGTATTAATTAGTAACTGGCGTTTCACTAGAAGTATGATGACCATGGTGTAAAAATAGATATTTTAGCTCTGGTTGTAGAAGAAGGATTTATGTTCCCACTTTTCCGACACTTTATATTCGTCTTTCCGTTATTCGAATTTTTCTCTTTTCAACTACTTTTCTTTTACTGTCGTCAGACCCATTTGGACACATGGGGTTGCGGTACATGGTCCAACATTCGTATACTGCACCGTAGCCAATCAAAAATCCTAAGAGGGATTTTGGATACTCCATGGCGCGTTTATAACGAAATGGGTCACGAATATCTTAAAATTCCACCCATAAACGATGTTACGCAAAAAGCAGCTCCAAGAATTTTGAAAAAAGCAAACAAAAGTCACTCGAATCCTCTGATCCAGCAAATGCCTGCAAGTACTTGCAGGGCGCCATGAAGCCGACCTCTACCAGCTCTCAAGATTCTCCCCCCTGGAAGGTATTCTATGCCAAACTGTCACTGAAGCCAGCAAAATAGCTTATAATAATTCTTTTTTATTTCTGATTGCTATGTACAAACAAAATGATATTAAAATAAATTTTTCTTCGGCTCCGAATGGCAGGACACGACGTAATATGCCCGCTCGTGTCTTGATCAATATTGGCCGTTTCGTGGTCGCGCTCTTCACACACGGTTCAGCTTGTTTGGTCCTTCTGTAAATCGTCAATGCAGACGTTTCCTTGAGAATTCCATCACCTTTCCGGCCGACAAAGGCGGTCTTGGCCTTCTTTCGCGCACTTTCACCCGTTGCTGTTTTTGTCTGGGTGTTTTCTGTTGAATGTCTCTCTTCATTTACAGTCACGGATCGTCTTTAGCTCATCGCGTGCACGTTTCCTATTTTCCGTGTGAGTGATGGCTATTTTTGGTTTCAGACGAACGGAAATTTGGTGATGTCAGGAATTTTCCCCATACTGCGTTTTTACAAATACTGTGACGATACCACGTAGACCATTGACTTCACTTCCTCTCAGACTGGAACGCCTCATCTTTGACACACCAAGAGTCTATAACACTAAATTCTTACAGTACTTTTATTTTAATAACTACTGGAATCCAGTTCAGTTCCCATCCTATGCTATTAAACAGCAGTCGCCTCTTTCAGCATCACACTCATGTAATCCTGTTATAAAATAAAGGAATAACAAAATATGGATACCTGTGGGAATTTTCTCTTGCAGGTGTTTCTCCCCAGATTGACTGCCTGGAAATGCATCGTACTCTCTCTGGGTTTTTCAAAGTTCTCACATACCGAGGCACCTTAATCTATTTTAGGTGGTGTATACACTGGGGTCGAAGTACTTGGGCATACCGTAAGAGTTGTCCGCTGATCCCTTTGGATCAGTCGGCCAACTGCTTCTTAACACTGGTGGATATGCGGAGAAGGGAATGCTGCGACGCCACAGTAAAGTTATCTCCCGTTATTCAGAAGGGCGTGAGATTAGTACCCTATAGCCCTACATACCTGATGCAGGTCTTTAGGGTTTTCTCTGAATCTCTTTAGGAGAAAGATCGGGTAGGCCCTACTCAACCCTTGGCTGCCTTACTCTATCTTCCACATATTCCCTTCCTATGCTACAAAATGCGAGTTGTCTGTTTCAGGAACACTCTCATGTAGCCTCGTACCCTCCAATGAAAGGAATAATAATAATAATACGTTATATCATGTGGTATCTGCTCTGTAACCTATCTGGATAGACGGTTGTTTTGGCAAGTCGAGGGAACGCTGTTCCGGTTTCGCAGACCTTTGTCATACTGTAAAACCTATCCGCTGTTCTCGTTGGAGCAGTCTGCCTCCTAAACAGGTCCTGTCATTCAGTAGGGTGTGGGAAAAGTAGCCAATAGCCCGACATACCTGATGGAGGTTTTCATTCCTGGGAAGGATTCTTTAACTATAGCCCGGGGGCCGTAAGTACCTTGGGTACCTTCCGCTTCCGTCCGCATTGCCCTATTTAAAATTCATTTCTATGCTATTAACGGAGAATTGCCACTAACTAGAATAAAAAAAGACTGTCAAGTCAGAGTTGGTCACTGTTTGACTTCGACATCGAAAATACAAGAATTATTATTTTTTATTTCCTTATTGGGAATCCCCCTTCCTCCTTCCACCTCTCTCTGACTCTCTCTTTGCTCGTCTTGCAGTGATGTGGGAAACTGGTCATTATCCAATAGAGCTTATTAAAGAGCCACACACATCTCTGGACCGCTTTCGAAATTCACCTACTTGACAGTGTCGTGAATTTTACCAAACGTACGCTACTAATTTTAAAGCAAAAGTTCTTGCAGATTACAGAAGTGACCCTCGTTACGTCGGTGCAGCGTAAACGTTTCCAAGAAAGTCGACAATACGACAATAATCTGTTGGTCAGTGGCTGTTAAATCGCAAAAGGTCCTGGCCTCAGGTTATTGGAAGGGCGTGGGACGATTATCAATATACCTAGATACAAAGGGTTTGCCCCATGTATCACATTTAGGTGATTGCCAGGTAGGATCCTTTCCCAGGGGCCTTACTTAACCTTTGATCATCTTTCAGCAACATCCCCCATATAGGGGGACTCTCATGTAGCCTAACACTCAAAATGAAAAGATGCCCTTAAAGGCTTGTAGTTCAATATTTTGCAGCGTCCTTCTGGAACTCACGTTTCATCCTTACCTTTTGGTGGACTCTAAACATTTGGATAAGACAGCCAAGTTATCTCATCGGAGGTATCACAAATTTAGCGTTGACAAACTTCTATTAATCCTCATCATTCACAATTTACTTAAAAACAAGCTCGGGAATTAATTTATATTATCCCGCTACAGGTTTTAATTCGACAGTAGACCATGTTGTCAACACATGAATATCAGTGAGAGTGTATTCTTCTACTTATTCATCCTAAGCTCTGCGGCACAATCAGGGCGTTGGCCTACCGGGTCGACTGCCGACTGTCATCTTGATAACACATCCAGAATTTGGAATGACACGTATTCAGCAGTCATAATCTCAGTCCTCTCTGAGTTGTGAGGCAGCGACTCTAGCCACTAGACCACAGGTGGTCGGCAGCGAAAGTGTCACATTTTTTGAAACATTTACCCTTTTATTCCCCCTACTTTACGATTTCATAGCCGCTGCCATGATGACTCGGTGTCTTAAATCTACTAGTATCTAAATACGCACTACACAGAAACAGTTAATTATTTCATAAGGAGAAGATACTTGAAACATCTCTTCTTCGGCTATAGTAGTGTGAAATAATGTTCGTAGATACATATGATACATACACGAAAAATAATATTGGGTAGGTACCTCACTTGTCTGCACTGTTGTACATTTTGAGCGAGTATTAACTGATTAAAAGGTATCGTTACTTAAATAAAATTTTAGTTAAATTTAGGAATTATTTCTCTCTTAAGGCGGAGGCCAAGGATGGAATACGCTAAAAATATTAGGGAGGATGTGGGTTGTGCTAGTTATGAGGGTTGCATCAGACCAGTCTTGGGACTGAAACCACAACAACAACGGATGTATAATCATCTCGTTTCACAGGCTTGGCACGTGAGGGCATAAGCTTTCCTGTTGCCATTTCTATTTGTTTTTAAGTTAGGATCTTTTTTGGCCTGAATTGGACGTGAGAGGGAACTTAAACCTTCAAAGGATCTGGAATGATCATCTCTAAACGCCGAAGTTTCACGGTAATCGAATAAATTGTATAGGAACGCATAAGGGCAAACTGTAAGTCTCCTAATATTATCCTACGGCATAGCAGACAGTTAAAATTGTGATTCGATGTCCTCACCGTGTCTAATGTATTGTGATAAATATTTGACACCGAGTCAGAACTCGTAATGTTGTTTGTTTAGTATACTGCCATACGTCTTTTAAAGAATGACTGACTGGTGTTATGCAACCGTTCATAAAGGAATTTAACTCCCGCTAATTGAATAACGGAGAATCTTTTCCGCCGAGAAAGTACTGCACGGCTGTTTAGCCACGTAACCACCGAGACGCATCACCGCAGGCTGGCTGACTGTCATTTTAATCTTGTTGCCATCCTCTGATTGACGAGCCCGTGTGCACACCATTGCTCCACAGCTGACGTTAACTTTCTCCGCTTCACTTGGTTTTTATATGCAAAAAGTATATATATATTGCGTCGACGTGGTTGTTCTTTCGCGAGTACTGTGCCCTGACCTCTTGTGGTACTCTACTCCGCTCAGGACATCTCAGGCGTTCGGTATGAGTGCATACCTAATAAATAAGAGTATCACGTATGTGGTAGTTGTTATTCATGTCTGTTAAGTAGTGTCTTCGACCTTTTTAAAGCAAATTTATTTTATTTGAGAATAACGAGGTATCAACAGATGACCGCACTTTCTTCGAGGGGGTTTCCTTCAAATTATTGCAATATCCTGTCATGTACGATTCTAGGCCAATGACTTTTTCCTGAACTAGCAGAAGCCAATGTTGATTTAAAATGTTTAAAATGACTAAGTCCCAAAATGGGAAATATTGTACTCTTTCCATTAGCATCAGAGAAAATAAATGGCACAATGAGGATTTCCGCACGGAAAATGGACGATTTTTGACCGTATTGTGTATGGTAGAATCTTTGAACTTGCATAAAATCTAAACCAAACAAAATCACGAAAAATATTCTGAGAGGTTCTAGACGTAGGCAGTGTTTGCATTTATGTCGTGTAACGAATTTATTTATTGGTTGTAAGTTATAAGTGTTCGTAAAGCATTTCAAAGTTTCACTAAAAATTTTATCAGACTCTTTCATCCCCTGTTTGGGACATAAATAGTTTTGTCAGAAAAAATTGTATTTTTTTCTTATTCAGTGTAAAAAGTTTTATGGAAATAAAATTGTGAAGGCTCGTATCTGGTTCAGTTTTGTAGTAATGAGGTTTGAAATGCGGGGTTTCGTTCGGTTTCGTCGCGACCACGACGGACAGGCTTGCCAACATAAAGGCTATAGTTTCCATCGTATTACACATTACCATCTAAACTTTTGCACGAGTTCATTTATAAAAATTTTGAACGAAATCTGTAGCGGTGGAGCTCGTGTTATTAGGCACTAGGATAGTGAGGCTGGAAGCAAGGGGAAACTACAGCCGTGTCCTCGCGTGCTTGCAAGGCTAAATGCATAACAATATGATGGCAGCCTCTCGGGTAAAATATTCCGGTGGTAAAATAGTCCTCCATTCGGAACTCCGGGTGGAGACTATTTGGGAGAATGTCATCAAAAAGACAAAAAAGAAAGACCATTTGTTATGGAATGAACAAATACCTCTGGAGAAAATAATATTATTAAGTCTCTCTGCGCTTCTTTCCCAATACTTTCAATATGGGCTCGGGTATCAATAAATAACAAAATGAAGTTTAGCGGGGTAAAATCACTTTATTGTTTAATTAAAACTAAAAAGTTCAAATAATATTTACATTCAAGTTAGGCAAATAAATAAATATTTATTTTACTCATTCGAAACAATTTTTTTTGTCTCAATATGCGATTCAGGTAGTACATTTTTCTCCTGAATTCAAATTACGCAAGGTTTATCACACAGACAGGCGTTTAAAATATCAAACTTCTGAATACTTCACACAGCATATTAAAACATTCCGACTCGTCCAGAGAGACTAAGTCGCGATGCAAAACATGCGAGAAAACATGTTTCATGAAAAAGATACATTAGTCAGCACAGGGTCGAAACGTGTTTCATGAAACGGAACTGATTTTTGGCCTGTAGTTTAAATGATTCTCCAGTTTTTCGTAGGTTCATGTCATACTTGCCCTGGGAAATACGTCTTGATAAATAATTTTAATATTTTTTCGTTGTTTTTGTTTGGTAAATAAATTGCAAAAAAATTATATTTCATTTTTCCAATGACCATTTACAGCGAGATAAAGGCGCCAAGGTTGAAATAAAAGGAAATATTGCATAATATATTAATTACATTACGGCACGGTGGCGTGTGAAGGAGTGTTGTTTCATGAAACGTGTTTCATCTGGACGTACACTCTGAAGAAACGTGTTTCGTGAAACAACTCACACATTCCCTCATGCCGTAATATCAAAATATATTATGCAGTATTTCTCTATATTTCTATCTTTATGCCCAGACCTCGCTATGAATGGTCATTGGAAAAATTAAACGTGAACTGTTAATCATTTATTTACCAAAAATCTGAAAAAATTTTATAACTGAAAGTTATGTATCAATGCGGATTTCCAGGTCAAGTAAGGAAATCAATTAAACCTTGGAGAAAACAGGTGAATCATTAAATTACATGATGAAAATGGGATTTTAAATGAATTATAGCAGGCTCTTTGTCAGTTTTTATTTTAATTAAATCATGAAATATGTTTCACCTGTCATTTGAGACTCCTTCACGTAATGCTGAAGGAGTTATGGAGTGAGGCCCATGAACAGCTAAATTTTTACAGTAAAATAAATGTATGGTGCTTTATTAAATAGTCTTTGTTTGCCACACCTATGGGTTATTATTTATATTGTACTAACTTTTCCATAATATGTCAGTCTATCTTAATATTATCAAGGACCACAAGGGTTTTTCGAAACGTCTACTAGTTTCTGAAATTGATTTTTAGTTTGAAATTTTTATTGTAGTGTCTGTTATACGGGCCGTTCTTTATGTTATGCTGTTGTCAGTTAGGAAAGACAAGGATAAATTTTTGCCATATCTTTCTTAAACTGAAGGGGATCTATATTCGAATTGTTTTTCTCCATGGACCACGACTTTGCGATGGCTCAAGAAATCAAGTTCTCGGCCTTTGGAGTACGTAGTTTCTGATCTCCGCGATGGATTTCTCTGAAATGCACGTGAGTTCCACTAAAATTGTGACTGTCCCACGAACATTACTTTCTTTTAAATAAACATTTGATGATGTATCTCATGTGATAAGGAAATCAAGTATACGTTTTGCTGAGGTTTTGGATTTTGTAGTTCGTACTCGAAATACAAATATAACAGTAATTGTAATAGAAATTGGTCACATCGACACGAGGCGACTGAGTGACGCTCAATAAAGGGGGAACACAAGAGGTAATAACCAATGACGAAGGAGTCAAAATTGGTAAGAAGGCAAACAATCACTGTAAAAGTATCGATACTGGAAACTATCGAGTACGTGTATCGAAACTCTGAATACCGTAACAGTAAAGTGTGGAACTGTCGGAGCTCTTTTGGTTACAGTGCGACTGTACTTGGTGGTGGAGCTGATTACTTTCGTTGTTCCAGTGGTCTACCCTGTAAAGAGTTATTATTGTGGTGACCGGCTTGCCTCGTTCTTTTCTTTTTCCTTCCCGAGCCATTTGATTTGGAGCGGTTTTCTCTCCTGGTCAAAACCGGTTTTGTTCGATTTGTCCACATGTACACCACCTGCTCTTACGCTGCCCTCTGCAATATTCGTAAATCTAGACGACGGTATTCGAACGCCTGGTCCACTGCGACGTGTGCTAGAGACGCTGACCTCTTCTCTACATTTCTGTTTTTTCCATTCATCTGTTACGTTTTCCAGCAGTTTTGCTTTGATCTATTATTTTGTCAGTCCGTTCAGCCTTTGACATTCTTCGTTGCGTAGCCAGAATTCTCACCCTGTTTTTTGATCACTTCCTACGTGCCCAGTGTTCACTTCCATATGAATACCAGGCAATACATCTTTTGCAACGCTGAGGCGATGGATAGATGAATGGATGAGGTGTGGGGAGGGGGTAGAGAAGAGGGGGTGGGAGTTGTTTTCACTTACCGAGTTCCAGGTCCAGGCCCATGTCAGGTCATGTCAGACGTCCATGTCCGCCGCGTCGCTACTGAGCGAGCGCCTTCGACTCCGCTGACCCACTTCGCCCCCACGACTCTCTCCACTTTCTCACATGCCACATGCCATTTGCCATCATAAACTAATTACTGAGTTATCTGCGACGACCTCTTCCTCTAAAACTACGTTTATTCCTTGCATTTAACTCGATTCTAAAACTTGGACTTGCCAGTTTCCTCTGTTTCTGTGTCGTTGTAACGGCATTATCCTGCGCATGTATATAAACCGTTTATCCTTTTGTACCTATTTTTGACGAGTTTTTTTGTTGTTCGTTGTGGTAAGATGCAACCCTCCATGCTAACCTATTCTGCTCAAGCCTTTTCATTTCTCCTTGACTCTACAGCCCTTGAAGGGCTCCCTCTTCTGCATTTACCCCACACACTTCCCTCTAATTCTAATTTTAAAACGCCCTCATGTCTCATTCCAGATTCTAGTCTTCTCTAGTCAAAGTCCTTCAAATTTTTCCCTCCTCCCTATTCTGCTTATAACTTCCCGGTTAGTTACCCTATCCACCCATCTGATTTTCAGAATTCTTCTATAGCACCACATTTCAAAATCTTCTATTCTTTTCCTTTATGCAACTCCTAACGTCAACGTTTCGCACGCGTATAACGTCATGCTCCATACCGACATTTTAATAATGATTTCCTAATACTCATACTTATAGTAACCGTAAGTAAATTCTTCTTCTTTTGCGATAGTTTTCCCTGCCTGAGCTATCTTATTTTTTATGTCACTAAACTTCCAACATCCCTAGCTTCCCAAGTAGCAGAATTCTTTAACCTCCTTCAAAATATCTCTTCCCAATCTAACAACCTTTATCATTCCAGTATTTCCCCTTGGTTTTCCCTCTACTAATCCACATATTGAGCTCTTTCTCCAGGACCACGTTCATGCCATTTATTATGGCTTCAAAGTCTTCTGACTCCCCCAATACTACTATGTCATCGCCAAATCGTAGAGTTTTTATTTCTTCTCCTTGCAATGTGATTCCTTTTACATATTCCGATTTAACTTTCTTCATCGCCTCTTCTATATATATGAGTTAAACAGCATGGGTGACAGACTACACCCTTGTCTTACTCCTTTCTTGATTTCTGCTTTCTTTTCTTGATCTTCTGTAAGAGGTTATGTATAATCCTTCTTTCTCGACATTTTATTCCTGTGCTCTTCAAAATCCTTAACAGTGTGTTCCAGTTCACATTATCAAAGGTTTTTTCTAAATCTACAAATGCCATGAACGTAGGACTGTATTTTCTTATCCTGTCTTCTAAAATTAGACACAAAGTTAATATTGGTTTTCTTATTTCTACTTGCTTCCTAAAACCAAACTGATCTTCAAACTCGCATCCTATTTGACGTTCCATTCAATCAGAGAATAGCCTAAAGATAAAATTAACCTATTTTAAAATATTATCATTTTGCTATAATCTGATTGTAGGTTTATTGTTTTTTACTTCCTCAATTGGTTTGAAATATTGACAAGGACCACAATGGAAGGTCGAAACGTCTATAGTTTAAGTTAACAATTCTCCTAAATTTTCGTGTATAACTTACGTCTGTTACACGGGTCGTTAATTCTTCATTGATGTATGTTATGCACAGACGTTAATTGTTCTTATGAGTCTTAATATAATTTATTTATTCAAATATCAATAAAGAATTAAAATTTTAATGGATAAAATCTTTAAAAGTGAGCGCAATCCCCACACGGAAATGTATCGTTAAAAATGTACTTGTGTAAATAATTTAGCTTGTTTGTTTATTTATAATTCAATGAAGTAATTTATACTTTTCCGTAGTAGTCTAAGTCTTGTAAGTTTGACTTTTGCGTAGCTGCAGACCCGCGGAGTGACTCTTTGCCTCGACAAAAATTAAATGAGAGAGAGAGAGTTTTTAAGTGAAGATCGTGAAACCTAATTGTGAAAATGCGATTTAGAAGGAGGGAGAACCGCAAAGTTTTAATCATCGCCGGAAATAAGCGAGACTGACAGAAGCGTTACGATGTGTTTTATGATCCGTGACGCATTCGTCAGTGTTCATGACGTTGATGCTTCTCCGTCGTGACTCCCTGAGAGCGTCTGATGACGGTGTGCAAAAATCTTCTGAGAATAGTTTATAATAAAGTAATTTATCCCCCCCCCCCAGAAAAATCGTTAACACCTGCTTCTTACATGCTGATTACTTCTTTGCTTGGAGAGATCGGTTTTTAGCATTTTGCCACCTCCCCCTTTATATTTTAGATCCCTATATATGATAAAACAATATGCAGAGTTAAGATTGAAGGAGAACTTACAAGAGAATTTGCAGTTAACCGGGAACTGATGCAGAGAGACGCAATGTCCACCAATCTCTTCAAAGTAACCCCAGAGAAAGTCGTGCGTACGCTGATGGCATCGATTTCGTAGCCCGAAGACAGCAGGATTTGGAATAAAATTTGATGAGATTAGAAAATGCAGCTGAGGAAATGGAACTTGAAGTAAACCAATAAATGACCAAGTATGTGCTGTCATGGCGGACGAAGAAAATGGAGGAATCCAATGTTATACGTTTATATTGACATAATTATGGTATACCTAATAGCTTTAAATATTTGGGAACTACAGTCACAGCACATAACAATATACTGCCAGTAACCGCAGTTATTTCTCATAGTTCACGCAATCTTAACAGGAATCTGAAAAGTAAGGTAATGGACTGTAACTGACCGACGAGGAACTACCAAGACTATGGGAAACAAAGATACTGAGGAAAATTTGTGGTCCTGTAAATGACAATGGGCAATGGGAGATGAGAAATAATGAAGAATTGTAAATACTATATAATAATCCAGCTATAGTGGCTGAAATTAGAATCAAAAGATTGAGATGGCTGGGACATCGGGAAAGACCAAGGGCGAGATGGCAGGATGATGTCTAGGAGAATCTCAGGAAAATGGGAGTACGGAGATGGGGATCAAAGGCGGCGGACAGAGATGAATGGGAAAAATATTGTGCGAGGGACCAAGACCCTTCAAGGGTGAAGCATAGGAGTAATCTTTTCGGCGTGCCACCGGGATCTTGTTGTCGACATGAAAGAAGACTCGTAGCTAGAAGTCATTTTAGCATTATTATAATACAACTTTGAAAAATTGTAGTTAGAGAAAAATAACTGGTAAATAGTTAAATAAACTATTGTTTATCAACCAGGATAATTTTTTATATAATCTTAACGTGAGTTAAAAGCTTTGGTGACATCATTCTGACGTATATGGGGGCGAACTGGTAGTAAAAGTAAGCCAGTGGATAGGAAATAATAAAGGTAGGGTTATTTCAAGCTTGTATGTCGTTAACAACTCGTTTTGTCAGTTTTGAAGTCTCTTCAGTATGGAGTGTCAAGTAGGGAAAACAACATTTGCAGAACCCGCGAGAAGATTTTTTGTTGTGTTGAGTACGAGAGGGAAGGATTAGCTGAGAGGACAACACGAAAATAGTTTCTCCGTTTCCAAGAAGGAATTGTATGATGGACCATGTTCTAGAAGACCTTCTCTTTATGATAAAACCCGCATGAATCAGTTGGTCCACGGCAGTCCTCGCCAAACAACGCGGGATTTTCACGAATTGTGGACGGCGATCAGACAACCACTGTGCGCCATTTTCAGTCATTGGGTTCGATGTTAAAATCGGGATGTTACTGTTGGAAACAAAGCAAACCTTGGTTTGTTCTCCACGATCTGAAGTTGCTCACACACTCTTGTGCCTGTATCTGTCTAACAACATTCAGGGACGAGTGTTTCCATCTCTTAGCAACTGTCTTGAGATTTCTTCAACGCGAAGCCAGGAGGACGTTGACAGGCGGCCAATCTGAGTGTACAGTATGTAATATAACTAATAATGTGTAGTAGGAATTGAGCAGTTGTTGAGACTGCAGGACTCGTCAGCAAGGACTCCGTGGTAAACTTTCTCTCTATTCCGCTTTATTCTCTTCCACCCTTCACGGGGACCACCAAAGAAGCGTTGCTCTTGAAGAGCCAGCATCTGGCTTGAGGCTTGTTGACTTCTGGAGAGGAGCCAGAACTCGGGCATGTGAGGTGCATCACGACAACATTTCTGTCTTCCTGTGTCTCGCTCCCTCACTCACTCTCTCTCGTGTGAACAGAAAGGAATCCACGTAACGGAACATCTCATTGTGAAGCGATCACGTGCTATTTTGTGTTGAGTTTATCTACAGGATAGAATTACATAATAGGTCTTTTTAAAATATATAATTTATTAATAATAACAAAGAAAGGTCTTCCTCCTCTGAATTTTCGAGTTATAAACTTAGCAAAGCAATTTACATCTTTCTTTAGGGAATGTTAAGCAACAAATACCTAAGTCATAATGATCGTTGGTGTAGAGCACTGTTGCATTGACTCTGGTGGCTCGATGGATATTCACAATATTGTTGGTACTTTTTCACCGACACTCCGAAGTGATCGTGGATGACCTGCTAGCCCTGCTAGTTGACACTGGATGGGCGACGTTAATCTTGTGGACTGATGATGGCCGCATTGAGGACGGTGTGCTGTGCGGAACTCTCTGAGCAGGCAGTCTCCCCCGGGTATCAGTACTGCTACATAACTCACTACTCTCACCTTTTTCTACCTAAAACTCTCGGTAACCACAGTTCTCCCCTCCAGACCAATAAAAACCACTTACTATACCCAACAGCTTTTATTACGGGGAAACACTTCGTCTTCCTGAAACGTGAGACCTCAAATTCTATAATATTCTCACTTCCAATGGTATATACTCGTACGTGCCAATATTGTGGCAGCAGATATTTGCTCCTTGATTAAATTGGTGACCCTTTGGTGTCGGCAGCCTCGTTAATCCCATCTCATGGAAACCGCTGAGTTTGATGGTTTTCATCAATCACTCTCTCTACCTGGCGAGTTATTTACCCCACAATTCCATTTCCCGTGGTGAGAATTTTAATTCTTCAAAAAATGGTTAGATTTAAATAAAATGAAATAAACCCCATTCCATTTATTACGCCTATGTACACTACAAATTATAAACAAAACTGTGGAAAATGCGTGGTTTCATTACCAGGCACAAGAGCTTTAATCATAGATTACAGTTCCACATGGCCTCTGTTGACTTTCTTCTTTTGATTGTGTCCTTAATTTTTCTATATTGGCTTCTTCCATGATAACGTCTTTCAGTTACCATAATACCTCGCTGAAATGTTTCGTCATATTTGTGAGGTTTATATTAGTCCTGAGGCAGGAATGGGATTGTCTTTAATGTTATGGAAATGAAGGTTGCGTGAAGGGTTTCAGGAAGTGGGGTAGAAATTCGGCTGTGTTTGTGACACGAAAATACACGGTTCTTAGATCATCATCACCCGCCGAGTGCTTGTGTCACATATTCAGAGAAGACGCGCCTTCGGTGGTCTAGAAACGTTGTAACGACCTTGCTCCCGGTTGTTTACCGCGAGTCTGTCTTGACAGTATGAATTTATCGCCCACCTAACGCATCCTTGTCTTAGCTGGTATTCTTTTCCCTCCCGGCTAAAGCTGACGCCATATTTTATGTGTCATTTATGGGTTTCTCTTCCACTTCTTTTCTTTCAGGAAATGGGAACCAATCACTCTGTGACCTTTCCAAATCCTTCGATTGTGTTTATGATTGTATTCCATTTCAAAAATGTAAGTTTTGTGATTCACTTCGTACTTAAGCAAAAGAGAACAAAGAGTAATACCAAAGGATGCACATTCTGGTAAAACTTTTCATTGTGAGTGAGGACAAGACCGGGGTTCCACAAGGATCTACTCTGGGTCCCTTTTAGTCTCTTCCGAATACATAAATGACTTGGCGAAAACTATGACGCCTTTTTTTCTGACGTTATTCTGTTTCCAGACGACACGAGCATTTTGATAACTGAAAAAATCTTGAGGTACTACAAGAAATAGCCAATAATATGTTTAATCATCAACAACATCGCTTATGGATTACCAATTAATTGTAACCAATCACATTTTATCGAACGAAATATATAGCTATTAATCGTATAGAAATAGAAGTGCAAAATGATCAAATTTGTGAAGTTTAAAATTCTTATGATAGTCTATTGATAATAAATTGAATTGAAACATTCACATTAATAAACTTGTGACAAAATTGAGCTTAGCCATATTTGCTATTAGAACTGAACGCCGGAAGTCTGTTTACGTGTTGCATTTTAAAATTCTGTGCTTGTAGTCGCACTAATATAAGAGTATCTGATTTGCTGCTTGCTAAGTGGAAACACAACAGAAACACCCCGGTCCATGCCGGGAATCGAACCCGGGACCCAGGACCCCTAGACCACAGAAGCGGCCACAAAATCTTTTATCATTCAGAAAACGGTTGTAACATTGGCGTGTATAGTTTATTCAGGAACTTCTGACAATGTCTGTTACTTTCGTAAAATTGGCAGTCAATTTAAACACCAACGCTTCAATAGAAACATTAATTATTTGTAATATCTTTAATTTTTTTAATTCTCAATTATAATTTGCGTTTTTGCAATCATAAATTACCAGTGTTTTTTATGTGTCTTTGATTATTTCCAAATTTCTGGATGTAATTTGGTAAGAGTCTAGTTTGAAATGTGCCAACAATCCATGAATATATGTCGTGTTAAAAGGCGGTTATAAATAGAACGGAAATATACAAAGTTCCGAATTAAAAAAAATCCTTCGTTTTGTTTATCTTCATCCTACGAAGGGTTCGTACTTTGCAGGATATTATTGATCAAATGCGAGAGTCGGACTCTGCAAACAAATAGACGCCGTATCGCGTGCTATTAAATATGGCGCATTTTGGTGACGTCACATGGTCCTCTGTCATACCGTATGAGACTCACAAAAATGTAAACAGTTATAAATAGAAATAGTAGAATATAATGTAAGTAAAGCTGTAAATGGTAATAGAATAGATATGGTAGAGTACAGTATAAGCGGAGATACTAATGTAAAATTAACCAAAAAAAATGATATAGTTAAAAAAAAATCAAAATTAATAATACAGAAACTAACTACATCAGAAAATTTGGATTACACAAATTCATCAAATGTCGTCACGTCGAAAAAGATAAACAAGTTGTTCGAAAATAGGAAATGAGAAGAAAATGTTAACTTGAAGTATGAACATAAAAACACCACAAACGTAAAAAGTCTTACAGAAGAAATAATTACAAGTTTTGCAGTTAATGGTATAAATGAAGTTAATAAAATCGTTAAATGAACCTGACTCATTATTAAAAATTAAATACAAATAATGGGCAAAAGTCAGAATCAGCAGATGTTAACTCGATTCGAGATTAGACGTTTCGTCCCCGCCTTTTGAGACCTCTTCAGTTCATTATTTAAAAGGATATTAAAAATTTCGTGTTCCTACCGCAACCTCCGGGACTGAAAGTTGTTGCGGGAGCAACAATAATTTTCAATAAGATTATAAATTATTAATGAAGACGCTCCGAAAGGTGGAATCGAAACGTCGTAATTCAATTTAATTTATTTTATTTTCTGACTTTTCGCCATTCTTGGTATTTTATTTGTAAATGAAATAAGGTTGACCTCAAAAACCAGCACACAATATTGGAAAGTATTTTAATTATATGAAAGACGCTGATAAAACCGAACACACGAAAAATGTCATACATAAAGTAGATTGTAACCTATTCTATACAGGACAAACTAGCATTGATTTAAGAAGAAGGGTGTTTTGTCATAGAAATAATGTAGAAATACATTTAAGAACTGGTACAGCTCTTTCACGGCATCTTGAGAGTGAAAAATATGGAGAAAATTGGTATAGAATCAAAATTCTTCACTCCGAAAAGCATAAGGTCTGTTAAGGAAGGAGATTACACGTATAAGAATCCGGGCCGAGTTTCAAATAAAAGGACTGAAATATGATCAGTTGCAAGAATGTTCACATTGCTGATGTTGATAATATTTGTATAGTCATCTTGATTCTGATCGCCATTTTGGAATAAATAATAATTAGATGGTCTAAAATTATGCAATCATAATCTTGAAATGATAGTACGATAGGCGAACCTTGCTTTTTATTTTCAATCATTTCCTATGGAATAATGCCCATGACCTTGTTGTGGTATTCAGTCCTAAAGCTGGCTCGATGCAACTCTTCAAGATAACCTTTACATTTCTGCATATCTACCACATCCTCCCTAATGTGCTTAGCGTATGCCATTCTTGCCCTCCCTATTTTGATCTTACCCCACACACTTCCCTCTAATGCTAACAAGAACCTCATGTCTCACAACGTGGCCCATTAATCTATCCCTTCTTTTGGTCAACGTTCTCCATTTTGTTCCTTCTTTCCCTATTCTATTTAGAACTTCCTCGTTAGTGAATCTATCCAGCCATCTCATTCTCCTGTAGCACCACATTTCCAAGGCTTCTATTCTTTTACTTTACGCAACTCCTATCGTCCACGTTTCGCACCCATATAACACCACGCTCTATACGAACATTTTTAGCAACTATTTCGTAATTGTGGTGATTCATAATCCTTACATTCATCGGGTAAAGCAAAAATAATTTAGTTTTTGTTATTAGCGTACACGGGACATAAACGAGAATGGTTTGGTGGGGCCGAGTAGGCGGGAAACGTCACCGTCTGCAACATTATTGATTGCCTGGAGTGGATTGTAGATTCAACATTTGGTTCGGGGAGCTCTCCTGAGAAGGTCGGGGCGAGAGAGAGAGAGAGTGGAGGAAACAATATGCAGAAAAGTTAATTTCGCCATTGTTCGAGAAAGAAGATTTTGTTTTGTAGTACGGAAGACAAAAAGAGGACATTTTGATAGAGATTTAAGCTGAAGAAGAGGCGCTAGAGGGGACGTGTTCAGCGAAGGAACATCCTGCACGGCAAACCAGGAACGACGTCACCAGGCCATTGTTAACATCTGGTAACGGCATTTTAACCCGGTTTTCCACTTAAACCATTCTCGTTGATTCTAGATTTTTAATACAATTATATCGTTCGTCACCCGCGTTCCCGGGAGCAGCCATTTAGAAGCTGCGTAGATTATTCTTTTTGCTTTACCGACTGAGCCAATTTAATTAAATTTTACTCGTAAATTTATATTTTCACTAAAATTTAATTTGAGTTAAATTTCTCCTGGAAATTTGATAACGTAATATTATAATTAAATGGAACGTTAAAATTAAATACATTTATTATTATTATTATTATTTAACAATTTGATAATAAATTTAAATATTCAAATTAAATACATTTATTATTATTATTTAACAATTTGATTGTACAAAAATATTTTTGTTGGTGTAAGCAAACGAACACCACATAATATTAACACTTATATTAACCGTAAGTAACTTCCTCTTTTTCGCGAAATCCTTCCTTGCCTGTGCTATCCTACTCTTTACGTGTACTATACTTCTACCATCCATAATTATTACGCTACCCAAGTAGCAGAATTCCTTAACTTCCGTCAAAATATTCCTTCCTTTGTTAATCCACTTTTCCCATACTACACTCCATTACCTTGGTTTTCCCTCTATTAATCCTCATATTGAACTCTTTCTCCATGACCACGTTCATGCCATTTATTATGTATTCCAAGTCTTCTTCTGACTCCCTTAATACTACAATATCGTCGGAAAAGCGTAGGGTTTTTATTTCTTTTCGTTGCAGTATGATTCCTTAATCATAATTAATATCAGTACACTTGTTTTGTTATTGATACTTTCGTCATAATACTGAGTGAGAGTGGTACATGGATGGTGTTCCTCCTCCCCCCCCCCTGCCCAAGTCGTCGCCTTACAAGGTTTGAGTGAGGGAAATTACACACGGCTGTCCATATGATTTGCAGTTTAGTCATGGCAACGGCTTTTACACATTGAAAAGCTCCGTCGATCCGAAAAGTACCGCAAGTCGTGACGACATTGGTCCTTGGAGAAAGCGTCCATCGCAAATAGGCATAACGGGGAACTCCAGTTCTAACCCTCTCACTCGAGGCACATCTATAACACTGCATTCATTAGCCCTCGCCTCAGGAAATAGGAAACGTCATACATTACATCAGCTAACAAATAATAAGCAAAACAAAATAAAATAAGATAGAAATAACTTTAAAAAAAAGCACCTTGAATACGTATCGAGATATAGTGTAAATAACTGAAAACACGACGCGCAGTCTGAGAATCACAAACACACGCATGAACTATGGAAATGTCACTTCCTGACCGCGCATTCCGTAGTCGCTCCAGGGAATACACGAAACAAGCGAACAAAAGGGCAGATAAAAACAGAAAAGATTGAAGGTTGTAAACATCCAACATTTTTGCAGAGAAATTAATTACACCTATTAGAGCAACGATCACGAGACTAAAAGAGCAGCGCCATCCCTATAACACTCGGAACACATCGGGTACGCTCGGCTTTAGCTTCGTCAAAGAAACCACTGTACAGAGGGTACACTTGACTTCAAAGTAGTTACTTAGTGTTACTTCCACTTTTATAAATTATATACTTATATAAATTAACCTATTTTATGAACTAAATCTTAATATCATCAACGAAATAAATATCAGGTATAAACGTGTGCTTCCATTAAACCTAACAGTGTTAATTAAATATATTCTAGCCCTATTTTATGAACTGAAACTTAATATTTCAATACGAACACATGGAAGGATGATGATAATAAATACCAAAGATTTTCTTAAATCCTTAAATTTTTCCCACGGCAGATTTCGAACTACATTTGCTCAAGACATACTTATAAAACCAAAGCTAAGATTTTTTAATCATTATAATTTAATAGAATTTTTCTCAATTGCACAAGTGAGAACTTGGATATGTGTGCATTTTAAATTTTATGTTTTTTTAATTGTATAGTAAAACTCGCAGTTGGTTTTCACACCGCAATTAAATGAATTTATAAATATTTACATTTATATCTTCTGAACTCGGCAAGATATCGAAATGAAACATACACGAAGATTTAAGTTAAAATTCCTGTTTGAATCCCTGAAATCTTCATTGGAATCCGTTGATCTGTTTCGGAGCATAAACCGATCAAGTGTATAGGCAACTCGCATTCACTCTTGGAGATTTTAACGCTTGTTTGCGATCGATATGAAATATGCACGAATATTTAAGTTAAATTTCCTCAAATCCGTTGAGCCATTTCGGAGCTTATTTGAGACAAATACACATACAGGCAGACACTACAATTTTATTTATTGTTATAGATTTACAAACTTTAAGATTTCATGAATGTATACGCTAGCTGAAGTAGTTGCCAGATATTAAAAGAACGGCTTGCCACTCCATCTAAAATCCCTCCTAGAAACTATTCTAATTTCACGTTTTTAAATCGATTAACGTCTGCTATTAAAATCACAAATTAAATAATTTCCGACCGATTTTTACAGACAGTTTTTATTTTTTAATTAAACGACGTTTCGGCGCATATTCGCACCTTCTTCAGGTTTATAATCAAATTATTGTTAAAACCCAATTATTAAAAACTATAAAATTGTTGTAGTCGTTAATTTCTTTGTGCCAAAGTGAGGTCCGAGGCAGCACTTATCTAGTGAACAGTTTGCACAAGACTAAACCTGAAGAAGGTGCGAATATGCGCCGAAACGTCGTTTAAATAAAAAATAAAAACTGTCTGTAAAAATCGGTCAGAAATTATTTAATTTTAAATATTTTGTTGTTTCTGGAGCCATATCCTCAAAATAGAGATGCCACAGCACACAATTGAGTGAGTATATGAGAAGTGCGCCATTTTCACGACGTTTGTGTCAACGTGTTGCATGAGGGTAGTGAGAGAAGAACAACTTGAAGTTGATGGTCATTCCACTTTCATTTGCCATCAAATCCCAAGGCCCAGGAAGGGCTGACGCAGTGGCTGTCACATTCTACGCCTCCCGAGGGTGCAGTTACCTTATTAAATTATTTCTCAGAAATTTGAGTGTCTTTGTTTATCCATGAAAAAATAGTTTCAGTTTTCCCTTATTTTGTAAACCGCCTTCTAAACCAGAATTTGAGGAGATCGGGAATACCGCAGTTTATCGTGAAAGTTCACCTGGTTCCTGTTATTAGTAGAAATCATGATATTTTTCCCCTTCACCGTGCTGAGACCGCAACAGTGGTTGGCTGCTTGATTGCTTCTACGGCACGGATAATGGACGAATCTCAACCATAGCTTGTTTTCATTTCCCTCGGTCGACGGTTCACGGGACAACCTTGTGTCTCTGTTAGGTTCGTCATTTCGAACGCAGGTCAATTATCAAGAATTTGTTCCAGACACGATTCATTTCCTAAAGTCAACATTTTACAAAAAAAAGAGACATACAAAACAGTTCAGTTTTTCGCAGTATATGGACAAACTACAGCACGAAAATCACTGCATTAAAATGAACAAAGCAAATCAAACACAGCCGTCATGGTCAATACTAACTGTTGTTGTTGTTGTGGTATTCAGTCCTAAGACTGGCCTGATGCAACCTTCCATGCTAACCTATCCTGCGCAAGCCTTTTCAATTCTACATAACTACCACATCCTCCCTAATCTGTTTAGCGCATTCCATCCTTGGCCTCCCTCTTCTGTTC
The DNA here is from genome assembly GCA_034510155.1 of Eucriotettix oculatus. NCBI lineage: Eukaryota > Metazoa > Arthropoda > Insecta > Orthoptera > Tetrigidae > Eucriotettix > Eucriotettix oculatus. The sequence continues at coordinate 192,588,659 of CM067377.1, read as the reverse complement.
TTACCCCCACACACTTCCCTCTAATGCTAATTTTACAAGACCCTCAGGTCTCAAAACGTGGCCTATTAATCTATCCCTTCTCTTGGTTAACGTCCTCCACCACATTGTTCGCTTTTCTCATATTCTTCTTACAACTTCCTGTTTAGTAACTGAAGCCCCCCCATATCTCATTCTTCTATAGCACCACATTTCGAAAGCTTATATTCTTTTTCTGTCTCCAACTCAAATCTTCCACGTTTCTCACCCACGTAACTCTCCATACGAACCTTTTTAATAATTATTTCCGTATAATCATACTTATATTAGCCATAAGTAAATTCCTCTTTTTTATGACAGCGTTACTTGCCTGTGCTATCCTACTATTTATGTCTACTATACTTCTAACATCCCTAGTTATTATAGCAGAATTCCTTAATTTCCTTCAGAATATCCCTTCCCAATCTAACACCCTTTGTTATTCCACTGTTTCCCATACTACACTCCATTACCTTGGGGTTTCCTCTATTAATCCTCATGTTGGATTCTTTCCTCCAAGATCACCTTCGTGCCATTTATTATGCTTTTCAAGTCTTCTTCTGAGTTCCCTAATGCCTCAATACGACATTAATGACTTTGTGGTTCGTGTTATTAGTATCAAGTAAGCATCAAGGAAGGTGAGAACTGTGAATAGGATACGAAGAGGACGATAGGAAAATCACAGAATTACGATTTAGGGTAGTAAAAGTAGGCATAGAATATCGGAGAACTTCAAAAAAAAAACATTGCACACCGCCCTTTACGCACAATAATGAATATATATATATATATATATATATATAATAAAAAAGCAAAGTGATCCCCGCCCACTCCTCTCTAACGTCTGTGTTATAAGACACAGAAATTCATAAAACGTTACCTGAGAGTTTAAAATAAATTCATTGTAAATTTTTGTCCTGAATGGAGCCTAAATTGAATATTTTACACTTTCATTGTAAACTACTCGGGAACGGACTGTGCCTTCTCGATTCCTGAGTGCTTGACGTCGATATTAAGCTCACGTTTTTCGTTGTGTTTGGGGTGAGAGGCTGGTGGTATCTCGATCGCGATGCTTGCTTCATATATAAGAAGAAATCAAAAAATTTTAAGTCCGCCCTACGATCTCTTTTACGGTTCCAAAAACTTTGGTCTTAATCTAAGGTATTTCAGAATTACACAGTGACCGTTATAAAAATTTATCATTAATTGCACTGAAGTTCTCCTCAACCGCTAAAGGAGAAATCTTTTTTTAAATAAATATTTGAACGACGTGCGGAAATATTTATCTTCTATTTTTTGACAAACACTCGACTACATTTCGAGATTTATGACCGTTCTTGCAAGACTAGGTAAAATACAATAAATGGTCAGAAATAGGACCTCTTCAGTCCTTTCCTCGTCTTTTTTTGAATTAAAATTATTATATTTGTGACCATTTATTGTATTTTATTTATAATATTATATAAGGTTTTCTTTATGTAGCTGCTCTTACCTTATTCATCGGCTCTACAGTCCATTGAGGGCCTGGGCCTACCGCGGCGACTACGGACTGTCATCTTGCATAGAGCTCTTACCTAGTCTAATATTTTTAATTGAATCGTCTCCTCTTTGATATCTTTGGAAACACATTCCTTCACTTCTCGCCAAATTCATCTAAAATATTTGCCATAAAATTCTCAGTTTTCTCTTTTAGTACCTACCATCTGGGCAAGGTTTCGGTTTCATGTATCGAGCATCGCGATCGAGCTGCCACCTGCCTCTCGCCTCAACACGGACGAAATACGAGAGGAGGAGCGGACTGTTCTTCACGTCCATATCAGGCACTCGGAAAATTGAGAAGTTAAAATCTGATGTTAGAATGAAAATGTAAGATATTTAATTTAGGCAAAGTTTAGGGGGGACAAATTTGACGATGAATTTATTTTTATTTCTTCTACCTTCCGAATTAAAACTATTTCTCAGACTCGGTTGTCACTTCTTCATTCGAAAAAGATCTGCTTAGTTTTTGGGCTTCATAGCAGCACCGTGCAAGCACTCGGACGCGTTATTTATTTTTATTATTGAAGGTCGCATAAACTAGGAGGTCAGTAGCGACCGATCTCAATCTAAGGGTTACAAAAAGTCAAAATTGAGTATGTTATATTAGATGATAGCAATTAATCGTTTTCAAGAACCCGATTCTTGGTGGTCAAGGTTGTCCAGTCTCTATCTTCGAGAGGAGTTGATAATGTGCTCCATGTGTTGCACAGATTGGTGGAGGTCTTTTCGTATATATGTGGGAGTTTGTTAATTTGAAGTGACTGGATCTTACTCATGAAAGGACTTCTTGATCTCTTCTGGTTGCCTTTTCGTGGAGAAGGATGGCGAGGAAGTTGTTAACTAATTTGTGGGATGGGCTAGTTTTGGAAGGGCGTGTTTCCAAACATCTGAGAATGTGTTGACGTAATTAGGGAGAGGAGAGGGGAGGGGGTAGATGAGTGGTAATTTATTCCATCTGGTCGACGGAATGTTCCCCTTTTTCCCTGGTTTTCCGGGATCCAGGTCAATACGATATTCTTTCCAGTCGTTTGGAGCTTGTGTAGATCTTCAGTGATGATTGCGGATAGATCTCTGGAGTTGTCTTCATTGGCGAGTGAGTCTGAGAGGATTAAGTGGTTCATTTTGGGAGACGAAGAGCAGTGGTCTAAAGGAAGCTTGATAGACGTAGGTTTCTGCAGTGAGGATGGAGGTGAAGCGTCACTGACCGGCGGGTATCAGGGCAGCCGCTCACTTCATCTTTGTTTTTGGCGCCGACGGTGAATATGCGGTCGAAGCTGTTCAACTTGAGGCTTAGATATGTGAATTTTGTGTTGCACTGTACTTGAGAGAGGTTGGACCTGTTTTACTCTGTGAGAAATAGATCGATGTGTGTTTTTGGGGTGTGCCATGCAGGGAAAACGAGATATTTGTAGGTTTCCATTTTTGTGAGGGGGGGGGGGGTTAAGGTGTATTTGTTGGCACAAGGAACTCAGCCTTGTATTAAAGGGAGTGTTTTTTTGAAAGCCTAAGGGTATAGGGTGCCTAGATAGGTTGTGGGATGTGAGCGGTTTTAATCCATGTTTGACTGCCATCACTTTTCTTCTATGTTTTTTGAGCTTCTATTAATATACTGCCTATGGGAGTTGATCGAACACATCCGCTGCATTATGAATGGAGTCGAGTTGGTTAAGGAGTTTCTTGTTTGCTGTCCCATAGAGGATGCAGAGTTTTGGACGAATTATGGCTCGGTATGTGAGAAGAAGTACATTTCTGTTATCTCCCGGCTTTTACAGCCTGCAATAGCTTTCAGAATCGGAGGCTGCTCCGTGGAGATGATTCGTTTAACGTAGGAAGTTATTCGCGGAGCACCTCCACTCTCGACTGCATCTCTTTCACTACAACATCCAAACAATTGAAGCGGCGTCCACACTGGATCAGGCCGTATCTTCCTTGTCAGGTGAGGTAAGTCCAGGAATTACGTCACGAAGGCGGCGGCGGCGGCGTCGTGTGTGAATGCGGATGCTCGCTGCTTCCTGGATCTTCTCCGTTTCGCAAACTTTGCCCAAGGGTTTTCAAAGGTGACTGACGTTTGAGGAAGGTCCTTGGCCCACTTCGCTCTATGTGCGCTATTGTGCGCTTTCATTTGCATGTGCGACTCTATCATTGTCATCGAATCGCTTCTTTCTCCGTCCCGTTACGTAACAACGGCGCACTTTCAAATCGTCGCTCCTTAAACAGACACGGGTCTTAGGTTTTATTGTTTTATGCGCACGGAAAAGAAAAACAAAATTCCTAGTGGTCTTTACATCTTACTTCATTATTTTTATATCGTGTCTTTGGTCTATACCTCAACACCCTTCATGTTCTCACTCGCTTCATCATTTCCTCCTCCTCCTCTTCTCCTTTGCTGTAAGTTCTTTTGCTAATATATGTCTTTAATATTTAAACATTGAGCTTAAATTTTTGTCCCATAGTTGTGCTCCAATTTGTATTTATTTGATAATCTACAATATATCTCACATTCTTCTATAAATTCTTTTACTGAATAGGAGGGGTGGCCAAGGAGAAATGAAGATAACTTGGCCCTAAATTGACTTTGGTTATTGAACAACTGTTTAATTCTATGTTGCAGTTTGTTAAAGATGGATATTAATCTAAATAAACCATTGTTATTTGAAATGTTTATACCCCTGAAAGAAATAAAAATCACTACAAGAAATATATTAAGTCAACACTTCATATCACTTTTGATTAAACATTTAAATTGGACCATGCTTTAATATTAATTTATATTTTTGAGGAAAGCCACTTCACACATTTTCTTAGATTTAAGCTAAATTTATTTTTCTGAAGAGCATTTTCACCAAATACCCCTCCCCCAATCACCACCACCCCCGCTCCGCCCACCCTGAGTAGATTATTACAGTTGGTGATGGTCCTATTTAGGAATTAAAAATCTGCTTTTTGTTTTCTACTCTTTACATTGAACTAATGATGACATCTACTGATATAAGTGGGCTTTTGCATTTTGGATCTGATTCCAATCCATGGTTTTTACCCTGTATAAACTTTGAGTAGCGATTCAGCCTCACTTTCTCACTCCTTTGAGACAAGAATTCCTATCATATTTGTTCTACCTTTTCGTTCCTATGACCTGGCCCGTTACTTGCAAAAAATTAGCAGCCCATTTTTCAACTTTTTCCAATAATTTTCTTTAGGGATCCCAACCAGCTGCCCCAAGTTCCAAAATTGGATTAACAAAACTCAAACATGCCACCTCCTTCGACTTCCAACACCTCTTTTTTAAGTTCGTCATTAAGAAATGTAAGAAATTCCTCACTTTCCATGTCTTGAAATTTAATGGCTAACAACTGGGGTGAACATTTTAATTTTATCTTGTGGTAAAAAAATTATTTTTAAATAAAAAGTTTATATTTTGAGTTATTACTATTACAATATGTACATAAAGAAACATAAGATGAGGAAGTCAAAATACTAATAAATTGGATAGGAAAGAGAGACAGAAGAAAAGTCGTTGACTCAATTCTGTTAGACTGCCTGAAAAGTTAAAGGGAAGCATGAGGAAACCTAAGCGATTATCTGGTTACCAACTTATTTTTGTTCCAAATATGTTAACCTGACTTGTCTTGCGGTTACAAAAAGAAAATTATTGATCTGTGTATCGAAACTGTTTCCTGAGCTGAAGTTCGCAGGAATGAACTTCAATTGGACCTCACCCCGATGCCAGTTTTGTGGAGACAATATTTATAAAATGAATATACAGACTAAAAAATGAGAACAGGGGTGCACAATAGAGTTTAATTGAATCTCAAATTACATTTCAATTAGTCTTGACAAAAAAAATGCACTATTTGATTATGTACATTATAATGTACAAATATGGCCATATCAAAATGTTGTAAATATCTAACTACTTTAATTTACACACATCTGAAAATATCGAGCCGAATTTTTTTTGGAATCAATCAAATGTTCACTGTGATATATATCTAATAAAACAATTAAAATCTTTTTACAATCTAATATTTTATTCAAATGCAGGAGCTTTCAATTTGCGGTAAAATCATATTCATTGTAGAGCTATAACTTAAGTTAAGGTGGTCATGCACTGTGTACATTATCAGTAAAAATTTTGAGCAGAATACTTTCTAAATAAATTTTAAATATCAAATATGTTATTTTTTACTGTGCTCATTTCTACTAAAATATATTAAATCTGTTGGATTTTAATATAAACTGTTACTGTGTTCAGAATGGCAACATTTTCACCTCACTGAATTAACGATAATGTCAGAAAAGTTATAAAGTATTTTTTTCATACTAATTAAATGTAATATAATAGGGACCAGATACAGACAGATGTTTTCAGAGTAGAATTGAATCACCAAATTTGAGATTTCCTCAGATAAAGTCAAGTTTAGTTTCTTATATTTTTGGGGTCTTTTTTTTCAACTTAAGTTCAAAATTTAACATTACTGAAGAGTTCCTAAATATGGTGATGATTAAACTGAATAAAAACCTTGTCTGTATCTAATCAATAATTTATTTCATTTAAAAATAAAGTTAACCCTTTAGTGTTCCCCCTTCATAAATTTTCTCATAACAATGTTACTTCTCATCTCTCCTGATTTCCACATACCTATGATTTATAGTTACAAATTCTTAAAGGTGTTAATTTGAGAATTGGGTACTCCACCCATAGACAGAGGCTACAAGCTAAAATTATTTGATTTCAGTTTTTTTGTAATTTTTGTGAAATGCAAATAGATTTAAATTATTGTAATTGTGGCATAAATTAGTTCTGTAATCCTTTTTTTTATATTTCAGATCCCTGTTTATACATATTGCGGTTTGCTAACAGACTTGATTTTGGGGACAAAACTCATGAAGTCTCAATGACAGCTCTGAGATTAGTCCAACGGATGAAGAGAGACTCAATCGTCACCGGCAGAAGGCCATCGGGATTATGTGGAGCTGGTAAAGTCGCATATATTTTTTTTACTTTTAAAAATAACAATAATGTATCTGTTGAATATATAAGTTGACTCTTTAGCTTTGAGAATATTGTGATATACATAAAATTAGTGTCAAAATGTATTGAATACATTGAAAAAAATGATATTGTACTTCATTTTTAGATTGATATTTGGTAAGGAAATGTACAAGCATTTTCTTTTGCATACATGTGAATGTGCCCAAAATCAATCAAAGGGTCAAAGTGAGCAAATACAGTACCAAGAGAAGCTTAAGCCATGGTTAATATGTTTACATATATTTTTAGTTAAAATTTAGAAGTATTTGTTACTACTTTCTGAGTTTATTTCATCAGTAGAACTAAATTCTGCCACATGTGGTTTGATGGATCAATATGAAAGAATTATTTTATTGGTAATATTTATGTTAGCTAATACTAGAGAATTCAGCATTCAAAATAATAAATACAACTCCATGTCTGCAGCTTTGTTTCAATATAATTTCCCAATGAAACTGTGAAACAACACTTAAGCCAAAATAAATCTTTCTACATTTGTAAAACAATATGTTTTAAATACACTTCAGTGTCTGATCTAATAGATAAGGTTGTCTTTTTTTTCCAAAAGCAGAGAGATAAATTGTTTCTTCAGCATAATATTTTCTATCAGTCACATAAAAATTATAAGGGTTTATCAATTTTTTTTAATTGATGTGTCTCCATTTTACCTTACATTTGCATCATCTGCTATAAGAAATTTGTGATTGGAAACTGAATTGAAGAAGCCAAAGTAGCTATTAATTTTTTTTGTTTGTTTAATTGCTTACCTATTTGCTTTATGTTTATAATCAGATTCAATAAAGAACAGCATCCTAAATTATATTTCTTCTTACTATACAGTAAGATTACAAAAGTAAACAGTGTAATTGTTCTTCAGTTTAAGAACTATATATTTCAAGAGAGGTTTATGAATTGTATTAGTGTAATATTAACCACAATAGATTTGTGATTTTAATTGTCTTGTTACAGCATTATTAATGGCAGGAAGGTTACATGAATTCAACCGGACTGTGACAGATATAATCAAGATTGTAAAAGTTCATGAAAGCACTTTGAAGAAAAGGTATGTCATTTTATAAGGTTTTCAGTTACCAAAATGATGATTTTATTTTACTGTGAATATTACTTGCACCAACTTCATTACCTACTTTTTTATATGATCAGCAGTTTTTGACATTATAAATTATGCCATTATTAATTGTTATTAGTGATGAAGTCACACATTGGATAATTAGATAGAAATATTTGGGAGAAAGGCAGAAAATTCGCTCTTTGAATCATGCACAAAGAAATTCTAGCCGATCACTGGAAATGTCTTCCTAAGTTTCTGATGAAGGGGGCGGTGCCTCCGAACATTCAAGTACTCTAAACCTCAGGTAAGCCACCTTCTTTCTATCTCTCTGTCCTTTCCCTCAGGAAATGACATTGTCAGGTTAAATTAAAACAATTAATAAGGAAGGGAAAAAGAGATATAAAGTAGGTGGCTTACCTGAGGTTCACAGATGGTAGGCACCTTGTAAGGTTTGGAGTTCTTTATATACATATAAACAATTAATAATGGCAGGAAAGAGAGACAGATAGTTTGTGACTTACCTGAAGTTCACAGATGACAGGAACCATGTAGGGCTTTAGGATGTTGAATTTTTGGAGGCACCGCCCCCTTCATCAGAAGGTTAGGAAAATATTTCCAGTGACGGCCGGCCATTGACAACTGTTTTAAAGGTTTAATAATTATATATTTTTGCAGGTCATGTTGAGTTGGATTGACAATTATTCCAATAATTTTAAAATAACTGTATGTATAATACATTATAATGTTGCAGACTGTTAGAGTTTGGTGAGACACCATCCAGTGCTCTGACCCTTGATGAGTTTATGACAATTGACTTAGAAGAGGAACAGGACCCACCATCTTTCAAAGCAGCCAGGAAAAAAGACAAGGAAAGACTGAAGGTTGTACACATATATTTACAATTAAAAACATAAGTTAAATGACTGGCGTATAAAAAATATTTTATTCAATGACATTATAAATGGTCATTTGAATTGTTTTATTAACAAAAAGAAACGGGCATAAATTATTCTTTTCTGTTAATTCTTAACAAGCATATTTCAGATTTCAGTGTTAGCAATATTTTTTTGTTCCAGGTATTAGATGATGAGGTAATGAGAAATGATTTCAGTGAACTCCGGAAAGAAATTGATCGTTTACTAGAAGACAAGGCTGCTCGGAAAAGAAATAGACAAGTTGAAGTTGGTATGTGCTCATAACAGTTGCAGATAGAAATTTAGGACTGTTACAGAACTATTATCTTTGATTTATAGAAATAAAATAATCTACTGAAAGCTGCCACTTGTCATTCAACGCAGCAGTTTAACAGAACTCTTTGTCCATGTGATTTTATTGTTCATTGTACTGAGATTCTTCTCAGGACTAGATATTCCAATGCACAGCCATGTATTGTATCATATCATTTTCTTACGCAAACTAATTGTTCTACAAAGTTGCTCAAAGTTTATATCATTTGCCAAATACATATTTGCAACAGGGCTTTAGACAATGTAAACAAAAAATCATTTGTATTTATATTGTTGAAAAAAATATAATTTTTTCAGAAGTCTCTGATTTGGACAAGGAAAGTGAAGATGCAGAAAACTTTATTGTGCAATCGACAATAGGTACTATTAATGGTTGCTTAAATGATGATTCATCAGAAGATGGAAATTCTCAACCAAAGACAACTGTTGCTCCTACAGGACTGGGTAAGTGAATGGTGAAATTTTCACTGACTTGAAGAATGTAGTATTGTCAGATTCATTGTTTTATGTTGCATTAATAAAAACTCTGTCATAAGGAACATTGCTTAATGCACACACATTAACCTTCAACAACCTATTTTACTAAAATTTCTGTGTTTGATTGTGTGAAACACAATGTGTTGCCAAAAAAACTGTAATGGCATTATCCTGATGAATGAATTGGCTGTAAACCTATGAAGTGGAACAATTTCCTTCAACTTTTAATGTCAAAAACTGTTTAAAATATATCTTGTAGACAAGCTCAAAGAAAATATTGTCCAAGAAAATTTGGCAAAACATAATTTTTGCATTGACAGCTTGTGAATTTCTTAAGTTATGTGCCACATTACCCCTTGCAATAATTTTTACAAGGATTATTATGCAATATATAAATAATGCTACAACAGTGACAGTGTTACCAATACACTGCAGCTTGTAATATGCTTAAGTTCTAATTCACATAAAATAATGTCTAAATGTTGAAACCAAGTTGAAACACATTTGTAACACTAAAGCATTTTTACTCTACATATTTTAAATAAATTTAATTTTAGAAATAAAACATATGATAATAGTATTTTATGCAGGAACCTTTGGTAGATTTCACAGTATGATAAATGTTTTCTATTTCTAAAATAACATTCTACTATGATTTATTTTAAATATAACACAAAATGTTCAAATACATTTCCTGTTTTTTAAAATATAAACTATTTTAAAATAAGATTTCTAATTACTAAACAAATAGAATTTATTTTCATTTAGGCACACATGTTGCTTACCTACGGTGGCACCTCTTAAAGCACAACTATGATAGAATGTAGTTCCAAGAAGAATCAGTAAGTGGGCTGTACAGGAGATGCAGGGGGGCTTAAAGTGGTATACTACGCATGCACATTAGTAATTCAAGAAAGGGATCTGAGCTATAGTTGAGATGTGTTGCTTCAGTGGAAGGAGGGGAGCAGTTTAAAGTTTTCAAAATTGAATAAAAATTAACATTCTGAAAATAATAACATTATAAAGGTTCTTAAAATTACTAAACAAATAATTCTTCCTCAATTAATTCATGCACTGCATTTACATGTTGTGGTTTTAGGACCAAGTATTGCATGCATGGGGCTTTCAAGTTCAATGAACCTTGAAACAGAAGATAAAGGAAACCAGAAAGAATGTTTGGAAACTGGCGAGATAGACCTCGACGGAATAGACGACAGCGAAATTGATTCATACATTATGAGTGAGGCTGAGATGCAAAGTAAAGATACACTCTGGATGAAAATAAACGCCAACTACCTCAAGGAGCAAAAAGGTAATTTTTCTGAAGCTATTGATCTTTGGTAATATAATATAAATTGTAATCACAATATTCATTTTGTGACTCTTGCTCAAATTCAGAAACCATGATCTACATTTTCCAATTTTTTTTGGACATAAACACTTTCTCCAAAGTCTTTTTATAGTTGTGTATCTCACTTGTCTTCTTCACACATTAAAGGATTGTAAATGAAAATTTATCTTACCATTGAATACAATTGTAAAGTTGGACAGTTCTTTATAATTTACTTTTTGCTGAACAAGTAAATGTATTTAATGTAGTGATTCAGTTGTAGAATTAGTGGCACATACTCTCAAGCAGGCAGAAGACTATTGCTAGATCTTTAATTTAAGCCAAATAGTACTTAAATGTAAACATGGCTCTAAGACACAGCCAATTTCAATTTTGTCAATCAGTTGATAAACTGCATTCCACGATTTTACCTTCTGTTGTGTACTGCAGTCTTAAAATTTCTCCCCAGTGTTTCAAACTTTTACAGGTGATTTGTTATCTCCAGTCATAGACCCAACATTTTAGACATGACTGACCCTAATTTCTTTGAAGAGAGGGAAAATTCTGTAAACTAAGATACTAACCAGATAAGCAGTCTGGAAAAATGGTCTCGATTATTTGGGCTTTGTGATTAATTCAAGGTGATGGCCCCTTGCATATATCTTTAAAAATAGAATGTTATTTAATCCATAACTAGCTGAGTGCCCAGCATTGCCTGGTAATTAATTTATATTAGCCTGCTACAGAATTTAATTTGACTGTAACCCTTTGGTGAACACATGATTAAACCATCAGTGAGCATGTCACATTTTTGAAACTTTATTTTATTAGTGGAATTTCAACATAACCAACACGATGACTCTATATCTCCTGGTACCTTAACCCAATCAACTCTGATTTAAATACTGTGTATGTAAATACATTCTGCTGTCAACTAAATATGAATGTATTTTCATACTTAAATGTTTAGAAAAAGTAAACTAATTAAGGAAAGTCACTGAATCAAGCAAGCTAACACAAGTGTCTTCCGTTCACGTCAACGGATTTAAAAACCCAGTTTCAAATGACGTGAACGTCACGCTATCCGAGCTGAATGGGTTAAGTAGGAAGAAAAATACATAGAAACAGTCAATTATATTAGTAAAGAGAAGATATTTGAACCATCTCATAAATCTCATTAGGATGAAATAATGAGTGTAGATACATGTATACATCTACAAAAATAACACTGAGTGGATGTTGTCCTAGTATTTGTATAACATGCCTCAATCATCTGCATTCTGACTTGTGAAACATTTTGCAATATTTATTCACTAATTAAAAAGTGTATTAATAAGGAAATGAAAGAGAAATAGAAAGTAGGTGACTTACCTGAGGTTCATAGATGGTAGACATCTTGTGACGTTTGGAGTTCTTTAAATTTTCGGAGGCACCGCCCCTTCATCCAAAAGTTAGGAAGACATTTCCAGTGATTGGCTAGCCAAGAGCTGTTCAGTGATCGGCTATCCGATCACTGGAAATGTCTTCCTAACTTTCTAAGGAAGGGGGCGGGGCCTCCGAAAATTTAAAAAACTCCGAACCTCACAAGGTTCTACCATCTGTGAGCCTCAGGTAAGTCAGCTACTTTCTATCTCTCTTTCCTTTCTTTATAAATTTAATTGTTTTATTTAACATGACAATGTCATTACCTGACACATATATAAATATTTTAGTTAAATTGAAGTATTATATCATGCTTTATGGCAATTTAATCATCTCATTTGACAGACTACGTGAGAACATAATCTACCCTGTTGCAAATTCTATGTATTTTGGGTAGGACCTTTCATGATCTGAAAGGAGTAAGAACCTAAATCTTCAAGTGATTGACAGAAACCTTCTCTGAATTGAACACTGCAATACAGCAAAATTTCATAGTAATCATATGAATGTTACACTGTGTGTACAGCTTACATTGCCTTCTTCTACAGAATTGATTTTCACACAAAGTTACAAATGATGATCATGGTTAAAATTACTGTTTGTAATCTTTATTTTGAAGATGAAGTATGGATACTCAGCCAAAACTTCTTCTCGTTATGTTTCCATAGTTTCGCTGAATACAGTAGTTGTTAGTGGTCAAACTAGGTCAATGTGCCATATCAATAAATTCTTCCTTGTTGACAGACTTCAGACTGTTTCATGCAATTAGAAATGGTTATTGACATCTATGACTGTTAAGACTTGAAATCACTACCGAAATATGGTCTTAATAACATTCACAGTGTCTAGTAATAGTAAATAGTGGTAAACATTAATTTAAATGATTTAACTCTTCATATCATTATAAAGATGTATCATACAAACAAAGTCCTGTTTCAGAGAAAGCAGAAAAGTTGGCAAAAGAAAAGGAGGAGGGAAAACCAGAGAAAAAGAAAAGACGGCTTAACACCAAGAAAAACATGGGTCCCGCAAACTCCGCCGGCGAAGCTATCGAGAAGATGTTGCAGGAAAAGAAAATTTCATCCAAAATTAATTATGACGTATTGAAGAGTTTAAATGTTAACAACCCTGCTGAGAAAAATGAACCTCTTAAAGCAGAACCTAAAAATAATAAAGTAGCAACAAAAGGATCAGTCGAAAAATCCTCAGAGAAGGGGCAAGTATTAGTATTTATTCATTATGGCACTTTCATTATTGTATGAATCATTCATTACTTTGTAAGTTAAATTAAATCATTCTGTTTAGACTTACATGTATTATATTGTAAACAGTTTTTGTTATTTTGTGACACAATCAAAATTTTGAGGCTTTTGTACATTGAAAAACATTGTCAAACCAAAGATTGCTTGTTATGTGTATTATTATTTTACTCAAAGTAGCTACCTCCAGGTCCTGACTGAGTTTCATTAAATTCATTTGTGATGCCTGTGAGACAGTATATATAATAATTTCCTCACTCTTACTGTTGTTCTGATCTGAAGAATTCTCAATTTTCTGTTACTCCCCTTCCTATTAAATGCAGTATAATCACTTCACAATCATTTTATAATACTTCACTATAGCATATATTTTGCTTTTTGATATGCACACTTGATTTAATAAATAAATTCATGAGACACATACCAAAATATAAAGAAGTGGTTCTAAAAGGTTTTGTTTTGTAACAAGTTAGTAAACTTGTGTAATACATTAGGAGAAACTGCAACTTGTAACATAAAACCCACTCATATGAGGGAGAGTCAAATGTAAACCTTAAAAGTTTAATATAAAATCAAAAGTAGGTGACAGTGGTCTATAACTTGGTATGCATGTTCTAAATAATTCTGCCAGATGACCTGTAGGTGGTAACATGGAGCATATAGATGGTTGCCCACTAGCAACGAGCAACAAACAACATTCGGTGATAAGACTTTTGCAAAGTGAACAACCTATAGACATTTATCACAGAATGAAGGTCCAGCCTGTATGGGGACACCTGTTTGCCACAGTAACAAGTGCATGAATGGTGTAGGAAGTTCACAAATGGGATGTGATGCCTAGCCTGCAGGTTCGACCCTACTTTGGGACAAAATACGGCATTCTCTTGGAGCACTACACAACACGAGGACCCATGGTTACCAGTAACATGAACACAGACCTCCTCAAAAATCATCTTCGTCTTGCCATTAGAACAAAAATGATGTGAATTACTATCTGCAGGTGTTGTTCTGCAACATGACAATGCACAGGCCCATATGACTTGGGCCAATTGCAGACATAAGGTTTAAATCTCTGCCTCACCCAACAAACTCGCCCAACCTTGCCCCATGTTTGTATTTAAGAAAAGCAACACTTTCTGGGACAAAATTTCTTTCCGATGACAAGGTGCACCAGGCAGTGCAGAAGGGGTTACACCTTCTCCTAAAATAATTTTTTATATGGGGATTCAGGCTCTTTGGAAGCATTGGCAGACTTGCTTTGAGCACAGAGGAGAATGTCAAAAGTAGCATAGGTTAACAGTTGTATGTGTCTACACAATTAATATATATTTTTACTTTTAAAAAAAGTTTTCATTTGACTCTACCTCTTGCATGCAAAGAATTCAATAATGTTTGTGTGTTATTTAATGAAATAATTTCTTAAATGATAGTCAATGCTTGTTAATTAGTTTTCAGTCATTTATATTTATACATTTAGTGCTTATTTTCTTATTCTTATATGCGGTAAATATTCTGTTCCAAATACATTTCTCAGGTTTCAACTAAAAAATTGTATTTGGATCAGATTCATCAGGAAAACATTCAATCTCTAATAAATAATGTTTATTTATTTACAGACCTGAAAATCCTGTTAGAGAACAGAAAGTGACAAGAGTACCAAATGTCGGGACTTCGTCACGTCCACGAAATACTGCAAGGAAACAAAAGGAAACTGCCAGTGAAGCCAATTTCCTGGTTTCCCTTGAGGAGGAAGAAGAGCAGCCTGAAAAGTCTCCCCAAAAACAGAACACGGAAAGTCAACCTGTTGAACTTGGTAAGTAACATTTCCAAGTTTTACTTTTTATTTCAAACCTTTTCTCATTGATAAGGCATACTCATATTCATCAGGGAAAACTATCAGGAGCTCAACTAAGCCAAGCTAGCATTCATAGAGTTTACTATTTCTTGGACTTTTTAATTTATGAATGATGGTAGCGTTGCCAATGATTATCTTAAGCAGAGAGGAGACTTACTTGCTTAACGTTGGTAGTATTAGATCTTTCCTTGTTATATTAAGACATCATTTGATTTAAACAGTTGTTTTCTTTGTGATTTTATGAGGTCATCCAACAATTAATTCAATTTATTAGAAATTTGGCCAGGATGTGGTTAGTATCTATTGAATGTAAAATACTCTGTACTATTCCAAGGAATCATTAATTGACTATTTAATACTTTCATATTGTAAACATAATCACTTTTATGTATTAAGTTTAGAATAATATCCCATGTCATGATTTCATGTCACACTTTAAACACTTATTTGTGTGTTTTTAATGTAAAAATGAGGATGTCAGTATCCCTGAAAATTGGAATTTTGTATGGTGTGGCATTTGTTCCCTTTCCTCTTACCACTTCCTCTCACTTTTAATGTAAGCTACCTGACTAATATTTGGATTTACAGTTTTTTCTTTGTTTTTATTACATAAAAATGGTCAATAATGACAAGTATATAATTTTATTTACAAAATTCCATTTCATTGCATGTTACAACAGACGACGTGGATGAGTTTGACGACGAACCGGAAAACGAACCCGACGAGCCGTCCATCGCCCAAATGCTGAACCACCACAGGAACGACGACGAATATTACGGAACATTCGATTACGATGAATACTGAAAAGAGAAATGTGTTCACTTTACTGGTTGTAAACCATTCAATACTGAAATGTCGACAAAACATTGCTACCTGATCCACTTAATTTAATAGCGCACATAATTATTTTATATGTATTAAGTTATATTATCTAATTCTCTATTATTATATTTTGCAAAATGACTGAAAGGCAATAATATATTGTTTATCATAGAAGAAATGTATGTATACAACAGTTATATAAGTAATTGTATCCTATATCCCACAAGAATGAAATTATTGAATAAAAGAACAAGATCAAAAAACACTTGTAATTAATTCAGATAAATTTCAAAGAGAGACTCAATATTAATAAGTGGTCTATGCAAAATTTTGTATAAATTAATGTTGCTTTAAAGCTGCAAGTTCAGACTTTGATCTGTGCCAACGACACTTGAAATCGTCAAACAATGAAAAATAAAACCATTGTTACAGTTAGTATTATTTGGCCTTAAAGACTTTATTCAGACTCTGAGATAACATTTCATCATTTATCAAATAAGTAATATGCCATTCACAGTCATTTTATATTAAGCCAGTGTCAGTGAACACGTTAAATTATAATTATCAAACGATTCCTTACCCTTTCATGGTTCTGTTTGCACATTTTATCCTAATTCGATAATCTGCTTTGTGAGAAACATGGCGCACATGCCAAGAATGACGATACAAATGGAAATGAACTTAGATGTTCTACACACAACTGTAATAATAAAAAGAAAATTATTAAAATAAATTGAAAGGACTTAATGTCTTTAAATTCTTAAAGGTACTGTATACATAAATTATCTAAAGCTATCAAAATTGTATGGCAATTTCCAAGAAACACACAATCAGTTACAGAAATAGTTCTCGGGTTTTAGCGCAGGTACAGTTGCGACATTTCGATGACCACGTAATTGTTTAGATAAGAGATTTGTCAGCTATCTATTCAATGGAAAGCACAACTGTTTTTTCTTTTCCTTTTTTGTGGAATATGGAAGGCCCAGTTAATTATATATTAATAATCTGTTTAGGAGTGACAGATTTTTGAACGGTTGTAGAAAAAAGAATAATCCGGTGAAAAATATTTTATGTGCCATTAAATTAAAATAATACCAATGTTTCAAGTGTGCACAGTTGTGAAAATGATTAAAACCACCTCACTTACGAAGTCATCAAAGGTAGAGGAAAAAAAATTACCTGAATGTGCCTGTATCTGAGATAGAAAAGTGTAGCTGATGACAAATAGTATGTGAGAGCTGTGACCAATACTTCCCCATATAACTTCAGTTATTAGTAAGAACTTGCAGAAGTTTGACAATATTAATGCTCTCCACAGAGTCCTGAGCTTAAAATTTGGTGGTTTCTTTTGCGGAAACAATGCCCAGAGACACAACGTCGAGCCTATCACTATGCATAAAAACAACAAGTGACCTGAAAATTAAACAACATTCTTAGAAGATAAACATTCTTTCTTCGATAAATAAATAATAATAAAGTAACAGCAGTAAATGAAGATTTGAGTCATTTTAATATTTTGCTCATGTCACCTTTATAGACACTTAATTTTTTTTTTAAATTCAGATTATAGTCGCACCAACCAACGAGGTCATCAGCAACTTGCTCTTTAGGTTTATAATTTTTGTTTTCTCTGTCGGGTATACTCAGTAAGGGTGCTTGAAAATGCACACAAACACCTAGAACATCTGTAATGTGAGTCTGTGACATTAGCCACTAGACCATAGAGGCGACCCACATCTAATTTATTGATATGCAAATTTATTTCCCTTTATAAAGACAAGTCTTTTACAACTCTAATCTGTAGTTCATTCAAATTATAACTATATTTATATTTGTCTAATACTCTTTGAATTAAGTGCATGGAAAACTTTCAAATACATACACACATATGATGGACCCCCTTAAACTGTACACAAACTTAAAAAGAAAAATGTTATTACTTGTCAAAGAAATACACTTACTAAGAATAACTTCCAAACATTTTAAATAAAAATACTTTTCACCCTCAAAGATAATACCAGAAGATTCTTCCAAATTAGCAGTGTTTAGTTGCTTGTGTCGAGACCATTCATAGTGGGTCTCTACTAGCAGCAGAACCACGCCAAGTTTCCAATGATTCTGAAATTCATATAATGAATAAGGAATGTTAATTTATTAAATTAGTTAATAGTGACTTATTTTCACATATCTGACATTAACTGTAAAAATATTATCAAGAACATTTTCTCCCAATCAATTAAAACTCAGAGCTCCCTCTCGATATATCTCCTATTTTAAGACTAGTCTGACTGAGACCAAGGGTCTCATTTATACTCACAAATTTCATCTTCTAAAAAACATTTTGTCACTCTTCAAAAACAAGAATCTGCCTATTGACTAACTAAAAAATAATAAATATAAACAAGATATATTAACAAATTATGTAGTTATTTTGAAACTGTATCAACTAATATTGACCAATGAATTAACAACAGAATTCATCTTTCAGTTAACCATATCTGCTAACTTGGTGCTTTTCAATGAATTCTGTTCTAATAACTGAGGAAACTTCAAAACATTCGAAACACCCATTGTAACAATATCTTATATAATTCTGGTAGAGGAGTCCAGTGCTTTGTTTTGCTGGGAAAAAATCCTTCTGTTGGAAAAAAATTATGTGGTACATGGGCAATTTAAATCCCAAAGTAGCTAGCAATAGCCAATTATAGTTTGTTATGGATAAAAAATAAATACAGTACATGAATATTCAATAAACTAGGGAAGTTTTCTCTTTCACAGAAATAAACCTTTTTTTACTTTCCTTATTTTCATGTAACTGAAAAATATATATCTAAATAGAATGAATTATATTTACGACCATTTCACAGACAAACCAAGCTTTTATTTATTCAGGTAAATTGTATGAATAAATAAAAATTAGGTTCATTTGTAGGATTTTAATTCTATACAAATGTCTGAAAAACAGACATTAAGTAATACAATATCTAATGAGAATATACTGTATATACTAAAAATGGTGACTCATTGCTTTATATTAATTTTGAATGAACTGAACCCTCACAAAATTCCTTGTCCACTTCAGTTCAAAATTAGGGTATTTTCTAAATGTTTTAATTTATTCCTAATTGCTTATAGTACATACAAATTTACATAAAATTTTATGATTCTAAATTTGATAATTACAGTTTTGCCCATAATCAACCAAATAATTCAATGAATATTAGTGCGGTCTGTCATAGACTAAACAGAGAAGAATTTCAAAAAGTCATATTTATTTTATCTTTATATTAGCATTTTTTTATCTACTTCAATATTTTTTATTAAAAAATCTACCTTAAAGTTTGTATTGTACAAAATGTGTCTGTAGGCTTGTTTCTTCAAAAGGACCAAATCTATCATCACAATCACAAGGTCATACTCTATATATTTGTCAGCTATATTGTTGCATTTTTCCTGAAAATCAATCTTTCAATGAGCAAAATATTATAAAAGCATGCCAGATCAATTATTTATAATTAAAAATCCTGTCTCTAACATTGAATGACCATGAAATATGGCACTAAACATATAGTTATTATTTTTTTGTGTGTGTAACAGGTTACACGAGGGTGATCCTGAAACAGGCAACTCCCCTATAATAGCATAGGAAGGGAATTGAAAAGGGGGGATGGGGAAGGTACAGCAAGGTAGCCAAGGGTTGACTAGGGTTCCTCGGCTATAGTTTATGGATCCCACCTAGTGTTACACCTAAAAGAGATGCAGGGAAAACCCTAGAAAACCTGCATGGGGTAAGTCATGATATTGGGTTCTATTCTCACATCCTTCTGAATGACAGAAGATAAGTTTTCTATGAGGTCGCATCAATCCTTTCTCTGTGTCTCCATTAGTTTTATGAGCCAGGTAGCTGACTGATCCAATGGGATCAACGGACAACTCTTACCTTATGCCCAAGGTCTTCGACCCCAGTACATACACCTCCTAAAAGAGATTAAGATGCCACAGCATGTGAGAACCTTAAAACTAGAGATAGAATGAGGCATCTGCAAAGGAAAGCCCCATCAGCACTCTGTGGAGAAATACCTATGCGAGAAAACTTCCATAGGCACTTCGAAAACATATAGTTATGGTATTTCTGTATATAAAAATGTTGTTTCATGAACAACAGTTACAGATATTTATTATTTGAATATAAATGTAATTATTTCATTTTAAGAATTAACAATACATCAAAATTTTAAGAACATATATAAAGGTATGGAATTACATATAATATAGTTACACTACCATATGTCAATATGTACAGAAAGAATGCAAAGTAGACTAACTTAAAACTTTTAAAAATCACTGTTCTTAAACACAATTGAATTTAATTTGCTTGTAAATGTATTAAAACATTTTTTTCAAATTATTTTATGTCCACCAATAATCCTATAAATTTTGAAATTTATTAATTTTATAGAATTTCAAGTCACAATGCCAACTCAATAATTCTACAATTCACTCATATCATTAAAAAGGAGGTTCATGTAACTTGGTATGAACTAACTGGAAAGCTATATTTAATACCAAATTCTGTCCATTTATTTCCAGAAAGTGTTCACTAACAGTTGGGATATTAAAAATAAGGCTTATTTTGTTTGGAAAATAATTTCTCCAAATAAAAGAATAAACAAATATATCTGTTATGACACAGACGAATTGGATCAAGAAGCTATAGGCAACGATAAAAATTTATATTTTTTAAATATAAATAATTTAGAAAACACCAATATTTTGTTGTATTAATAACTCAAATACATCAGCTAATTGGAAGCTTCATCAAAGTGATGTCATGTCAAATGTTGATGATCAACTTTGTGCTTTATAAACTTTTTAAATAGTGTTTTATTCTTAGTCTGAAGCTTATGGCAAAGGATTTTAATGTTTCTGCCCAATACACCAACCATCAATTTAAGAAAACCGAATGTTACTCTTCTTTTTTTAAAAAACAGTTTACTTTCCTTCAATCAAGAATTGGCCAAGATAGGAAACTCTGCCCCTCCATCAGGGCAGTATGAATGTCGTATCAGCTGGCTGTACAGTTATTCTATTCAAATATTTTTTTCTGTGTATGATAAAAATGAGGAATAATTAAAATTTACTCTGACCAGGAGAAGGGATGCATTAATAGTCAACATTTTGCAAAGGAAGGAATATGGTAAGCAATATTAGGAAGGATGTGGTAGTTATGTAGAAATGGAAAGGCTTGCCCAGGAGAGGTAAGCATCAGACCAGTCTATGGACATAATACAACAACATTAAACTCATGCACCTTGTGAATATGATTGAGATAAGTTATTAATAGGAACAGTTGGAACTTGAGCAATATTCCACCATTTGCCCTTAGCAAGCAAGCAAAAATGTGCTGTGATAATTGAAGTTTTACTGAACATCAAATTCTGCAGTAGTAACATTATACCATTGCATTATGCTCTTGAGATAACACCTGAATAAAGAAGGAAGGATGGGAACTGAAAAAATTGTACATATTGAAAAGTTTCCACAGAATACAGGAAAATGGATATAAGTTTCTATTTTTTCATGTATATATTTTATTTGCCCATTAATTATTAACTGTTACACTTAACACAGATTCCTCAATTATAAATTTTCTTAAAAATAATTAATTTGTAGCAATAATTCACTTTTATCCAGAGAGTGGAAATTGGTTTTATATGTTGATTAGAGGATAGCAAACCGTTTTCTATGGGAGGAAAATGTTGAACATACTTGTAGCTTGTCTTAATGCCGTCAAATGCGTATGATTCGGGTTGGAAAGTAAATTAAAGTCAGGTAAATAAATGTCATCAGCTCATAATGACGTGAAAATCGACCTGCGAAAACTTTAAACTATACGAATGACTTCATTACAAATCGGCGAAGTTATTGAAGGTTTCTCAAACTACTTACACATTCCAAAACCTTTAAAACAGAAACACTATACTGTTTATATAGTTCTCTTAAACGGTTACCGCAATGTATGCATTCGTATTTGTATTGCATTTTATCAAACCCTGCAGCAATTGTACTTTGAAGAAGATAAAATGCAGCCGCTTATGAAAAATCCCATTCAAAACTTCGCAAAAGTTAAATATTGCACCAAAGATTAAATCAAATATTGGTAATGAGTAAAGGAAACAAAGTATAATTCCAACATTTATTTAATTCCTATCATTCTTTTCGCTTGTGATTTCAATATCTGTGAGGTTACAACGGCTGCCACCAAACGAGTACAAATTCTTATTCGTTACATCAAAATAATCAAAAGTTTCACAGCAGATTTATGCTTAAATTTGGCTTCAGGTAGACTCAAATCTTTGGTTAATGATGCATTATACTCAGAAAATGTATGTACCAATTGAATCTCTACAAACCTTTTCGAAATATATTTCGCACAGTTGGCCAACATGAGACCAGTCTCGTTTGACTGTTGCTTTTAAACCTGTTATTTAATTCGCGGGCTGATTACTACGAATGTAGTTTTAAAAAGGTGATGATTAGTATTATGAAAGATTGATTTACAACAAAAACGGTAAGTGTATATAGCTTTCACATAAAACTAACTGCGGCGAACCGTATTACACTTCCTATATCCATTATTTTATACAATCCAGAAATTCGAGGTGCCTTTTCGTTTTTGCAATACTTTATTTCTCTTAAAGATAATGTCTGCAGCCACAAAGAAGCCAAAAGTTGCCAAAAAAGTAGCTGTTAAAAAGAAAACTCAAAATGGATACAAAATGCCGGCCCCAATACCTCGTGGAGAAGTTCTTACTGACTTTACAAAGAAGACTTGGGAAATAGGAACCTCCATTGGCGTAGGCGGATTTGGAGAAATCTATGAAGGTAAGGTTCGAGTATCCGTTTATCAGTCTGAAAACCATATAACTAGAATTACCGAATTATCTTTCTTTCTATTTGGCTGCTTCTAACTACTATAGTTGTTAGATTAAGAATAAAGGAAAAACCCAGGGGAGAGGTTACTTGCCTTTAATTGACTGTCAGTAGAACGTTGTCAAATACATAAATTAAATTTGTCACAAATCTGTCATCAATTCATATTACAGGAGCTTTTGAGTAATACACAGACATATTCATTTCTCTTGGACAAATATGCTACCGTTATTTCATACCAATGCAGCAATCAACAAACTAATATAAACCTCATCAACAGTAGTTCATTTGGTGTGATTTAAACTCTTAAAATTGAAAAGAAACAGCAATATAATTTGTATTATTAAATGGAAAATTTACGTCCAGAATCAATAAACTAAGAAGGATGACAATTTAGACCTGCATGTCTACTATTATGAACCTTCTGTTAAATATTTCCATTGATACTCTAACAGTTCTCTTGTGACCTATTCTTTTCAACTGTTATTACAGCCTCTTGGCTTGTGTGACATGCATGTCTAAATTTTTGTCCTTTATTTCTTAAATTTAGGAACGGAACAACATGTATGAACTACTATTAATAAAGTTTATATTAAATTTTTTCTGTCTTATAGGCTGTTTTACAATTTATTGATTTCCAAAAGCTGGTTATTCTAACAATATAACATTTTGTCAATTACAGACTTTGGCTCTAATGTGCTGTATCAAAAATGTGGAAAAATAATATTTTCTCTCTATTTACCAATAATTATCATAATTCAAAAACTTCTTTAGACAGTCTTTTTTTCAGTGTGTATGTGTAATTATAAAAGTGTAATCAGTCCGATTTTGTCAATCTGTTTGATCTAATGTCAAGTTATCAACCTGTAATTAATTTTCTTTTTTCTATATCTATGTACTCATAATGAAACAAGAATTTTCAAACCTACGCATAATTATGAAGATTCATGTGAATACAGTGTCAATCTGCGACATTGCCACTCACTCTGTCCCATGTATTATGCCACAGGCAGTTTGTATGCTTACTGAACCCCAGACTTTTAACACCTGCATGTCTGTATCAGGCGAATGCTCCTTTATTATGTATTAACAGACAAATGACCAGTCCATGCCAATTTTATGTACATCACTACACCTGTTTGATTTAGATCATTAAACGACATTTCATATGGTTTGTTTAGTACTTGTGAAACATCTGTAATGAAGTAATTCATATTATTCACTTTCCCAATGGTGGATCAATTTAATTTACCTTCCAATTTGAATCACATTCTAATTGGCGTTCTTTTCTTGTTAGGAAAGAAGATATAGTTTATATTTACACTAAAAATTTCTTAGCAACACCTAGCAGGGATGCCCATTTTTACCTACCAACAAGGTACTTGCTGAATAAAGTATTCTCGGGTTTCTAACCGTCGGCCGTTAAAAGTCGTGTTTTAACGTTGCTGTTTGACCTGGGTGTAAACCCAAGAATACTTTTTTCAACAAATACGCTGGGAAAACCTTCATTCTTTGATAAGGTACTTATTGCATGACATATAATACATTAATAATTGTAGTACAATAGAACTGGTTTATAGGGGTATAACTTTGTAAGAAGATATTAAAAAAACAGTAAGGCAATCAATGCATTTATGTTGCAGATTGTTCAAAGTGCAAAGAATGACATATTTTTGTGCATTAAGCTTTTCATTTAGCAATTAAATGTACAAAGAAAGCAATAATATAGATTTTAGTTACTTAGTGTTTTTAATATTTGTTGTACTTTTACTTAACAATGTTATCTTCACTTTTTTAGCTCGTCAAAGTGGCTCCAAATCGTCAAAATATGAATATGCAATAAAAATAGTAAGTATTGTGACAAATTATTGATGTTTTAAAAATACACTTATGTTACAAATATTTCAACCTTTCTCCCAATTATCAGTACATGCAAGTTGTGCATGATGGTTTAGCTAATAGTTGAAATAACTCATTTAATTCTCATTAACTAAATATTGTCAACTTTTCCACAAATAATTGTTATAAAAAATATAACTTCAATAAATTTACTTCACATTTGTAGGAACCATCAGAAAATGGACCGCTTTTTGTCGAGATGCATTTTTACATGAAAGCTTTTAAAATTGATCACAGTAAGTTACATTTCTATAATGTTAAGTATACACTTCAATAACTTCAAATTGGATAATACAGTACTTATATTATGAGCATATATTACTCATTTATCTATCATAGATTGGTCACATCATATTTAAAGCATTAAATATTAATGTTTACTGCTATAAGTACCTCATTTTTCAGAAGCTTTTATATGATTTTGTTGACACTTGATTTTACTAATTTTATTTTTATTGAATCACTATTTTTTTTGTCTCTTACATTTTCAGTTCAGGATTGGATGCAGAAAAAGAAATTAAAATCCCTGGGTGTTCCTAGATTCATTGGTTCAGGTTCCCATCATTTCAATAATGAAAAATACAGATTCATTGTAATGGATAGGTTTGGGAAAGACTTGTGGTCTTTGTTCATGAATAATGGCCGAAAATTTCCAGTAACAACAATTCTGAATATTGCTATACAGATAGTAAGTTCTGGAATTATTTTACTTTTTACTCAATGAAATCAATTTTTTTTCATCAGTATGATTTCATTTAGGTTGATATTCTTGAGTATCTGCATGAAAAGGCATATGCCCACGGAGATATTAAAGGCAGTAATTTGCTTCTTGGGCTCGCCAAAGGAGCAGAAAATAAAGTTTTCTTAGTCGACTATGGTTTGGTGTCCCGTTATTCAACTAAAGAATATAAAAATGACCCCAAGAAAGCTCATAATGGGACAATAGAATATACAAGCAGAGATGCTCACTTTGGAGGTATGTGCACTATTTATGACTTTTACGATATGTTGTGTAATTTTAAGAGTTCCTTTTGTTGTGATTTTAGGCTTACTTGTAGAAAGTATTTCTGTTAAATTTTTTCATGATAATTAAACTTGCAAGTTTCACAAATATCTAATTAAATCAACCTCATTGTAACAAATGGTTTCCTTTTCTTGTATTCATAGTGTCAACTAGGCGAGGGGACTTTGAAATTTTGGCTTACAATATGTTGCAATGGTCTGCATCAAAACTCCCTTGGGAAAAAAACCTCACAGATCCTTCCAGAGTGCAAAGTGAAAAAATTAAATACATGAACAATATACCTCTTCTCATGGAAACATGTTTCGGAAAAGAATCGCCTCCAGGTAGTGTATTTTAATTTTGTAAAATCTAACTACATAATTTAGGCATGTATTAGCTGCTTGTGTGTGTAAGTTGAATCTGAATTTTTTAGGCAAGATTTATGGGGGAAAAATTTTTTTTTTCTGAATCCCATTGTTGGCTCAAAGTAGCTTTTTTATGTGACTTGTCATACATTTCTAAAGCCTCATTTACTCAGGAATTAACAAGTTTCAAGAAAATTCTGGAGCATTTGTTAACAGTTTTTTTCTGTTCATCTGCGATGGCAATGAGTATGTCAAGCGGTGATGAATAAATAGCTATTTCAATGACATTTGAATGCAATATGTTTTAAGGTATGGAGATACTAACATTTTATACTGGTAAAGTGTTGGAAACCAAAGAGTTTCTGCAACCCATTTTTCCCCTATGTATTTTTTTTGGGGGGGGGGGGGGAGGTGCAGCCTCTTCATACCTAAATACAGATATGCGGTGCAGGCCTTCTTGGTAAATTTTTGGTTATTTAGTAGCAGTTCCTATTGCAACTTAAAAACAACTGTTATGAATAAAACACAAAAAGTGGCCAAAAGTCAGAAATGGATTGTACCTAACCACATTAATAATATTAACTTGGGCTATTGTATTAGATTTACTAGTCCTTAATATGATTTCAAATTAAACAAAATATCACAAATACAGTATTTACAGTTTGTAAGTAAGATTCTACATGGCATGCTTAGATGTGCAGTAGGGAAGGGGACTGAATGCTGCTAGCATTGTTAAAAGCATTAATTGTATTTATACGAACAGGATGTAGAGACTGCGACATCCTATACTAAATTACATTTTAATTATGAGTTTCTTGTCATAAAGCACATCCTAAACTGGTGGCAATATATTTTCTAGCTCCAATCTTTTCATAATTGCTTTTACACTATGAAGTTGCAGTTAAAGTGCACTCCTGTCATCCCCCAGTACAATACGGGACGTACAGAGTTGTCCACTGCACATTGTATTGACACACAACTCGCTAAATCTCCTGAACAATACATGCTTCTGTAAAATTTATTTATTAGTAACAATTTAATTGAAAAAAAATTATCATAACAATTCTGTACAGGTTTCATAAATTTTTTTAAAAGTCTGAGAATATTAAATGCTTTTCTTTTAAAATCAAAAAAGTTGGATTGAGTGTTTCATTATTAAATTTCTTACTTTTGCCACTCTTTGTGTTTTATTTATATATTAAATCGGATAATGTAACTACTTTATTTATAATAACTGTTGTGCTTAAGATGCAAAATATTGCAATGGGATTAATGCAAATAGTAACATAAGTAAGTTAAATTTACATTACAACACTAAAAATAACTAGATAATTAAACAATGTTTGTTAATCATTCTCTACACATTTTACGTTTGATGCTGGATAGTTGGAACTTTAACTGTTTGATTTGGATTCTAATTTCATAATAATTGTTTTCAAATGTGTTATAAATGACATTAGTATTGACATTACATGTGTATTGGTAGCTTCTTCTCTGCAAGATAAACAACCGTGTAAGATACTGTTTCTTAAATATACCAGTACGGGTTTCCTGATCTCCTAAAGATCAATGCATTCTGTGGCAGAATTTCAAAGTTTTTCAGGCAAGCTAATCTATTCCGTTACTATTAAAAAACATTTTCCTGTCCCTACTTTTAATATTGCAAATTATTCATTTTGGCAGAACACTAGCAATTGGCATATTGTAATTGTGTAAATTATTAGAAACTATGAATTTGGGTTATTATGATGAGCAGTGTTTAATTAGCTTTTATAGTTCTTCTGTTGTCTAGGACTCTGGTTGAAGAGGAACACTCATCATAAAAATTTTTGGGACTGAGATTTTTTTGTAGGATGTAAGAAGTATGCGTCGCTTGGAGTTTTGGTAGTTGTCTGAATGTCTGATTTTATATTTTTAAAAAAATGTTGACGTTGCACTTACTTGCATAAATTGAAGCAGAATCATACTGTCACAAATCTATTATTTGAATAATATATTTTGAATGATCTAACTGATTGTGCTGACATCTAATTTTCAGATGTACTGGTAGAGTTTTTCAATTATATCGTGCATCTTAGTCCAACCGGGAACCCCGATTACGATTACTGTCGGGACATTTTTGAGAAGGCGTTGAAGAAATTGAAGAGTACCGTTAACTCCAAGTTAGAGTTTTCCTGTTCTTCTGAAAATAATGGGACAAAAGCTTCAAAGAGTCCTAAGAAAACAGTAAGAACCACGAAACCCAAGAAGGCACAACCTGCTTTGAGTGACGAAGATATGTTTGCCGAAAGCGATGCCAGCGAATCGCCTGATGCAGATGAAGCGAAGGAAGCCAGCGGCAAAAGGAGACGCAACGTATCTCCACTCAAACATAAAGAAACTGTCAATTCTAATCAGAACGGCGCGGAAATGTCGTGGAAGAATTGCCCTTCGTTCATGGCAAGTAAAGTTGTTAGAGCTGGGGAATATAACAAACAAATTTTAGCTGATGTTAAGACGCGCAAGCGAAGAAAAAGTTCCTAACTTTTACAAAATCAGACTGACATTTTTATTATGAACTTGTACATTACTAATTTAAAAAATGCTGTTTTATACTGTATCAGTATTGTTAAACTTTTAATCCAATTTCAAATGTTGGCAAAGACCAATCTGTATTTGTGTAAAAGTCAATTGTATGAAATTTTACTTTTGTACTGTTGCAACTTATTTTTAAAAAATGTGTAAAATTTTCAACAATTTATTTGTAAAATATTGTCTTGCCACTGATCCTTTCAATACTTATTGATCATGTAAATATGAACTTGTGTCGAGTCCAATAACTTTTTCCAGTAAATTGTCTAGTCAGTGTGATTTATCACTTAAACACATTCACTGCCACTGACGTAATATAAAATGACCGAGTGCCATCGTACTTTCTTTTTGGTAAATGAAACGTTATTTCAGTGTCTGTATATAACTCTATAAAGCCAACTTATACTAACCATTACAATTGTACACTCAAAAGGTCAGTGGCAATGAGTCAAGTATAAACTTGCCTCTAACCCTTTCAATACATTTTTTTTATAATTCTTGAGACATGTAATGCACATATTTATTGTCAACTCAGGGCAACAAAAAAAATTACAGTAATTGAATGATCATATTTTCTATTGTTTATTGCTATAAATCTGTTGGGACAATATGTCCCGACAGTAGTTATTTTGGTTAACAGTAAATATATATTTTACTAAATAGAGCACAGTTGTAAATCAATGTGTGTTTATTTATTATTGTAGATATACAATGGTTAAGGCATTTAAGAGTGATATTTTGCAATCACTGCCAAGCACTACTGTGCGCATTTGACAAGTAATCTTTGTCATTTTCTTTTTTGAATGTGGCACATCGTGCACACAGTTTTCTGGAAGTTCCCGGAATGGGCAAATGATCTACATTTTCCATAAATTTGGTTCTTGTTGAAGGCCTTCCTCTTCACATTTTTTTTTTTGCCCAGCTGAGATGGTTATATTTTCTGCAACTGCTTTTAAGTTTATGAACAACTTGTTTCATTGTATATTATATAGAAGTCATAAATAGCTTGGAACAATTTGGAACTTCAATCTGAACCATACTGTGACATCTGATCAGCATGATCCCATAAATGAATTATAAAACATACTGGAATCTGGAAAAGTAACTTCTTTTTTACTACCATCATTAATTTTTCTTTCTATTGTACAGGTTTGACAATTGCTTAGTACCAAGAAATCTTTAGTATCTTGCCAACGAGAGCAAATTATGCCTTCTTTGCATACCATCATTTTTCTGCAGTGTACCTTCAAATTTTGTAACATTCTTTCTAGCTTTTCTACACATCCAAACGGCTGGATATGGTAATGTATATTGAGGTAAAGAATCTATCAAAGCATCTTGTATTGATTCAGACAATTTCTTCACAACTCTTTCAGCAAGTAGTTCCTTCATGTACTGAATGTGCTTTCCCAGAATAAATGTTGGTATCGTATACATAACCAATTTTGTCAACTTTATACCTCATTTGATGGCTTTATTGTTTCATTGACCATCTTCCTTTGGATTTAGTTGTAGTCTCATTGAGGGATAGGTATGTATTGTCACTTCTAGAAGATAGAAAAGTTTTTTTCCGGCAAGAAAACTACTACACTGGAAGAATCTTTGGGTTTTTCACGATTATTGATGTATAGTTTTGAAAAGAGCAACTGACATTAGATATAGCATGTGATATGCTGGTAAATGAATGTAACACATAAGAGGACAAGCAACCAAGCACAATAATTTCTACACTACATCTTTTGAATATTTTTGTTAGTAGTTTTTTCTAGTATTTCCAATTGCTGATTGGTACATTGAGCAATCCATAAACTTTTTGGAAATAGTTTGAATACAGCATCCATTACTGAAGATGTATTGGTTATATTACACAACAATAGTTTGTGTTTCTTGTGGAATATGTTTAGGTATAAAATGTTCCATTTTTCTACTCCAATGAAATGCAGCTCCTAAATGACACATGTACACCGATTGTAAGCAACGACAAGACCGACAAAATTTCATATAAGGAAGCAAAAATTAAAACAAGTACCAACTTGTCTAGGGACCTCTGACTGCAAGTATTAAATCCCACCTCCCAATGCATTTAAATATTTTTAGTATATATTAGAACTTCTCTGGGACAATGTCCCTACAGGATTGAAAGGATTAAAGCATCATCCATAGTGAATGTGGTTACAAGTGTTCAATACAGATTGTGTAGAGGCAAGGAAATTGACAGAAGTTGAAGTGTAATAACTAGGGATGGTAGACGTAAAGAGTAGGATAGCACAGGCAAGGAAGGCTTTCGCGAAAAAGAGGAATTATTTACAGGTAATAAGTGTCAACAGGAAATCGTTGCTAAAAATGTTTCTATGGAATGTGGTGTCATGTGGATGATAGGAGTTGGGGAAAGGAAAAGGATAGAAGCCTTCGAAATGTGATGCTATAGGCAAATTCTGAAAATCAATGGGTGGATAGAGTAACTAACGAGGAAGTTCTAAGCAGATTAGGGGAAAAGCGAACAATGTGGAGGACGTTGAATAAGAGAAGGGATTAATTAATAGGCCACGTTTTAAGATTAATTAGCATTAGAGGGAACTGCGTAGGGTAGGGCAAGGATGGACTATGCTAAGCAGATTAGGGAGGATGTGAGTTGTGCTAGTTATAAGGAAATGAAAATGCTTGCATCATACCAGTCTTAGGACTGAATACCACAAGGAAATAATTATTGGGCTATCCTCCGCCAATTTGTAGTTCTTGCAATATTCCTTTACAGTTCAAATGAGTCAGGTAATTATAACGAGACTTGTACAAATAAATTAATGTATGTAAACATTAAATAACCTGCATTAAGTCAAGCTGCTTTGTAATGGAACGGGAAAATTCACAAAAAGTTCACAGGTCTGGATGCAATTCTCAGTTACCAAGAACTTTGAAAGTTGAATTTAAGACGTCATAGGATACTTGCGACATAGCCGATAAACCATTTTTGCCAAAACTGTTTTACGGTTCAAAACATTCTCAGCCCGTGTCACTTTGACAGTGCATAGAACACCCACAGGTTTCACCACACACAGTTATTGAATATCAGATGCAGACAAGGTACAATCTGAACTGCTACAGTTCTTTTCCGGTATTGCGACCTGTACACGAGGGAGACTTGTTACTGGCTGCCAAACAATTTGGAAGAAGGCAGCTTAGGTTTTTGTAAATTCACATTTCTGTACACATCTGTTAGTCAGCACCATCATCATCTTAAGGTAAGTCATTAAATTCTCTCCGCACAAGATAGATGTAGCCGAAGACACTTGGGGCTACCGGCGCGTGTGAAGTTTCAGTTACCGTAAGTAGCTCCCCAGGTAGTGAAGTAATGGCGGACGCCCTTCGCCACCGTCCACATCTATCTGATGCCTCATAAGATATAAATTTGTATGCCATAGTGACTCTGGCAAAAAATTAATCTTGCCTAATACGAGCAAGTCTCCTTTAAGACAAATTTAATTGCAATCTCTTGAAAAGGCATGGGTCAAGATGAATTGTGATGGCAAGAACTATCATTTAAAATGTGGAAAAACAAATGTAGGTGTACACAAACAATATAACAACAATTCATTCAAATTTGCATTTAAAAAAAAAGATAGTAATTTAATCGTTATTTGTAGAACATCTACATTAAACAACAAAGGGACATATATACCACAGCTTCCATATTGAAAGATTAATGTATTTACAAAACTAAGAACTCCAGAAAATGTGGTAATAATTGTGAAGCACAGATTTCCACTTCACCCAGGAGGTACTGTGCAAGAAGCGTTACCCTTTTTTTTAACGTGGAAGGTATCCCCAGTAGGCCTATGAAACCACGGATCATTAACATTCCACTATAAATACATTAATTACCTACAAAACCTGAGATATATATATATATATATATTAATGTAAAGAAATTTAAATAACAAAATAAATAGACAGAACTAAAGACAAACTTTTTCCTGGTGGATATGTTGTGCAAGTAATTCTAGAGTTCTACCCGGGTCATGATCGGCTTGCGGGACAGGACAGAAGCTATATAGAAATAACAGAGCATTTGCTTGATGAACACTGAACGCCATCTAATCATCAAGGCCTTAGCCATTCATGACCCAAGAGAAAGTAAAAGAATTACTTATACAAATAAAAAGAAAATATCTGCAATAATTAAATCACACAAATGAAGACAATTGCGTTGTTGGAATACTATGAAAAAATTATAATTACTAGCCAATCCCAAAAGAAGAGAACAAATTTAAAAAGCTCCAGTATCACCATATATCTATAAACTATTAAACTTACCAATTCTATTATTCATAAAAATAAATTATCCACAACAAATTAAAACAATTGACAGCAGACACACTGATACATAATAATTAACATCATAACTGTAAACAACCAAATTCAAAACATTACATTGTATCAGTTAAATTTCAAATAAGACGTCTCAAGGAGAAAATACATCTGCAAAGAAAAACTCAGATGAGGGAAAGAACAAATAACAAGCTAAGAAAAAGGCGTAAGAAAGATACCCCCTGGCTACGGCAAGTAATCTCCCAGGGAAATGCTGACCGATTGGCAAAACACAGCACAACTCTCACGACTGAAGGAATGCAGAAATGTTCACATATGCTTCGCTTCACCAGGCCCACAAACTCGCAGGTCGAAACCTTCCGATGACCCTAAAAGGTGCTGACGAGAACACTTAAGGCTACACACAGCCCTTGCGGGGCGGGTTAAACATGTTACTTGAACTATCTTCACAACACTAACTATCTGGAATTACAGAAACTAATTTTTGCTTACCAAGGGCAAGACTTTACCTGGTCACCCACCGTAAATCCACTCTTACTTGTCAAAGGCTAATCACAATCTGAATCGGGATCCTCACTCACCACGACCTGTCAAAGACACTTACAGCTACCGGGCGTCGCCCGCAACTCAAGTAATGCAAGGACCTACACATATCCAACTAGAAAAGGGGCGGTGGAATACCTCCGATTGATGACACACTTGATAGCAATATTCCGCCTGGAATTGCATCCACACTTGTACGTAACTATACTTCCTGTTGAATTCCTGCTCCCAAATCCAATCTGAATACTTGCTGGCCTCGAGTACAATCTGGGAAGAAACAGTACATAGACATACGATATGCCATTGCCAATTTACATAGTAAGTGAATGGGTACCCCCTGACAAAATTATTCACGGCGCGACGGCTGGCTCTTCCACCACGCCACACGGCAGGTGTAACCTCCTCCTGAGAGCGGTCCAAGATTCATCGGCTCATTCCGGGGACAAACGCAAGCAGGAACTGCGGCATGTGGCAGACCGTTTCCCTGTCTTTTCCAACCCCGTGCACATCCAGTCTTCAAAGTCACACTCGAGGATGTGCTTCACATATATTCTACGAGCCACGGCAGGATCTCGCCGAAGGCTTGCGACTGGCACCGATATTTGCGACGCCTACGGGGAATCCAAAGGCTGCGGCTTCGGTGAGGCATATTCAGCCAAATTTCTGCTCCTCTCAACTGGCACCTGCCAAAGACACTTAGGGCTACTGGCACAGCTCTTGAGAGCGTGAGAAGTTCCGTTACCGTAGGAAGATAGGTAGGTATCCAACACATAGTACAGACCTACGGGAAGAAATCTGATGTACCTGCCTTCTTACTAGGACAACGCTCTTCAGCTGGTGAAGGAAGGGCAGGCTCCCTTCACCGCGGTCCACAGACAAGAGGCCAACACCACCTGTCAAAGACACTTACAGCTACCAGGCAAACATTAGCTCCATGGGATGCATAATTAAATCCTGAATAACAGACCTCAAACTGAATGGATCACGCTCCAAATCCCTCCTCGCATAGCCGACAATTCAAAACTATTCAAAATCCTTAGTTATCCGACAACATCCAGAACTTGAGATTCCCAACTCACCCAGCAATAATTCCATACAAATTTAAAAACTGCTACACACATCCGGTAACATTCCCTCCGTCATCGGCTCACACACCGACTATGTACTCGATCACCAAAATTGCCAGACACTTACGTCCAACACGCACTAGCTTTAACAAAATTTCACGCTTCACTGCTCACATCTGTGGAGAAAAAAATCAAATGAGGGGAAAGAACAAATAACAAGCTAAGAAAAAGGCGTAAGAAAGATACCCCCTGGCTACGGCAAGTAATCTCCCAGGGAAATGCTGACCGATTGGCAAAACACAGCACAACTCTCACGACTGAAGGAATGCAGAAATGTTCACATATGCTTCGCTTCACCAGGCCCACAAACTCGCAGGTCGAAACCTTCCGATGACCCTAAAAGGTGCTGACGAGAACACTTAAGGCTACACACAGCCCTTGCGGGGCGGGTTAAACATGTTACTTGAACTATCTTCACAACACTAACTATCTGGAATTACAGAAACTAATTTTTGCTTACCAAGGGCAAGACTTTACCTGGTCACCCACCGTAAATCCACTCTTACTTGTCAAAGGCTAATCACAATCTGAATCGGGATCCTCACTCACCACGACCTGTCAAAGACACTTACAGCTACCGGGCGTCGCCCGCAACTCAAGTAATGCAAGGACCTACACATATCCAACTAGAAAAGGGGCGGTGGAATACCTCCGATTGATGACACACTTGATAGCAATATTCCGCCTGGAATTGCATCCACACTTGTACGTAACTATACTTCCTGTTGAATTCCTGCTCCCAAATCCAATCTGAATACTTGCTGGCCTCGAGTACAATCTGGGAAGAAACAGTACATAGACATACGATATGCCATTGCCAATTTACATAGTAAGTGAATGGGTACCCCCTGACAAAATTATTCACGGCGCGACGGCTGGCTCTTCCACCACGCCACACGGCAGGTGTAACCTCCTCCTGAGCGCGGTCCAAGATTCATCGGCTCATTCCGGGGACAAACGCAAGCAGGAACTGCGGCATGTGGCAGACCGTTTCCCTGTCTTTTCCAACCCCGTGCACATCCAGTCTTCAAAGTCACACTCGAGGATGTGCTTCACATATATTCTACGAGCCACGGCAGGATCTCGCCGAAGGCTTGCGACTGGCACCGATATTTGCGACGCCTACGGGGAATCCAAAGGCTGCGGCTTCGGTGAGGCATATTCAGCCAAATTTCTGCTCCTCTCAACTGGCACCTGCCAAAGACACTTAGGGCTACTGGCACAGCTCTTGAGAGCGTGAGAAGTTCCGTTACCGTAGGAAGATAGGTAGGTATCCAACACATAGTACAGACCTACGGGAAGAAATCTGATGTACCTGCCTTCTTACTAGGACAACGCTCTTCAGCTGGTGAAGGAAGGGCAGGCTCCCTTCACCGCGGTCCACAGACAAGAGGCCAACACCACCTGTCAAAGACACTTACAGCTACCAGGCAAACATTAGCTCCATGGGATGCATAATTAAATCCTGAATAACAGACCTCAAACTGAATGGATCACGCTCCAAATCCCTCCTCGCATAGCCGACAATTCAAAACTATTCAAAATCCTTAGTTATCCGACAACATCCAGAACTTGAGATTCCCAACTCACCCAGCAATAATTCCATACAAATTTAAAAACTGCTACACACATCCGGTAACATTCCCTCCGTCATCGGCTCACACACCGACAATGTACTCGATCACCAAAATTGCCAGACACTTACGTCCAACACGCACTAGCTTTAACAAAATTTCACGCTTCACTGCTCACATCTGTGGAGAAAAAAATCAAATGAGGGGAAAGAACAAATAACAAGCTAAGAAAAAGGCGTAAGAAAGATACCCCCTGGCTACGGCAAGTAATCTCCCAGGGAAATGCTGACCGATTGGCAAAACACAGCACAACTCTCACGACTGAAGGAATGCAGAAATGTTCACATATGCTTCGCTTCACCAGGCCCACAAACTCGCAGGTCGATGACCCTAAAAGGTGCTGACGAGAACACTTAAGGCTACACACAGCCCTTGCGGGGCGGGTTAAACATGTTACTTGAACTATCTTCACAACACTAACTATCTGGAATTACAGAAACTAATTTTTGCTTACCAAGGGCAAGACTTTACCTGGTCACCCACCGTAAATCCACTCTTACTTGTCAAAGGCTAATCACAATCTGAATCGGGATCCTCACTCACCACGACCTGTCAAAGACACTTACAGCTACCGGGCGTCGCCCGCAACTCAAGTAATGCAAGGACCTACACATTGCCAACTAGAAAAGGGGCGGTGGAATACCTCCGATTGATGACACACTTGATAGCAATATTCCGCCTGGAATTGCATCCACACTTGTACGTAACTATACTTCCTGTTGAATTCCTGCTCCCAAATCCAATCTGAATACTTGCTGGCCTCGAGTACAATCTGGGAAGAAACAGTACATAGACATACGATATGCCATTGCCAATTTACATAGTAAGTGAATGGGTACCCCCTGACAAAATTATTCACGGCGCGACGGCTGGCTCTTCCACCACGCCACACGGCAGGTGTAACCTCCTCCTGAGAGCGGTCCAAGATTCATCGGCTCATTCCGGGGACAAACGCAAGCAGGAACTGCGGCATGTGGCAGACCGTTTCCCTGTCTTTTCCAACCCCGTGCACATCCAGTCTTCAAAGTCACACTCGAGGATGTGCTTCACATATATTCTACGAGCCACGGCAGGATCTCGCCGAAGGCTTGCGACTGGCACCGATATTTGCGACGCCTACGGGGAATCCAAAGGCTGCGGCTTCGGTGAGGCATATTCAGCCAAATTTCTGCTCCTCTCAACTGGCACCTGCCAAAGACACTTAGGGCTACTGGCACAGCTCTTGAGAGCGTGAGAAGTTCCGTTACCGTAGGAAGATAGGTAGGTATCCAACACATAGTACAGACCTACGGGAAGAAATCTGATGTACCTGCCTTCTTACTAGGACAACGCTCTTCAGCTGGTGAAGGAAGGGCAGGCTCCCTTCACCGCGGTCCACAGACAAGAGGCCAACACCACCTGTCAAAGACACTTACAGCTACCAGGCAAACATTAGCTCCATGGGATGCATAATTAAATCCTGAATAACAGACCTCAAACTGAATGGATCACGCTCCAAATCCCTCCTCGCATAGCCGACAATTCAAAACTATTCAAAATCCTTAGTTATCCGACAACATCCAGAACTTGAGATTCCCAACTCACCCAGCAATAATTCCATACA
This sequence comes from Eucriotettix oculatus, assembly GCA_034510155.1. Classification (NCBI taxonomy): domain Eukaryota; kingdom Metazoa; phylum Arthropoda; class Insecta; order Orthoptera; family Tetrigidae; genus Eucriotettix; species Eucriotettix oculatus. The sequence continues at coordinate 192,550,584 of CM067377.1, read as the reverse complement.
AATTTAAAAACTGCTACACACATCCGGTAACATTCCCTCCGTCATCGGCTCACACACCGACAATGTACTCGATCACCAAAATTGCCAGACACTTACGTCCAACACGCACTAGCTTTAACAAAATTTCACGCTTCACTGCTCACATCTGTGGAGAAAAAAATCAAATGAGGGGAAAGAACAAATAACAAGCTAAGAAAAAGGCGTAAGAAAGATACCCCCTGGCTACGGCAAGTAATCTCCCAGGGAAATGCTGACCGATTGGCAAAACACAGCACAACTCTCACGACTGAAGGAATGCAGAAAAGTTCACATATGCTTCGCTTCACCAGGCCCACAAACTCGCAGGTCGAAACCTTCCGATGACCCTAAAAGGTGCTGACGAGAACACTTAAGGCTACACACAGCCCTTGCGGGGCGGGTTAAACATGTTACTTGAACTATCTTCACAACACTAACTATCTGGAATTACAGAAACTAATTTTTGCTTACCAAGGGCAAGACTTTACCTGGTCACCCACCGTAAATCCACTCTTACTTGTCAAAGGCTAATCACAATCTGAATCGGGATCCTCACTCACCACGACCTGTCAAAGACACTTACAGCTACCGGGCGTCGCCCGCAACTCAAGTAATGCAAGGACCTACACATATCCAACTAGAAAAGGGGCGGTGGAATACCTCCGATTGATGACACACTTGATAGCAATATTCCGCCTGGAATTGCATCCACACTTGTACGTAACTATACATCCTGTTGAATTCCTGCTCCCAAATCCAATCTGAATACTTGCTGGCCTCGAGTACAATCTGGGAAGAAACAGTACATAGACATACGATATGCCATTGCCAATTTACATAGTAAGTGAATGGGTACCCCCTGACAAAATTATTCACGGCGCGACGGCTGGCTCTTCCACCACGCCACACGGCAGGTGTAACCTCCTCCTGAGAGCGGTCCAAGATTCATCGGCTCATTCCGGGGACAAACGCAAGCAGGAACTGCGGCATGTGGCAGACCGTTTCCCTGTCTTTTCCAACCCCGTGCACATCCAGTCTTCAAAGTCACACTCGAGGATGTGCTTCACATATATTCTACGAGCCACGGCAGGATCTCGCCGAAGGCTTGCGACTGGCACCGATATTTGCGACGCCTACGGGGAATCCAAAGGCTGCGGCTTCGGTGAGGCATATTCAGCCAAATTTCTGCTCCTCTCAACTGGCACCTGCCAAAGACACTTAGGGCTACTGGCACAGCTCTTGAGAGCGTGAGAAGTTCCGTTACCGTAGGAAGATAGGTAGGTATCCAACACATAGTACAGACCTACGGGAAGAAATCTGATGTACCTGCCTTCTTACTAGGACAACGCTCTTCAGCTGGTGAAGGAAGGGCAGGCTCCCTTCACCGCGGTCCACAGACAAGAGGCCAACACCACCTGTCAAAGACACTTACAGCTACCAGGCAAACATTAGCTCCATGGGATGCATAATTAAATCCTGAATAACAGACCTCAAACTGAATGGATCACGCTCCAAATCCCTCCTCGCATAGCCGACAATTCAAAACTATTCAAAATCCTTAGTTATCCGACAACATCCAGAACTTGAGATTCCCAACTCACCCAGCAATAATTCCATACAAATTTAAAAACTGCTACACACATCCGGTAACATTCCCTCCGTCATCGGCTCACACACCGACAATGTACTCGATCACCAAAATTGCCAGACACTTACGTCCAACACGCACTAGCTTTAACAAAATTTCACGCTTCACTGCTCACATCTGTGGAGAAAAAAATCAAATGAGGGGAAAGAACAAATAACAAGCTAAGAAAAAGGCGTAAGAAAGATACCCCCTGGCTACGGCAAGTAATCTCCCAGGGAAATGCTGACCGATTGGCAAAACACAGCACAACTCTCACGACTGAAGGAATGCAGAAAAGTTCACATATGCTTCGCTTCACCAGGCCCACAAACTCGCAGGTCGAAACCTTCCGCTGACCCTAAAAGGTGCTGACGAGAACACTTAAGGCTACACACAGCCCTTGCGGGGCGGGTTAAACATGTTACTTGAACTATCTTCACAACACTAACTATCTGGAATTACAGAAACTAATTTTTGCTTACCAAGGGCAAGACTTTACCTGGTCACCCACCGTAAATCCACTCTTACTTGTCAAAGGCTAATCACAATCTGAATCGGGATCCTCACTCACCACGACCTGTCAAAGACACTTACAGCTACCGGGCGTCGCCCGCAACTCAAGTAATGCAAGGACCTACACATTGCCAACTAGAAAAGGGGCGGTGGAATACCTCCGATTGATGACACACTTGATAGCAATATTCCGCCTGGAATTGCATCCACACTTGTACGTAACTATACTTCCTGTTGAATTCCTGCTCCCAAATCCAATCTGAATACTTGCTGGCCTCGAGTACAATCTGGGAAGAAACAGTACATAGACATACGATATGCCATTGCCAATTTACATAGTAAGTGAATGGGTACCCCCTGACAAAATTATTCACGGCGCGACGGCTGGCTCTTCCACCACGCCACACGGCAGGTGTAACCTCCTCCTGAGAGCGGTCCAAGATTCATCGGCTCATTCCGGGGACAAACGCAAGCAGGAACTGCGGCATGTGGCAGACCGTTTCCCTGTCTTTTCCAACCCCGTGCACATCCAGTCTTCAAAGTCACACTCGAGGATGTGCTTCACATATATTCTACGAGCCACGGCAGGATCTCGCCGAAGGCTTGCGACTGGCACCGATATTTGCGACGCCTACGGGGAATCCAAAGGCTGCGGCTTCGGTGAGGCATATTCAGCCAAATTTCTGCTCCTCTCAACTGGCACCTGCCAAAGACACTTAGGGCTACTGGCACAGCTCTTGAGAGCGTGAGAAGTTCCGTTACCGTAGGAAGATAGGTAGGTATCCAACACATAGTACAGACCTACGGGAAGAAATCTGATGTACCTGCCTTCTTACTAGGACAACGCTCTTCAGCTGGTGAAGGAAGGGCAGGCTCCCTTCACCGCGGTCCACAGACAAGAGGCCAACACCACCTGTCAAAGACACTTACAGCTACCAGGCAAACATTAGCTCCATGGGATGCATAATTAAATCCTGAATAACAGACCTCAAACTGAATGGATCACGCTCCAAATCCCTCCTCGCATAGCCGACAATTCAAAACTATTCAAAATCCTTAGTTAGCCGACAACATCCAGAACTTGAGATTCCCAACTCACCCAGCAATAATTCCATACAAATTTAAAAACTGCTACACACATCCGGTAACATTCCCTCCGTCATCGGCTCACACACCGACTATGTACTCGATCACCAAAATTGCCAGACACTTACGTCCAACACGCACTAGCTTTAACAAAATTTCACGCTTCACTGCTCACATCTGTGGAGAAAAAAATCAAATGAGGGGAAAGAACAAATAACAAGCTAAGAAAAAGGCGTAAGAAAGATACCCCCTGGCTACGGCAAGTAATCTCCCAGGGAAATGCTGACCGATTGGCAAAACACAGCACAACTCTCACGACTGAAGGAATGCAGAAAAGTTCACATATGCTTCGCTTCACCAGGCCCACAAACTCGCAGGTCGAAACCTTCCGCTGACCCTAAAAGGTGCTGACGAGAACACTTAAGGCTACACACAGCCCTTGCGGGGCGGGATTAACATGTTACTTGAACTATCTTCACAACACTAACTATCTGGAATTACAGAAACTAATTTTTGCTTACCAAGGGCAAGACTTTACCTGGTCACCCACCGTAAATCCACTCTTACTTGTCAAAGGCTAATCACAATCTGAATCGGGATCCTCACTCACCACGACCTGTCAAAGACACTTACAGCTACCGGGCGTCGCCCGCAACTCAAGTAATGCAAGGACCTACACATTGCCAACTAGAAAAGGGGCGGTGGAATACCTCCGATTGATGACACACTTGATAGCAATATTCCGCCTGGAATTGCATCCACACTTGTACGTAACTATACTTCCTGTTGAATTCCTGCTCCCAAATCCAATCTGAATACTTGCTGGCCTCGAGTACAATCTGGGAAGAAACAGTACATAGACATACGATATGCCATTGCCAATTTACATAGTAAGTGAATGGGTACCCCCTGACAAAATTATTCACGGCGCGACGGCTGGCTCTTCCACCACGCCACACGGCAGGTGTAACCTCCTCCTGAGAGCGGTCCAAGATTCATCGGCTCATTCCGGGGACAAACGCAAGCAGGAACTGCGGCATGTGGCAGACCGTTTCCCTGTCTTTTCCAACCCCGTGCACATCCAGTCTTCAAAGTCACACTCGAGGATGTGCTTCACATATATTCTACGAGCCACGGCAGGATCTCGCCGAAGGCTTGCGACTGGCACCGATATTTGCGACGCCTACGGGGAATCCAAAGGCTGCGGCTTCGGTGAGGCATATTCAGCCAAATTTCTGCTCCTCTCAACTGGCACCTGCCAAAGACACTTAGGGCTACTGGCACAGCTCTTGAGAGCGTGAGAAGTTCCGTTACCGTAGGAAGATAGGTAGGTATCCAACACATAGTACAGACCTACGGGAAGAAATCTGATGTACCTGCCTTCTTACTAGGACAACGCTCTTCAGCTGGTGAAGGAAGGGCAGGCTCCCTTCACCGCGGTCCACAGACAAGAGGCCAACACCACCTGTCAAAGACACTTACAGCTACCAGGCAAACATTAGCTCCATGGGATGCATAATTAAATCCTGAATAACAGACCTCAAACTGAATGGATCACGCTCCAAATCCCTCCTCGCATAGCCGACAATTCAAAACTATTCAAAATCCTTAGTTATCCGACAACATCCAGAACTTGAGATTCCCAACTCACCCAGCAATAATTCCATACAAATTTAAAAACTGCTACACACATCCGGTAACATTCCCTCCGTCATCGGCTCACACACCGACTATGTACTCGATCACCAAAATTGCCAGACACTTACGTCCAACACGCACTAGCTTTAACAAAATTTCACGCTTCACTGCTCACATCTGTGGAGAAAAAAATCAAATGAGGGGAAAGAACAAATAACAAGCTAAGAAAAAGGCGTAAGAAAGATACCCCCTGGCTACGGCAAGTAATCTCCCAGGGAAATGCTGACCGATTGGCAAAACACAGCACAACTCTCACGACTGAAGGAATGCAGAAAAGTTCACATATGCTTCGCTTCACCAGGCCCACAAACTCGCAGGTCGAAACCTTCCGCTGACCCTAAAAGGTGCTGACGAGAACACTTAAGGCTACACACAGCCCTTGCGGGGCGGGTTTAAACATGTTACTTGAACTATCTTCACAACACTAACTATCTGGAATTACAGAAACTAATTTTTGCTTACCAAGGGCAAGACTTTACCTGGTCACCCACCGTAAATCCACTCTTACTTGTCAAAGGCTAATCACAATCTGAATCGGGATCCTCACTCACCACGACCTGTCAAAGACACTTACAGCTACCGGGCGTCGCCCGCAACTCAAGTAATGCAAGGACCTACACATTGCCAACTAGAAAAGGGGCGGTGGAATACCTCCGATTGATGACACACTTGATAGCAATATTCCGCCTGGAATTGCATCCACACTTGTACGTAACTATACTTCCTGTTGAATTCCTGCTCCCAAATCCAATCTGAATACTTGCTGGCCTCGAGTACAATCTGGGAAGAAACAGTACATAGACATACGATATGCCATTGCCAATTTACATAGTAAGTGAATGGGTACCCCCTGACAAAATTATTCACGGCGCGACGGCTGGCTCTTCCACCACGCCACACGGCAGGTGTAACCTCCTCCTGAGCGCGGTCCAAGATTCATCGGCTCATTCCGGGGACAAACGCAAGCAGGAACTGCGGCATGTGGCAGACCGTTTCCCTGTCTTTTCCAACCCCGTGCACATCCAGTCTTCAAAGTCACACTCGAGGATGTGCTTCACATATATTCTACGAGCCACGGCAGGATCTCGCCGAAGGCTTGCGACTGGCACCGATATTTGCGACGCCTACGGGGAATCCAAAGGCTGCGGCTTCGGTGAGGCATATTCAGCCAAATTTCTGCTCCTCTCAACTGGCACCTGCCAAAGACACTTAGGGCTACTGGCACAGCTCTTGAGAGCGTGAGAAGTTCCGTTACCGTAGGAAGATAGGTAGGTATCCAACACATAGTACAGACCTACGGGAAGAAATCTGATGTACCTGCCTTCTTACTAGGACAACGCTCTTCAGCTGGTGAAGGAAGGGCAGGCTCCCTTCACCGCGGTCCACAGACAAGAGGCCAACACCACCTGTCAAAGACACTTACAGCTACCAGGCAAACATTAGCTCCATGGGATGCATAATTAAATCCTGAATAACAGACCTCAAACTGAATGGATCACGCTCCAAATCCCTCCTCGCATAGCCGACAATTCAAAACTATTCAAAATCCTTAGTTATCCGACAACATCCAGAACTTGAGATTCCCAACTCACCCAGCAATAATTCCATACAAATTTAAAAACTGCTACACACATCCGGTAACATTCCCTCCGTCATCGGCTCACACACCGACAATGTACTCGATCACCAAAATTGCCAGACACTTACGTCCAACACGCACTAGCTTTAACAAAATTTCACGCTTCACTGCTCACATCTGTGGAGAAAAAAATCAAATGAGGGGAAAGAACAAATAACAAGCTAAGAAAAAGGCGTAAGAAAGATACCCCCTGGCTACGGCAAGTAATCTCCCAGGGAAATGCTGACCGATTGGCAAAACACAGCACAACTCTCACGACTGAAGGAATGCAGAAAAGTTCACATATGCTTCGCTTCACCAGGCCCACAAACTCGCAGGTCGAAACCTTCCGCTGACCCTAAAAGGTGCTGACGAGAACACTTAAGGCTACACACAGCCCTTGCGGGGCGGGTTAAACATGTTACTTGAACTATCTTCACAACACTAACTATCTGGAATTACAGAAACTAATTTTTGCTTACCAAGGGCAAGACTTTACCTGGTCACCCACCGTAAATCCACTCTTACTTGTCAAAGGCTAATCACAATCTGAATCGGGATCCTCACTCACCACGACCTGTCAAAGACACTTACAGCTACCGGGCGTCGCCCGCAACTCAAGTAATGCAAGGACCTACACATTGCCAACTAGAAAAGGGGCGGTGGAATACCTCCGATTGATGACACACTTGATAGCAATATTCCGCCTGGAATTGCATCCACACTTGTACGTAACTATACTTCCTGTTGAATTCCTGCTCCCAAATCCAATCTGAATACTTGCTGGCCTCGAGTACAATCTGGGAAGAAACAGTACATAGACATACGATATGCCATTGCCAATTTACATAGTAAGTGAATGGGTACCCCCTGACAAAATTATTCACGGCGCGACGGCTGGCTCTTCCACCACGCCACACGGCAGGTGTAACCTCCTCCTGAGCGCGGTCCAAGATTCATCGGCTCATTCCGGGGACAAACGCAAGCAGGAACTGCGGCATGTGGCAGACCGTTTCCCTGTCTTTTCCAACCCCGTGCACATCCAGTCTTCAAAGTCACACTCGAGGATGTGCTTCACATATATTCTACGAGCCACGGCAGGATCTCGCCGAAGGCTTGCGACTGGCACCGATATTTGCGACGCCTACGGGGAATCCAAAGGCTGCGGCTTCGGTGAGGCATATTCAGCCAAATTTCTGCTCCTCTCAACTGGCACCTGCCAAAGACACTTAGGGCTACTGGCACAGCTCTTGAGAGCGTGAGAAGTTCCGTTACCGTAGGAAGATAGGTAGGTATCCAACACATAGTACAGACCTACGGGAAGAAATCTGATGTACCTGCCTTCTTACTAGGACAACGCTCTTCAGCTGGTGAAGGAAGGGCAGGCTCCCTTCACCGCGGTCCACAGACAAGAGGCCAACACCACCTGTCAAAGACACTTACAGCTACCAGGCAAACATTAGCTCCATGGGATGCATAATTAAATCCTGAATAACAGACCTCAAACTGAATGGATCACGCTCCAAATCCCTCCTCGCATAGCCGACAATTCAAAACTATTCAAAATCCTTAGTTATCCGACAACAACCAGAACTTGAGATTCCCAACTCACCCAGCAATAATTCCATACAAATTTAAAAACTGCTACACACATCCGGTAACATTCCCTCCGTCATCGGCTCACACACCGACTATGTACTCGATCACCAAAATTGCCAGACACTTACGTCCAACACGCACTAGCTTTAACAAAATTTCACGCTTCACTGCTCACATCTGTGGAGAAAAAAATCAAATGAGGGGAAAGAACAAATAACAAGCTAAGAAAAAGGCGTAAGAAAGATACCCCCTGGCTACGGCAAGTAATCTCCCAGGGAAATGCTGACCGATTGGCAAAACACAGCACAACTCTCACGACTGAAGGAATGCAGAAAAGTTCACATATGCTTCGCTTCACCAGGCCCACAAACTCGCAGGTCGAAACCTTCCGCTGACCCTAAAAGGTGCTGACGAGAACACTTAAGGCTACACACAGCCCTTGCGGGGCGGGTTAAACATGTTACTTGAACTATCTTCACAACACTAACTATCTGGAATTACAGAAACTAATTTTTGCTTACCAAGGGCAAGACTTTACCTGGTCACCCACCGTAAATCCACTCTTACTTGTCAAAGGCTAATCACAATCTGAATCGGGATCCTCACTCACCACGACCTGTCAAAGACACTTACAGCTACCGGGCGTCGCCCGCAACTCAAGTAATGCAAGGACCTACACATTGCCAACTAGAAAAGGGGCGGTGGAATACCTCCGATTGATGACACACTTGATAGCAATATTCCGCCTGGAATTGCATCCACACTTGTACGTAACTATACTTCCTGTTGAATTCCTGCTCCCAAATCCAATCTGAATACTTGCTGGCCTCGAGTACAATCTGGGAAGAAACAGTACATAGACATACGATATGCCATTGCCAATTTACATAGTAAGTGAATGGGTACCCCCTGACAAAATTATTCACGGCGCGACGGCTGGCTCTTCCACCACGCCACACGGCAGGTGTAACCTCCTCCTGAGAGCGGTCCAAGATTCATCGGCTCATTCCGGGGACAAACGCAAGCAGGAACTGCGGCATGTGGCAGACCGTTTCCCTGTCTTTTCCAACCCCGTGCACATCCAGTCTTCAAAGTCACACTCGAGGATGTGCTTCACATATATTCTACGAGCCACGGCAGGATCTCGCCGAAGGCTTGCGACTGGCACCGATATTTGCGACGCCTACGGGGAATCCAAAGGCTGCGGCTTCGGTGAGGCATATTCAGCCAAATTTCTGCTCCTCTCAACTGGCACCTGCCAAAGACACTTAGGGCTACTGGCACAGCTCTTGAGAGCGTGAGAAGTTCCGTTACCGTAGGAAGATAGGTAGGTATCCAACACATAGTACAGACCTACGGGAAGAAATCTGATGTACCTGCCTTCTTACTAGGACAACGCTCTTCAGCTGGTGAAGGAAGGGCAGGCTCCCTTCACCGCGGTCCACAGACAAGAGGCCAACACCACCTGTCAAAGACACTTACAGCTACCAGGCAAACATTAGCTCCATGGGATGCATAATTAAATCCTGAATAACAGACCTCAAACTGAATGGATCACGCTCCAAATCCCTCCTCGCATAGCCGACAATTCAAAACTATTCAAAATCCTTAGTTATCCGACAACAACCAGAACTTGAGATTCCCAACTCACCCAGCAATAATTCCATACAAATTTAAAAACTGCTACACACATCCGGTAACATTCCCTCCGTCATCGGCTCACACACCGACTATGTACTCGATCACCAAAATTGCCAGACACTTACGTCCAACACGCACTAGCTTTAACAAAATTTCACGCTTCACTGCTCACATCTGTGGAGAAAAAAATCAAATGAGGGGAAAGAACAAATAACAAGCTAAGAAAAAGGCGTAAGAAAGATACCCCCTGGCTACGGCAAGTAATCTCCCAGGGAAATGCTGACCGATTGGCAAAACACAGCACAACTCTCACGACTGAAGGAATGCAGAAAAGTTCACATATGCTTCGCTTCACCAGGCCCACAAACTCGCAGGTCGAAACCTTCCGCTGACCCTAAAAGGTGCTGACGAGAACACTTAAGGCTACACACAGCCCTTGCGGGGCGGGTTAAACATGTTACTTGAACTATCTTCACAACACTAACTATCTGGAATTACAGAAACTAATTTTTGCTTACCAAGGGCAAGACTTTACCTGGTCACCCACCGTAAATCCACTCTTACTTGTCAAAGGCTAATCACAATCTGAATCGGGATCCTCACTCACCACGACCTGTCAAAGACACTTACAGCTACCGGGCGTCGCCCGCAACTCAAGTAATGCAAGGACCTACACATTGCCAACTAGAAAAGGGGCGGTGGAATACCTCCGATTGATGACACACTTGATAGCAATATTCCGCCTGGAATTGCATCCACACTTGTACGTAACTATACTTCCTGTTGAATTCCTGCTCCCAAATCCAATCTGAATACTTGCTGGCCTCGAGTACAATCTGGGAAGAAACAGTACATAGACATACGATATGCCATTGCCAATTTACATAGTAAGTGAATGGGTACCCCCTGACAAAATTATTCACGGCGCGACGGCTGGCTCTTCCACCACGCCACACGGCAGGTGTAACCTCCTCCTGAGCGCGGTCCAAGATTCATCGGCTCATTCCGGGGACAAACGCAAGCAGGAACTGCGGCATGTGGCAGACCGTTTCCCTGTCTTTTCCAACCCCGTGCACATCCAGTCTTCAAAGTCACACTCGAGGATGTGCTTCACATATATTCTACGAGCCACGGCAGGATCTCGCCGAAGGCTTGCGACTGGCACCGATATTTGCGACGCCTACGGGGAATCCAAAGGCTGCGGCTTCGGTGAGGCATATTCAGCCAAATTTCTGCTCCTCTCAACTGGCACCTGCCAAAGACACTTAGGGCTACTGGCACAGCTCTTGAGAGCGTGAGAAGTTCCGTTACCGTAGGAAGATAGGTAGGTATCCAACACATAGTACAGACCTACGGGAAGAAATCTGATGTACCTGCCTTCTTACTAGGACAACGCTCTTCAGCTGGTGAAGGAAGGGCAGGCTCCCTTCACCGCGGTCCACAGACAAGAGGCCAACACCACCTGTCAAAGACACTTACAGCTACCAGGCAAACATTAGCTCCATGGGATGCATAATTAAATCCTGAATAACAGACCTCAAACTGAATGGATCACGCTCCAAATCCCTCCTCGCATAGCCGACAATTCAAAACTATTCAAAATCCTTAGTTATCCGACAACATCCAGAACTTGAGATTCCCAACTCACCCAGCAATAATTCCATACAAATTTAAAAACTGCTACACACATCCGGTAACATTCCCTCCGTCATCGGCTCACACACCGACAATGTACTCGATCACCAAAATTGCCAGACACTTACGTCCAACACGCACTAGCTTTAACAAAATTTCACGCTTCACTGCTCACATCTGTGGAGAAAAAAATCAAATGAGGGGAAAGAACAAATAACAAGCTAAGAAAAAGGCGTAAGAAAGATACCCCCTGGCTACGGCAAGTAATCTCCCAGGGAAATGCTGACCGATTGGCAAAACACAGCACAACTCTCACGACTGAAGGAATGCAGAAAAGTTCACATATGCTTCGCTTCACCAGGCCCACAAACTCGCAGGTCGAAACCTTCCGCTGACCCTAAAAGGTGCTGACGAGAACACTTAAGGCTACACACAGCCCTTGCGGGGCGGGTTAAACATGTTACTTGAACTATCTTCACAACACTAACTATCTGGAATTACAGAAACTAATTTTTGCTTACCAAGGGCAAGACTTTACCTGGTCACCCACCGTAAATCCACTCTTACTTGTCAAAGGCTAATCACAATCTGAATCGGGATCCTCACTCACCACGACCTGTCAAAGACACTTACAGCTACCGGGCGTCGCCCGCAACTCAAGTAATGCAAGGACCTACACATTGCCAACTAGAAAAGGGGCGGTGGAATACCTCCGATTGATGACACACTTGATAGCAATATTCCGCCTGGAATTGCATCCACACTTGTACGTAACTATACTTCCTGTTGAATTCCTGCTCCCAAATCCAATCTGAATACTTGCTGGCCTCGAGTACAATCTGGGAAGAAACAGTACATAGACATACGATATGCCATTGCCAATTTACATAGTAAGTGAATGGGTACCCCCTGACAAAATTATTCACGGCGCGACGGCTGGCTCTTCCACCACGCCACACGGCAGGTGTAACCTCCTCCTGAGAGCGGTCCAAGATTCATCGGCTCATTCCGGGGACAAACGCAAGCAGGAACTGCGGCATGTGGCAGACCGTTTCCCTGTCTTTTCCAACCCCGTGCACATCCAGTCTTCAAAGTCACACTCGAGGATGTGCTTCACATATATTCTACGAGCCACGGCAGGATCTCGCCGAAGGCTTGCGACTGGCACCGATATTTGCGACGCCTACGGGGAATCCAAAGGCTGCGGCTTCGGTGAGGCATATTCAGCCAAATTTCTGCTCCTCTCAACTGGCACCTGCCAAAGACACTTAGGGCTACTGGCACAGCTCTTGAGAGCGTGAGAAGTTCCGTTACCGTAGGAAGATAGGTAGGTATCCAACACATAGTACAGACCTACGGGAAGAAATCTGATGTACCTGCCTTCTTACTAGGACAACGCTCTTCAGCTGGTGAAGGAAGGGCAGGCTCCCTTCACCGCGGTCCACAGACAAGAGGCCAACACCACCTGTCAAAGACACTTACAGCTACCAGGCAAACATTAGCTCCATGGGATGCATAATTAAATCCTGAATAACAGACCTCAAACTGAATGGATCACGCTCCAAATCCCTCCTCGCATAGCCGACAATTCAAAACTATTCAAAATCCTTAGTTATCCGACAACATCCAGAACTTGAGATTCCCAACTCACCCAGCAATAATTCCATACAAATTTAAAAACTGCTACACACATCCGGTAACATTCCCTCCGTCATCGGCTCACACACCGACAATGTACTCGATCACCAAAATTGCCAGACACTTACGTCCAACACGCACTAGCTTTAACAAAATTTCACGCTTCACTGCTCACATCTGTGGAGAAAAAAATCAAATGAGGGGAAAGAACAAATAACAAGCTAAGAAAAAGGCGTAAGAAAGATACCCCCTGGCTACGGCAAGTAATCTCCCAGGGAAATGCTGACCGATTGGCAAAACACAGCACAACTCTCACGACTGAAGGAATGCAGAAAAGTTCACATATGCTTCGCTTCACCAGGCCCACAAACTCGCAGGTCGAAACCTTCCGCTGACCCTAAAAGGTGCTGACGAGAACACTTAAGGCTACACACAGCCCTTGCGGGGCGGGTTAAACATGTTACTTGAACTATCTTCACAACACTAACTATCTGGAATTACAGAAACTAATTTTTGCTTACCAAGGGCAAGACTTTACCTGGTCACCCACCGTAAATCCACTCTTACTTGTCAAAGGCTAATCACAATCTGAATCGGGATCCTCACTCACCACGACCTGTCAAAGACACTTACAGCTACCGGGCGTCGCCCGCAACTCAAGTAATGCAAGGACCTACACATTGCCAACTAGAAAAGGGGCGGTGGAATACCTCCGATTGATGACACACTTGATAGCAATATTCCGCCTGGAATTGCATCCACACTTGTACGTAACTATACTTCCTGTTGAATTCCTGCTCCCAAATCCAATCTGAATACTTGCTGGCCTCGAGTACAATCTGGGAAGAAACAGTACATAGACATACGATATGCCATTGCCAATTTACATAGTAAGTGAATGGGTACCCCCTGACAAAATTATTCACGGCGCGACGGCTGGCTCTTCCACCACGCCACACGGCAGGTGTAACCTCCTCCTGAGAGCGGTCCAAGATTCATCGGCTCATTCCGGGGACAAACGCAAGCAGGAACTGCGGCATGTGGCAGACCGTTTCCCTGTCTTTTCCAACCCCGTGCACATCCAGTCTTCAAAGTCACACTCGAGGATGTGCTTCACATATATTCTACGAGCCACGGCAGGATCTCGCCGAAGGCTTGCGACTGGCACCGATATTTGCGACGCCTACGGGGAATCCAAAGGCTGCGGCTTCGGTGAGGCATATTCAGCCAAATTTCTGCTCCTCTCAACTGGCACCTGCCAAAGACACTTAGGGCTACTGGCACAGCTCTTGAGAGCGTGAGAAGTTCCGTTACCGTAGGAAGATAGGTAGGTATCCAACACATAGTACAGACCTACGGGAAGAAATCTGATGTACCTGCCTTCTTACTAGGACAACGCTCTTCAGCTGGTGAAGGAAGGGCAGGCTCCCTTCACCGCGGTCCACAGACAAGAGGCCAACACCACCTGTCAAAGACACTTACAGCTACCAGGCAAACATTAGCTCCATGGGATGCATAATTAAATCCTGAATAACAGACCTCAAACTGAATGGATCACGCTCCAAATCCCTCCTCGCATAGCCGACAATTCAAAACTATTCAAAATCCTTAGTTATCCGACAACAACCAGAACTTGAGATTCCCAACTCACCCAGCAATAATTCCATACAAATTTAAAAACTGCTACACACATCCGGTAACATTCCCTCCGTCATCGGCTCACACACCGACTATGTACTCGATCACCAAAATTGCCAGACACTTACGTCCAACACGCACTAGCTTTAACAAAATTTCACGCTTCACTGCTCACATCTGTGGAGAAAAAAATCAAATGAGGGGAAAGAACAAATAACAAGCTAAGAAAAAGGCGTAAGAAAGATACCCCCTGGCTACGGCAAGTAATCTCCCAGGGAAATGCTGACCGATTGGCAAAACACAGCACAACTCTCACGACTGAAGGAATGCAGAAAAGTTCACATATGCTTCGCTTCACCAGGCCCACAAACTCGCAGGTCGAAACCTTCCGATGACCCTAAAAGGTGCTGACGAGAACACTTAAGGCTACACACAGCCCTTGCGGGGCGGGTTAAACATGTTACTTGAACTATCTTCACAACACTAACTATCTGGAATTACAGAAACTAATTTTTGCTTACCAAGGGCAAGACTTTACCTGGTCACCCACCGTAAATCCACTCTTACTTGTCAAAGGCTAATCACAATCTGAATCGGGATCCTCACTCACCACGACCTGTCAAAGACACTTACAGCTACCGGGCGTCGCCCGCAACTCAAGTAATGCAAGGACCTACACATATCCAACTAGAAAAGGGGCGGTGGAATACCTCCGATTGATGACACACTTGATAGCAATATTCCGCCTGGAATTGCATCCACACTTGTACGTAACTATACATCCTGTTGAATTCCTGCTCCCAAATCCAATCTGAATACTTGCTGGCCTCGAGTACAATCTGGGAAGAAACAGTACATAGACATACGATATGCCATTGCCAATTTACATAGTAAGTGAATGGGTACCCCCTGACAAAATTATTCACGGCGCGACGGCTGGCTCTTCCACCACGCCACACGGCAGGTGTAACCTCCTCCTGAGAGCGGTCCAAGATTCATCGGCTCATTCCGGGGACAAACGCAAGCAGGAACTGCGGCATGTGGCAGACCGTTTCCCTGTCTTTTCCAACCCCGTGCACATCCAGTCTTCAAAGTCACACTCGAGGATGTGCTTCACATATATTCTACGAGCCACGGCAGGATCTCGCCGAAGGCTTGCGACTGGCACCGATATTTGCGACGCCTACGGGGAATCCAAAGGCTGCGGCTTCGGTGAGGCATATTCAGCCAAATTTCTGCTCCTCTCAACTGGCACCTGCCAAAGACACTTAGGGCTACTGGCACAGCTCTTGAGAGCGTGAGAAGTTCCGTTACCGTAGGAAGATAGGTAGGTATCCAACACATAGTACAGACCTACGGGAAGAAATCTGATGTACCTGCCTTCTTACTAGGACAACGCTCTTCAGCTGGTGAAGGAAGGGCAGGCTCCCTTCACCGCGGTCCACAGACAAGAGGCCAACACCACCTGTCAAAGACACTTACAGCTACCAGGCAAACATTAGCTCCATGGGATGCATAATTAAATCCTGAATAACAGACCTCAAACTGAATGGATCACGCTCCAAATCCCTCCTCGCATAGCCGACAATTCAAAACTATTCAAAATCCTTAGTTATCCGACAACATCCAGAACTTGAGATTCCCAACTCACCCAGCAATAATTCCATACAAATTTAAAAACTGCTACACACATCCGGTAACATTCCCTCCGTCATCGGCTCACACACCGACTATGTACTCGATCACCAAAATTGCCAGACACTTACGTCCAACACGCACTAGCTTTAACAAAATTTCACGCTTCACTGCTCACATCTGTGGAGAAAAAAATCAAATGAGGGGAAAGAACAAATAACAAGCTAAGAAAAAGGCGTAAGAAAGATACCCCCTGGCTACGGCAAGTAATCTCCCAGGGAAATGCTGACCGATTGGCAAAACACAGCACAACTCTCACGACTGAAGGAATGCAGAAAAGTTCACATATGCTTCGCTTCACCAGGCCCACAAACTCGCAGGTCGAAACCTTCCGCTGACCCTAAAAGGTGCTGACGAGAACACTTAAGGCTACACACAGCCCTTGCGGGGCGGGTTAAACATGTTACTTGAACTATCTTCACAACACTAACTATCTGGAATTACAGAAACTAATTTTTGCTTACCAAGGGCAAGACTTTACCTGGTCACCCACCGTAAATCCACTCTTACTTGTCAAAGGCTAATCACAATCTGAATCGGGATCCTCACTCACCACGACCTGTCAAAGACACTTACAGCTACCGGGCGTCGCCCGCAACTCAAGTAATGCAAGGACCTACACATTGCCAACTAGAAAAGGGGCGGTGGAATACCTCCGATTGATGACACACTTGATAGCAATATTCCGCCTGGAATTGCATCCACACTTGTACGTAACTATACTTCCTGTTGAATTCCTGCTCCCAAATCCAATCTGAATACTTGCTGGCCTCGAGTACAATCTGGGAAGAAACAGTACATAGACATACGATATGCCATTGCCAATTTACATAGTAAGTGAATGGGTACCCCCTGACAAAATTATTCACGGCGCGACGGCTGGCTCTTCCACCACGCCACACGGCAGGTGTAACCTCCTCCTGAGAGCGGTCCAAGATTCATCGGCTCATTCCGGGGACAAACGCAAGCAGGAACTGCGGCATGTGGCAGACCGTTTCCCTGTCTTTTCCAACCCCGTGCACATCCAGTCTTCAAAGTCACACTCGAGGATGTGCTTCACATATATTCTACGAGCCACGGCAGGATCTCGCCGAAGGCTTGCGACTGGCACCGATATTTGCGACGCCTACGGGGAATCCAAAGGCTGCGGCTTCGGTGAGGCATATTCAGCCAAATTTCTGCTCCTCTCAACTGGCACCTGCCAAAGACACTTAGGGCTACTGGCACAGCTCTTGAGAGCGTGAGAAGTTCCGTTACCGTAGGAAGATAGGTAGGTATCCAACACATAGTACAGACCTACGGGAAGAAATCTGATGTACCTGCCTTCTTACTAGGACAACGCTCTTCAGCTGGTGAAGGAAGGGCAGGCTCCCTTCACCGCGGTCCACAGACAAGAGGCCAACACCACCTGTCAAAGACACTTACAGCTACCAGGCAAACATTAGCTCCATGGGATGCATAATTAAATCCTGAATAACAGACCTCAAACTGAATGGATCACGCTCCAAATCCCTCCTCGCATAGCCGACAATTCAAAACTATTCAAAATCCTTAGTTATCCGACAACATCCAGAACTTGAGATTCCCAACTCACCCAGCAATAATTCCATACAAATTTAAAAACTGCTACACACATCCGGTAACATTCCCTCCGTCATCGGCTCACACACCGACAATGTACTCGATCACCAAAATTGCCAGACACTTACGTCCAACACGCACTAGCTTTAACAAAATTTCACGCTTCACTGCTCACATCTGTGGAGAAAAAAATCAAATGAGGGGAAAGAACAAATAACAAGCTAAGAAAAAGGCGTAAGAAAGATACCCCCTGGCTACGG
The DNA here is from genome assembly GCA_034510155.1 of Eucriotettix oculatus. Classification (NCBI taxonomy): domain Eukaryota; kingdom Metazoa; phylum Arthropoda; class Insecta; order Orthoptera; family Tetrigidae; genus Eucriotettix; species Eucriotettix oculatus. The sequence goes on along the minus strand of CM067377.1, from coordinate 192,532,337 downwards.
CAAGTAATCTCCCAGGGAAATGCTGACCGATTGGCAAAACACAGCACAACTCTCACGACTGAAGGAATGCAGAAAAGTTCACATATGCTTCGCTTCACCAGGCCCACAAACTCGCAGGTCGAAACCTTCCGATGACCCTAAAAGGTGCTGACGAGAACACTTAAGGCTACACACAGCCCTTGCGGGGCGGGTTAAACATGTTACTTGAACTATCTTCACAACACTAACTATCTGGAATTACAGAAACTAATTTTTGCTTACCAAGGGCAAGACTTTACCTGGTCACCCACCGTAAATCCACTCTTACTTGTCAAAGGCTAATCACAATCTGAATCGGGATCCTCACTCACCACGACCTGTCAAAGACACTTACAGCTACCGGGCGTCGCCCGCAACTCAAGTAATGCAAGGACCTACACATTGCCAACTAGAAAAGGGGCGGTGGAATACCTCCGATTGATGACACACTTGATAGCAATATTCCGCCTGGAATTGCATCCACACTTGTACGTAACTATACTTCCTGTTGAATTCCTGCTCCCAAATCCAATCTGAATACTTGCTGGCCTCGAGTACAATCTGGGAAGAAACAGTACATAGACATACGATATGCCATTGCCAATTTACATAGTAAGTGAATGGGTACCCCCTGACAAAATTATTCACGGCGCGACGGCTGGCTCTTCCACCACGCCACACGGCAGGTGTAACCTCCTCCTGAGAGCGGTCCAAGATTCATCGGCTCATTCCGGGGACAAACGCAAGCAGGAACTGCGGCATGTGGCAGACCGTTTCCCTGTCTTTTCCAACCCCGTGCACATCCAGTCTTCAAAGTCACACTCGAGGATGTGCTTCACATATATTCTACGAGCCACGGCAGGATCTCGCCGAAGGCTTGCGACTGGCACCGATATTTGCGACGCCTACGGGGAATCCAAAGGCTGCGGCTTCGGTGAGGCATATTCAGCCAAATTTCTGCTCCTCTCAACTGGCACCTGCCAAAGACACTTAGGGCTACTGGCACAGCTCTTGAGAGCGTGAGAAGTTCCGTTACCGTAGGAAGATAGGTAGGTATCCAACACATAGTACAGACCTACGGGAAGAAATCTGATGTACCTGCCTTCTTACTAGGACAACGCTCTTCAGCTGGTGAAGGAAGGGCAGGCTCCCTTCACCGCGGTCCACAGACAAGAGGCCAACACCACCTGTCAAAGACACTTACAGCTACCAGGCAAACATTAGCTCCATGGGATGCATAATTAAATCCTGAATAACAGACCTCAAACTGAATGGATCACGCTCCAAATCCCTCCTCGCATAGCCGACAATTCAAAACTATTCAAAATCCTTAGTTATCCGACAACATCCAGAACTTGAGATTCCCAACTCACCCAGCAATAATTCCATACAAATTTAAAAACTGCTACACACATCCGGTAACATTCCCTCCGTCATCGGCTCACACACCGACAATGTACTCGATCACCAAAATTGCCAGACACTTACGTCCAACACGCACTAGCTTTAACAAAATTTCACGCTTCACTGCTCACATCTGTGGAGAAAAAAATCAAATGAGGGGAAAGAACAAATAACAAGCTAAGAAAAAGGCGTAAGAAAGATACCCCCTGGCTACGGCAAGTAATCTCCCAGGGAAATGCTGACCGATTGGCAAAACACAGCACAACTCTCACGACTGAAGGAATGCAGAAAAGTTCACATATGCTTCGCTTCACCAGGCCCACAAACTCGCAGGTCGAAACCTTCCGCTGACCCTAAAAGGTGCTGACGAGAACACTTAAGGCTACACACAGCCCTTGCGGGGCGGGTTAAACATGTTACTTGAACTATCTTCACAACACTAACTATCTGGAATTACAGAAACTAATTTTTGCTTACCAAGGGCAAGACTTTACCTGGTCACCCACCGTAAATCCACTCTTACTTGTCAAAGGCTAATCACAATCTGAATCGGGATCCTCACTCACCACGACCTGTCAAAGACACTTACAGCTACCGGGCGTCGCCCGCAACTCAAGTAATGCAAGGACCTACACATTGCCAACTAGAAAAGGGGCGGTGGAATACCTCCGATTGATGACACACTTGATAGCAATATTCCGCCTGGAATTGCATCCACACTTGTACGTAACTATACTTCCTGTTGAATTCCTGCTCCCAAATCCAATCTGAATACTTGCTGGCCTCGAGTACAATCTGGGAAGAAACAGTACATAGACATACGATATGCCATTGCCAATTTACATAGTAAGTGAATGGGTACCCCCTGACAAAATTATTCACGGCGCGACGGCTGGCTCTTCCACCACGCCACACGGCAGGTGTAACCTCCTCCTGAGAGCGGTCCAAGATTCATCGGCTCATTCCGGGGACAAACGCAAGCAGGAACTGCGGCATGTGGCAGACCGTTTCCCTGTCTTTTCCAACCCCGTGCACATCCAGTCTTCAAAGTCACACTCGAGGATGTGCTTCACATATATTCTACGAGCCACGGCAGGATCTCGCCGAAGGCTTGCGACTGGCACCGATATTTGCGACGCCTACGGGGAATCCAAAGGCTGCGGCTTCGGTGAGGCATATTCAGCCAAATTTCTGCTCCTCTCAACTGGCACCTGCCAAAGACACTTAGGGCTACTGGCACAGCTCTTGAGAGCGTGAGAAGTTCCGTTACCGTAGGAAGATAGGTAGGTATCCAACACATAGTACAGACCTACGGGAAGAAATCTGATGTACCTGCCTTCTTACTAGGACAACGCTCTTCAGCTGGTGAAGGAAGGGCAGGCTCCCTTCACCGCGGTCCACAGACAAGAGGCCAACACCACCTGTCAAAGACACTTACAGCTACCAGGCAAACATTAGCTCCATGGGATGCATAATTAAATCCTGAATAACAGACCTCAAACTGAATGGATCACGCTCCAAATCCCTCCTCGCATAGCCGACAATTCAAAACTATTCAAAATCCTTAGTTATCCGACAACATCCAGAACTTGAGATTCCCAACTCACCCAGCAATAATTCCATACAAATTTAAAAACTGCTACACACATCCGGTAACATTCCCTCCGTCATCGGCTCACACACCGACTATGTACTCGATCACCAAAATTGCCAGACACTTACGTCCAACACGCACTAGCTTTAACAAAATTTCACGCTTCACTGCTCACATCTGTGGAGAAAAAAATCAAATGAGGGGAAAGAACAAATAACAAGCTAAGAAAAAGGCGTAAGAAAGATACCCCCTGGCTACGGCAAGTAATCTCCCAGGGAAATGCTGACCGATTGGCAAAACACAGCACAACTCTCACGACTGAAGGAATGCAGAAAAGTTCACATATGCTTCGCTTCACCAGGCCCACAAACTCGCAGGTCGAAACCTTCCGCTGACCCTAAAAGGTGCTGACGAGAACACTTAAGGCTACACACAGCCCTTGCGGGGCGGGTTAAACATGTTACTTGAACTATCTTCACAACACTAACTATCTGGAATTACAGAAACTAATTTTTGCTTACCAAGGGCAAGACTTTACCTGGTCACCCACCGTAAATCCACTCTTACTTGTCAAAGGCTAATCACAATCTGAATCGGGATCCTCACTCACCACGACCTGTCAAAGACACTTACAGCTACCGGGCGTCGCCCGCAACTCAAGTAATGCAAGGACCTACACATTGCCAACTAGAAAAGGGGCGGTGGAATACCTCCGATTGATGACACACTTGATAGCAATATTCCGCCTGGAATTGCATCCACACTTGTACGTAACTATACTTCCTGTTGAATTCCTGCTCCCAAATCCAATCTGAATACTTGCTGGCCTCGAGTACAATCTGGGAAGAAACAGTACATAGACATACGATATGCCATTGCCAATTTACATAGTAAGTGAATGGGTACCCCCTGACAAAATTATTCACGGCGCGACGGCTGGCTCTTCCACCACGCCACACGGCAGGTGTAACCTCCTCCTGAGCGCGGTCCAAGATTCATCGGCTCATTCCGGGGACAAACGCAAGCAGGAACTGCGGCATGTGGCAGACCGTTTCCCTGTCTTTTCCAACCCCGTGCACATCCAGTCTTCAAAGTCACACTCGAGGATGTGCTTCACATATATTCTACGAGCCACGGCAGGATCTCGCCGAAGGCTTGCGACTGGCACCGATATTTGCGACGCCTACGGGCAATCCAAAGGCTGCGGCTTCGGTGAGGCATATTCAGCCAAATTTCTGCTCCTCTCAACTGGCACCTGCCAAAGACACTTAGGGCTACTGGCACAGCTCTTGAGAGCGTGAGAAGTTCCGTTACCGTAGGAAGATAGGTAGGTATCCAACACATAGTACAGACCTACGGGAAGAAATCTGATGTACCTGCCTTCTTACTAGGACAACGCTCTTCAGCTGGTGAAGGAAGGGCAGGCTCCCTTCACCGCGGTCCACAGACAAGAGGCCAACACCACCTGTCAAAGACACTTACAGCTACCAGGCAAACATTAGCTCCATGGGATGCATAATTAAATCCTGAATAACAGACCTCAAACTGAATGGATCACGCTCCAAATCCCTCCTCGCATAGCCGACAATTCAAAACTATTCAAAATCCTTAGTTATCCGACAACATCCAGAACTTGAGATTCCCAACTCACCCAGCAATAATTCCATACAAATTTAAAAACTGCTACACACATCCGGTAACATTCCCTCCGTCATCGGCTCACACACCGACAATGTACTCGATCACCAAAATTGCCAGACACTTACGTCCAACACGCACTAGCTTTAACAAAATTTCACGCTTCACTGCTCACATCTGTGGAGAAAAAAATCAAATGAGGGGAAAGAACAAATAACAAGCTAAGAAAAAGGCGTAAGAAAGATACCCCCTGGCTACGGCAAGTAATCTCCCAGGGAAATGCTGACCGATTGGCAAAACACAGCACAACTCTCACGACTGAAGGAATGCAGAAATGTTCACATATGCTTCGCTTCACCAGGCCCACAAACTCGCAGGTCGATGACCCTAAAAGGTGCTGACGAGAACACTTAAGGCTACACACAGCCCTTGCGGGGCGGGTTAAACATGTTACTTGAACTATCTTCACAACACTAACTATCTGGAATTACAGAAACTAATTTTTGCTTACCAAGGGCAAGACTTTACCTGGTCACCCACCGTAAATCCACTCTTACTTGTCAAAGGCTAATCACAATCTGAATCGGGATCCTCACTCACCACGACCTGTCAAAGACACTTACAGCTACCGGGCGTCGCCCGCAACTCAAGTAATGCAAGGACCTACACATTGCCAACTAGAAAAGGGGCGGTGGAATACCTCCGATTGATGACACACTTGATAGCAATATTCCGCCTGGAATTGCATCCACACTTGTACGTAACTATACTTCCTGTTGAATTCCTGCTCCCAAATCCAATCTGAATACTTGCTGGCCTCGAGTACAATCTGGGAAGAAACAGTACATAGACATACGATATGCCATTGCCAATTTACATAGTAAGTGAATGGGTACCCCCTGACAAAATTATTCACGGCGCGACGGCTGGCTCTTCCACCACGCCACACGGCAGGTGTAACCTCCTCCTGAGAGCGGTCCAAGATTCATCGGCTCATTCCGGGGACAAACGCAAGCAGGAACTGCGGCATGTGGCAGACCGTTTCCCTGTCTTTTCCAACCCCGTGCACATCCAGTCTTCAAAGTCACACTCGAGGATGTGCTTCACATATATTCTACGAGCCACGGCAGGATCTCGCCGAAGGCTTGCGACTGGCACCGATATTTGCGACGCCTACGGGGAATCCAAAGGCTGCGGCTTCGGTGAGGCATATTCAGCCAAATTTCTGCTCCTCTCAACTGGCACCTGCCAAAGACACTTAGGGCTACTGGCACAGCTCTTGAGAGCGTGAGAAGTTCCGTTACCGTAGGAAGATAGGTAGGTATCCAACACATAGTACAGACCTACGGGAAGAAATCTGATGTACCTGCCTTCTTACTAGGACAACGCTCTTCAGCTGGTGAAGGAAGGGCAGGCTCCCTTCACCGCGGTCCACAGACAAGAGGCCAACACCACCTGTCAAAGACACTTACAGCTACGAGGGTAACGTAGGCCAAATGGATGCATTATTTGTGGGCACAAAATACTATTCTTTATATTTAATATCTTATGTACAGCCCAACTGTATTCTTTAATTTTGTACATCTTACAATTTTTTTCCATTTTTATACATTGTGTGTATCTAAATCAATTGACAGTAGTTTGGAATTTCCTTTGACACAATCATTGAAAAAATACTGTACAATGGATCTTTTGTTTCATTGATTTGTGGTATATTGTGGTGTAGTACTAGTTAAATTAAGTTATATTTGGTATATTCAAAATACTATTTTTGTAATTTCGGAATACTACTATTATTTTATTAGAAACAGTATCCATGTTTTAGTAATTACGTGATCACCCTCAGCCAGTGTCTCCAGAGACTGCTTCAAATGAAGTTATGATTAATGAAGTGTATTTCATTTCTTCAAAACTGTGTTGTCATTATCTAATGAGAAACAAGGAATGAATGAATTAACATTCGTTAAATTGTTCATGGTCACTCCAAATTAAATTAGGACCATGTAACAAATTTTGTATTATGTACAGAAAATGAAAATATAACAATCCTTATTGATGCAGTAGTAGTTTACTTTTCAGAATGATAAAAACCAGGACATAATGTTAGAGATGTTTGATTACATGAATGGAAAGACAAATGAGAAATAAAAGAAACTAGGATTAAATAATAACATTAACACTCAGCCTTAAAATCAATCAGTAATTATCAATTTCATAGAATTTTAGTAGCCAACATTTATCACAAGTGAATACAGTATATTTCTGAGACTCCTGCAAGTTTTCAGTAAAATCATGCAAGTTTTTCCCAGCGAGTAGCTTTGCCGATCTTTAAGTATGCAGACAATTTTGTAAGCTTTTACAAGTAATTTTATTCAAAATTGTATAGAATCTTACAGTAGAATATGGTGTAATGTATAATTTAGGCAAAAATTGAAATAATTCCAATGAAAAGAAATTTGTATGTCTAATTTGTCAACTAAAACTCCATCCTAAGCACACTCAAAACTATGTAGTTAAGGAAACATTTCAGGTATCAGGGCAGAACAATTCATTTAAATTTACTCTTTACCTGTGAATAATTTAGCTTTGATTTTCACAAATGCTCCATGCTGCTGTTCTTGTCCTGGACTGTATAAAATTTCAACAAAATTCATGTTACAAGTAGTTTAAGAGAACCATTAAGATGCTGGTACCCAGGATGTTTTTCATCCTTAGTATGTTGCAGGTGGGAACACACCCTGTTAAAGAGACAAAGACTTTTTCGATAATTGATTACAGCACTAATTTATTCTAAGACAGTTGCGATATTCAACTTTGGAAGAATGTCAAGACTATACCAACCAAACGGAAATTTTATAGTTATATTTTTACAAAATTTTAAACCAAATTCACTAACCAGTTCACTGGAAATTCCATTATCTGTTTTTATATAAATCAGTCATTTCTATCAATTTTACGTAACAATGAATCAAGAATGAGCTCTACACATATTACAGCAAAAACAAGATAATCAAATTATCACCTTAATATGAAAAAATCTCTACTGGTTTGAAAAGTATTTTGTAATCAATTTTTAAATAAAAACTTCTTGATGTAAAAGTTTACATTTTAATGCAATCAGCATCAAATAAGTTGAAACACATAGTGTAAGTATATAAATACCACAACATGCCATACTTTTGATAATAGTTATACACCATTTCTCCAACTCAATTTAAAATTGATAAAATGCCAATACCTTAAACCATATTTCAATGGAAATTCCATTTTCCAAACAGGGCACTGTAGATGCATGGCCAATCTTAGTATTTTCAGTTTCTGAATGAAGCTCTCAGGATTAATCTCCATCTAACAAATCGGACAACATAAAACAGCAGGCACAAAATCAATTTGTTTAAAGTGATTTATTAATCAATGTATAAATTTCATACAACATAGTACTTTCGTCACATTTGAACTTAAGAAATTGTTACTTAAAAACAACTTATATATGACAAAACTCATAACATGCAACATTCATAGAATGCAATGGATAATTCAATCTGAATTATAATATCCCCAGTCAGCAAATTTTTACAAACCAACAGTATCTCCATAATTAGGCTGTCCTACCGTGGTAGGTAAACTTCCAGTCACCTGCAGTCATTTGTTTCGCTGCAATAAAAAATATTAAATTTGTTTAACACAGACTCAAGCTTTGAAATCGTATCTATATGTGTCACCTTTGAGATGTTATCTTTACTTCGTTTAATCGTAACATGAAACTATTTAAACTGTTCAGATCGTCACAATTTTTATAATCCCATTCCGAAGTCGAGCTACAATCACGGTTTGCACTTTCTTTGTGAAGCTCCATCTTGATAAGCTGCCACCTTTTGTAACGAGATTGTTGTTTGTATTTTAATTCCGATTCCGCTTTAATCAAGGCACACGCAAGAATAGCTTCCATCCGTAAATTCCTTCGTCGGGACTTCTTCATGGAAGATTTCTTACACCTCACCTTACTTATCCACTGGACTAGTTCCTCCGTATGCCCTTGAAGCTTATTGAAATTTTCTTCCCGACAATTCAATGCAACACCCATATTCAAATCCAGGTGAAACAAGTACAATAATGTATATGTACTTCACTAATGATCAACTACACACACCTGAAACTATTTCCTTCTTCACAATTGTGCTCAGAAGATCGCCACGCCTCACAATGACGCTTTCAACTTCTCCCTTCTGAGGTCACAGGATTTCTGTTTCCCATCCCACAATTCTCAGAATAAAAGAAATGTGTATAAGTCCGCCTAATCTTTAAAACATAGTACTTCGAATAACTTAGTACTATAGACAAAAACGACATAGTTTTATGACTAGAATCAAATCTTACTTAAAAGTACAAAATTATTTTTAAGCTTATGATATAATATCTTATTATTGTTCGTAAAAATAAAATTATTACAATTTCAGCAGCGCGACAGCCTGCGAATGAACATGGCGTTATCCGTCATGCTAAATTTCCGCTTCCACCACAAGAAAGTTCTACATGACGTACTTCCTGTAATGGCTGAAAATGTATAAATGAGGTTATGAAATAATGTCTGCGTTTATTTAATTTTCAAATTTTTCCGCTGCTTTTGTCACAGAGACCATTTGTAACGTCAGAATGTGCCACAAAAATGAGTGACAGTCATGATGAACCTTTCAGTATAATCACCAAAGTACAATTAAGTGGTATTTTGTTCAAAAAATCATTTGCCCCCCATTCAAATAAATGGTCTAAAAGGTACGACAAACTCATTAGATAAAGCCTCATATTTCTAACACGTAATAATTAAATGAGAAACGCTGTCAAAATTCAGTGCAAATTTAATTTATTCGTAATTAATGTTGCTTATTTATGTCCAATTTGGAATCTTTAGTGCATTACGAACAATTTCATCATTTATGAGGGTCATTTATTTAAATTATACTAGAACAACAGTAAAATTGCAATAACGTATGGAATTGTACCCATTTTTAGCTACACCTAATTTTAATTATATTTCATGTATTGATTCAACATTAATAAATTTCCAACCAATTACAGAATCCTGTTCTTTCTTTTGTTGCACATATGTAGTCTGCCTTATTAAACGAAGTTCGTGTAGTTTGCAATAAAAAAGTCTCATTGATACTAAATTATTTTAAATTTCTCTTTTACAGCTTAAAATTAATTTTCAACAAAAGACTAAGTCAATGTCTATGATGGAGTTGGCATTTTCATAGCTTATTTAAATGATGATTTTCTGTATATGTACACAGCGGTTTCCTAATAAGTAATATTTTCAATCAATAGTGTTAACATGACGATTGATGAGTTGTATGTTGTTACATTTTATATTTAGGTAAAATATTCAATATAATGTGGAATTTTTATTTCATTTATGTTAAGTTAAATAATTAATAGTGTGTATATGTTGTGCCCCCATGCATTCTTTTTCAGTATATTCAGTTGGGAACGTGTAGCTACATGTGATTTATTTACATGTTTCAGATTTTTTATTGTGAAGGAAGGATTTCTTCTTTACTATTCAGAAGGTGAAAAAAAAGCTTTTGACAGGAGGGGTTGCTTCAATATTCACCCAAAAGGTGTTCTTCCTGTTGGTGGTTGCATTATTCAAGGTTCATCTGAAATAAATCAAGAATATGTGATAAAAATTACTAGTGATAGTTTTATGCATGTACGTATTTTATTTAATAAGACAAAGAAGTAACTACTGTTTCATTGTATTCAATAAATCAGTAATCTCGCATTATTGACACAAATAAAACCAACTTATCACCAAACAATATTAATATATGTTTAAGATCTCTTCAATGTTTCGTCCATATTTGTTGACTTCCCCAGGTAAATTTTAAATGGATAAAAAGAGAAATAGAAAGTAGATGACTTACCTGAGGTACATAGATGTGAAGTTTGGAGTTCTTTAAATTTTCAGAGGCACCGCCCCCTTCATCAGAAAGTTAGGAAGACATTCCCAGTGATCGGCTAGCTGATCACTGGAAGTGTCTTCCTAACTTTCTGATTAAGGGGGAGGTACCTCCGAAAATTCAAGTACTCTTAACCTCTCAAGGTGCCTACCATCTATGAACCTCAGGTAAGTCACCTACTTTCTATCTCTCTGTCCTTTCCCTATTAATTATATATATATTGAATGTATACTTTATGCACACAAAAATGTGTCAAAATATATCAATTCTAATTGCTAACTTCAATTTGTAGGTAATTACAGATTTTAAGAAATTTTTTTTGTAGAAAAACAATCATTATTAGAGAATGTAGGCTTTCCCAGTGGATAGACTGAATAAGAAGTTCTTGGGATTTCACCCGGGTTATGTCATTCATAAGATACGGCGTTTCAAAGACTACACAGGACTCTTGACTATTTCCGACACAGAAAATCTTCCAAAAGAGATTACCCACCTGAAGGAAACTTTTAAGAGCAATGGATATACAACAAGGGAAATCCAACAGGCTTTCAAGAGGAAACCAAAGAAGGAAGAGGCAACTTGCATGGCCGTCGCATTCCTTCCTTATGCAGGGAACACAACACTAAAAATCGGCTGACTGCTATGCAAACATATGTTCAAGGCTGTTTTTAGACCACAGGCTAAACTACGTTGCCTATTGAAGTCTGTTAAGGACAAAGTCAGCCTAAAAACTAGTGGGGTCTACAAAATTCCGTGCAACTGCGGATTAAAATACATAGGCGAAACTATCCGCACGGTCGAGATGAGGTGTTCCGAGCATGAGAGATGTATCCGTTTAAAGCAGCACACCAAAACTGCCGTCGCGGAACATGCTCTCATGACCGGGCACAAAATTGATTTTGCCAATACAAAGATTTTGGACCACACCAGAGGTTGGTGGAACAGTACAATCACCGAAGCTGTAAGCATTAGGACCTCTGGTAATTTAATGAAGCGGGACAGCGGGTTCCAGCTCAGCAAGGCCTGGGACCCTATCCTTGCTTCAATGAGGCTTAAAACAACACAAGGACCAATCGAGAGAGGAGCGACAAATCGGGACCCTGCATTTCTACCGTGAGGTGTTGTGGAGGGGAGCGAGGACACGGACATAAGCGGCACAGACACTGTCTTGGCATCAGTTACCTGAAGACGATGGCGGAGATAGCCTTCAAAACGTCATATCTTATGAATGACATAACCCGGGTGAAATCCCGAGAACTTCTTATTCAGACAATTATTATTTTTCAACATATATTATGGAAAACTCATCGCACATGCTGCAATTTATTTCTGTTAATATTACTATAACTTTGATACGTGGATGTTTAATATCATATAAGGTTGTTCAAATAATGAAGGGAAAAGTTATTTCTACTCGTTAGTACTTTTTAAAAAATTTTCATTTTCATAACATGGTATATGAAGATTTTTCTGAATCAATATATAAATCATAACTTTAAACTAGATTCCCTTTTGATTACTACTGGTTCACAAGTTATATGGAATACAATTTAAAATATATAAATCGCTGTGCATAATATTTTTCAGATGGAATCTTGTTTTGTTAACAGGGATCTGTGACATTGGCAGCTGAGACTCAATTGGAACAAGAAAGATGGATTCAAATACTGCAAGAAGCTGCAAGGATGTAAGATGTTTAGTATAAATTTATTCATGTTTACTAATTGTTTTCCCACATCCATTTTAATTATTATACCAATTTTAATATGTGTCTTTTTTATTTATGGGCTTTTAAAGTAGCACCAGTTTTAGTACATTTAAGAATTAAAAAATATTACCCATATATTTTTCGTCCATTGAAATAAACGTTAATCAAATATTTGTTGGCTATCAGTGGCTTATAGAGATTATATATGAGAATTGTTGAAAAATATGTTGCAGTACATGGGAAAATTCTCGAATGGGGGAATCAATCATACGAGACTTAGAAAGTCAAGGTTTAAAACTCAACAAAGAAAAACAATCATATGTCGGTAAGTAATAACTTTTTATTGGAAAGATAATATTTTGTAAAGTGTAAACTATAGATCTGTTCTCTACTTCTTTATTTTCAGAAAAATTACACGAAGAGACAATTGCATTACAAGATGAAATTGATAAAAACGAGGTAACTTATGTACTACCTACCATATGATTTAAATGTGTAGTATGCAGTGCTTAACTTTTTAAGCATGATTGCATTCATAATCCCACATCCTCCCTAATCTGCTTAGTGAATTCTATCCTTGGCCTCCCTCTTATGTTCTTACCCACACACTTCCCTCTAATGCTAATTTTACATAACCCTCATGTCTTTAAACGTGACCTATTAATCTATCCCTTCTCTTGGTCAACATTCTCCATATTGTTACCTCTTCCCCTATTCTGTTGAGAACTTCCACAATATTGATTGTATCCACCCAGCATTCTCCTATAGCACCACATTTTAAAGGCTTTTATTCTTTTCCTTTCTGCAACTCCTATCATCCACATTTTGCACCCATATAACGTCGTACAAACGAACATTTTTAGCAATGATTTCCTAATATTCACCCTTATATTAACCATAAATAAATTCCTCTTTTTTGTGAAAACCCTCCTTGCCTGTGCTATCCTACTCTTTATGTCTACTATACTTCTACCATCCCAAGTAGCAGAATTCCTTAACTCCCGTCAAAATATCCCTTCCCAATCTAAAGCATAGGGTCTTTATTTCTTCTCCTTGCAGTATGATTCATTTTCCATGTTCAGTTTTAACTTTCTTCATCATATATAAGTTAAACAGCATGGGTAACAGGCTGTATCCTTGTCTTACTCCTTTCTTGATTTCTTTTCTTGGACTTGTATTCCAATTACAGCTGACTGCCTTCTGTAGAGGTTATGTATAAGCCTACTCCTTTTCAAAATCCTTAATAGTGTGTTCCAGTTCACATTATCAAACGTTTTTTCTGTCTACAAATGCCATGAACATTGGCCAGTTTTTTCATATTCTGTCATCTAAAATTAGCCGCAAAGTCAATATTACTTCTCTAGTCCCTACATTCTTCCTAAAACCAAATTGATCTTCTCCTAACTCACATTCAATCCTCCTATATACTATTTTGTCTGCCCCTGTCTTCTTCGGTATGGTTATAATTATGTTCTTACTAAAATCTTCTGCTATTCTTCCTGTTTCATAGATTTTGCAAACTATCTTGAACAGCCATGATATTGCTTATTCGCCTGATGATCTAATCAACTTCGCTGGAATGTTATCAATTCCTGGTGCTTTACAATTGCTCACTCAAATTACAGATTTGCAAATATGCCCATTCAAACCATATATAATTGTGCAGTCTTTTTAGTTCATGAAGATTGTTATTTAATCATGAAACTTTGATTGTCTGAATGATATTTTTAAACTTTCATCACTGATACACTATTGTGCAGTGATTTATTCCCAGTCAAGCTATACTGACACTTTTAATTACATGGGTATTGTAACTGTGTATTCAAATAGTTTTTTTCCATATGGCAGGAGCTAGAAAAATTAAATGTAGCGTTGGATGAAGAAAAATGTCGACTTCAGAAGGTGATTGAAGATATCAAGAAGGAACATGAGCTTATGAAGAGAGAATATGAAGAAACAATATCTGCTATGCAAGTAGTCCAGCAAGACAAGGACATTTTGGAAAGCACTACCACAGATCTTATGGTGAGATCAAATTTGGAAATAACAATATTGATACAAAATTTAAAAATCAGTTATATGACATAGAATATAAGAAATAAAAAACCAGCCTAATTTGTCAACAATAATTATAGTTACCATTTAGTTAATATAATTACAACATTTTGACCATAATTGTGGACTTCATCAGGTAAGTTTTTATGGGAATATTCTATTACACAAAATGTATTTTCTTGTGATTTTTATTTATTGTACAAATAAATTGAATTTTTAACATAAAAAATTAACAATTGTATAAATGAACACATTATCATTGAATTTTTTTACTTTACTTTCAGAAAAGTCTTGCTGAATTAGAAGAGGAAAAGAAGAAACTTCTAGATGGATTTAATTCATCTGGATTTGAAAATAAATTTTTAAAACCATCTGGAAATCTTGAGGAACATTTACAGGGTATTGAAGAAGAAAAACGTTGCCTGCTTGTAGAGAAACAAGAAATTGAAGAAAGGTTAGGGTTTTGTGTTTCATTTGTGTTTATTAATAATAGAATGTATAAAAATATTTTAATAACTACAGGGGCATCACCCTGTTAACAATGGCATACAAGACTCAGATTCTTCACACAAGACATTGCTGGACAATACCAATGCAGATTCACGGCCAGAAAGTCAACAATACACCTAATACACTCACACTAAAGTATAACATAAACACACATCATCTTTTTATCAACTTCAAAGCAGCATATGATGATGTAAAAAGAACTGCCCTATACACTGCAATGATAGAATTTGGAGTACCATGCTAGTTGGTCAATCTGATCCAACTAGCAATACAAAAAGTCAGCTCATGTGTAAGAATTACATTAATAGGGGACTAATACAGATGGACACGTTGGTGTGCCTTCTTTTTAATATTGCCATGGAAAAGGCAGTCGGACAATATAAGAGGGAATGGAACGATTTTCAACAGATCAGTACAAGTTCTCACATTTTCTGATGACATAGTTATAGTGAGAAGAATAATGAGAGTTGTAGTGCAGTTGGAACAGTTAATGAAAATGGGCCATGGTGTAGAAGATATATCTTTGAACTATACCAGATGTACAACAATCCAAATATTGTGATAATCATCGAAGTACAGAGAATTAGAGGGGCTGGGCACATTGTCTGAAAGATGGATAATGAGCACACAAAAAGACTCACTATGTCAAATCTAGAAGGTAGAAGAAGCAGAGGACCACTGCACACAAGATGGCCTCATGAGGTGGAAGAGGATTTAAAGATCCTTGGGGTTCGAAGATAGAGAGAGTTCGCGAGGAATAAACAGGAATGGTGACTTTATGCGAGCAGGCCAAGATCCACAGAGGATTGTTATGATAAAAATAGTTTTCACTCAAGTTTTCAAATTTACTATGGAAAACTGCAAGTGTAAATAGAATGGCTGAAGAGTGTTCCATTTATAGGTCACTCTTATATTTGTAGAATGTTATTTGCTCAAGTTGGAGCATTAAATAATTACATATTGTTACATTAATTTCATCACTTCAACTCTTTATTGAGCATTATGCATTTTGTTTCTGATTTAAGAAAAGTCATATGAAATGGTCAATAAATATTATCTAAGATTGTTTTCTGATATAGAAAATGTTAACATTATCTTTTTCTTTGTGACTTACAAAGTGTATGTAATTAACAATACACTCCATAGATTTGCAAATTTCTTATATTTTTCCAGAATGTTTTTACATGTACATTTATTTTTCTTTAATAATCTATTTATTACAGTCATTAACCCTTTTATTGCCATTTTCATTATTTGTATATTATTATACCATAGGTACCATGAAAATGAACTTCGTGCAAAAGTGCTGGAAGAAGAGAAGCAAATCATTTCTGAACAATCAAATCAACTTTTATCATCCCTAAATGTGAGTAATTACGTAGATATTAATATTCAAAGACAAGTCTTCAAATCTTTGCATCTTTAATCAATTTACTCAATATCCAATCTTCACTGATGTCCTTTGATAGACCTAGGTTTGAGTCCCAATCCAGTCAATATTTTTACATTCTCATGTTCTATATTAATATTTTCTAGTCTATAGTTTTATTAGTCTATCAGTGTACTAAAACTTTATTAAATATTTTACATTTCTTATGTCACAAATAAGTCACCTGTTATTAAAACTTGGGGGGAATTATTTCAAGTCTATTATCTTGACTTTCATACCTCAACATTTTACATTGTTGATCCAGCAACCACATAATGAAACACATCCTGCCTCAACTGTTAAATGATTTCTTACATTCCACTCTGCCCATTATGTGTGCACTGCTTCTTGCCCACCCTTCCCTTTTGTTCTTTACGTTTCTCTTGCTTTCTATGTATTATTTAGAAAGAATTATGATTCCTTTTCATTATATTTAAATGGTTAATCTTTAGTTGTTCTTTTTCATTTGATTACTACCTCTAATTTTAATGCTTCTTAATTACTATGACATGTGTTCGATCAGAATAATGCCTTTTGTTGAACTTCAGAATGATCATTGGCACTTCTATTACTACCCATGTATTACCTTTCTAACTGATCAAATCTGCTTCCTGCATGTCTGTCTTATTCTCATGAAATTCGTTTTTCATTTTACACTCTTGATTAATGTTTCAGCAAATGTGGTTTACTTCTGATTGTTTAAATTGAGTTTTTAAATTAATTATGGGAAATTTTCTCTAGAAATTAATAAAGTGTAGAAATTTAAATATCTTTCATCCTTTAGAAAGTGTAATAAAGGTTTTCATTATCAGGACTTACTTGTTCAAAAAGATCTGGCAGAATCAGAACTGCTTCTGGAGGTGTCTGCAAGGTTGGAAGCAGAGAGGCAACTTCGATTGGCTCAAGACTCGGTAAATCACCTGGAGGGAGCACTTGAAAATGAAACAAATCCTTCAACACTGAAGATAAAAATTCTTCCTGATGTAAAGAAATTACGCCGTGAGTATATAATACATATTTTAAATTTCTTTATTTGAGTTTGAAATTAACCAACTAATATAACTCTTAAGTGTTTCAAATAGCATTGTTTTCAAATAAGCATTATACTAAGCATTTCTATTTGTATGATGATTGTGTACAGATAGTGCTTTATTCACAATAGCATATGTAACTATTTATCTAAACTCGGAAGAACAGCGTCTTTCATCTCACTTAATTGGAAACCTATTTCAAATTACCACATTGGCTTTAAATAACATTCTGTAACAATATGATTTCATCATATCTCAGATCTTTACATTTTGGGGCTGGATATTATGTCCTTGTCATACTCCCACATTTGTTCTTCTGTAGTTAAATTCTGTGTTAGCATTGAATAAACCTCTGCTGTTTTATACTTCATTTAATGTTGGCATACTTTACCTATTCACTTGGGCTCATGTTCACAAGGTTTTGAGCACATCTGGGACATAAAAATGGATATATTTACCCTTACTTAGCTGAGTCTCATATGAAATGTCTTACAATCAATTAACAGTTGTGCACTCTGTGTTACATCAGTGGAATAAATAATGTATTAATATAAATTAATAGTATGTGTTTGTGTTTCTGTTATATTCTAATAGTTAAGTTTTGTTATTTTAGAGTTCTTTGAACATGTAGCAGAAGAAGCAAAGTTGGATGCTAACATGCCTGTGATAATGAAGAACGCTGTGTATGCTCGAAAGACATTGGCAAAGAAAGCTAGAACTCAAGCTCTCGAAAATAGTCGCCAAGAGAAAGCAAAAACTTTGGGTAACTACATGTAAACAATACATTTCTTTTTGCACTGATTCCTCCTGTAGTTTACAGCCTTGGCACATATTTGGTTTACTTGTTGTAAAGCATATTAATAACTATATAAATTATCCTGTATTAACTTAAGGCACACTTTAATTTTGCACGATAGTCCAGTATTAGATCTTAATTGTTTTAGGGTTCATTTTACCTGAAGCTTCACCACTTGATCAACCATTAAAAAGGTCACTGTCAATTATGATATCCAAAAAGAGCTTGAAGCCAAATCTCTGCAGATCTAAATCCTTACGTTCAAGTAATGGTGAGTAAGCAAGATAAATGTATCCACAAATTATTATTATCATATTACAATAAAATTTAATATTTTAGAAATTGTTGAGTATTTTGTTCAATTTTCATTTTACAAGACAAAAATAATAGATATTGTAGTTCCTATTCCTAGATCATTCATTTTGTAATTGATTAACCTTTGTACCAAGTAAATAGATATTCTGTCACCAAATTAAAAATTATATATTTTGTTGGTTTCCAGGTTCAGACTTTAATAATTATGAGACTGAAATGTTTGGAAAGGGTTAAATACTGATTGTAACTAAATTAAACTATAACATATTGGTAAATGAGTAAATGAAAAAGTTACAACTTGTTAGATTTATATTTGTTTATTCATTTCTTCATTAGATGATCTGCTGAGGAAATATGACAAGTCCATACTTACCGATGTGATCAATACCACAATTTAGTATACCCAATATGAAAATACACTAATGTGAAAATAGGTCAACAAACACACAACTAAGAACAATATATAATAAATAAATCACAAAAAAAAATAATTAATAATAAAATGAGAAATGTAAATTGTTACACAACGGTTACAAAAAAAACTCATGCATGCTAGAGACAATTTTTATAGTTTTTATAGTTATTGATAAGTTGTTGTGTGTGTATAATTTAACATGTTTCTATTAATTATAATTATTATAAAGGCAATCATGTAAATGTACCTTGTGGCAACTCTGGCATATTACCAATTTACTCGACAGTAAATAGAATATCTACACAAGGTATTGTTATTGATGTTATTTTTTACTCTTAAAAAATATTTGTGTTGCATGTTGTCAACTTTTATACTTCTATTGTAAAGGTAAGTTGGCAAAACTTGAGTAGTATATTTGTTGTCACTACGAGTGTAAAAAGGGAGAGAGAACTTGTCACCTACAGGTTCAATAATTCCTTCCCTCTGGAAACAAGAAGCATATGCTGTATTATTTTCTACCTGTGTTCTAGAAATTTGAAGTAATAGAAAGTAGTCTGCTTATATTTCTGATTGTTTATTGCATCAGCTGTTTACTCAATTTTTGGTGACAACGTGGCTCTATCCTTATAATAAAGTATTCATTTATGTATTCAAATTTCTACTGATCATCTCAGAATATTTCAAGTGGACTGTTAATATCCATGTAATGATCATACAAAACTTAAAATTATGAGGCAGGGGTAAAAACTAACCTTAATATATTTTTCATTAATAAAATTAGCACAGCAAAATTGAAAACACTTTGTCACTTTCAACATAGTTCCCATTATGTTCAATGCAGCTTTGCCAGGATTTCACTAATACTTAAAAAAAATTCCACTCCTACGCTGCAACTTTCTCCTCGTTGTCAGTGCTGTTTCTTGCCACCTAGTGCCTCCTTGAGGGGTCCAAGCACATTGCGTAAATATTCATGATGTGATAGACACTCAAAACAATGATCCTATATTGTTTGTACTGTTGCATGAGCAGTGTCTGGTCTCATGATGTTAGAGTATACTGGTACTCTGAAATCCTGGTCGTTTACAGTCCCATAAGAGTATGAGTATCACTTATTGTGTCTCAGCAATGATTAATGCAGTCACCCCATACTATTTTGCTTGGTCTGCAGGTGCAAGTAGTGAACCCAACATTCATCACTCTATCCACTGGTGTAATAGTGTCTGGCAGAATGCAGTCAACTTGAGCAAATCACATCATTTAAAGTTGACTCTCCACTTTAAAAAAAATCCTGTTCCACTCATAAACCGCTGAAGCAGCACACACGAATCCTTGTGCCTTATCTTCATCCTGTTGTTGTTGTTGTGATATTCAGCCCTAAGACTGGTCTGATGCAACCCTCCATGCTAACCTATCTTGCACAAGCCTTTTCATTTCCTTATAACTAGCACAACCCACATCCTCCCTAATATGCTTAGTGTATTCGATCCTTTTCCTCCTTCTTCTGTTCTTACACCACACACTTCCCTCTATTGCTAATTTTACAAGACCCTCATGTCTTAAAACGCCGCTTATTAATCTATCCCTTCTCCTAGACAACGTCCTCCATATTGTTTGCTTTTCCCCTATTCTGTTTGGAACTTCCTCGTTTGTGATTCTATCCACCAGTCTGATTTTCAGCATTCGCCTGTAGCTCCACATTTCAAAGGCTTCTGTTCTTTTCCTTTCCCCAACTCCTGTTGTCTATGTTTCGTACCCATATAACGCCATGCTCCATCCTATGATATATGTTTGTTGGTCTTCCACCCTCGGTATCCAAAAAAAGCAAACTGATAACTCGCTCCTCTTCTCTGATGCAAGTATCTAAGGGTCCCAACATAACGTGTGCACTCGTACAACCATCATAAAATTATATATACCTCTTTTTTTTATGTGTATGTTACACATTTAAACTAAGTGATGCTGATTTTTATTTATTATACAAAGGTTACTGTTTTGACTCTGTCATGTATAATGTTTGTAATGATCAGTTAAGAATAATAGTTTAAATTCCATCATTACAAGTATTACCATTTTGTGTTCATAATATGATTTTTGTGTTACTTTATTACATGTTAATAATGTTTCATGCCAACATTGCCAAAAAGAGTAGTCTTATGGCATTAAACCATAAACTGATTTCTTTTTATACTTATTTTTTAACTTCATTAGTGCATTTAAACCATCTTATTCATAAAGATTTTCTTGTATTTTTCATCCCCCATGAGTTTCTCAAATGTATCAATTTCAGTTGCAAGTTCGTGATAAAATTTATGAGGGGAACACAATTTTTTTTTGTTGCAGGCTCCTTGTGTAGCAGCTTTCCATCGGTTTTGTGTGATAGCCCAATGTCTCCAGAGTATACAAGTCTACCTTCAATTTCTGAGAATTCCAAGTAATATTTATGTTGGAATTAGTATAATAGGAGTTATTGTTACAGAATTATATAGTTTATTCCTAAATGTATTTAACACACTAAGTGCTTGTAAATAGAGATTGTTATTTTATATAGAACTTACAAAGAAATCATGTTACACAATATTGTGCTAGGAGTATTTATGCAAAATGCCATTAATCTAGGTAAATGGTAGCAATAATATAATAATTCAAAAACATGGGTTGACATGTTAACGGAATTGAAATTAGGTACAAGGGTTTTAAATTAGCATCATAGTTTCTGGATTTACCTTTGCTTGGGTCATCGGTAAAGAAGGAAACACATTTGAAAAAAAAATTAATGGAAGGAGATGAAGTACTTAAACTTTAACGTGTAACCATCGAATTAATTTGGAATTTATATTTTGAGATTCTGGTGGGGCTTTAATATGGGCGCTATAGTAATCAATATGAGGTGCTACCCTAAATTGCCAAGAATTTTGATTACCCACATAGATTGACAGTAAATCAAACTTGTTACTTAATCTAATTAAATTTCAATTTGAGCTGTTTTACAGACATCACATTTTGTTGTTTTGTTTTTCGAAAACCATAGATGGTACTTTGTACCTACTCCAGTTTCACCAAAGTAAGTTTAGACATTTTGTCTGCCTTTGCTGCTCTCATTGTTTTGTTCTTTCCATGCCATAATTGTGCTCATTTAGTGATTTATTAAAAACATTTCAAAGACTGCAAATATTTAGGACAGATAAGAATCTTCAAAAAAATGATCACTGAAATGAAATTATCTTCAAAGAACAACAGTTCATGATTATTCTAGCCAGTTTGGACTGTCGTGAGGAAAAACAGACTTGTTTTCAAACTGCACCCACTTCAAAGGAACATGGTGCCACCTGTTTATTGCCAAATATGCCCTCCTGTGACTTAACCTAAAATTAAAATCCAGTTTAAAATAATGACAGCTACTGTGGCACTATTGAAAATATCCAAGCAGAATCTTGGCAGTTTTCAAAATTGAGGAATTCTCTGTAACTGTTGTATGTAGCGGTTTAGAAGGGGAATTTTATTAATGTTGGGTAACACCTCATATTTTTAAGTTTTAAAGATAAAGGATATTCCTATTTTTTGAAGGGAATTTAGGGCCATGGTCTATGTCTTTCATTTTTATTTCATCACGTCAAGTATTTACATTAAGTGGCACAATTATATGTTCACTAAAGAAAGTCAACAGAAATATTGACTGTCGTTGTTGCACTACCTCTCTTTGAAAGTACTTACCTCAGACATAAGTTTCTTAGAGATTATCTCTTTTCCAACTAGGCTTTTCCCTCACATAATTTTTATATCTTTTTTGTTAGGAAATGATGGGATTAGATGATTAGCAGTATTTATTAACCTTTAATAACAATATTTTCAAAGTCAAATTCATTTTGGATGCCATTTGTAGACACATTTTCGAGTACTTATGCTATTATGTTGTACTTTTTACTAATGTTGGTTCTGCTCTCATTATCATTAAGCATTAGGACATAGGAGCAGAGTAAATGTAAAAAAGTTATCTATGTGAAATTTTGAGATTTAT
Organism: Eucriotettix oculatus; assembly: GCA_034510155.1. Classification (NCBI taxonomy): domain Eukaryota; kingdom Metazoa; phylum Arthropoda; class Insecta; order Orthoptera; family Tetrigidae; genus Eucriotettix; species Eucriotettix oculatus. Next base: position 192,509,449 of record CM067377.1, on the reverse strand, counting down.
CTTCTTTTGATCTTAAAACACTTCACTCATTAAGAAGTATGGCTTACGAAATGTTGTTAGAATATCTTTTACATTATTCTATGATTAAGTGTCTTTAATTTTACTAAAGATCTGAAAATATATGTAATGTTGCATCAGTGTTAAATACAATAGGTTTAGAATATTATCCACATTCCATGCTTTTTGTTAGTGATTCTTAAAGTTGTGGGAGAATGTGATGGTGCCCTAGAGCAGTAATGTAAAATGAATCACACCTGATCGTTTTGTTAATAATATTAGTGCGATATTCATGGCATGGATATATATATATTTTTTTTAATGTAAAATTTTACAGAAACATTTTTGCTTCTGATATTTTGCATATTGGAACAAATATAATATAATCACATTATCTTTAAATACTGCATACATAGTTTGAATGTAGGCATGTAATGCAGGTATTATTTTAAATATTTGCATAGACAAAGTGTTCCTACATAACTTATAGTTTATCTATATATAACCTTGCTATATTGATTTATTACCAATTAAAATATTAGCAGTAGTAATAAAGTTATCACTTGCCCATAATAATAATAATTATGAAAAAAAAAGTTTTATGGATTCTACAAATCACATAAATGAGATTCCTTAATCTGTAAACAATTACAGCATTTGTTACATTACTGTAAATTGGAAATAAGTGGGTACTACTGCCTATTTTAAAAACTCATATAGCCAAACTAGAACTATGCAGTTCATCAATATTCATGCCTAATTAGATTACTTGAAGTATGTGATAAAAATAGAGCCTTAAAATAACTATCTAGATTTTCAGTATTCTACTTTTAGTTATGTTTCATGATATAAATATAATTATACACGTGTTTTTATACTGGTATAGCCATTCCATAAATCATATAGACTATGCAAAGATTACAGAATTAAATGCATATGTTAATATTGTGGCCATTGTTAAAACTTATTGTAAATATAAATTGTTTTGGCTAAAATAATGTGATGGGGAAGACTGAACATTCCATTTACAAGATCATATCAAATTAAATCAAAGGTGTGATACTACAAATTAAAACTTAACAAAGAGGTATTTTGTGAATCCTGATGCAATGAGCTCAGTAAACTTTTGTACTTATGTTACAAGAAGAATTAAATAAATTAAAAGCATACATTTTTAAGTATGAAAATAATTGCTATAAGAAACTTTATACCCTAGCTAACCTACGAACCAAATTCCTTATGCAACGATGTATATTTACGAAATATTTGGATAAGTATCATCGGTATGAACACAAAAGTATAAGGACTAGTGAATCTTTCAGTTTATAACAAACATTATTGAGCACTGTGGGCCTGAGTGTCCTTTTGTCATCAGTTGTATATGTTGTAAATTACTGGAGCGTCCAAAGTAGTTCATGTTGATACTCTGGGTATGTGTAAATATTGGTAACTAAGTGTACAAATAATTTATTTAAATTGTATGAAATATTAAAATGAAATACAATGTTATAAGAATATTGTTTTTCAATTGTGTGCACTACATCAAGCAAATAGCTTATGTGCAAATAACACATGTAAAACTTACATCAGAAAGGTAGTATATTTGTTTTAAAAATATTTTACATGTAAAACAAATGGTAAACCTCATTAGTAATATTGTGTTTCATGCAGTTACAAATTATTTAGTATTGCTTTTGAGTTTTAATGGAATCCTCAGGTGCCATTTTCATAAAAATGTGGAGGGATTTGCCACTCACTTCAGTATAATTTATTCATTTTTTTAAATGTGTAACTGGGGACCAAAACTAAGTTGAGTATCACATTGTATAGTGAAGAGAGGTCTGTCTATATTCAACATATTCTCCTGACTTTGGGGTTATTTTTCCATTTTAAGTAGCTGATTGATACTGTTACCTCAACTTTATTGGTTCACGTAGTGTCTTCTCTATTATAATGCTCGCATTGGTGCATCAATAACACATGAAAATTGATTTGAATAAAATTTAACTCTGTCCAATCTTGTACCACTTTGGACAAAATATTACTGCTCAATTCCTTAGATTTGTTAATCATTTTGAATTTGTTCCCTTATATGTGTGCATCTAATTACTTAGGTATTGTAGAGAAAATTTTATAGTTTTTCAAATTAACTTATGAAAGGTAAGGAATAAATGTTTTTCACATAAACATTATGCTAATATATTGCCACCAGCTATTGTCTGTATATAATTTCATCATTAGATTAAGTATATATGTAACACTGCAATATCTGGCTGGCTTGGTGACCATTCTCCACTTTCATGTTGTTGTTGTCACAATAACAGTTTTGTAAAATAACTAGAATAAGGGAGTTGAATATGTATTGCTTATATTCTGTAGTAATGATGAAGACTGAACCATATTGCTGTTCCCACGGGTACAAATATATAGTTTCTGATTCCTGTACTAATATACAAAAATATATTTGTACACTGTTTTAAATGCAATTGTTTAATATATATTCTTACACTCCAGTTATGTCTCTGGCTAACCAAATATCTGTGACCTTGTCTGTATTGTTTAGTTGATTTAAATTATTTAAAATTTCAAAGTGTGTCAATAAAGCATGAGGTCTTAATGTTTTGCCATTGTTCACTGCTTATTAGAATAAGTCTACATAACCTATTTCTAGTTTTACAGTTGAAATTCCAAGACAATACATGTTTACAACAGAGACTAATTATCAGACATGTTAGACAACAAAAGTTATTTTTTTCCTCTTTGAAGACACAGCAACATCTAAACAATTATGGGGAATTTTATATCTAAGTAAGGGAATCGTAGTGTGGTAACTCAAACAACACAACGTCCAAGCCTGTGCCAGGATTTGAGCCAGGGACCTCTGTGGTGCGAGACAGTGAAATAATGATAAACCAAATTTGCTTGACAAATTACAGTACTTTGAGTTGTAAATTTTACATTTTTTCCTATAGGTATGTGGGTGATGTTAACATAAATGATTAAGTGTTAATAAGGAAAATACAGGGATCAAACCTTGTTAACACATTTTATATTTTGAAAATATACAAATTATCTTACAGACAATACAATTTGAAATCATAATCAAATACTGTATAAAATCCTCTTCATCTTTTCATTTCATGGGCATTTTTTAATATAATTTTTGTATATTCCACAGGATATCAGTGGAAATACTATTTTTGTTTTTCAAACTGCTACTTGATTCATAATCATTTTCTGGAAAAAAGGAAGCGTTCATTAATGAATTATTGCTATTTGATTTTGTTACATGAAACAAAATTATAATTACCTTCACAGGTTGTAATGCATGTGTTAGCTGTAAGCCTAAACTCCTTAGTAGCATGACAGGAACAAGGCTAGTGTTGTACAACTTCTGTAAACCATCCACAGCTAACATTATCGGAATATTGTGCCTTTGCCGCTCAGTCTCGTAAGCTCGGAGGTCGTCTATGTCCCCTGAAAAATGCATGTTGAAAAGTTCAGATTCTAATGGTCTAATTTTTAAGGTATAATATTTATCCCAAAAGTAATGAACAAGTGTGAATTAAAGTTAATGCAAGTAATGGCATATATTTATGTTTTTGAAAGCAAGCATGTTCAGTTAGAGCAAGTGATCATGTCTGTTGTTTTCATTTATTCTGTGTCCTAGTGAATATTAAGATTTCCCAAGGACTCTTCCACTTTGTCAGAGGCACAGGAAGATTAGTGGTAATTACCCCCCCTTCCCCCCAAGGTTATATAAAATAAATTTGGAAATTGACAAATAAGAAAGCCAATTGATCAGTGGTTAGGCACACAGTTATGTTTTGTTGTTAAGATAAAAATAAAATAAAATTACACCAGGAGAACCTTTGCTCTGTAATAATGCATTGTTACTTTCTCATAGTTAGGCAAATCTTTCAAAAACATTTTTTGCTCCATTACAAAATTAATTATTTTTCTTGTTTGTCAAGCAAGAATATTAAATTTCCTGAATGATGGGGTTTCCAAATTATCAGTTACTGACTCACCTAAATCAGATGCAATTTCCATTGCTTTGTCCAAAATATGAGATAAGCACTCCACATCTCCAAATCCTAAATTAACTCCCTGGCCAGCCAGTGGATGTATACGGTGGGCAGCATCTCTTTAATGTTAAAAACCAAAAGTTATTGTGTATAGACCTTTATCTTGTACCAAAAAAAAATACACAAATGAATGTAAAATGAGTTTTTCTTTTTAATTTGATATGTGTACTCTGCTTTCTTTGAAGCACAGCATATGGTCATGATATTAATGAAAATGTATAGACAGAAATCAATAAACAGGACTAAAGTAAGATCAAATGACAAACTACAGCTAAATTTGTTGTATTTACCCTACTAAGGCCACTCGAAGTCCAGCATATTGAACGGCATGACCAAACGCTAGTGGGAAAGCTGCACGACTGCCTTCAGCGACATCAACGATGGTCGGCTGAAGTTGCCTGACAGCATTAGAGCCAAGTTGCAAAGTTTCCAAAACAGAGTTCAACGATTGAGACGCTGATTGGATTACAGAGTTCTTGTCATATTGTCGCCACTGAGAACATGAATTAGGTTTTTAGCATACATCTTCAAATTAATAAAATTGTGCATTAGGTAAACAAAAGGTTTAAAGCAGAAAAATCTTACCAAAGCATCATTTACAGCATCAACAAATGAATCGTTTGGCATTTGTAACAAGTCTTTCACATCTGATGTTTTTACTGTCCATACTAAAGAACTAAGTTCATTTGAAAGCTGAAAAATAATGACATAGCTTTTATTCAAATTAAAAATCGCTATTATAGGAGGTAAATTACTTACAGGGAGAATAGCAATGGGTCCACTTGGAAGAAACCTCTGCCAAGCAACTATGTTCTCTGAGGGCTGAAATAATTTTATTATTGTTATTATTTCATTATATTATTATTTAAACTTAAGTTAGTGATGTTATTTCTTTTTACTTCAGACAAGTGTAATGTGGCTACAATTCCACTCTGATTATAGTTCCACGTAAGGTATTGCACGCCCATCGCTGAACGAACTTTGGAATTTGCTCCATCTGCACCAATCTGTAAGGTAAAATAATATTTTGTTCAGTTTCCATTCAAAACTTACATTTCAAACCTTATTCAATTTTTTTGTTTTAATTAATTAATCAAATGTTTAATGAGTTATACTATACTGATCAAATAATTCAAGCAAAATAATGAAAGAAATGTAATAAGTTATAAATAAATACATAAGAAATAATAACATATTCAGTTCTATTGTTACTTGATGGATATGCATGTCGTATAATGCCAACTTCAGACTACACAAGTGAGATAACAAATGTCTGTTCTACATCCAAGAGCTAAATAAGGTACTGGGCATGTGGGAAATAATATTATTTTGCATTAATTACATATATCACGATTTCCTTCTCTTTTCTCCTCTACCTCACGCTCACATAAACCATATTTTTTATGTAAATGATTTTAATATTAACATACATGCAGCTGGACAGCAAGAATGTTAAAGAACAAAGACTTTCCCGGTGAAGAATATGTAGAAACGTTTCTACAGCAAGAATATTAATTGAAGACCCGAGTAATGAAACACAATCTGAACCACTTTGTTCATGTAAATGAAGGTGAACTGTCTAATTGCACAGAAAGACACAGACCACCAAGGAATTTAAGCAAATAGTGACCAATAGATAGAAAAGCTTGTCAACAGCAGGCAAATGACAGATACAGTTTAAGAAATGGCATCCAGGAAAAAATAGATTCCTCGATGGAAGACTCGCAAAGAAGAAAATAACTGAATAGGAAATTTAGCAATGTGTACATGGGATGATGGAATTTAACTCCAAGCTGGTCTTATAAAATAAACTCATTTCATATAAAGTGATTTTAAAACCATTGTAGACCTTTCAGGAGAACTGCCAAGAAAAAACAGTGGTTCCATGCCATCTCAGCATATTTCAAAAGCAGTTTTCCATATTGAATTTGGTGTGACAGCAGTGTGTGAAGAAACTAAAACATGTGTGAGTATTGCAGACATGGAATGTCTATACACAGACTAATATGTAATGAAAACAAAAACATAAAAAAAATATTAAGCCAGTTGATTTAGAAAAACATTCTTATAATTTTGCAAAAAGAAAAGGTGCTGTGTAGTTTAAAATAGGGATGGTATACTAAGGCCATCTCTTAAAGACTTCTATACGAAGATTGACAGTTTTTAGTCGTCTATATTGGAAGCGTCCGGTTATATTTTCCACACGTGAATACAGCGTACATTCAAGTATTTCTTTTTCTCGAGTTGCATATATTCTGTATAAAAAAAGTACTTATAGTCTACAGTTGCTTGACTGTCTACAAAAATCAGGGAAATAACAATAAATTTGGTCCAATATGCTTTTAGCAACCAGCGTATTCCAGAAGTGATTCTGCACACCCACCACAGTTTTCTGTTCTTTCATCATCATTTGGTGTTCTGTCTCCAATTACTTCCATCCATAAGCTTGCCTCTTTGTACTTTTGTTAACTCCCTAACTTAATAGTATCGGTAAACTTCAATATTCTTCACCCCCTCCTCTTCACTTCTTCCACAGATCCTTCTAAAGGTTTTAGAAAAAAATTCAGTTCCTCTCGCAACATGTCGTAACCAGTTTGATTTTCTTTTAACAAAGTATTTTCGTTTATTATTCTTCTTAGTACCGATTCATTCTTTGCTCTACCTACCAATATTATCTTTCCCATATTTCTCCATATCCACATCCCTAATGCCTCTATCCTGCCACTCTCTTTATCATTGTCCATGTTTCATATGTATACATAACATTACAAACATAGCACTTAACCAATCCCTTTGACAATGCTATATCCCAATTTATATAAGAAAATAATTTATATTTTTTTTGCTCAATGCTTATCTTTATGATTATATTCCACCCTATTTCAACCTCTTCCAATTATCAATCATGTGCCTAGAAGCTATATTGCCTTACTTTGTCAATTCTTCCATCCACTGTCCCTATTGTCTCTTCTTTGCAATTATTTACTTCCATAATCTTATGTTTTCCACCTTTCATTTCATAATCCTTCCTTTCCAAATCTAATTTTGTATTTTCTATAGATTCCAATTGTCATAGCCCATTATCAACATACCATCAGCAAACTGTGTACAAATTGTCTACACCTTTGTTATTTTCTGCAAAAATTTTCTCATCCTATCCTCAATACATATAAGGCTTTTTAAAAAAATTATAGTACACAGTGAAATGTTGGTAGTAGTAGCAACTGTACTTATTTTAAAATAGGTTACTTTTTGCACACGTAAAATAATTTCTTTTAAATGTAATGTTTACTTAAAAGGCATTACTTTCAGAAATAAGTAATTTCTGTAGAGAGTACCTTTGAGATGTAAACTGTTATTAATCGTGTATACTTCAAAATAAGAACTATATATTAAATAAGGTTGGTGACAAACAACAACATCCCTGCCTAGATGATCCCATGCAGCCATGAGCTCAATTCTCCAATACTCTTGTATCTACTTTCTTTTCTTTTAATGTTTCCCTAATTCACCCAGTCAAAATCCAAAACAGACCCATTCATTCCTCTTCTTTCGCTCAATATATCTTTCTCCAATCAATCTCTGCATTCCAATGGCATCCCTGTTTACCTTCCCATTTCATCAGCCAAATTGTTCTTCGTCCACATTTTTCTTCCATTATTCTTACCAAATCTTTTCCGATAGAATAGGATTCATTCAATGTTGTCATAACGGTTACCTCAGTGTGAATAAGATGATGAACCGCGCATGAAAAAATAATTTATTAGTTCGGAGAATGAATGGCGTTTTATTTTTAATTATAGTTCGATCCGTTCCGGTAAATCGGCGTAGCGCCGCAATACGCATTGTATGAGTAAGGAAATGAGGCTAAAAATAGGAGAGCCGCGTGCGGCGCTGCTCTCGGTCAGTTTCCACGCGCTGCGTCCAGGGAACGAAGCCTCCAGCACATAGGTATCCCTACGGACACTAACTTCTCTCTCCTCTTTCAATCTGCGAGCTTCTCTAACTGCTTCCAATCTTCTTTTCTTTCAACAGGCCTCGCGTGTTGCTGTGCTCATCCTATTTCACTGCAGGAAACTCCTCGCCTTTGCTTGTAATGTTCTGTCTGACATTTGATGTTGTCTTTGCTTTCTCTTTCTTCTTCACTCGCAAGCTTGCAGGAACTTTCAGTGAACCATCAGCGTGTCGGCTGTTCAGAAAAAATTTATTACAAGTTTGCACATAATTAATAAAGTTTATATTCTTAGACCGGAAGAGAGGATTTTTTGTTGCATTAAATAATCGAGTTGAAATTCACACAAGGGCAAATTTAAGTTATGATTTCATTTTATATGACAACAAACAGTGCAAGAACGAAAATCAGCGACCCACTTCTATCACAGGGTGAAACACTACACAGTTACATTACGATTTCTAACGATGTTCTAGGTACAGTATGTGAAATGTTGAGGTTTCCACTTTCTGACATTGGAAATGGGAAATCGTAGATGACAGTTGGGTAAAAACGAAGGAACAGAGTAACTACCAGAATTAGGGACAGGGAGAAGGCACAAAAACACTAAAAGAAGAAACTTCAGTTTGGTAAAGTCTGTTGCCCGCTGTTCAAGTTGAATGTTTCGACGGCGTTTCTCATTTACAGTTATAAACGTCTCTATTCTTAACATATCAATTAAGCTCTTCTTTTCAAACGAATTACACAGAACTGAACTGACGGTCCATTCACAGACTCCCAAGTTTTATTTTAGACACACAACGTTTCATCCTCACATTTAGGACATTTAATTTTGAAAAAATATAGAATTTTAAACACACATAATTATATAGAATTAAATTAACAGGCAAGGCAATTTTTTATATATATTTGGTCCTTACTCTTTTGTAAAAATTATTTTACAACTACATACTTCAAAATTTTATACGCTGAAGAAATTTTCATAATGAATGAACATTGTACGAATAAAATAAAATAAACGTTTGGTTTGTCTGTGAATTGGTTGTTAATTTAGTTTCATGTACATTTTTCTCAATTCTGGTCCTCATTAGTATTTCATAACCTTCCGTGTTTCGCGCAACAAGTAATTAAGTCGGCAGGTCAAAGAATTAAACTCAAATAACGTAGGTTTCCCCGGTGTACTGATTTAATAAATTAATTTAATAGATTATCTCGCTTAAACGTTATATTTTAATAAATAACAACCGGCTGATATCCCGAGAATCAACTATTAAAAGAATCCTCGGTTGAAGCGTATTTATATATAAATAGTGACCAAATCGAATATGTCGTTGGGCCTATTTTAGATATTAAGGGGAATCTGAAGGCAATGTGTGTGGAAGGTGAATTATGATTTATTATAATTATTAATTTATTTATCAACATCTGTTTTTTATTAAAAAAATTAGAAGGTTTTTCATCTATAACTAATAAATTTAATAACTTATTCTGCTTCCACAAACATATTATAAGGTTTTTTTAAAAAAAGTGAAAATGGCGGCTTCCGAGGAAAGCGTCCCTAAAAATCACTATTTTAACATTATCAATATAGAGCCTTCAGACTTTTCTCCCTGGAAGCAGGAACTTGGGACGACAAATCGCACAACTCTACACTAAAAACGTACGTCACTCGAAGAGAAATGATAACGAGTAATGTTGCGGGCAGAGCATACGGCAAACTACCTAGTGACAAGTAGGACCAGAATTACGGGCGAAGTGGAACGTAGAAGGACACGTTACCATATCATAAACAGCCGAACAGGGCGGAAATTTGATAGGCGGGAGATTAATAGCGTTCTTGACAAAAGAAATCCAGTAAGAGGAATATATGGGAGAAAATGACGTACATAATGAAAGATACAACTGAAAAATGAGTTTAACTGATTCCTTATTAAAAGTCCACCAACACTGCAATCCAATTATTAAAAGTTTTCAAATCAGGGCTGGATTAAGACTTCATGTGCCCAAATAATGTATTACCTTGAAGCTTAATATAATTCGGTCAAGGCCGAAAACCCGATTCAAAGGCAGGTAAATAACAAGAAAAAGATCAAATACCAACCATTACGCAAATAAACACTATGGGGCTGAGAGAACTTGTTTCCCGGGTTTCATTTAAGTTGTAAAAAATATTGTTTTTGTTCTACTACTGTTCTATATAAAACATAATATGAATTTGTCTCGTAGATAATATTTCACCCTCCCCACCAATCGTTTAATTCTCACAAGACAGCAACATCGTGGGGGGTGAACTTTTCGTATTTATCTGCATTTTTCTTCCTGTCAAAGGACGGTGCCTCACTGTTTTGCAGAAATGTATAATAGACGGTTTGCCGTATTCTGTGGTTACGAAGTGACTCTTATTCTATTTGTTGTCCAGAGTCAGCCTATTTCTGTATCGAGACTAAACACATTCGACGAAGGAGAACTTTGTTACATTGTTCGCAGAATTAGTTAGTATTCCTGTCACAGATTGAAACGCGATGAGATTTTACAGGACTGCTGCTCATGCAAGAGAATTTACTCCACGATAGTCAAAAGCTTAATTCAATGGCTACAAACTGCTTCCGTATCACGTCAAGTAATTTGAAGTACAATCTTTACTACTTGTATTAAACAGCAGTGCGACAAATACTCTAGCAAAATCCCGAAAGATGCACAAATTTAACACCCGAAAATGTTACAGAATGAATCACCTTTTACAGAGAATATAAGAATATGTAAACTTTTTTCATTTAGTATTTCCATTAAGAGTAAAGTTGAATTTATGGAAATCAGTGTAGTAATACCTCTAAATGAACAAATGCAATTTGACTTTTCTTTATAAGCATTAATTAACTTACATGTTGACACGAAGCGATTTACGAGCGTTGCTGTTCAATTTATTATGAAGCTATTGGTTGGAAAACTTGCTCGGGGTAACAAAAGTGGCCGATATTATCTGCAGCATTATCCTCAAGTTTGTTAGCTTTTCCTTAACTGTAAACAGAATCTTTCCCCACATTCAAAGCACGTACGGAGAGTTAATAAATACTAATAGCTACGAGTCCGCAGATTTTAACGCAAATCGTCTGAATGTTTCTTTGTAAAGTCTGCCACTTCTCTGGCGTTATTTTACACCTTTTATTGCTGTGAATTATTGAAGAAATAAAGAAAAACTTTGACGGTCACAATTGTTTACTAATACTGCGTCTGGTCAAACTGTCATATTTAAAACAATTTAACTTAACAACATTATCCGTGAAATATAATGTTAGTGTTCTACGCACACCGTTGGTCCAGTCTGGTCAAACTGGTAGACCACAAACATTCAATTTCACAAAATACGCCGTGCGGATAAAGTTAAGTTAAAATTTTTAAAAATATAATAGGATGAATATGGCAGTTTACTCTGCCGAAAGCAGCCATTACAATAAATTAATTAACGGTAAGCAATTGAGATCTTCAAAAGGTATGTCTACACTGGTGCGCTATCATCTTCTTCTTTCAATTCAACATGCATTACAACTTGCGCGTCCGTCTTTCAACATTGCATGTACTATTGAATGGAGATTTGACGCATGCAACAAGTATCCACATTGTTTTCGTCAAATTCCCTTCAACTGGTAGTTAAATTTTATTATGCGGAAGGAGGAAAACGGTAGTTGTATTATCATTTACAAAATAAGAAAAAACAAGTTTAGTAAATTGCTTTTTAAAAAAGACTTAAAAATGGAACGTGAAAAGTTATTACTCGGAATTAGTATAGATCTTATTATAAAAAAGAACAACAGAAAATTGTAAAGAAATTGCAGTACATGAAAGATTTCTTTAAATTACGTTACTTTGCTTGAATACAAGGATGACGGGTTGCTTTTCAGAAACTTCAGCCGAATGTCCAAGACGGATTTTTACAAACTTCTGTTACTGGTTAACCCTAAAATCTTCTAGCAAAACACAAATTTTAGAGTTCCAATGTCAGACAAAACAAAATTAGCTATTGCATTCAGGCATTTGTAACTTGAAGAAGCTAAGACCCACGCTGGGTTGTAACGCCATACGAAGAAGAGACACACGACGTTTGTTTCTGCAATATTGCTACAGGTATTAAAATCCATTATAACAGGATAAAGAATTATGTGAGGGTCAGTTTGACTTTTAACTTTTATATAAAAATGTCATACATACTTAAATTATTCAAAAAATTTGACCCGAACTGACTAGCATACAGTTAAGTACAGCAATTATATCACTTTCTTCAATTTTCTTCGTTACGTGGGAGTATGTGGAAGAGCTCTGGGCCAACTTATTTATTTATATAATTTTTATCACTACAGTCCCCCACAATGCAACATAACTTCTGCAATCTTCAATAAAATACAGAGCATGCGTCCGCTTCCCCTCCACGTGCGCTATGGCCATTGCTTTCCTTTATTGAAAGCAAAACTGCACCATTGTAGAAATACCCTAAAGGGTTATTTTATTCTCTGCCTCCATTCTCGATCCGCAGAATCTTAAACTATGGTAATTCTGAGAATCGATTAATAGTGCGCCAGGTAATTTTACTACAAGTTTAACAATAACAACGTTTATTACTCGAGCCAAAAGATATGATTGTCCCCCAGGACGTGGTCATTACACAAGTAACTCAACACGTACAAATTCGCCGGAATCAGTTAAACTCAAACTGGGTCGTCGTTAAATAATGAAATGCAACCAAGGAGACTTTACCTTCGTCTCGGCGTATCCCCACCTATTCTGTAGCCTGACTACTACGCGCGGTCGCGAATATTCGCGGGTCCGCCAAACACGTCCACCCTACACCACGTCTCGCCGGCTACTCCTCAGTCCTCACCTCTCACTCTTCAGTCACATTACCAATCATATGAATACCCTTAACTCTCAAAGTTTTGCCGAACAAACGCAAAAAGTAAAATAAAAAACTCGCGGAATAAGCGTTGCCCCTCTGTGGCGGCTACCGCTCGAAGGCGACCGACAATGCAGTCTGGCGGTTTGAATGCCGATTTCTGGGAAAGAGGTGTAACTTACATGTTACGATATATATAATTAAAATATATTAAGTCAAATGAAGTAGAAATGCTTCAACTGATGCTCAATCAGGAGCGTATAGCTCAGGTTTACGAGAATGGAGGTATGTTGAATCGGTCCTTGGACGTCTTTCTTCGAAAATATATCATTGCTGTGATGACAGTGACGAAAAACAAATAATTGTCGGAGTATGTGAAATTTTACGAATACGTATGTAGATTAATTAATATGACACGTAAAGTAAAGTAATTATATTCGATATCAAGGTACGCGGTATTTCCGGGTCCGTAACATGATAAAGTGCAATGCGAGTCGTATAAACGACACTGGGCGATCTTAAAACGCGGACGGGAGCGCTTTTATTGATTTGTATGTCTCATACGGAGGATTTAAAATTATTTTTCTATTACATTTAAATAACAATTACAGTTGACGAGATTCTACATGGCGTGTTTACATTCGCAGTAGGGAAAGGGGAGTATTTTTGTTTGAGGAGGTACTACCCCTCAAACAGGCCTGGCGATAGCTACTATCATTGTTAAAAACATTGTCTTCATACGAACGGGATATGGAGACTGCAACGACACACGCTATACTTATTATCAATTATTTTTAAATGATTTTGACCTACAATATATCCTGAACTGGCAGCAATATATTTCCTACGCCAATATTTGCAGCATTGCTTTTACACTACCAACTTTCCTCAACAAAAACCGGAGTAAAAGTGAGCTGATGTCTACCTCCACTACAATATGGGCCGAGTTATCCACTGCGCATCAACGTGACACACGACTAGCTAATTCTCCTCAACTGTAATTTATGGTACTTTATTGATGAGTAAAAACATAACAAAATTTCGCTGAATCAGAAACTAAGTTCAATTGGAGAATTTCAAATAAAGTTGGCAGGAAAAAGTAGTTTTAATAATGAATCTAGTGAATTCTTTGTAATTACTGGGAAATAATAATTATCGGAACTCTAGACTTGGAAAGAGGTTAACTGCTTCATAGTAAATCGAATGTACGTGACTTCCCGCAGACCTTGGCGATCGTAAACTTCCCGTGTGTATTTGCTCTGGACTGAAAAACAACGCTAACTTGAGGTTTGATTAATGCCCGCGAGAGTAGCAGGTCCGTATTTCGATATCGTCGGCCAGAATATCTGCCACGAGTATTTTGGGAAGTGACATCTCTTGCTCACTACCAAAAATTAACACGGTCAACAAATCACTTCCTGCCATAGGAATTATAACGCAGGAAACAGATCTGGGACCAATATCGGATGCTAGCGTCGAAATTTGAAGGGAAATTAACTCAACTCAATAGAAATAGATTTCCCTCAGGAATCGATACAGAAGCTGTGGGGCAAAACCGGTATTAAATTTTTGGAAGAAATACAAAAAAAATAACCACTTACTCCCCTGCATAAACAAATTAAATTTAAAAATTTGGAAACACAAGACAGTGATTACCTTTTCCAAACTCACTCAATTACATTTAAAAACTTTCTATTCATTTACAAGTATTTTTTAAAAATTGTTTCAGACTGTTATTTCCTCAACAAGCAGCTCGCTCGGACTTGTACTCAGTGTCTAAGTTCGTACTCGTTGTGACGCTTCGCCTTCTCTTGTAATATCCGTCCCCCACTGTTATGGGCGCCACACCGAAAAAGAAAATAAGCTTCAGTGAAATTTTTAACAATTTCTTCAAGGAGTTTATTATAATTTTTGTTAAAAGACTGATAATTAATTTATGATGATTATATTTTTTCCCTTATTTTTATCAGTCACGTCAATAAACCAAAATCTGTATTTCTATTTTTATTTCAAAACTTTATTTGGAAGAAGCTTTCGGCAAATGCCATATTCCTCTACAAAATAAATTAAAATTTATTTTTTAAACATTACAAATTTATTTCAAAATATAAATATGGAAATTTGTTTAAAAGTAAGATATGTTTTTTTTGTTTTTTTCCCTCCCCCAATGATATAGATTTGGACATAGAGAAGCGTAAATGCATTGCCCCCGCGTGCCAGACGAGTGAGTCACTGATAATGCGGAAGAAGGAAGTAACTCAGGAAGTGCGTACCACAGTTCACTAGGAAACGAATTCTGGATTCGAGTTGTTATTCCAACCCTCGGGGTTCTGGACACGACAGTCGTAAAACTATTTCGGATAGTAAATAAAGCAGCATGCACCACTTCTTTGAGATGTGCTCCGTGCTTTTTAAACTGTGACCTCGTCGCCGCACAAAGAGATAACAACAGCTGCAATCTCAAAGTTTCTTGACAAAAAGAGGGGGTTGCTTATTTTTAAGTCTAGATTATTAACTTTGACTTGAAGTTTGTTAGGCATCGCGGTCAACTCTGATAAATGATAAGAATGTACGATATTAAGTCAATTAACGTCTGATATTAAAATTTTGAAATGAAATAATTTTCGACTGGTTTTTTAAGGCAGTTTTATTGTTAATCAAACGTTTCTGCGCATATTCGCACCTTCTTCAGGTTTTTCTCTTCACAATCAAATTATTGTTACATCCAATTTTTTAAAATTCAACATATAAAATGTTATAAAGATCAATTTTTTATATAAAGAGAAAACTACGTCTAGATAAGTTTCTCAGTGCAGCCTAGGACCTGTCTTTATATAAAAGAAATTTTTTTCATTTTAAAAATGTATACTGTAATGACGCTAAACGCAGAAAGTTCTTAGTTTTATTTGCATCTAGTTTGTGCCACAGGTGCTTCTGTTACAGAGATTGTTTCCTAGACGTAAAATTGCCATTATTTGGCCTTTTCAGGTAATACGTAGCCCAAGAATTGAATTAACTTTCGTCTAAGGAAGTGGAAATGTTTCAAATGAAGCTCAGTAAGGCATACACCTCCTATTTTAGGAAGTATATGTACTGGGGTCGAATACCTTGGGCATAAGGTCAGAGTTGTCCGCTGATCCCGTTGGATCAGTCGGCCAACCGCCTCCTAAAACTTGTTAAGACATGAAGAAGGGAATGCTGCTACCCCACAGCAAACTCGTCTCCCGTCATTCGGAAGGGCGTGAGAATAGTACCCAATGCCCGACCTACCTGATGCAGGTTTCCTCTGCATCTCTTTAGATGAAACACCGGGTAGGACCCTTCAACTATAGCCCGGGGTCCCTAGTCAACCCTTGGCTACCTTGCTCTGCCTTCCGCAATCCCCCTTTTCTTTTCCCTTCCTATGCTATTAAAGGGGAGTTGCCTGTTTCAGGATCACCCTCATGTAGCCTGTTAACCCACCACCCCCACCCAAAAATAGTTAATTTTAGGAGAAAGATAAGAATGAAAAAATATCGAAAAATGGACTCGGAACCCAGAACCACCGGTTCTCCAGCCAGGCGCTCTACCAACTGAGCTAATCCGAGTCGACATCCAAGGGCCGATTCAGCATCTCTCCATTCTCGCAAACCTAAGCTAGGCTCACCTACCAATTCATTCATCACACTCTTCACACCCTAATTCTAGGAAATACGTGAAGAATGGACATTGCGTAAATTGATCACAGGTGAATTGAATTCTAGTCTCTCGCTTTCCGGATCAACAAAGAAACATAATTTTAACTGACAAAGTCGATTATGCATTTTGAAATAAATGTCGTTCGGATTACAAGCACGAAACGTGCTTCACGTCTGTCAAGTATTAGTATTGTCGTTCTGCCTGAGTGAGTCTGATGACCGGACATCACATTCTCATCACAGCTAGAGAGGAAATTTTACCCGACAGAAAGAGATAGTGGTGATGTTAGCAACTGTCGAGATATATTTTTCTTACTTTTACAGTGGCCATAACAATTTTTAATAGTCAAGTTTATCTGACTTGAAGTGAAATGAATGAATTGCGGGGTCAACATGGTCAGAAATAAATGTTAATGGAAACTACAAATTGTAGGAGATATTAAAAATGGCACGACGTTTCGTTCCTGTGCCCGTTATACACACGTTGTAAACCCTTGGAAACTTTTTATGATATAAATGATTCAAATAATGTTTCAAGGTTCGAAATTGAAGTACGTTACGTATTGCTATTATTAATACGTTATAATGTTTTGTCAATTATTTTTTCGGCTATGTTATTCAATTTTGTCTTCACTAACAGGCCCACAATGCGACCCTGATACACGACTTGTGGTTCTTTCAAATTCTATAAAAATAAAGTCGATCTCATTATTTTATTTCTTTGTATAATTTAGTAACAAGCTAGAGATCCGGCGTGGTCCAGGTATTTATTTATATTATCCCCGTATATTAATTAATTCTTGGTCCACACACGATTAAATCGGTATCGAAAACGTCACAATAGTCTTGCGAGAGTAGAAAATACTCCCGGTACAATAGCAGGAATATCAATATTTTCAGTATTCTAACAGAATAAAAATTCTCTCTCAGTTATTGGATGTGGAGAGACGTACACGTTTAAAGAGAAAAAGGGAGACAAATACATCGTTAAGGCATAAAGGAGTAAGACAGATAGAGTAAGAAGGGGAGGGGGAAGAGAGAAAGGACCGGGCGTAATACAATATCAGATTTTAATTTGTTAATATTTTATGGCGTTGAGGTGAATAAGAGATAAATCACTCACACTTTAATAAATTTAATTCTAGGATTTAATTTTTCCCTTTGCTGAAAGTTTGTAAACAAAGTCATAAGAATTTTGTGGAAATTAAAAGAATGAAACACTAAATTTACTACTGAATTGTAAATCATTTTAAGAAAAACACGGAAGACAGGAAATGGCGTGCCGAATGTGCGTGTAAAATTGACTAGAGTACCATAAATCATTTTTAGTAAGTAAACCATCCATCCAGCCGTCAATCCCGACCATTTCCCATGCAGTAAGAAGAGCAAATGTCCAATTAGTGCTCCAAAACCTGACCGCCATCTTTATGTAGCACTTTCCACGATGTTAGACGCCATTCGTAGTTCTTAATTAAATATATTTAATAATTTATTACAGTAAACCATTGGCTACCTTTGTCTACCTTCCACATACCCCTTTTTTTCCAAATTCCCTTTCTATGTTATTAAATGGGAATTGACTGTTTTAGAATCACCCTCATGTAGCCTATAACCACCTCCCCCCATCCAATAAAGCCTTGGTTTTATTTAATCCAACAAGAAAATCAGACAACACGAAGGTGATCCACTAATGGTAACTCACCTTTAATAGCATAGGAATGGAATGTTAAAGGGGTTTGCTGAAGGAAGAGGGGGGCAGCTAATGGTTAACTAAGGTTCTCGGCTACAGTTTAAGGATCCTACCTGTTTTTCATTTGAAAGAGATGGAAGACAAACCCTAGAAACCCTGCATCAGGTAGGCCGTGCTCTTGGGGTACTTGCCATACGCCCTTCCGAATGACGGGAAATGAGTTTTTTGTGGGGTCACAGCAAACAGTTTAGGGGGCTGCTGGTCGACTGGTCCAATTGGATCAGCGGATAATTGTTACCGTATGCGATTCCGGAATATACGCCTTCTAAATTAAATCAAGATGCCTCAGCACATGATAAGTTTAGAAACAAGAGAAAGAACGAGGCATTCCCTATCTGGAGAGAAAAAGGAACATTGGTACTTACATAGTTCACAGATTACTGGACCTACAGTGGGAAGAACTGAAAATTTACAAGACAATTGATGAAAGACAATAAGAAAATAAACATCAAACAGCCAATAACTCTCCACTTATTATATACAACGTTTCAATAACAAACTATTTCAGTGAATTTGCAATCCGGAAAGAAGAGGTCATCGTTATGAGCTGTAATAACGAACGTCTCAGTCCAACCAATATTATAGTCGAGTTAAATTATACTCTTGGAGTATCTGCTCGTCCGTTGATAACAGGAAAATATTGGATGGAAGAATTGAAACGAGGCCGCGAAGACGAACGTCAGAAAAGTCAACCACATGACGTAGCGACGCCCCAAAACCGGGACGAAAATCCACAATATGGCATCGGATAACCGTCTACTGAAAGTTTGTGAGGTGCAGAGGAGGAAGGCATTTTTTAAGTGCTGAAAATTTGGACAATTTACGCAAGATGGACCCCGAGTTTAATTACCATGTCAGCATCGTGCGAATGTCTTATATTAAGTGTTTGGCGATGTTTTACAGCAATAAAATCGAGTTTTTGCGCCAATTCATATTCATGGAAAAGGAATTGGTTCATCAGTTCACACCCGAGACGGAGCAACAGTCAATACAAATGGTTGAAGGGCTCCGAAGAGGATGAAAACAGTTCCATCTGCTGGTATGGTGAACGCAAACCAATCAACGGTTCGTATTATGCGAAAAACTATTGCAACGTTTGAGTTATGAAATAAATAATAAGAAACGTTCGCATTTGTCGAAAAGAAAGCCTCCATGTTTCATCACGACGTATTTTATCGCCATGGCCAACATCGAAAACTTTTGAAATTGGCTTCCTCACGCACCCTATTTACATATAGCTCCCGCGTATTATTTTCTCTGTCCAAACTTAAAATAAAAACTGGCTGCGTGATTAAAGATTTTACTAACAAGCAATTGGTAAATTTTATAATTTACCTGACGCGAAAAATAAAACCGATTTATCAATTTATGTATACATCGTATCGACGATCCACATAAGTTAATTTTTTCTCAGGCTGCTGCTTCAATAAATAGCAAGTGGGATGAATGATATAGAACTAATACCAATTCCAAGAAAACTTCATGTAGATTTAATATTTTTATTTATATTAATATTAAATTAATTTCTTCTGCAATATGTGGAAATTAAATATGTACGATGTAAATATGTAAAATTAAATCACAGTTTTTAAAATCCTCAAATTTTCATAGAAATCCGTTGAGCCGTTTCAGAGCCTATTTCTGACAAACATACGGACAGACAGACACACACTTCAATCCTCTTTTATTTATTGGTATAGATGAACAAGTGGAGACCTCGATGGTTCTTTCTTTAAACAGGACATCGAAGTTGTGGAACACCGCTGGGGAAAATGTATTGAGCTATGAAGAGGTTACGTTAAGCAGTAAATTTATATTTTTTATGTCATCTTAGTTAGGTTCGGTAATTATAGAATTACTCTCGTAGTCTACAATTACAGTTATTTTAGTTTCATATTATTTAATACATCGTTTAATACCACCTCATCCTCAAGTGGAACAGGAGATATCCCTGAAATATAATTCAAGTGTTCCGTAACGGTCATCAAGGGGGAGAGGGGGGGGGAATAAATTATGTGTTTGCAGGAAGGCGCACGCACGTATAAACGCCACGCTCCGACTCTTGCCATTTGATTGATGTCGCACGAGAGCTCGAGGCGGGGAATTGTTGGCAAATATTCAACCCGTAACAAGCCAACGAGACAGAACACGCGAAAGTATAATTAAATGGTAGACACCAAATTTTAAATTTTACAAGATCATGAAGTAATTGCTACCGGAACTGTTTGATTAACATTCTTTGGCATTGTACTTTACCTGGAGGACAGCGAAAATGTTACTGTGGAAATACTCCGGTTTCCACGCGGTTGGCAACTGTAATTAAAACCCAACGGTCTTACAACCAACAGCTCTATGACATCTTCCAGATGAATTAAGAGGTCTCATTTCCGCATAACCTATCTTGGAAAAGCCTTTTCATTTCCTTATAAATAGCACAACTCACATCCTCCCTATACTGCTTAGTGCATTCCGTACTTTGCCTCCTCTTCTGTTCTTACCCCACACATTTCCCTCTAAAGCTAATTTTACAAGGCCCTCATAACTTAAAGCGTGGCCTATTAATCTATCCCCTCTTTCTTGGTCAACGTCCTACACATTGTTCGCTTTACTCCAAACGAACATTTTTAGCAACGATTTCCTAATATTCATACTTATATTAGCAGTAATAAAATTCCTATTCTTTGGGAAAGCCTTCCTTGCCTGTGCTATCCTACTCTAGCTATTATGCTGCCCAAGTAACACAATTCCTTACCCTCCTTCAAAATATCCCTTCCCAATCTAACACCTTTTGTTATTCCACTGTTTCCCATACTACACTCCATTAGCTATTATGGTTTCCAAGTCTTCTTCTGACTCCTTAATAGTACGGTATAATTTATTTATAATCGTTTCACGGCAAATCGTTGTTGGACAGGTCCCGCTTTCACACGTTTGCAACAATACATGAAGTGAGATTGCTCGCCCTCCGTCTTTCTCTCTCATTCTGCCAAAATTACGCATATAACAAGACAGTAAGTGGGATGAATGGTATAGTAACGCCTTATAGGACTTATAACTCGCAGTAGATTTTCACGTCGGCTTTCCCACGGCAATTTAATGGTTTATAAATATTTACATTCATGTCTTCTGAACTCAGAAGACATAAAAATGAAACAAACACGAAAATTTAAGTTATAATTCCTGTTTAAAACCCTTAAGTGTTTATTGGAATCCGTTGCGTCGTTTCGGAGCATAAACAGATCAAGAGTGCAGGCAACCCGCATGCACTTGGAGATTCTAACGCACGTATACCACGAAATCTTCCCGTAGAATAACTTTTTATATTTTTGAAATATGCACGAATATTTCAATTAAATTTCCAGTTTTTAAACCTTCAAAATTTAATTGAAAATTGTTGAGCCGTTTCGGGGCCTATTCGAGACAAACAGACAGACACTTCAATTTTATTTATTGGTATAGATGATAAATGTTGTATAAAGTCTACGACATACATCCATTAAATACAAAAACACTAGTTTTAATAATCAAATTAATACGTGTGTTTTAAATGTTATGAACATGAGTATAACCTGCACGTCGTGTTGACGGGAAACAAAATACTAATATATAAACTTTTCTGCAACTATATCAGAGGTACAGACTCTAATTTCTTTTTAAATTGGGTACTTCTGGTATATATACTACAATTAAAATTGAATAACTTAAAAAAACTTCATTTTCTATTCAGTGGTTGAATTTTTGGAAATGAAACTTTAAACCGTGCTGTTATTATTATATGCAATTTAATATTTTGTTAGATTTCCTAATGATACGAAATCTTCGGGGAGGGAATGTTTATTACATATATGTTAATAAGTTTAATTGACTTCTCCTATAGCTAATAACATTTCTAAGGACTGCACATTCAAAAGAGCCAATAAAAATGTTATCACTTCAGCTGAACCAACGATATAAGAAAGAGGAGACCAAAGAGAGTCATAAATGTTGCTCAGATTATTTGTACCAATTTTTAAAATTAACCGATCAGCAACTAAATTTAATATTGTAACATTTACAGACATTACTCTCGAATAATATTTACTTTTGGAAACTAATACTGTAACACTTCTCCAATCAAAAGTTCGATTATTTGAGTTGACACGTTTACTGATAAATGAATGATTGTCACAGGGTTGTCTTAAGGTAAGCTTTGAATTCCCTCTTTGTTAAAAACACTGCAGTCTTTATAGGACATTTTATACAGTAAACAATATTTGCTGAATTTTTTTTATAAAGTTTGCAGTCTGAGAAATTATTTACTCAGAATTCCAGGGCTTTAAAGGAAAATTAATGATAACCAAAGTCTATCACAAATATCCTTCTGGATGTTTGGTTTTCCTCAATTCGTCATCGTTTTGGATTCTCAAAACAATTAGCATAGAAAGCTTAGTCATCGATAACCATTCTTCCTTAAAGGAAGTCTATTATCTGCAACCACTTCCCTGTTTATAAGTGATTTGTACTTCCTCTAACAACCTATATTACTCTCTTACTCTCTTTTCTCCTCAACACTTCATCTGTCTGTTTAAATGTAAGTCAACTTAGATTTATTCGTTTAAGCACTGCACTCCTTGTTTATTTTCCCCAATATGTTTTCACTACTGACTTGTTTCGCTCGGGATTTACTATACCATTATTAACAGAAAGGAAGGTTTTTATCGTTAAACAATACATATGAAAAATCCTTTTTTAAATAATCTTTAAGGCTTAACTTTAAATTACATAGTAGCTGTCGGTAGCAGGTGCCATGGTCATCAAAATTAATTCCAAATTCATGGTATAATAATTTACCAATAATTTAAATTTTTTTATTCCAACAGCACTAAAGATTATTCTACACAAACTTTCAAATTGTCCGTAAATTTAATCGTTGATATATTTTAATCTATTCCAATTCGTCGATTCGTTTTATCAAGTTATTTACGATCTTACCTAAAATCTGTGAAACGTTTCAAAATATACCAACCGACCAGATCGGCATGTATTTATTTTTCATTTACCTGACCGGAAGAAATGAAAAACAAAATTTCAACAGCAAATACATAAAAATATCAAATTGAAACGTCAATAATTACCATTCGTCAATACAGGAGTGCAAAAACACAGCAGAAGACAACATTTACAAACGTGTCGATTATTTTAGATACAATCGGATGTTACAATCTGATTTTAAAACATTTCAACTAATTTAACGTTCCGAAACTTTTCAATTAAACTTTTACACTTCCACACTTTTCTCTCTAGAAATAATACGATTATTATTATCATTTAAAAAAGGTATGTAATTGTACTTTTTTAATATTTAAATTGTCTAAATTAAATATTTTATGCGTTACTTTTGTTGTTATAAATTCTGGATTTTTTAATATTTAATGTCCAGGAAATCATTTATGAACTATTTATTTCGTAAAGAAATTACTTGTAAGATATGTTAACAAAATAAAAAGTAATACACGACCAGTTATCCACGAGACATGAACCTCATCAGGCGTACCACAATAAAAATAAGTGGAAAAAATAACAACACGTAAATAAAGATGACCAAAGGGCTTATTTAAGAATGCAATTGTAAATGTTGCCGAGATTATTTTTATCACTTTTTAACATTTATTGACGAGCAATTGTATTGAACCTCGTAACATATTTAGTTTCAGAATCTAATGTTGAAACATTATTACAATCAACATTGTGATTATCTGAGTGTACATGTTTACTGAGAAATTAATGTCTGTCTTAAGGTTCTTTCAAGTAAGACACATGATCTCTGTAAAGCGAACTTCCAATGCTTTCTGTGTTTGTCCAATGTTCGGATCATTGAAGTCTTTACAGGAATAACAACTATATTACATTGTTTATAAAAGTCTTTGAAACAATAATGCAGTTTTTAATCTATAATATATAATAATAGGTCGTTTACAGATGACGTCAATGTTTACGGATTTAAATAATTCAGTAAATTTAAAGTGAATAAAGAGAACAAGGATAATTTTTTGAGAGATTTAATTTTGTGCAGTCTCATGTTGATAAAAGCTACCTGGTAAAAAATTAATAATAATAAGAAATATTACTAACGACCTGTGTAACAGACAAATGCACTAAAATAATGAACAAGAACTAAGAATCGTGAATATAATTTTCCAAAAACTAAAATATTATTAGGTGATCCATTTGTTTTCAATAAATAACATAAGCTGACTTATTGGCCGTCTTTTTATTTACTGTAAACTTAAAGTCGGAATACTATGTTTGAATGCATTTGTTTTGCCAAAATTCTCTAATTCTGCTAGTGATAAATTAAAGTATTTACTTAAAAAGTGAAAACTTAAAAGTTTCATCTCAGAGTCGACTTTACGTTACTTCTCTTCCAATTACATTTCTTCCAAAAATCCATAAATATTACATTCCATTCAGAATAATTGTCTTCGATTTATAGCCCTTATATAATTTTTCTTCCTTTTTGCAAATAATTTTTCGGTTTCAATAAAATGAAGAAGCTCACTTTCCTATTAAAAACTAGTGAATTTATTCGCGATTTTTCTAATTTATATACAACGCCTGGCCATAATCTTTTGTCTATCGACGTGGTTTCTTTATTTACAATTATTCCTTTTGATATTGTAATCAATAGCATATAGTCCAGATGGTAATTTATTAAAGATTTCAAATATTTTGATTGTTGTGTTAGAAATTGGAGAATACGAGGGGAGTTCTAAAAGTTCTCGGTATGACAAATAAAAAACAAAATTTACAAAAATATTATTTTTCAACATTATCTCCTTTCAAATTAAAACACTTAGTCCA
Organism: Eucriotettix oculatus; assembly: GCA_034510155.1. NCBI lineage: Eukaryota > Metazoa > Arthropoda > Insecta > Orthoptera > Tetrigidae > Eucriotettix > Eucriotettix oculatus. The sequence goes on along the minus strand of CM067377.1, from coordinate 192,484,260 downwards.
ACAACTTTCCGACTTTTTAATACCCTCAGTAAAAAATGATTTGTCCAACCCTGCAAAATAAGCATGTTTTAGATTCAACTTCATCATTTGATAGGAATTTTGGTCCAGCAAGCCATTTTTTCAAATTTGGGAAACAGGAAGTAATAGCTGGGTGCCAAATCAGGCGAATATGGTGGATGCGGAAGCACTTCGAAGAGAAGTTTATGAAGTTGACGTGTTTGACGTCCTAAGCGCTCATCATCTTCAATGGATGAACGGCCACGTTTAAATTCCGTTGACCATTTTTTGACTGTTGAAAACGAAGGATATGAATCCTCCAATGTACAATCTAAATCATTTTTGATGTCCGTTGGGGTTAAACCTTTCAAAACGAAGTACTTCATCACTGCTCATAATTCAATTTTCTCCACTTTGTACACAACTGACACCCTTCACACTTTACAACAACACAGGAAGAAATCAAATGAATGTATGCGTTTCAATCTTAACAGAACTCCATGTAATGAATCCAACAACAAAAATTAATACAGAACATTAGCGATCCTCACACCATTTATGACTCAGGCCGAGAACTTTTATAACTCCCCTCGTAAAACGGTCTTGGGCTTCAACCCCGGTCATGTTTAAATTGAAAGACGATGTTTACTTGATAAAGATGAACGAGATATGCATCGAAACGTTGTCTTTAAATTTGAACAAGACCCGGGTTGAAACCCAATAACTTTTTATTCACCAATTCACACGAAAAACCTACGATCTTGGAGTCAATTAAATACTTGATTCCACGTATCTTAGTTTGAATAAAACTATTTGTTACCAAATTTTTAGTCGTCCCATGGGTTCCTTCTCGTGTCCGTTTCTTTTTATTAAATTGGCACGATGGTATTTATTTTTGCATTTTTAAATTTAAAAGATAAGGAAAAATATTTTTGGCTGTCTCAAGTATTGACTAGGACCACAATTTTTGGTTGGAACGAGTATTAATTTCTAAATTTTTGTTAGTGTAATTATCTGTAATACGGACGTTAGTTGTTGTTACATCAAAAAGATTATAATATTCTGCATTTTACATTGGCTATTGTGTGACTAATATAATTTATATCACAGTATTTACTGTTTACTTTATAAATAACACCCGTTTCGTCATTTCTTTCAAATTTGTTAGACAATTATTAACTTTAGTGTCTGACGTGAAACAAAATTTTATTTTATGATTCCCATTTTTAATTACTATTCAAGCAGTCAGTTTATCTACGTATATCATATGGGGTATAATAAAATATTTGGCATCAATTTTGAAAAAAAATATATTTAAAATGACATAATTTGACAAACTGTATCAATATATTTACGCGTCTTAAATCTCCTCCCTCATCCTCTAACTAACAGCTTTCAGAAATTAACTTCTTATTCGTCGTTTCCTTATTAACTTTCAGCTACCACCAAGTCTGTATTGACCTCATAACTTCCATCCAGCTATCAACAATTCTCGGAAAGAGATTAAACTCAGTACAATTCAGTTTTCCGTCTTCCTACTCTCCTGAGTCATTAATATAATTAATACATTATTAAACTGAGCCACAATCATTTACTTCACAATGTAAAACTCCGTAATTGCTTATTTAATAATAATATGTAATTCCTAAGTCAGAAAATAAATATTTAGAAATAAAAAGTCAGAAATTATAAATTTTATACTGTAGCAAAATACGATTCGTCCAGACATTATGACCTCTTCAAGCACTTAAGATTATAAAATATTACAAAGAAGACTTTAAAACCTTAAATTTCCTCACTGATTTTTCAACAGTTGAATGAATGTCAGATATTACTACTTGTTGGCATGCGCATTAAATTTAAATATCATGTATTGGATTTAATTATGAAAAGTTGGAGTAGTTATTTAATGGCCACATCCTGAATGTGTAACTGAATACAAGATTAGGTTAAAAAACTTTACGAGTACATCTAGGGTTTCAAGATCTCTTATGTAACATTTAAATATTTTAAATATATGACGAGGTCCGCGTCACAGAGTGAAAAGTCGCATTTTGTACAATTATAAATATATATGTAGAATTGGAAACTCCTTTTTTTTCTTAGTAAACCTTAGTAAACTTGTGTAGTAAATACTCTAATATATTGAAGACTCGTACAGACACAAGACTAGACGAGCCGTATAACAGACAATACAATAAAACAACAATTTACATAAAAAAATTGTAGTTTCTACCAGGCCTTGTGGTTTTTGTCAATATTTAAGCCAGACTGAAAGATTATGTAGAAAGATACTACAAAACAAAGATGTAACAATTACTAGTTTAAAAAACTTCATGCATTGTTGAATTTAACTGATAAGTGTCTTGTGCCAGAGTTACAGAAAATTTATTAAGTTTGATATCCAGCATTTCAGAAATTCGCCTTTCTTTTCACTGATCCAAGATTAAATTTACTTTTGAATTAGAAAAAGACTGTTGTCTTAATTTTCTTGAAGTGCCCATTTTCCGTCAAAAACATAATTTATTTTTAATTGGTACCATAAATGCTGTTACAGTATGAATTTAAATTTTCTATCTAATCATCAAATTAATCAGAAATATTATTGGCAAAGCCTTGCTACGGTCTGATAGTTCACATCATTCTGATAATCTTAATAATACATTTAAAAACCTTTGTGCCACTTTAATCCTATTTATTTTATTATAATTTTAAGAAATCAAAAAATTAATTAACTTTATAATAATACAAAAATCTTGTCCGTCATTTTTAACTCATTATGATTATCTGCCCATAAATTTTAAAATGCTAATAAAAAAACACAATATCTCTGTAATTGTTAGTTACATAGTTTTAGTGTCATTATGTTGTTTACAAAATTTCTTTTGATGATTGCTCATATTGTTACATTCGTCAGACCAAAAAACAACTAGAATTAAGTAACATAAAACTAATTTAAATTTTCCAACTTATAAACATAATATCAATAAGCATTGTGTGGAACTAAATCAGTGTTTTAGATAAGATAATATATTATTAAGAAGATTAATTCTGCAATTATTAATACCAAATCTTACATTTTCTGTTAATATGAAAGAAGACACTTCTCAGTTACAGTGTATGTTGGTTTAGTAAATAGTGTTTGGATTTTTCTTTATTTTGTACTATCTTAGTTCATATTTCAGCGTGGTTTAAATATTGGGCATTCATGTTTTGTTCAAAATTTGATTGTCTGTCAGGTAAGTTTCCATATATCTTAAAAAAGTTGATTGTTAGGTCTTTTCTCGTCGTAAATTTGTTTGTTTTATATTTCTATTGATTGCAATGCCAGCGTAACTACTGAAATTGCTATTAAACTCGTTGTAGCTTAATGGCCGTTAAATTTATTTTTATATTGACGTTATACATTTAGATGAAATGTCAATATTTTGGAAGATTTCGTCATTCTCCAGAAAAGCACTCTGCATTTCCTTTTTTCCGGAAAGATAATGACAAATTAAGTGGAAGAAAGTACTATACACACAACAAGGGTCAACAAAGTTGAAAAGTAGAGTTAACGCCGGGTCTCCGGACATTTATAGCGAGCGACGGAAACTTTGTGCCTGACTTGCGTTTTACGGAGCGAATCCGAGTGGTTTTATTGGTCCTAGTAAGCGTCTGTGTTTGCTGATGACAGGCGGCCAGACCTCTTCCGCCAAAAGACACTCGCCAGCGGAGGTTCCCTCACGACGACGACGACGACGACGCCGACGACTCTCCTAAGCCGTAAATAGCAGCACGTTCTGGGAACTATAACGGCTTGTCATTAAAAGGGACTGTAAAAACTTGGAGAAATACGCCCGCAGCGCGCCTTATGACCAATAAATTCTCGACGCCGAGCTATTTCTGAGAGAGGGACTCAATATCGGCCTGACCACAATGCCGATCCCAAGAATAGTTTCAGCTGTTTACATAAATAATAATTGTCCTAACAAATTGAATGTTCAAACATTCGACCGTGAGGCCTTCAAAAGTCGACCTCCGAAATATCCACATGGCTTCAAGAAATTAAAGAAAACCGCCTTCCAGAACTGTGTCTACCTTTATTTTTATTTTCTGTTTAACAGGCGAGATGAGGGTGAAACAGGCAACTCCCCTTTGATACCATAGAAAGGGTATTGAAAAGGGATGATGTGGAAGGTAGAGCAAGGTAGCCAAGGATCGACAGGCCCACTGAGCTATGGTTTAAGGATCGTACACGATGTTCCACCTAGAAGAGATTCAGGGAAAACCCTACATCAGGTAGAAAAACACGGCCAAATATGTCAGAAAACAACTGTAATTAACATTTAGTTAAAATAAATACAACGTTTCATCCATCTTTGGAGACTTCTTTAGGTATTTTTTTAAATAGATAAATTAATTACAATGTGAGTAATTTGTTGTCGTGGACCATCTCCATCTGATATATTTGGCCGTATTTTTATTTACTTAGTAAAATAAATATTTATTTATAACTTCCCTCTAAGTAATTTGTTGAAATAAACTTTGTCTCCAAATGCAATATTGACATATCCACTTTTGATATTATTACGTATAAATTAATATTTGTACATTACATAGGAGTCAGAAGAAGACTTGGAAACCATAATAAATAGCATGAACGGGATCCTGCATAAAGAGTTCAATATGAGGATTAATAGAGGGAAAACCAAGGTAATGGAATGGAGTTTGCGAAACAGTGGAATAACATAGTGTGTTAGGTTGGGAAGGGATAATTTGACGGAAGTTAAGGAATTCTGCTACTTGGGATGGTAGAAGTATAGTAGACATAAAGGGTAGGATAGCGCAGGCCAGAAAGGCTTTGGCAAAAAAGAGGAATTTATTTACGGTTAATATAGGGTGAATATTACGAAATCGTTGCTAAAAGTGTTCGTTTGGAGTATGGTGTGCGAAATGACAATAGGAGTTGCAGAAATGAAAGAACACAAGCCTTTGAAATGTGGTGCTACAGGAGATGGGTGGATAGAATCACTATTGAGAAAGTTCTAAACAGAATAGGGGAAGAGGGAATAATATATGAGAACGTTGACCAAGAGAAGGTTTCGATTAATAGGTCACGTTTTAAGACATGAGGGTTTTGTATAATTTGCATTAGAGGGAAGTGTGTGGGGTAAGAACAGAAGAGGGAGGTAAGGGTGGAATTCGCTAAGCAGATTAGGGAGGATGAGAGATGTGCTAGTTATGCGCAAGATAGATTATCATGGAGGGTTGTACCAGACCAGTCTTAGGACTGAATACCACAACAACATTACATATTTGAAAATACTTAGTTATTGTGTAAATACATAATCCAGCTTAATTTGTCTCATGTTGCCGTAAGATAGATTTTAAGGGATTTAAATAACTGGACTTATTTTACATTGCCGCTCATGGAGTTGGTTCTGGGGGAGTCTGGGGAACCAGCAACTCTCTACAAATACTATAATGCTCGTTGGTCAACATACACAAAAATTATTGCCGACTAAAGAAACGTTGTCAAATTAGGTTCACTATATTGTTGCTAAGTCTCCGTGCTTTCTGATCGGATGTGGTTTAAAAGATGCAGCGAATAGAAAAAGGATAATTATCATTATTATTCCCACTTAAAACGGTATCCTCGAAGCTATAGCCAATTGTAAAGTTTCCGTAGAGAACGTGGGAGGTTTTACGAACCAACAACAAACTTCCTCAATGCCAACAACTTCTGACTACCGATAAATTTCAGAATTAAAAATAACTTTGGAGTTGATGTCGATTGTAGGTGTTTCAGATTCGTTGTGTTGCTGGGGATATAAATAGTGGGTTACCCTCACTCACGTCCTCCACGCAGGAACAGATTTCTGCGTCTTTAAGGCCAGCCAGTGCGATAACAACTTATATATAGCTCTAAAGCGTCTGGACAAAGTGAGTCTTGTGCTCTTGTGACTTTCGCTGAATCCGTTCCCTTTTCACCCTGCGACGTTTTCTTGATTGTTTTCTTTTATGCACTTCATCAACATTTACCGAGTAATGTCGCAAGACCAGGAATCTCACCCCGGTACCACGACACGCCGCACACCAATGTGTGTACAACAGCGAAATCAGAAAAACTGATTAAAAATATAAATTATTTGGGAACTATTAAATCATGCACCTCGAAAATATTTTATATGAAAACAGTGTAAAAAAACAACGAAATAGGCCAACTTTTCAGTATAAAACATATTATGTGTAATGTCGTCTGGAATTTTCACTTGGAATTATTTCGTCAGTCTTAATACGCCGTCGAATGTATTAAATTATAATTCTTGAACTTCTTTTAGAATTTAATTAAAAACGCAAAATTCAAAATTAACACATAACCAAAGATTTTATGAATCATTTCGCCATTCCTTTGCAACGGACACAATTCTGTTAGATTATATTGATTTAAATATCTTACCGACTGTTTCCTCTTTGATATTTCCCGATTTTTCATTGTAGGATATAACAAAGTTTTCTGGGGATTACAACCGGCTGAGAATGCAGCGGACATTGCCATCATCTTCTGGTGGCACTGGGCTGGGAATGTATGGGTCTACGGCATCACATTACATAAGAATATGATGATGATAATGTCCGCCACGGAAACAGTGGAATCACTTCATTCTCACCCGGTTGGAAGTCCGAGAAATCTTAGTTAACTATATACATACACTGGGAAAGCCTTTGTTCAATTATTGCCAGACGTAATTGTGTTTGAAAGCATAATCAGTGTCGTGGTTACAAGAAACAAAGGCGGTTCCAAATAAAAGGGAAATATACAAGGATGCGCAATATGTTAAAGAAAACTTTCGTCAGGAAAAAATTAATAACCTTTCAATACCACGTTATGCTTTCTCAATTAGGAAACTTACTACTTGTATATTAAATGAAATCAAAGAGATTAAATCAGAGGATTTCGTATTGTTTATCATATTCTTCAATGTGTTCGTGTTGCAGGAAAAAAACTCGTCAAATGTGAGAAAAGCAGAATGAAATCAAATATCCGCCCTTTTTGAAAAATAAAAAATTATTATTGCAAACTTTTATCCTAAGATATTACAGTTTATCTGACATTTTATATACATATTTATTCGCAGAATAAATAATTGACATGAATGCTTGTATAAATTGAAAATCCATTGACTATCAATTTAAAAGTGAGAGAAACGACAGAGCTGTGGACGTAACAAGTTATTGCAGTTTATAATATTTGATTACGGTATTATTAGAGTTTAGAGTAGGAGATAAAGGAATAGTTGGTTTAAGAACGGAGAATGAGGTGAGGTGCCAGCTGAGGGAGAAATTATTGTTAGGATATGCCGGAGTTGGAGAGTGAAAGGATGTAGTCTATTTTGTTTTGAGCCTGCGGTTGTGTGGAGGAGGAGGTAGGTTGCTGTGCTATGGTGTCATTCGAGTGATTGATGGAGCTTTTGATTAAGAAGGAGATACATATTTTTATTGTGGTGGAGATGAGTGGAATTTGGATGTCATTGTGGATTCCAGAGTTTCGAAGGTACCAGGGGTAGTTGGAAATGATTCTAAGGATTCTGTTTTGTTTGGTTTGGATTTTATTTGAATTGGAGTTGGCAGTAGATCCCCAAATGGAGCGGCCATATGCGGCGGATTAGGGAGAGGTAAAGGAGTCTTTTGGTGGAGATGGAGATTGGAGCGTTTTTGTTGAGGAGTGCATATACTAGTTTTATTTTGGTGTTGATTTTGGATGCAAGGTGGGTAAGATGGGGTTTCCAGGAAAGTTGGGAGTCTAGCACAAGTCCCAGGTAAGCGACGGAGTTTTTATTGGGAACCAAAAAGATAGAATGACCGAGTAAGGGGATGTTTGGTTTGGAGGGAGAATGGAACCATTGCAGATTTGGAAGGGGTTATGCTGACCCTCCAGTTTTTTGCCAAAATTTCTAGGTCATTTAGAGTTATTTGGATGGCGCGAACACCCGAGGTGATGGAAGTGGTTTGGTGGAGGATAGCTATTGTTTTAGTGGATGGATGACGGAGAATGTCGTAAGTGTAAATGTTGAACAGGAAAGGGGCTAATACGCTACCTTGGAGGACGCCAGAAGAGATGGGGAAGTTTTTGGAGAAATTATTGTTAATTTTGACGGAGTACGAGCGGTTAGTAAGGTAATTTGAAAGGATTCTGAAGAGTGTGTCGTTAAGTTCATTTTTTATTTTGTATGAGAGGGATGCATGATGGACTTTATCAAAGGCTTTCTCTGCGTCAATAAATACATCCGGCGTATTGCACTCAATTAAATATGGTGGTGGGTTTCCCGTATTCTGTCTCCCTGGTGTCAGACACTTCGCATATTTTTGTAATTGTGCCAGAGCTTTTTCATCCCTCAAACCTCCGCCCTCACCCCACCCCACCCCTACTCTTGGTGGTTTCCTTCATGTGTACTAATTTCTTTTTGTCCACGCGATTAAAGTTCTATAAGCTACATACAACTAAACAGACATACAAATTTATTTTTTATTATAGAAATTGATTATTTATTACCCTTATAATATTATAAATATCAGGAAGAAAAATGTGATACCCGCCGCACTACTTTTATTTTAGAAGGCACTCCAGGGTACAAAAAGTTGCAACCATTTAAAGGCTTAAACGGTTAACTGGTTGTCAACAAAATGAAGAAAACTCAACTAAATTGTTAAAAGAAATAGTTTAGATTCGATATTACTGTCTCATTTAAGGAAAAGAAATTAATGTAAAGGCAATAAGTGAGAGAATAGAGAATGATTGTCTTAGGGAAAAATTAGAGTACCATTTCAAAGATGGAAATCATTAGTGACATACACGTACGCATTTTAGTTCTACTCCCCGACTCTCAAATCTTTTCTCCTTCCCCCAAACGAAGCTGACCTATGTAACAGAATATTAATTTACAATAATTTATTTGTATTTAAATCTACAAAAAATAAATTCCTTCATTTAAGTTTCTTTTCCATTTTTTTTTCAGACTATCCCCACTGTGAACATGCCGCAAATGAGCGATGGCAGCGTGAAACTGAAACTGGAGGTAAGAATTGTTCACTGCAATGATAAATAAATTCATTAGCTCATTTTGGCTCGCGGTAAAGATTTGTTTAGTGAATTTCATACAAGAACACATCATCAATAATTATATATTTTTTTAAAACATTCGAATACATCTAACCACTTTGCTAGCCTCTCTCCAAAGATACTCCTTCCACAGACATTAATTAGTCTCTCACAGATCACAAACGCCTCTTCTTCTTACTCTACCTGTGACCGACTGTTATGAGCGTTTTTAGGAAAAAGAAGAGGAAAACCTAGGAAAATGTGGTTGGACAATATGGAGGAGGACCTGGAAACAATGGTAAGAAAAGAATGGCGGTAAATGAGAAAGGAGGCCAGGGTTGTATGTCCATCAAGACGAAGAAGAGGTCGTTTCAACGCGGATTAATCTGTGTGTGACGGCGATTACTTATGAAAAATACATTAAAGCAAAGATCTAAACTCGTATTGTAGTTCATTTCCAGTTAAACATAATAAATTTATTTAAAAGTATTTATTTTTCTCCAATTTTTTAGTTTGAACCTTCTTTTTCTGGCTTTATCAATGGACACAATGATCCAACTTATGGATGTTGTTTATAAAATGTATGGTACCAAATGCGACTTTTGCTACATCGGCCGAACAAAAATGACTTAATTAAGGAACATAAGTAAAATTTTGAAGATTGTCTACAAATAAAGTAGAACCTTTTATCGATAACATACGTCAATTTCTATGTCATAGAAAAAGTAATAACTCAGTTAATGTGGTAAAAATTTGTGAAGCCTAAAAAGGCAGTGCAATGAACCGTGCAGATCGAAAGTTAATGATATACTCAAACATCAGCAGATCGTCCAAGAGGTTAGATAAATTTAAGAAGGTGGAAATATGTTTTAGTCCAAGAGAAGAATAATAGAATGGGAGATAGGACAAGGCACAACGAAGGAGCGGATTCCGAAACAATGAATATAAATAGGGTTTCAATTAATGTTGCAGGAAGATAATTTGCGGTGGGCGGAAGACGTGTCGGACGTTTCCAGCGGGGAAATTCCAGAAACCGTTCCGACCACGACCACTGACACGGTGACGCTGACTTTGCCCACGGGACACAAATCCGTTTCTCCAATGCCGAGGCCGAGGCCGAGGTTCGGGGAGCTTTGGCCGAGGGAAGAGATCACGCAGGGACTGAAGAAGCTGCCTGGAGCCGACCACCTGCTACTACTGATGGCCACCGAGGACACGGACGTGATCCTCGAGCAGACGCACCTGGATACCGCGGTCCTGTTGGCGGCCTGGCAGAGCAACGACAGGCTCTTGGCTGACCTCCTCAGGGCGGGACCCACCAAGAAGCTACTAGAGTCCACCGACGCAGATGGCAGGTACAAACTGCGTATCATTTAAGTTCATACCATAATAGTGTAGCTCAGAAGAGCCCTCTCCAATTTATTTATGTCTTAGGATCCGATATTCAGAAATTGGAACGATAATATTCGAATAAAGGCGGAACAGATGAGGAATTTCTGGGATTAGGGAGGTGCCGTGTAGTCGCGGAGATTTGTGCTCACAAGGAAGGGCTGGTGATTAAGGATGGTCATCTACCAAGGGACGATGGAATATGAAAATTTCCCCAAGGCCAACCCCTTCTTCTGAAACGTCGCGATATTGAAAATTAAATAGTATTGGTCTAAACACGTCACGTGGTGTGGCTTTTTACCATATAGAAGGGGAAAGCAGAGATTGCCTAGGATGCGACAAGGAGGTGAGAAAGCGAGTGCTCGTTGAAAGATGGAGGAAGTCTGGGGATGAGAAACATGATCTGAAGCTGGAATAAAAATTTAGGAAGAGAACAGAAGACGTTTGTTCGAATAGGTATGCTGTAAACCACTAATCACAACAAAAGAAGACGCTGCTATCACTATTTCCGAAAGCAAACGCCAAATCTCTTAAGAAAAAGTGAGATCTCAGATAAAATCTGCCACATATTTTGTTTACACGATCCCGCTAAAGTATTTAATTCGATAGTAACATCTTTGTCAACACGTGATGAAACCATCAGCGACAACGTAACATTAAAGAAAATTTTAATTTTCACTCCACATACTTTATGAGAGCTGAATTTCACCATAACTACTGCCCTGACTCAGTATGTTAATCGCCTGGTACCTGAAAATAGTCTGAAAAATCTACGATTTTAAGAGAGACAGTATCACTAACTTATTCACATACACATATTACAGTATTTTTATGTTTTAAATTCCCGCCCACTCAATACCCACCCTTACGGGTGGTAGTAAAGTATTACACTATTGATCGAGGAACCCGTGTACAAAATTTGGTCGAATTTCTCCAAGTATTTAGATTTGTATGCGGCACATACACAAAAATACACCAAAACAGTCAATTATATTTATAAGGAGAAGATGCTTGGATGTTTTTTGACTTGAAAGATGGGCAGGAAGGAACTAAAATATTCTAAATTTCGAGAAAAACTTTCTCTAAGATGATGACTACAATACACCAAAAATTCATGGCAATCGGGTGAATGTATAGGAACGCATAAGGGAGGCGCACATCATACATTTATTTATATAAAAGAATCTTTCGGCACATTCACAAGAAATAAAAATTCAAGACATGAATATAAAATTTATTATCATGAAAACTGGGGACTATATTAATTGAAACGGATCCAGTCTCTACGAACCTCAATGGGGAAAAATACTTTAAATATAAACTATAATTTACAGAACAGATTTTCGGACTACAATAAAGTGAGTTTTCAGACAGACATCCTTGCCGTTCAGTGGATCAATGAAACAAACAAGCTGTTGTCACAGAAGTGTTATAAAAAAGTAAATAAATTTTGTAAAAGGAGTTCCAACCGCTTTATAAATTATGAAGCTTTAGTCATAAAAATGCGGGTTAAAAGCTTTGAAGTGTTTGAATCGTACTGGAATAGGATTACCGACAAGGCGACGAATATGGAGCTGATTGGCGCAACACATATGGAGACGAGGACGCCATCTACATCAGGCTGCTATAATTTCGATTTCTGATTTTTAAAGTGTACTTTTTAATTTTCTAATTTCTGAAATTGTTACATTTTAAAAAATTTCAACTTTGCATGAGTAATAAGACTGGTAGAGTATAAAAGTGTTGAGTCAACCTCAAACAGTCTTCAGATTAAAATTTTTATTATCAGTAGGAAGTTTTCGACATTGTCATTTTCTACCCCTTGAAATTGTGTAAACAAGTTGAGACTGTTTTTAGATATACAAACAATTTTAAAAGAAAGACAAGAATGGAAAAATGTCGACCGGACCAGGGACACGAACCCAGGACCTCCCGATATACAGCCGGGCGCTTTACCAACTGAGCTAATCTTAGTCGCCGTCCTAGGACCAATTCAACATCTCTCCATTCCCGTAAACCCAAGTTAGGCTCACCAACCAAATCACTAATCACACACTTCACACCCTAATGCTAGGAAATACGTGAATAATGAACATTGCGTAAATTGATCACAGGAGCATTGAATTGTTTTAGTTTCAAATTTTCTGTAACTTGTATAATATTATGTAGATGGCGTTTCGCAAATTTAACTTTAAATCCGATTGAACAATGTACTGTTAAAAATCGGAAACTTGCGAGTTTCCCGTGGTTTTTAAACGACGGGATTCCTGGGCGATGAATGGACCGTATTCACTGGCCTCTGAGGTTACCCGACCCAGCTGAAAGTGATTTTCTCTTGTTGGGGTCTATGAAAGGATTTATGTGTCCACACTTCCATCAACACTGGCCGAATCGCGGAAGCGCATTACAAGGGACGTTGAAGGAGTAACTCAAGACATGCCTGCTTGAGTGTGGAATACGGCAGAGAGAAAATGCCTGTGCATCTCCAGGGTGGAGACACACAAATTGCACCATTTGAGTTATCGTGTAAAAAAATACTTTTAGCACGTTTAATTTAGTTCAGAATATCTACATGTCAAATACAATTATTCCTTTTTAAACACCCAGTATAATGTCATGATTTCCTTTATGTACATATTCTCAGTCAGTTGGGAAAATTCCGCTCCGGTTAAAATGCTTAGTGAGTTTCTCGAACACATCAATTAATGTCGTAATGCAGCCGGACTATGAAGAAAAGTGTGTAAGAAATTTATAGAGTAGATCTTTCCATAAGTTGAGAGAGTGGTCAATGGTCTCTGAATCTTATTAATCTTCCATGGAAACGTTCTTAATTTGTATTTTTAATGATTTAAAAATAAACACTATAAATAGTGAGTTTTCTATTTCAATTCAATCTTCGTTTAAGGGAATAATACTTAACGTATCAAATTTTATTTAGCTGAGTATGTAAGTTTCAGCTCTAATTCACTACATATATTGAAATTATTAGTTTACCGTTACTTCGGCGAAGGAATAAAATCTATTCTGCGAGATGATCATATCACGATCTACTGGTTCATTCATCTGCCATCACTAATTGGAATGCATTGACAGGAAACACCATTTTCCCTCCAACTTACAATCTCGGTCAGATATTCCAGCTGTCAGCTGTAGTCTACCTCATCAACGCTCCTCCTCCGGTTAAAGTGTCCGTTCCCCCATATCTTTCTGCACACTCCCGTCTTAATGTGCTCTGCCGGAACAGGGACACTTGTGATGTAGCGGTTGGCACCGAGCCCGACGTTCCAACTGTCAGGTCTTTTCGTCAACACCATTCCTTCTTGCCTCTGGTCCCAGTGTCATTCACGACGAGCACTCCATTGATTATCTCTCTCTCTCTCCCTGACGTAATTTGGCGTCGCTGATTGGAGCGCTGAGTTCCGAAATTGCATCTGTCCGCTCATACAGTCTCCCTGTCAAGGTTACCACCTCCAAACTGTCAACTCCACGCATTCTTGGCGACTGGCCCGGTGATCTTTTTTTTTAAACCCTCCGTTGATAAACATCATCGGATTCGTGTCGAGGCCATGTCACAGGACAGTGGATGGACAATTACATATTACAGTGTAACATAATTAATAATTATCTTGTAATGGGTAGTTAATATCGAGTTAGTATGCAGCGTAAAATGCTATCCATTTTTTCAGGAAAATAATACTGGAAGAGAGAAGAGGAGCGACGAATAAGGACATGTCGCGTATGTTGTTGTTGTGGTATTCAGTCCGAAGACTGGTCTGATGCAACACTCCATGCTAACCTCTTTTACGAAAGCCTTGTCATTTCCTCATAACTAGTACAACCCACATCATCCCTAATCTGTTTAACGAACTCCATCCTTGGTCTCCCTCTTCTGTTCTTACCCCACACACTTCCATATAATGCTAATTTTACAAGACCCTCGTGTCTTAAAACGTCCTCCATATTGTGCGCTTTCCCCCAATTCGGTTAAGAACTTCCTCGTTAGTGGTTCTATCCATCCATCTGATTTTCAGAATTAGCCTATAGCACCACATTTCAAAGGCTTCTATTCTTTTCCTTTCCCCAAATCCTATCGCCCACGTTTCGCACCCATATAACGCCACACTCCATATGAACATTTTTAGCAATGATTTCCCACTATTCACACTTATTTTAGCGTAAGTAAATTCCTGTTTTTCGCAGAAGTCTTCCTTGCCTGTGCTATCCTACTCTTATACTTCTACCATCACAAGTAGCAGAATTCTTTAACTTCCGTCAAAATATCCTGATCGAACGCGATCAGCTGACTATCTTAACAATATCTCTCATCGGCCACATCTTTCACCCCAAAAAGTAACGTGATGTTCGAATTAGCATATAGCTATAGCGATGCTACTAATTCATTAGGGCAGTGTTTCCCAAACCTTTTCTTTTAGAACCTAAGTCTTCTGACGCCCATTATTAAACCTATGCATTTTTAGACACGAAAATTGAATTATTCCCTAATTAAAACATGTTCAGGACAAAAAGTTTACTTTTAGGAAGCAACCACTAGTAATTTATTAGTAAAACAATAAGTAAATTTTCAAAAAACCAAATAGGCAACTTAAATTCAAGTACAAAATAATGAATACGAAAGAATCCTCCATAATATTAATTTTAATGATTATTATATTGTTTAATCAGTTGAATCTACAAATGTGAGGTCACTTAAGTATTAGTGTAGTAAATTTAGTTTTGGCTTTCTGCAGAGGTTTTATGTTAGTCACCTCCCCTATTCGTGATGTGGCCAAAGTGATGCATGTCACAGCAATCTTCCAATATAGCACGTACTATTTCTTCATTAGGCATAGTAAGCTACCCAACCAGAGTCAATTGTAATTTATATTAGACTAAGCTTTCAAATGTAGATAGTCCAACACTTATTTAAACTTGAGATACTAACAAATTTTCCTTTTGTACATAAATTTTGTTTGTCTCTGGCCTAGCTCATTTCCGAGTTGGTCCCACGTTGGGAAACACCACATTATCGGAATTGTTCGGAGAGTTTTGTGGGTCCTCTGAAAAGATTATTGCAATGTCTGCAGGTCTGCGCTGCACCTGGCGGCGTTCGCCGGGGCTGCGGGGTGCGTGTCGCTGCTGCTGCACGCGGGGGCGTCGGAGCGCGCGTGGGACGCCGCAGGGAGGGCGACGCCGCTGCACTGCGCCGCGAGTGCGGGCTCCGTGGCCTGCGTGCGGCTGCTGCTGGCCAAGGGCGCCGACGTGAACGCGGGTCTGCAGGCTGGCTGCCGCTCCCCGCTGCACTGCGCAGTCCTCAGCGACGCCCCCGACTGCGTGCGCAAGCTCCTGGCCGCGGGGGCCTGCCCCAACACTCCGCAGGTCAAATTGTCAGATTTATTATCGCACCTGAATAACTTCCGTACCAATTCAAATTTTAATTTATTCCTGACGAACAATGTAACTCATGATTTTTGTTTCAAATAAAGGAGAGGCGATGAAAGTTTTGTTCTGGTTGCAGGTGTACACGGAGACGCCTCTGCACGTGGCGGCGTCCATGGGCTACTGCGCGTGCGCGAAGCTGCTGCTAGACCACGGCGCTGACGTGCGCGTGGCCGTGGGCGCCGCGAGGAGCACGCCGCTGCATCTGGCGGCCGAAGACGGCAACGCCGACTGCGTGCGTCTGCTTCTGGACGCGGGCGCCGACCCCAACGTGGCGTCGCGTCGTCGTCAGACCCCGCTGCACCTCGCGGCCCTCGCGCAGTCCAGCAGCACCCTCGAGCTGCTGCTCCAGAGGGGCGCGGACCCAAACTCAGAGGACGAGGACGGGCGGACGCCGCTCCACGCTGCTATCGTCAAAGTACGGGGATAGACTTGTCATGCGCTTTACTGTCGATAACAATCAACACGTCTATCCTCTTCAAAGTAAAACCAGAAACATAAAAGACCAGGGAAACTTTGTAGCTCTTAAAAGAACTTCCGGTTGGGAACTCTAAATCGGTACTGATCGTACCATTTCTCCTACTGGCCAGAACATATTTGAAGGAACCCGACCATCGAAATAATATATAGTCATGAAGTTATGAGATACAGAAAGTATTGCACGTGATCTTGGGTCTTTTAAAGGAGTAGATAAACAGCAAAACTGTAAACGTTCACTCTTAAAAAGAATAATCTTTAAAACACTAATGTCAATTAGAACATAGAAATAAACAAATTGCAGACAAAAATAAAGCGATAAAATAATACCACACAATTACAAATAAAATAATTACATTAATATGACTTAATACAAAGAATGACCTAAAGTCAGAAATAGAAATATTTTAAAACGCTTCGTCACCAACATTCGGGACCTATTAAGTTCATTAATTAAATTCTCATTACCGCAACATCCTTTGTTTACGTCACACTTTGCTAAACCTTGCACGCCCTAACCCGCTTCATCAATGACTGAGAAATGCCGACATCCCGTGGATAGCATTGAATGTCTGTTGTTGCAGGTGTCGCGGTCGTGCGACTGCGTGCGCGTGTTGCTGGACGCGGGGACGCATGTGAACCGCGCCGACCACTTCGGCTACACGCCGCTGCACCTGGCGGCGCTCAACGAGTTCTCGTCGTGCGCGGCGCTGCTCATCGGCCACGGCGCCGACGTGACAGCGCGCACCAACGGCGGAGTGACGGCGCTCACGTTCCTGGTGCGACGCACGCCCGACGTCCTGGCCAGCCTCCTGGCGCTGCTGGACCGCGCCGTCTCGCTGCACGACCACGAGCTGGGCGACGTCGACTGCGAGCTCAAGCTCGACTTCCGCGTACTCGTGCCCAGTTCTGAGCGCGGCGAGAGCGGCCTCCTGCTCGCCTTCATCGAGGTCGGGCTGCGGCACCTCCTCAAGCACCCTCTCTGCGAGGCGTTCCTCTGCCTCAAGTGGCGACGCATCCGCAAATACTTCCTCTTCAGCTTGTTCTTCCATACGCTATTCGTCCTCGTCTACTCCACGTACGTCGTCACGAGCAACCCTAAGTTGTATCCTCTCGCGCAGGTGCACGTGCCCGTAGGGTACATCATGATGAGCCTCAACTTCCTCCTGGTGGCGAAAGAAATATTCCAAATGGCCCATAACTGCTCCACTTATTTGCGAACCTGGGAGAACTGGCTTCAGTGGCTCATAATAATCACGGCCTTCCTCTGCCTCGGCGACGCCGTCTCCAAGTGGCGGCACCACGTGGCCGCCGTGGGCATCTTCCTCACGTGGCTCGAGCTGATGCTCCTTGTCGGTCGATTCCCCGTGTTCGGGCTCTACGTGCAGATGTTCACGACGGTTGCCGTAAATTTCGGCAAATTTCTGATGGCGTATTGCTGTCTTCTCATCGCGTTCAGCCTTAGTTTCGTGGTGCTATTTTATCAGCGTCCTCCGTTCAGCGACGTGTTCCTCAGTCTGCTAAAGACGATCGTTATGATGTCCGGAGAGCTCGAGTTCGAAGACATATTCTACACGCCGGAGCAGCCCATCCAGTATCCGGGGACGGCTCACCTGCTCTTCCTGGCGTTCGTGCTGCTGGTGACGGTGATACTGGCAAACCTGTTGGTGGGTCTGGCGGTGAGCGACATCCAAGGCCTGCAGCGGTCAGCGGGACTGGACAGGCTGGTTCGTCAAGCCCAGCTGGTGGCGCACCTCGAGAGCATGCTCTTCTCGCGTCTGCTGCTGTGGATGCCTCCTCGGCTCCTGGCTTTCCTCCACAGGAACGCTCTTCTGCTCATCTCGCCGTACCACTGGGCCGTTTACGTGCGTCCCAACCATCCCCAGGCCGACAGGGTGCCTGTGGACATTGTCCGCGACGCCTACCATCTGGTGGCTGAAAGACGCCGCTACAAAAGGGCCGATTCCGTCTTCGTGACCCCCGACCAGGACGACCTTTGCGCTCTGCACCGCATCGGTTCCCTGTCCGACCAGAACCTGTCGCAGACCCTCGGCCAGATAAAGGCACTCTTCGTGGATATACAGAAGGAGAGAAATATTTCTGACGAAAGGTTCAATCAGCTGGCAACGCAAATCCGTGAACTGCAGCAATGTATCACTCTATTGAGAAGGGGAATCGAAAGACAAAACACAACGTCAAACTGTAAACGCTGAAACCTACTTTATTTCACTCTTTTGTTGAGGCGAAAGTTCAGGAGGCCCGATGGAGGCAACGAGTACGAATGTTGTAAGAATTGATACACACGTATCGCCGACCTCATGTGGTATAGTGGTATAGTGGCTAGTGTCGCCGCCTTACAAATCGGAGGTCCGGGTTCGAACCTGGCATAGGCAACGCTTCCCATGCCACATTCGCATGGTAGCGCACTGCAAGGGTTCATTCAACCCAAGCGGCGGAAGGAAATGTGAAATCCCTTGAAAGAGGAAAAGGTTCTCCTTAGAAAACATTTCTCACATGAGCCTGCCATTAGGCAGAACAATAATTAATTTAACACACCTATCATAATATAATTCATTTCACTATTCTATTGTTTTCAATGTGATCGCAATGTCACAATTCAACCACCAAAATGCTCCCATTCATTTGCTGCAAGTTCATTTACATGGGTGTGGACAAATCCAACAACTCTCTATGAATTTTATTTTGCTCAACATTCTTCTAATTCTTAACTTTTTTCAATAAATAGATTGATTGTCTGATGTCTGTGAAATTATACTTATTGTAGACATTACATCCATAATGGAAAATATTTAACTAATAGACTCATCTCGAGCAGACTATACAAATACCTTATACAAATGAAGAATTAACAACCCATATGACTGACAATTAAACCAAAGTTTGAAGAATATTAACATAAACCAGATGCTTCAGCCATTCATTTTGGTCCTTGTCAATAAATGAGACCAAGGAGCACAATAGTTGGGCAAGACGTCTAGTTTATGTTAAAAACTCTTCAAAACTTTGTGTCACTGTCTGTCATAAAGGTCAGTAATTCTTCATTTGTATATATTATTTACAGGTGTTAATTGTTCTTACACAAATGCTTATTGACCATCTAGTGACTAAACTGTCAACTGACGCCATAAACTACAGTTCATTCTGACCATGAAAACTATAGCATTAAGATTAAAGTAAAATATAACAAAATAAATGATTTTGGATAATATTATAATAAATAAATAAAATATTCTGTTCTGACTCCAATTCCTTAAAGTGTGAAATAAACAAATTTCACTGTCTCAAATGCAGGTATGTATTTATAGTTTTCCTCGTGGACAATGTAAAATTCTATTAATTGTCAATAACACATTTAAAAAATTGAGAAAAAGTGAATTTTTTTGAGGGGCAAGGGTAGTGGGTGAAGTGGAGTGTGACTTGATACCACATTTTTTAAGTGATAATTCAGATGAAAATTCAGAGATGCTCATGATTTTCAAGTCATCATAAGGGGGAAGGATAATTCTTTTATAACTGGGCAAAACATTATAAGAAATAAGAATGGTCATTGTTTACAGTTTCCGAAAAAAATGCTGCACACCATAATCACATTAGCGGTAAGTATCACACAACTTTTATTTAGAAAGCATTTGCCTCTTCTTTCTATAATAAATATGGAGATTGATATTAACAAGTAAAAAAATGAATTATATGGTGACCTAAGATTTTTTTTAGATAGCTAATTATAAAAAAGATCCTAGTAATATAATGTGAATGGCTGTAATGTAATGCAGGTAGTTTGATAATTTTCTTAATAAACTGGGAATAAATCAAAATGTTATGTAATAATTTACTGTAAAACAAAAGGGCACCTCTTGAAAATAAATGAACAATGCATTTTTGAGTCATCAATAATTACAAAAATAGGTTACAAGTTTTTAAGTTAGTAGAAACAGCCTCAATGATAAGTGGTGCAATAAAAATTTGACTTCTCAAACTTATAATAAGATATGGCTTCATAATAGACCACTAATGACACGCACTTGAAGCCTGGCATTTCAATAGAATCTATAAAATATTATCCAATCTTAATACCTACATAAAATATCAGTTTTAGTTATGATCTTCAGTAGCATGTAATTTATACACATTTTCTGTTTTTTAACCAAATCTGTTGTATACTATTTACAGGAGATCAAATACTACAATATCAATTAACTGCCTCTCTTATGACATATCGAGCAATGTATTTCACATGACATTGTGTCTATAAAGCTCAGAAAAAGAGTTAGGAGTTCAAATTTAATATATACATATAGTCAACATTTAAAATTGATAAATTGCTATATGGAACAGGATAGTAATCAAAAACAAAATGTAATAATTGTTTTAGATAATAGATAGAAACAAAAGTTATTTTCATGCTTTACAAGAGTTTTATATTTTTGATGAGTGGTGGAATAGCTTATATTTTACATAACTTCTTTAGGTAAGCATAAGGATTCCTTAAGCAACCAAACCCCAACTTATTAATACTTGCTAATTCAATATATATTCTGAGGATAGATAATATCTAGTTAAGTATATTTCTAGATATTCTCTCAGTTTCCTTAAGAAATATAGGTTGTTGCAACACAACACACACAGCATTATATAGGAATTATACTCTTGTAAAATGTTAAACAGCAGTAGTAAAAATGAAGCTGGCATAATTTAGTGGAATAGAAATATTTTGTAAATTACTTACCAAAAGTCTGCATTCATAGGCTGACCCATCCTCCATTTCCACTTTTGCGAGATTGGTTGATGAGCTGATTTGTGACATCTTTGGTGGCAACTGACAACCTTTAATTTTGGCTGAATAAATAACTTCTACATTTTTTGCAGTTTCACACAATTTATTTGTTACTGCAGCTAGGATAAGATCATTTTCTACTATATAAGCAATATCTTTGCTCAGGTAGTCATGATTGAATGTTATCATTGCATCTGAAGATGATTCCCAAACCTATACAAAATATAAATAACTAAAATTATTTTTTAGATTCTTTTAATACAATATTATATCACTTTTTGACATCTATATATAGACTTTTATAATTCTAAGACAATATCATTTGGGTGTTCCATTGCTTAATTGAAGAAGAAATCAGAAATGTTAAGAAAAAAATTGGGTTTCTAGTAGGGAAGAAAAAGTTAGACAGGCATTTAGAACAGAACACAACTATGTTTCCTTTCAGAGTATGAGGAGCATCAGCTCATAGGCTCAGATAAGTTTGCATAACATAATCCATAAATCTGTATGCAAGGTAATTGAAATATACAGTTGTAAATGGCCATGGCCAAAAGCTTCTGAAATAATACAGAATTGACACCTCAAAGTGGTTTTCTTTTATTTAATAATAACTCTTTTAAATAGCCAAATAAAAATTATTGTGAAGCCAAATTTAAGGTTGTCAAGATTATAAAAGGTAATCTATATTGTTCTGGAATATATGCAAAGTCAAAAACATGAAAAGCATTCTGGCACATGCAGTGTTGGTAACGAAAATTAAATCAACGACCTAATTATTCAGCTAAATAAAAAATATAATCAATTTAAAGATAAAAATTTTATACTCAGTAACCAAAATAGCACAATGTGTAGTTCCTTTCATTGGAACCTCATCAGTTGCTATAATAAATTATTTTATAAGTAATATAATTCAGTATATATAAACATATAAATTTTTGAATGTGCTGATCACACAAACATTGTGGCCAAAATGATTAGGCTGTGAAACTCATTTATTTTCAATGAAGCAGATTAATGCAACTATTGTATTAATATAAAATATTGTCACGCACATGATTAGTAATTCCTATTACATAAAAAGTCCAGAAGAAAGTAAAATTTAGATAGAAAAACAATGATTATAAAATTACATTCATATTAAATACTCAGAAAGAATAAATTAATTTATATTTTTGACATAAATTATAACAATTTTTCTTTAAACTCAGTAGATGTATAATTTGAGAAGATGCATTATTTTATTGATAGTCTGGAGGGAACAAAAATAAGTTGTCTTTGAAATGAGTATTATAGCACACAAATTAGTTTGTTACATGAATTGTTTTATAACTGTGAAATTTAAGACAAACTGTAAATAGTAGAAGAAAATGACACCTCCTTGACATTCCTAATTTTAAAAACTCATCATCCTTCAACTATTTAAATAAATATGATCATAAAAAGCTGTTTTGTAATGACAAGTTTTAAAAGTAAATATATAAAAATAATTTGCTAACCTGAATTTTCTTTACTGGTTTGCATCTTACTTCTTCTATTATTTTCCAAGCTCCAATTGAATCCAAAATATTTTTTGAGCCGATGTTCAGGGCAGATACACGATTACTATACTCAGGTTTAAAACTGTATTCCTTGTACGGACTTCCTTCTAAAAGCAAGATTTTTAAATTCCTACAGTGTTCCATTTGCCCTGCAATACAAGAAATGGAATAAAAATATTATGAACAGAAATATTATTGTACAAACACTCTAAAGCAATGAAAGGGAGGGGAGATGTTTACAATCAAGTTTTTCCAAGAATTGAATTGATAACAATTTGAGTCTTTATTTATGAATGTAAAGATAAAATATTATTTAATACACTTAATCTCACAGCCTGCTTTTTATTGGCTTAATACACGTGCACATAAACTGTTACAGCCGTAGATGACATGAGAAAAAATTTCTTAATAATCTAGTCTGCTTTAAACTATTTAACCCGTTATATAGCATATCAATTTATTTTTAAGAATTAGTGATATATCCAGGCATTGTTTCCCATGTAATAAAGATTGAGAGCCTGTCTTTCCTTTCACATACTATATACATCCCTCAATTTAAAATTGTTTCCCATGTAATAAAGAGTGAGAGCCTGTCTTTCCTTTCACCTACTATATATATCCCTCAATTTAAAATTTTCGCTATCACATATACAAAATATTGAACTGATGAGGAAAGACTTCTGAAGGACACTAACTAAAAGTACAAACAGAACCATTTTGAGGCACAAGGGGCTTGTTACTTTATTATTACAGGGTAGTAGGTAGGGTAGGGATAAAAGACGAAGACCAATTCTAGAATATGCTAACTGAATCAGAGTGAGCTGTAGTAGTTAAGCAGAGGTTAGAAGATTAGCATAGAAAACTGCATCAATGCAGACTGACTATCCCAATATTTCTTGTTGGGATCCCAACACCAAGAACAATTGAGTGTAAAAAAAATTAGTTTGCTAATTGTGTTAAAATAGAGGGGTTATTTAGGTATATGATTTACTCTCTTGTCTTTCCCTAACCTTCGTTTACTCTAATTACTATATATGTAAAACTAGGAAAACTTGCTCCTTATTAATGTTGTAGTCAAATACACTAATTGTATATAGAAAATTTGGTAATTCATCCTCATTTTTGTTTATATGAGCTGTTTTTCAAGCTAACCTTTTTTTTCTTCAATTTAATCTGATACATTATTCAGTTGAAAATTTCATTAAAACCTTTACAGTCACCCTTTATATTAAGAAATATTTATTGGGAACTTTTGACAACTAACAAGCCATAGTATCCCTTCTATTGTATTTAAAAGTTTTACAAATTAATTAGTTAACTTAATCCGTACAGTGTACTTCACAGGAGTCAATTTGAATAGACGATGTGTTATAGAGCTTGCAAAAGTATTTACCTACTAAGAAGTATGCTGTACAGAAAAAGTTAACTTATTATTATATAAGATTATAACTTGTTAGTTGCTGAAAGCTTCCATTAAGTACATTTCATAATTTTCAACTGTCAACATTCAACAGTGAAGCAATCCAACAGACAGATGATTCAATCAAAGTCTACACCAATCAATCACGCTTTTCCAGCAGACAAATGCAGTGTTACTTTAGTGGACTGTGTTTTAAAAAAAATCTGTGATAATTGAATAATCTCAGTTATATGCTCCATGTGACTATTTAGATTATCAAAGATTTTCCTGGTGTATATTCTGGATAACAGTTCTCGGGTTTCCACCCAACCAAAGAACTATTTATCCAATATTTAGATTATTAATGTAATGATATGTATATTTTAACAGGAATGCAAAGATAATGCAACCTCTTGTGAAATTAAAATGTCTATTGATGTGATGATGTACTAATATCAGTCTCCAAACCTGGTCATTATTATGCCAATAAAATGTCCTATTTATCTGAGTTGCATCACACAGACATGTAATGTTAGATTTACCTAATTGAAATAATTTTAAAATTCTAATTTTTCAAGGTTCAATTATGTGGTCACATACAGTAAGCTTAGTTTTACTGTTAAGTGGCAATGAATGTCGTGATATTAGTTACGAAATTAAGTCTGAGTAGACTAGAAAATACTTGACAATTTCATGTTAAACTGTGTTATAGTAAGCTTTGTTTCAGTTTGACTTTCGGAAATAATCAGGTATGGAAATATTGCTTCTGTCAACCCTATAAAATCTTCTTCCTAACCTAGTTTGCATGCCAGAGCAGTTCCAACCATTCCTCCTCCAGCAATAATTATGTCATAAATCGTTTCTTTATTTGTATTAGTCATAGTAAGTTCAGATCTGAACAGACTTGAATTGATGATTCTACGACCGGTCCGAAGACCGAACATAATCTTCCCAGACATTTTTAAATAGTGCTTTAAACCAGAGATACTGCAAATACAAGTGGGCTCAAAGATATGTGAAGATAACAAGTAGTGCTATAACCAAAGAGATATATAAACATCATAGAGAGGCTACGAGGACGTTACAGCGCCCTGGGTGGCAGCAACTAACAACAGGGACAATCAAAATGTCTACGGTCAAGAACTTTGACCGTATGTACTGTGTTAAATGACTGAGGTTGAAAAATCGTGTATTTTTATGATTAAAATATATTGTTTTTCATCCGAAATCATGCCAAATGTGTGTTCAACGTACAATTGTACTAATCGTAGTTCAAAAACAACTGGAATATCGTATTTTAAGTAAATATCATCATATTTTCACTTTTGAAAGCACGTGTTTGTAACTTCGATATTTACCAAATTTCTGATCTTCGTGGTGCTCTAGAAGTCAAGCCAGCTCTCTTTTTATGAAAGTAGTTCTCTGTACTGTAATTAATGAATGTGTTTTATTTCGTTTAACCTTGATCCCTATCAACTTTCAACTATATTTAATGTCAGTCTAGATGCATTTAGATGTTACTTGTACAACGTACAATTGTATGATTGTAAAAAAATTAAAATTTTAGATATTGGGTGTAATCTTTATTATAGACTGATGAGCGAGATGCTTCATATCTCATCTAATAATTCGGCATTAATATCAGAAATGACTGATTTAAAACAAAAATTATAAATTAACTATTATAAAGTTTCCTGTTCATTAACTGTCAATGTTTACATGTTGTATTTAGCATTGAGATGATGTTAATGAGCCCTATCCGTGTTAACTTTAATTTCGGCACTTTCCTTGTGTGACAACAGAAATAATTTACAATTTTTAATTGATGTGTTATATATATTATATGTAATGAAACACTTTCTAGCTGGTTTCCGCTCATTTGTAACTTTAATACATATGTATATATAGTTTTTAAATATTGATTTACGAGATACGCTTCCTGCACGTATTCGTAAGTCCACCTCAATTCAATGCCAGCAGACGACAGGACACGCCCACCTTTCCTTTCAAAAAATGGCGCCTGAGCCTTAAATTTGCTTCAAATATGGCGGCGCCTTGTCCAGTCTATGTTGTTTATATATGTCTTTGGCTATAACAAACTACCATAATCTACGTCTCATTTATGTGCTTTTATATAATTCTCAAACATAAAATCGGTAGGTATAAGGAATCAGAAAGTTTGGTTCCGAATATAGAAGGATTTCTATCTCAAAATTTCATCCATAATTAACAATAAAATATATGAAGACGCCTGTTTCGTTTAAACTTACTAATTAACGAATAAAGTAGCCAAAAACAGAAACAGTAGGTGATCAAAATAAATGCCACTTAACGTCTCGGTAAACTTTGTTGCTTATTTACATAAGCGTTGCGTTTACCACCTAGTTACTTTAAAAGACACCTTTTGTGGACAAATGTTTCATTCAGGCTGGGGAAAAATAAGAACAGGGGTCCCTCAGTGTTCCATTTAAGGTGCTTCGCTATTATTAATCTATATAAATGATTTACCTAAGCCATAAATTCTTCCTCTTTGTAAATGATACGGAGCAAGCAAAATGGTCCGGAAAATGCTGCCAATTATTCACTAACGCAAGTGCGTCACTGGTTTCGGTTAATGACTTGTTAGTCAATTGTGTTGACTCAATTCGTGCAGTTTCAGACAAGCAATGCTACATTGACCTCTGTTAATACTAGCAAAAAAACAATTGTGAAATAAGTGAAGTTGAATGAACAAAATTTCTAAGTATATCTGATGACAATAAATAAGAAATATCACACTAATATTCTCCTAAGAAAACTAGGCTCGGCAACCTTTGCTGATGGAATTATGTCAAGTTATAGGGACCCGAACATATTAGTTCATTCGGCATACTTTCACTCTATAATGGCATATGGTATATTATTCTGGGGTAATGCATCAGGGTAAGACAAAATTTTTAATCTACAGAATTAAGAAATCATAACAATTTATGTAACAATCTCTGACTGGTTCCATATTTAAAGTTCTTCTTCTCTACGGGACAATGGAATATGATTTAATACCATTCTTTGCCTAGTAAATTATCTATTTTTTTAAGTTAAAATTATAATAATTATGAACAATTTACTAACGCGCCAGAGTGTTAGAATTTTAGTAGATAAAATATTAGTTTTATCTCTTCATCATATTCTACAGCCGCACTTATTGTTTGGTATAGTATTATAAGAAAATACAACAAGAGTTGCTAGACCATTTTAAAATGAATTGACTTTTTTATTTCTTTTCAATTCACATTCATTCTTTTATAAACAGAAAACATACTTCTTGGAGATAAATTTAATTTAATTTAGAAAATAACATACTTTAAATAATCACCATTTTGGTCTGCACACTGACCCGCTCTTTTTAGGGAGTGAACCATCACCTGTCTTAATGTTACTTGTTTTATATTTTCAATTTCTTCAGGAATGTTGGCCTTCAGTTGCTGAATAATTAAAATAAAATAAAATTTATTAATTGCGAAAATTTATTTTAAATGGTGTAGTGACTTTTAGACTCCCTGTTTACCTTGGACAGTTGGAAATTCCAGCAAGCGGAGAATAAGAGCGCTACTATAATATACCACAGAAGATTATTGAATATAACTTATTTGGAAATTTTGAAGGAATTTTAGGAAACGAGTCAATGGAGAGTACTTACAAGAAGGTGATGCAAGTTAGTGGGGTAAATATTTCTAGGAAACACTATGGTAGAAAGTGCTGCAGTTGTTAGGACTAACAGAAGGCGACAGTTATCTTATAAAATAATAATGAAAATAATTGGATGTCATAACCACACTTTGTGATAAACATTTATTTTTCATAGAATGACAGGGAAAACCATCAAAACGCGGAGATGTTTTAATGGATCACGTATTTTCACGAAAATAATGCATTTTTCTCTTTGGATATTATAGGAATCATTCGCCCTAACAGGCTCCTGTGGTGAACCATGTCTACTCTACTGGTACCCGTATCGTATGAGCCCAATTCTCGTAACCCCTATGTATGTAACCCTAGAAACTTGAGAAGTGTTTCGGCAAGTGGGTGAGTCGGTTTTATTTCAAGCTCTTGCTTCGATATGGAGAAATGTATGAACGAGATGGAGTAAGTTTTACGGAAGTACTGTAGTGCTGAGGGCAAATCCCAAATCAGCCAGGCTTCACTTGAGGGACATTGGTTACAATACGCACCGAGGGAATATTTCTGAACAATTTTCCCTCCCTAACATAAAAGGATTTATTTCTGTATCATTCCTCATCTATTTTTATGTTATCGTTGACTTCGTCGAATGTAAATACCAGTTTGTTTTGAATTTGAAAGCAAAATACCAAGATGGCGTATCCGTATAGTAATCGGACAAAACACCACCGTACCATTCACAAAATGAGCACCAAAGTGAAAGCAGATACACGTTTTATAAGTAACATAGATAAATGTTCAGCAAAACCTGCGTTGTAGCACTATTTCTGAAAGTACAATTACATTTTTAAAAGGAAACACAGTAATTAATCTGAACTAAATTATATTTCAATTAATTATGTAGTTTATCGAAATAGAAAATTACTATAAATACCAAGTTATGAAACTTGTAATCACTATTAATGTGTTAACTTAAAAAATTGTCAAAGGAGATATTAGAGGTTTTGTAAATTTGCCTGGAACTTTTTGTAGATCCGAAAAAGATCTATTTTTCTATCATTTGATGAGATTGGTGCAGTATCTGTGCTCATAATTCTAATATAACTACAAAATATTAACACCATTTATGAAATTAATATAAAGAAGACTTTATGATACATAGTGCAAGTTGTCAACTCGACGCTGGGAAACATTTTAGAAATGTTTATGGGGAATACATTCTGAAAACAAAATTGCTTATAATTAAAATTCAACTGATTATATAAGAGATTAATTGATCGTTTTCCAATGAAAATAGTACTTCTAAAAGCTATAAAATTCACAAATTATTTACACCATTTTCTCTAACACGAATATAACATTTTTTTTATCTCAAGTATTCGGTAGAAATAAAAAAACACCTTTTATTAATGACAACAATTGATGTACAGAGCAATTTCCCCTCTGTTGAGTCTGAAGGAATACCCGAAAAACGGGATGGGCATACTATATTTGTTCATTAATACGTTTTTTCGCCATTAACAGGTTTCCTATTATAAAATCTCAGCTGGTTAGGCAAATCTTTAATTTGCAGGAACATGTCTCCATCCTTGTGATATTAATTCTATTATTCCTTCATTACGAATATTAGGAAATCACTATTAAAAATGTTCATGTTGAGTATGGCGTTATATGGGTATAAATATGGAATATAGGAGTTCCAGACAGAAAAATAATAGAAGCATTTAAAATGTGGTGCTATAGGAGAATGAGATGGGTGAATAGGGTAACTAACCAGGGCGTTCTATGTAGAATAAGAGAGTACAATATGGAGGCCACGTTTTAATACATGAGGGTCTTGTAAAATTAGCATTTGAGGGAAGTGAACCATAGGGGGAGTCCAAGGAATACGCTGAACAGTTTTGGGTGGATGTGGTAGTTATGTATGAATGAAATGGCTTGTGTAGGATAGGTTAGCATGGAGCAGTCTTAGCACTGATTACCACACAACAACAACAATACACATTCGTTCAGGCAATATTTATAATGCCCGTATAACCATCAATGCTGTAAATGTTGCCATGTTTACTTATAAATATTATTCTATTTGTCAATATATTAATTTTCCTTAAAGTATATTTAATTATAAGAATACTCTCTTGACAGGAAGGATCTATCGAAACTTTTTAGAATTAGAGGTTATGAACAACTAAGGACTGACAACGTTTTTGAAAGTCTAATTTGTCAAGTGGCGTAAGCAATGAAAGATGGCCGCTATTTTAATCTGGTCCTCTTTCTCCCCTATTCGTAGTTTCATACATATATAAATCTGATAATACAAAATCATACAACGTTGACTAGTTTTCTCTGGTTATATACAACATGTTATCTATGATTGAAGGTGACTAAATCAGAACACAGAAACCTGATGAGAGCTGAAAATGAGGAAGGCTCAATCATGGAATTTCAAAAACAACAGCATCTTTGTCATAGTTCATGCTAAACAACCCTCCGATAATTGGTTGCACTTTATATACTTTTTTCTAACTACCACGCTATCAAGACGTTCGAAAACACGTCCTTTGTCCTTTGTTCACCCTCTAGATCGCAAAAGTCGTAATGAAATTCTTAATTCGTTTCCATAGCAACCGTTTCCTTGTTTCACGGCGGCGTTATGCGCACAGTGTCAACAGTTCAATTACAATGTAACGATTGTAGACCGCATCAGTACTTTTTTGCTAATCGTTCAGGGGTGCGTTACGACTGTTACTTGTGTCGGATTATTCTTTGTTATAAACAATGTCGAACCACAACTGTGCAGTTTTTAACAATTCATGTTTGAAAGTGCCTTTGAATCCGTCAAACCGTTTCCCTTCGCCATCTTATGAAAGGAAAGTGGAATCATCCAACATAAAACTGGATAATAAGACGAACAAACACCGATTGCAAAGAAGCATTCAGTTCAATAGCGCAAACGTGAGGCCGAGACCCCAGTCTTGGTCCCCTTCTGCTGGTGTTAATAAAAAAAGTATCACAAAGTTTGTTAGGGTCAAGGATTCTGATATGAGTCCCAGGAGTTCAGAAAATGGTGGCAACAGCAAAGAATACTTTAGTTCTCTACTCAACTTCTATGAAAGTATTCCAGATTACGGAGATGTTAATCATCTTTCAGACTCCGAATTTTACTCCAAACTACAAGGTTTAAAGGAGAGGCGGATGCTATATGCCAAATCAGCAGACACCTATGGAGGTGTGGTTAATACAGACCCAAACAAACTTTCTGAAGACAAAGACATTTCATCAAACTTGTCTGTTAATGATATAAATCCCAATATCAAAAGAAATAAAGGAAAGGACAAAAATAAAAGAAGAACAAATTATGAGAATGGGAAAGGGTATGAGTCTTCAAATTGGGAGAAATGTAGTTATAAGAATGACTCTCAAACAGCATCTGAAACTGGTACTGCAACACCATGCTACATCGTGGAATCGCCTGCCGTTCACTCAGACAACACAGAGCTAGTAAATTTCAACAATTATTCAAAAGATTTTGAGAACATTCAAACAAAGAAAGAATTTTCTGAACAGAATGTTACAAAAAAGAATTATTTTTCTTCTGAACTTGAGACTTATAATATCAAAAATAAAAAAAGGAATAGTATTACAAATAAAAGGAGAGACATTCATTCAGCACCTCTAGTAAAACCAAGAAACTTTGTGACTGAAAGCTCTAACTCCATTGTAGAGAGTTTTTATGATGGTTTAAGCTTGGAAGATTTTTGCACAAAATCTGAATACTCATCTGATTCCAATAGTGTATTTGATGATATCTTGATGGCTTGTAGTTTACCAAGCAGTCCTGTTATGAAAATGAATAAAAATGTAATGTGGAGGGAACCAAAAATAACTGTACCAAAGCCATTTAATATGACTCTGAGGTAATTTTTTTTATGAATTCCTGAGCTAATTTAAGACTTTATTTTTAAATTAATCAATACAATATAGTGTAGTTACATATGAATGTATGTGGTGGTTAAGTTTTGAAACCTAAACGTAAATTTAAAGAAGCAATGAACATTACTATCCAGGTCATAAATAAATTAATATACATAGTATGGAATTTTAAACCTAATCTTTGTGTGGAATATACCATGAAGAATGAGCTATGTTTCTTTGCATTCTTGTAATTCAGAGTTGGTATGGTATAACTGGAACTGATAAATGTTTTTTAATTTGATGGGTATTTGATAATTATCATGTTCATATAAATTAAATGGACTAGACTTAGTAGTACTTTAACAGTAAATATATTAAATAAAAGTAGAGGGACATAATTACTAATTATATTTACTACTTCAATAACTGTGTCTCATATCACACCCACTATTGAATTTTGACAACAATGATTGAATATTTATATTTATTGCCTGCATTGCAGCGAATCTGCTACAAGTGATAAATTCAGTTATTAAAGAGGAAGAGAGACTAAGTAAAACTAGCTAGTCTATGCTTGTAATTTCTCTAGTTATTTCTTAACTTTCTTTTTATGTGAGTTTCCTGGATGCTCTTAGTCAGCACTATGATTTTTCGATTTTCTTAACTGACTGTGAATTTGTTAAGCCAATTAAATGTGCTCATAAGATGACAATGAAATGATTTATATTTACCTAATAATTTTAAACATTTTTTAAAAGTCTCAAATAACTGCATTTTTTTTTAATTTCAAAAAGAAAGTGTGGAACATGATAATGGTCAAATCATGAAATTAAAATTTACACTGATGTACTGTTCTCATTTATTAATTAAGTTAATCTCATTTAACAGAGAAGAAGAAGATAAGCGTTTGAAATCTATTAAATGTGTTATGTATTCTAAACAAGAATCAGAAGAAGACCTCAAAAGTTTCAAAGCCAACCCTGTTCCAATCAATACCCAGCTTCCATTATACGAAAAACTTGTGGAACAGCAAGACAGAAGGTATACAAAAATTGGTATATTATACCGTTGTAAATATTCTCTATTTACTGTAGTCTATAAATGTCATGTCTTTATATATTTCAAGAATACTTATATGACAGGAAATAAATATGAAATTTGCAGCCCACAAATGGAGATAACTTTTAAATTTTTTATTTAGGAATACTAATTCTTAACACTGACTTTTTAAATGTTTTAACTCCTCCATAGCTCTGACAACAATTGTCATAGTATCTGCAGAGTAGTTTTTTAAGGCTAGACAAGAAAGGTTTAGATATGAAAAATAATGAAACTAGACGTGCCATATTTAGTACAAGTTATTTCTGAAAAATCAACAAAAAGTAATGTTTTATATATGCTCTTATGATTTGGGTGTGGATTACCAAACAATAATTAGAGAAATGTGACACTGAATTGATAACATCAGGTATCAACAGAACAGATTTTCCATCACCAGTAATTGTATAACTTTTGTACCCTCATTTTCTGTATTAATTAAAATTATTAATAAACCTGCCATAATAAAATTGTTGCATGTGCATTAAAAATTAAACTAAATATATAAACTGTGTTGTCTTTAACTCATGGCTACTAATTGGAATGGTCCATCAGGCATGTTTAATCAGTTCTTTTTCAATAACTAATCATAGTGTTAGATTGCTTTTGTTGGCCTCAAATTGTTAATGAGAGTATTATGCTTGCATTTGCAATTCTGCAAATAAAGAAATGTGCTTGACTTATCCGGATTAAAATATTTGTATTGTTTCTGTGGCAGAAGATTCCTAAAAAGTTATTTTTGGAATGATTTTGTTTATTAAAAATTTAATTTAATAAAAAATAAATAACCGTTCTTATCTCATCAAAAAAATCATTAATTTAACATTCCATAAACACTAGAAAAATAAAGAATTTAGTTTGTTCTAAGAAAATCTAAATTGTAGTGAAACTACTTTAAATAGGCTGACAGTCCATTCATTTTTAAACTCTAAGAAATAATTTTGTGTAGAATCAGTCCTAAAATTTAATATGCCGATATTTTTATGTTAGTTATTTTGTATTTTTAATTTACTGAAATAGTTGGTTTAATTTGTTTTTCTTATAGAATTTAATCTTTTATTTAAATTATGTTTTAGTATATTTAGTGTCTTAATATGAATTAAATACATTTTTTAAATTTATTTGTTGAAAAATTATCTTTATATTTGGTTCTTTAAAGTATTTCAGAATTTATCATCCATGCTAAATCATTATATTGTTAAATTCAATTTTTAAGTTCACTTTTGATACACAGAAGTTCACATTCTTTGGACACCTGGACTTTGCTTGGTAAGTATAAGCATACATTTTTGCTGAATATATAAAAATTGTGGTGCTGGGTAGTTGTATTTTTCTTCCTACATGAGTTGTGACATATTCTTAGTTCTCTGTTATGCCATATGAGACACTCGAAGAAAGTGTGAGAACTATGATTCTATTGTTTCGCAGTCTTAGTTACTTAAGCATACTTTAGAGAGTTAGAGTTGTGGCTTAACCTATGCATGAATTGAATACAATTTAGGTAACACATATCATCACAGTTTCTTTTTTATTTTTAGAAGTGGTCTGCTACTATTGGCCAATAGAAGTATCAATTTTAAGAGGAAAATGGGGAGGGTGAATCTGTTATTTGATTTTAAGCCATGAATTGCCAAGTGATTTATGAAATTTGGAGTGGTAAATTGTCAAATAAGCTAGAATGACTTAAAACAAGGCCTGCTCACAATTATGTTTTGAACAACAATAAATAGTTGTTATTATACTAGAAGTGTGTGGGGTAAGAATAGAAGAGGGAGTCTAAGGATAGAAACAGCTAAGCAGATTAGGGAGACTTTGGGATGTGGTAGCTATGTAGAAATGAAAAGACTTGCACAGGATAGGTTAGCATGGTTGCATCAGGCCACAACAACAACATACTCGAACAAAAGAGTGATAGATTATATCTCAGCATTAATGTGAAATACACCACTTGAAACACAGTAACAATGTGTAGTATCATTACTATTGTAGTAGTTTATGATAGTTTGTATATGTGGTTTGTTTGTAAACTATAACAAAGGAAATAAAACAGAATTTTATGTCAATTAAGAGACACTGGTAATAATGCGTAATGAAATCAATATGCATGCTAATTGTAGTTGTGCAACCAGAAGATCCCATCATTTAAGTAAAATTATTTGTTGAGATATATTTATATTATTTCCACTTTTCCATAACTCATACTTCTTTCTTCCTGGCTTTACTATCACGCATGAGGTTTTGGACAGTAAAGTGTGAATCAATCTGAAATAATTACAAGGGACACGATTATCAGGTTAAACACTTGGAAATGTTCTTATGGGCACTACCAAGGACCAACTTAATTTCAAATACATACCATGTGGCATATGAAGTGTATCATGTCTGATTTTAAAGATTGGTGTTGATGCATTTGTTTTTATTATGTGAGTATGCATTTCATGATAGGGCAGGAACCAGAGTTTATGAATCTGTAATATTGTACGAAAGCGAACCTATTAATGCTATCTTTAGAATAGAAACTATTTTCTCTTATAATACATGTCATATTGTAGTAAATGTTCAGATGTAGATTGAGCCATATGAATTAAATCTGCTAAATACTTGTTGTTTTTTTCACCCAATTTTTAATAAGAAAATGAAATTCTGCCAAAAGTTAACCATTTTGTTTTGAATATAAATTAAATGGCAGATTATAGCAAAAGACTTCAATAGATTAAATTTTAATCATGACTCACATAAATAGTGTCACATAGCTTGAAACTTCATTCAAATTTGTTACATAGTTTCATCAACTGGGAATATTGTGTTGAGTTGAATTATGACCTGTTATGTGTTTGATGTGACATCTTCCATCTCTTATTACCTGTCAAGAAAATAAATTGAAATGTCTTGCAATATGAAATAAGTCGGTTCTCATGATGCATTATTTTTTAATACATTTGACTTTTTTCATATACCAATAACATTTGAATTTGAAAGGCATTAGAGCTTGGAAAGTAAACATAATTTTATTTTTAGAAAGTGTATGACTCGTTATAGTTAATGTTTCCTATTGATTATATAAATTTTTGTTCCTTGGTTAACAGGAGAAAAAGGATTCATGAGGAATGTATTGCTAATATAAAATCTCAAATGAGGCCATTTAGTTTTTTGAAAAGAGAAGAGGAAATGAAGAAACTCAATCTTTATCACTCTACTCCAGAACTACGAATTATGGAGACTAATCCAAAACCTTTCCGTGCCAAACCTGTCCCTAAAAATTTATTTGGAAGCCATGTATATCAAAAAATGAGAGAAGATGAATTTTATAGGTATGTATATTAATTTGAATGTTTTTTTTCTGATACTAATATATTCTAGCATTTCATCAATAAATAATTACAAATAATTACAATTTTTCATTTTATAAAATAATTATTTCAGCATTCTGTAGGGTTCAGTATGTATTTTCATATATTATTACTTATTTATCATAAAACCTGTTTTTAATTTATTTTACAGTAGATATAATAAATGGAAATTTCTAATATTTGGTGTAAATGATGCAAAGTAATATTTAATGTGCAGTAGTTTTATCTACATTAATAATTTACTTTTAAGATCTTTAAAAAGGAAAATTAGGGCTGAAGAGTTATTAAGATCATCTTCTCTTCCGCCTTCTATGGCTGCCCGAGAACAACTGGCAAAAGATTTAGAGCACTTGAAACATTTATCAAAAAAAATTTTGGAAGCACCAAAACCTGAGAAAAAAAATAAAAGAAAACATTACAAAATTCCCGATTATAAACGTTCACATGATAAAATAATGAGAGAACTGGAAGCTAGATTTTATGAAAACATCACTACAAGCCCAATGGAATTTAGTTTTAAGACTTCTGACATTTCTGGTAGGAAGGTAAGTAAATAATTCCCATAGTAGAAGAGCTACTAATTACATTTAATGAGCATGTACAATCAGAGAAACTTAAAATTTTTGTTTGGTTAAGTTTATGTATGATGTATTGATTATTATTTGTGTTACAGTCAAAGACTAATACTTCAGCTTCAGATATTCTAAGTAATTCTCCATATCCTGAAGATTCCTTGATCAGTAAAGAAAAAAAACGTCCTCGCTCTGCTTTAAGCATAACTATTAACAGGAATAATTTAGCAGCAATTCTACGGATACAGTCAGCTAGGTATATGTTTATTTTTCACTTCAAAGCAAAACATTTTGTAGGAAAAAATTATTTACTCCTGAAGAATTTTTCCTTGCTTTTATGATAAACTTATTTCTTCATAAATTATTTGCGTAATTAGTAAGTGAAAATTGTCAGAATACTTTTAATAGAAGTTGTAGTGTATTACTATATGGTGAATATTTTTCCAATTATATTTTCCTTAAAAGGGAACATAACAGAATTAAACTAAACAATTGAAAGTCTCTTTTAATGTTGGGTCTTATAAAAATGGGTGTGTGTACTTTAATTACAATAATAAATTGAAAGAGTTATTATCACATTGTTTATGAAGATTTAGAAGATATTATTGATATATATTCTTTTTATAGGATGCAATATTTTTTTTTATATAAATTGTAGGCAACGCTTAGAACATGAAATAGCATTGAAACAAGAAGAAATCCAGAAAAGAGAAGAAGCAAGACTGAAACAACGTTTGACTCGCCGTAAGCCAGCTTGGAAATCTTTAAATTACAGTGTGTCTGAGGACCTTGAACTGAGAATTCAGTCACGCAGAGAAGAGGAGCGAATAAGAAGAGAAGAATTCTTGCAGGATATGGAAATGATGTTAGATCGTGTGGAACAAATTCCCACGCTGTTTGAAAGGCAATCATATTTTGTAAGTTAAATATATTTTTAATTTTAGATTCTTTTTAAAGTTGTAGCTAGCTAACTTCTTGTATTAGATAATTTAATTTACAATAATTAATTTTAATACTTGTCACTCCATTCACAAAATTCTGTTGCCTTTGTATTTATTTGGGGCATTTTTCTTCCAGATGCAAAAAAAGTCAAATTTGAGGAAGCATTCTGCTTGCCGAAAGGGGCCAAGAATGAGTGGACTCAGTGTTTCAGTTCAAAATATTCCTGATGTTTGCTCTGAGAGAGGAGATCTTAGTCCTAGTATGTTTTCTGAAGATAAGAGCTCAAAAAGTGGCCTAAAAGTTTCAATCAATGAAAATGCACAGACAATAGAATGTGAAAGTGACTATGAAGATGAAAGTGAATGCCAGTTAGGAGAAAAAGGTGTTAAAATAGAGGAAATAATTGAAGACAAGAACGTTGAAGTAGATAGTGAAGAAAAGAACATAAATTCTGAAAATGACAACCATATACAGGAGCCGAGAGGCCAATCAGAATCAGAATACAGTGAAAGTTTTCAAGAGGATCTCAATGAAGATAGGAGCTTAGAAAGTAAACAAGATAGTATGTGAAACTTATTACAGAAGTGAAAAGAAAACAAGAAAGATTTACATGTCCACAGAATCAAGAAACAAAATAGTCTTCAGAATTATTGTATCACTTTTCAAACATGTTTAAACATTTACACAATTTTGTAATAATGTGAATTATAATTAATATTTGTATGAATTATAAATGTGTTAATATACAAATTTATGA
This sequence comes from Eucriotettix oculatus, assembly GCA_034510155.1. NCBI lineage: Eukaryota > Metazoa > Arthropoda > Insecta > Orthoptera > Tetrigidae > Eucriotettix > Eucriotettix oculatus. The sequence continues at coordinate 192,445,853 of CM067377.1, read as the reverse complement.
CAATCTAATTGATTCAATAATTAATAATTTAATAAAATTACCAAGCATATAAATAATTTACACTGGAGAAAATGGATTTCAATTTAAATTTTCAACTGAATATTTTGTATCTTTCGTTTCTTGAAGCCATTCTATTACTGACAAAGTAAATTTTTTTGAAAAAAAAAGTCATTATGAGGAGAGGTATGAATTATTTTGGTAGATGAAGGAATGTATGTTTGTATTTTTGACAGTTTTGGTTAGAAATGTGCTTATGGAGAAGGCTTTTAGTTTCACCATTGTAAAGTGTAGAACAGATTCTGCAATTTATCTGCTAATTCATGTGTGGGGAGAGGCTGGTCAGCTTTCATTGATTTTGTAGGTGTGAAAGATTCTGGAGGATTGCATCAAAGTAATTTTTGAGTTCTGAGGGTATTTTTTATTTGCAGAGGCATTGATGTTTGAGTTGTCACAACATCTAGACATTTTGTTATGAATACATTATTTTGCTTCCTAGCCTGTGGATGCCAACTATAAATTTAAGGTAGCTCTCTCTCTCTCTATTTCTGATTCAAATGAGTTAGATAAGATCTTTGAGTGAAGAAGCAATATCATGGTTGTTCAGGATTGTTTGCAAAATCTACAAAACAGGAAAAATACCAGAAGATTTTAGGAAAAACATATTTATCTGTATATCGAAGAAGACTGGGACTGATAGATTTGAACAGCACAGGACAATTAGTCATGTAACCCATGCATGAAAAATATTAATGAAAATAGTATATAGGAGGATGGATCATCAAATAGAATGTGAATTAGGAGAAGATCAGTTTGGTTTCAGGAAGAATGTAGAGATAAGAGAGACAATATTGCTCTAGATCTAACTTTAAAGGACAGGATAAGAAAAAACAGACCTATGTTTATGGAATTTGTAGATTTAAAAAAATTGTTTGATAATGTCAACTGGATTTTGAAGATAACAAGATTAAAATATTGTTTAAGAACAATTATAAATAACCTCTACAAATGGCAGTGAGCGGTTATTAGAATTGAAGGGTAAGAAAAGCAGAGATCGAGAAAGGAGTAAGAAGGATGCAGTCTATCACCCATGCTCTTTAACTTGTATATAGAATAGGCAATGAAGAAAGTTAAAAAGGAATATGGAAAGGGAATCATACTGCAAGGAAAAGAAATAAAAACTACATGGTTTGATGCTCTTATTGTGGTATTAGAGAAGTCAGAAGGGAACCATACTAAATGGTGTGAACATTGTCCTGGAAGAAGATTACAACATGAGGATTAATACAGTGAAAACTGAGGTTATGGAGTGTAGTAAGGGAAATAGGGGAATAACAAAGGCTATTAAGTTGTGAAGGGATATTTTGAAGGAAGTTGAGGAATTTTGCTACTTGGGAAGCATAATAACTAGGGATGGTAGAAGTATAGTAGACAAAAGAGTAGGATAGCATAGGCAAGGAAGGGTATCACAGAAAGAGTAATTTATTTTTGACTAATATTAAGACATCATTATATTAGTTAAATCAGCCTCTTTGTCAGTTTCTATTTTAATTTAAATATTAAACATGACAACATTTCGTCTCTCATTTGAGACTTATTCAAGTAAAAATTTAATTGTACATGAAACCTCACTCTATGACTTATTCAATTAGGAAATTATTATTAAAATTTTTTGGATTGAGTGTAACTAACCAGGAAGTTCTAAGCAGAATAGAGGAAGAGAGAACAATTTTGAGGACTTTGACCAAGAGAAGGGATCAATTAATAGACAACATTTTGAGACATGAGGGTCTTGTAAAATTAGCATTAGATGGGAATGTGTTGGGTGAGAACAGAAGAGGGAGGCCATGGATGGAATATGCTAAGCAGGATAGGTTAGCAAGTATGGTTGCATCAGACCAGTCTTAGCACTGATTACCACCAGATCAACAAATGAGGTAGTAGTTTTATTGTTTTTCACTAATGGTACACATTGTGTCCTGAAAGCATATTCTTCTCCTCACAAGAATACTTTTTATATAAAAAGAGGTGTTAATTAGATAAATGTTTTATTGAAAAATATAGTATTAAATATTACAAACAAATAATTAAAATTTAATTACAATACTACACACTTTTATAAAAATTGTCATTTTGGTTATTTCTACAAAAAATAGTCACTGTGCTCTATGGCTCAACATTATTCAGAATCCAATCCAAATATCCATCAACTTTTGTGTAAACACTAGGAGCCTCATTAAAGCCACATTTTCCACTTCCAAATGAAACAATACCTGCTTGATATGTTACATTATCATTGTACATGAGTGGTCCACCACTATCACCTTTACAGACATCAGTTCGAAACCCTTCAGCACACAGTTGATGTTTTTCAGATAGAGGTTGGACATAGTCAACCTGCAGTTGGGAACATCGATCAATTGAAGTAAAATTGACTTTGGAAAACTGTAAGATATTGCTTGCCACTTTATCATCTGCAAGAGTAAAAGTAAACATAACTGTAATAAATAAATAAAAATATCACCACATACATCTATTATTAAACATAACTGTGATAGAATCCAATTACTTCATATTAGAATTTAAAGTTAACAAGATGTAATGTACAAATAGTTGTTTATTGTTAAGTAGAGTCCTGCTTGTCCAACATAAGAATACTGTAAGTGTAAATTTGTGTATATTTAATTTGTAGTGTTATCAAAACATGTAAAATGCATATAATTTGACTGAAATGAATCACTCATTTCAATTTATTAGTAAAAAAAGAATCCCTTGACACTTTCCACACCTTTCATACATGACATATTTCAAGGACCTACAGAAAAATGCTATCTGTATTGATGTGACATTATTAGTTAAATATGAAGGAATTAAAATAGTTGAAATTAAATGAGGAGATCATGGAGGACTTTCCAAAAACTTTTGGATGGTTCATTAAAGTTAGAGAAATGCTGGGAGAAGTATGTTGAACTGAAAGGAAACAATGTTGACACATGAAAATGTTATTTTGATGTGTAAGTACTTATGGATCTACCTTCAATCTTTTTTTAAGTTTCTAGATTATCTATAATAATTTTATTTTAAACATACAAACCTGCATTCAACTTTCCCCACCCTGCAATAGTAAAATTATTTCCTTTAATCTCACCATTGAATGGTATACATATTGGCTTTATGTGACCTGTAAAAATATTGTAAATGGTATATCAACATGCAAATTTTCTAATTATAAATAATAGTTACTTATGCTGCCAGAATTAATGAAATTTAGAAGTAAAATGATAATTAATAAGCATGTCAACAAGAGAGAAACTTTTGTTCCTAATATATTTCATAAGACATTATTATAAACTATGCTAATGGTTAAATTCTGGATCAATGTTTGTATAACTGTATAAACTTTTAATATTATTGTTTTTATTGCAGCTGCACTGCACATTGAAGATGTGTGATTTTCTTGGACTGTTAGGCCAATAACATTTTGTCTACATTGCTTTCCATTTTTAACCTTTTTTTGGTTACCACTTTCGAGTTATTTTTAACATTGTTTTACACTCAATTTAATTTTATATAAATATCTCACAGTCATTGACAAATTTAAACAATATTCTTGCTCATTGTTTTCCCTTGAAAACTAAAATAATAATGATTGCACACAGACAAAACATAAAAACTGGGTATTAGAGTATAATATAGTAATATCAGTGGTTACCTTTAAATTGAATTGGTTTAGTAACCCTAATTAAAGCTATGTCATTTTTTATTTTGTAACCATCATAATTTTCATGAATAATGACCTTCTCTATACTATATTCATCAGCCTGTATACAATAAGTATCACAGTCCTCTTCTTGATCAAGAAAATGTTCACCTAAGCGAACTGCTTTTCTGTAAATAGATAATAAGTATTGTTAAACAATTAATTTACTCTGAAACCACAAGTCAAAATTGTCATTTTGGTGTCAATTTTATTAATTCATTTATATATTTTAGTTCTCTTATTCTACATTTACCATGCTGAAATAAGCAATAAATAATTTACTGTGATTAACTATCTGAAAACAAAATAAATGTGCAAGTGTGATTCTTGGACAGTTTGTTAAATTAAAGCTGCTATTGTTTAAAAATAATCACAGGGAAGACTAGAAATTTACATGAAACAGAAAATTACAAATTATCTTTTAAAGCCATTCTAATATAATCTATAGATAAATTATCTAATAATGAAATTAAAAAATAATTTAGAATAGTTGAAATAGCATAGAAAGTGGTTTAAAATGAATATATTCTAGGAAGTTCTCAAACAGCTACACAGTTACTGCACTGCATTATGATCAGTACTTTCAGGTCTTTTTTTAAAAAAAACTATTCTCATATGAATAAAATACATCTTTAACACTTAACAAGAGCTTATGCTTTATATGTATATATTGTTTCTTGGAAAGAAACGAAAAACAATCCCTCTCAAGTTAGATGATTCAACTGGCCCATGAAAACATAGTGACTCACCAACTAACAATCTCTGAAGAAATATTGAAGAATAGGTTGAGACTTTCATTGTTACATTGCAATATGATTTCTTTCAAAACAATTATCCAAAGCTTACACAGTGTATTTTTGCATTTATGGACTCATGTCTTATTGTAATATAATAGACCAGAATCATTTTATGGGAGAGCATATATTTTAAATTAGTAATATGGAATTATAAAAATATTAATTCTTTGTGTAATTTATCTAATTTTTTTTGACAAAATTTAATTCAGAGAAGAAATATATGGTTTTGTCATTATCTAAGGCAGAAAAAATAATGAGAAGGTGGAAGAAGAAAATCCTACATTTAAAACAGTAAAAATTCTATTGGTCTTCAGAGAAATAATTCAAGCACTGATGTAACTAGAAGGTTTATTTCATTGAGGAGTGTTCAGACTCTTGTGATTATCTCCAATCTTAACCCTTTTCCCTGAAAAATAACAGAGAATTAACTGTTGGAAATGTATGATTATTCTTTTCCCCTTCCTCCACCTTCTAATAATTATTTCTACCTTAGACAATGGATCATCCAATAATTTCTTTTCTAAATATCTCAACACCACTCCCAAGAAACTTAAAAAACAGAATAAAATAAAATTTATTTTCTAACAATTATATAAATCATTAATTCAACAGTAATATTTACTATATTCAATTAAATAAGTAATGTACAACTATAATTTGTATTTATAATAGAATATAATACTTACAATTTTTGGTTTTGAATCATTGTACAGTGAGCTGCTGTCATGATATATCTTTCATTAATTATTGTTCCACCACACAGAAATTCGAGCTTTGTCTTATCCACTAACCCTAAAAATTAATCAAATATATTACAATTATTTTATAGTTTTTTTGGCACAACTATGTTATAAATATAATCATATTCCATTAATTTTAGCATTAAAGAATTGAGAAATAAATGAATAGTTAGATCAACATTATTTCACTGGAAAGTGGTTATAATAAATAAAATTAAAAAATAACTGGAAATTTCAGTATCCAATATAAATAGTATTTTCCTTAAGGTACACCTGCTATACATTCGTAATTCAATATTTTGTTTTAGTGTCACTGCTTATTCCATAGAACCTATTAAGGGTGTGGAATAAGCCATGACTTGCTAATTACTTATGACTTCCTACAAATTAAATTACTTTATTTTATGTGTATACAAATATTATTTTTAATTGGACTTTAATGCCTTTCTGAAGATTTGTTAGAAGTAATTGTGAATTTTTATTCTGATTTCAATATCATAAAATGAGTAATTAAATTAAAGTAATTGAAAATAATAATAATGTCTTGGATGTTGGTTGTAACATGGGGATGAAGAAAGGTAAGGTTCTTTCAGCATACTGAAAGAACTGTCATGTTGTGTAACATCAAAGATAATTAAATTGGATAGTGAAAATAATATTATAAGCATAGATTTTGTTAGCCCATATACCCACACTTTTCCTTACTTGATAAAATTGACTTCCTTGTTGAACCATATTGTATTTGAATTATTTAAACAAAATTAATATTTACATAGGTTTAAACTATTTTTACAAAAATTGTCACTTAATGTAATAATAATACTTTTATTGCAGCTAAATGGCCATATACAAAAAAAGGTACAATTAAAAAGGTGAGATTTACATCTGGTTTGCATAGTCTGTAATTGATTTTTTTCTATTGCTACAGAGTTCTATGTGGTAGCGTTCGCACTGTTTCCCGCATAGTTCGCACTTGCACGATTTTGATGGCTCATGGAATGCAGTGTTATTACATACTTTATGTATTACATACTTAATGTAATAACAATATTGTTAGTCTTACATTTATGGGGCTATCACATTCACTTAAAATGCAAGCTAATTAATAATAATATGTATAAATATTAAAATATCAAACTAATTCATACTTAAATAGGCAAAATAAATTTCTCAACATACCCTCATATAACAATACTGCCATCCAAGGAAATTGACCCATAGTTGCATTTTTTCCATTATTCACTCTGTCGCCATTAAAGTGTCCACAGTCATTGTGAGGGAACAAATAATAATTCTTATGTTCTTCTGGTATTATCTGCATCCTGCAAGGAGTTTCCATGAGTGGTGGACAGCATACTTTTACTGGTCTCCCTGCCGAACAGCGAAAAAGTAATGGTTTTCTTGGTCCAAGTGAGTCTACACATTCCTTAAGGTCCATACACACATATTGAGAACTGCAGCTGGTAACATTACTCCAATTTGTTAGGAAACCTAAGAAACAAATATAGCACTTGAATTAACTGTTAATGTTCAATGATGACCAACAAAAACTTGATATAGATAGTGAATGAGTGAATAATCTGCACAACAATGAATGAAACTGTAAAAAAAACAGGTACAAGTTAAATAAATTGTTATTCACTGAAACTTTATCATAGAAGAGTAGTCATCACGAGAATTGAGATAGCATAATTAAGAGCAGAATAAAGCTGTTATTTGAATAAGTTGTTCGAATCTATGCAATAATGAAACTACAACATATCAGTAGTTAAAAGGATAATCATTGGATCAAATTTCAAGGATTTGTACACACACACTACAAACTATTCAGAATGTTAATGATTAGATTTGTAATAAATAACAAAAAGTAATAAAAGCATAAATTTTAAAACACATCCCATGTTTCTTTTTACTAAAAAAAAATTATTTAATGGTACATACATGAGAGGAATATGAACACGGCAGAACTGCTCTTCCATACTTCCATTACTGTTCCAATCTTACTACCTCCTATGTACGTCATCGCATATTAATTCCCTGTAAATATTGACAATTAATTAGAAAATGATTATAAATTTAATAAATGCGTTGAATGAATTCTGCCCTTTCAAGAACTAGTTGAAATTATTATTATTCCAGTCATACTATTGTTCATATTTTGGGTTTGTCTATAAAGTTTGTACACGATTTCCTTACAATTGAGAAAACAATTTGGTTTATTTTATGTTTAATATGCATTTTATCAACCATTTAAGAGCAGAAAAATATTGTTTTTACAGCAAATAATTTCATAAAAAAGAATTACCAGTACACTACGTTAGCAAAAAGATTTACCAGATGTACATTACGAATAATTTGAAAATGACAATGCTTAAATAACTCTTTCGGTCCATTTTATTATAATCTATAGATAACAGGTGTTATTACTTTTACTCTAATGAATCACTTAAAAATTAAGATACAGAAAATAGGGTTACATGTTTATTTTTTAATGAATGTCTATGTAAAAAAACAGCAGAGTGATTAGTATTGCAGACCAGTATTGTAGTTGAGATTCTATGTTAGAACACAACTGAATTTTTCACCCCTGGATGTTATGTAAGCAGTCAAAATTTTACTGTTGAAAATTTTCATTCAATTCATTTCATAATTTTTAATTATTTACAATTGAAGAGGGATGAAACATTTTGTTTGATTATAATTGATATTAGTAATTTAACTTTTGACCAGTCTACTGTAAATTATTTAGTATTAGTTTGATTAATCTCCATATTTTGTTTAGAACAGAATAAGTGACTGGAAGAAAAAAACTATATTGGCCACACAAATTTTCGACTAATACCTTTTTTTGCAGTATATTTTACAATGTTCTTTTCTTATAAAAGTTGACAATCATACTAATAACAATGGGTAGACAACAACCTGAAATGGGATATACACAGGGACTATGTTCAATAAATTTTTGCAGCGTTTGTTATGATTCCAGAAAATATTAGCTACATGTATATAGCTAAGGTATGTTTAATTTGCAGTGGTCAATTTTACTATCACCTATGGAATATCATTCTTGGGCTGCAGCTGTAATAAGATATTTATAATGCTAAATAGAAGTATAAAAAATTGTGAAGGGCACACCTTTAACATCAGCAAACCAAACTACTATTCAGAGAACTGCAAATTCTCCCAGTCTCATGTTTATACTTGAAATGGTTTGTTGTATATACAAAATTATTAATATTAAATTTATATTTTAAATTAAATAATAATGTTCACTGCTACATTACAGGAAACAGTGAAAAAATTCACTTGTCAAATCAGAAACTGAGGTGATGCCAGTTAGAATTACAGTACATGGGTAGGACACTACATAATAAATTGCCCTAATATATAAAAAAACAAGCTAAAAATATTTTGAGATTAAAGTTATATATATACTCAGTGAAAGAATATCTGTATACCAACTTTTCAATAGCTCAGTAGCTGAATCTATTGATAAAAATGCTTGAAAATGGTAAAATAATTATTTTACTTTAATTTACTCATTTCAAACTTCTAATGGTTATGTACTTTTTGTAATAACCATATAACTATTAACTTGAACTATTTTTTTGATTTGTTCTGGCTGGCATTCAGACATTCTTTTATGGAATAAACAATGTTTTCATCACACTAAAACTAAGTCATATAGTTTTATTTTATATTCTAATGTACAATTATTTGAAAAAAAACATTTGCTATCAGATAAGCTACATTTACTTTATCTTAACAAAAAACTTATGTTGCTTAGAAAAAAGTATTATTTGAAGAAACGAGGAAGACCTCATGTATACATAAATCAGCCAAACAATAGAAAAACAGCTGCATATAAAGAAATCCCCAATTAATATCATAATTGTTAACTTTACTTTGATCTTACATTTTTTAGTAGTAATTTTATTTGGTTCATCAATCTCTTTAAGAGTAGAACAATTCAAGAAATGTATAAGTTATTTACTTATATGGATATTACAAAATGTACATTATATTAGAAGTTTAAAATTAGTAAATTACAAAAAAAATATTGTTTTTACTAGATTCGCTTATTGCGCTAATAAAAGATTGATTTCCAGATAAAAACTGACTAGAATTTTTTTGACATTAATTCGAAAATGTTTGTAGCTTGTTTTAATATTTTGAACCAAATAAAACTAGCAATAGTATTTCTGTCTGAAGTTGAGAATGGATCGCGATAGTTGGTTTGCACATTGTTGACCTCGTAGTTGGGCGCTGACGAGTCTGCGTGCGCTACTTAGGATGAAATGAGAACAAATGATATATTCTATCTCTCTCTTTTAGTGTGTAAACCTCAATCCCATGCAAAACACAGCAAAGATTTTGGAATTATTTCTTTTCTTTAAATGCTCCGATCGGAAACAAAACAAGTATCACTTTCTGGCTCACACCTTCAATTGATTGTTGTTTTAAATCCAGGTGAAATATTCAGAAGAAAAAACCCCGTAAGTATTAGTATCGGCACTTGAACTTGATTTCAGTGAGAGAGGGAAAGGCGGGGGGATTCAAATATTGACCACAAGTGTCTAGCCGTACCTAATTGATGGGAGTTTTCGTACAAGGACACTATCAGTTTCCTTTGACGGACCCCCATAAACAACTTTCTCTTTCTCAGAGAAGAGTTAACAGCCCTCCTCACAAAAAAATAAATAAACAAATCATCACCTCGATGCTTCTAAAAAATAGATATAAGACCGGAAACATTAAAAAATATTTTCCCCGTGATTGTTTTCGTAATAAGTGAGATCTTATATTTACAGTCTGCAGTTATTTTTCTGATTGAGTAAAACTGTGTTAGGTTTGTGTTATTTGGATTCTTGTACAGAAATTCTCATAGGTGAGAGGTTTCCGTTGTGAGAATGAGAGCAGACAGCGCAAAGAAACGGTTACGGAACTTTAAATTGAAGCTCTGCACGGTAACGCGAGATTACGTCCAAGTGACTGAAGTTGTTGCGGGTAGAACAACCAAAGTCAGCAAGAACGGTTTTCCTCGGACACGCACATATATATTTTTTTTATTGAGCAGCACATCAAGGAACTAATGAGCCTCCTCTTCAGACAGACACGCACACACAGACACACATACACATCAGCAGAGTAAACGACTTGGTGATGACACGCACGCACGCACACGTTTGCGACATTCCTCGGAGGTAAAGGTGAACGGTGCAAGCAGGTTACCTGTCGACCGCCAGGTCTCCGTGTGAAGTGTTCTCAGCCCCACCTCGTTGTGAAACCTTGTCCGTGATTCGCTCATTGGACGATCTCCCGCTAGCTCTGCCAGTCCTTGAACGAGCTGTCAGGAAGCAGTTCTTCTTGTGGTCGTCCTGCATCCCTTCCCCGTCCGCGGGCGACACACTTTTCGGCGCGACTTTGCTAAACGATTATCTTACTTTTTCAAAAAAAGGAAAATAAACGACTGGTTTGCTTGACGAGTGAATATTTGAGGACGACATCGTCGGCACTGTCATAATAACTATCTCTCAACGGGAACTGTTCTGAATCAAACTGGTCAATGCAGGGACACACTAATGCTCTCATATGACACACATTCATTCCTCAAAGCCGAAAATACAGTATAAAACTTGGATAATTCGAAACACAGGAAACGCTGCAGACTTACCACGCGTTGTTGTTCATGCGGTAATCAATCCTAAGAATGGTCTGATGCAAAACTCCATGCTAACCTTTCCTACGAAAGCCTTTTCATTTCTACATAGCTAATCTTCTTAGCGTATTCCATCCTCGGCCTCCCTCTAATGCTAATTTTACAAGACCCACGTATCTGGAACCGAGGCCTATTACTCTATCCCTTCTCTTGATCAAAGCCCTCCAAATTCTTCTCTCATCTCCTATTCTCCTTGGAACCTCCTGGTTATGTACCCTATCCACACATCTGATTTCAGTATTCTCTTATAGCGCCACATTTCGAAACCTTATTTTCATTTCCTGTCGTACACGTTTCGCATCCATATAACTACACTCCATACTAACATGTTTACTTATAATTCCTTAATATTCACACCTCTCTCTTACCTTGCCTGTGCTATCGTACTCTCTAGGTCTACTATACTTATACCGTCCGTAGTTATTATGCTGCCCAATTAGCAGAATTGTCTAAACTTCCTTCAAGGTACTCCTTCCCAATCTATCAATCTTTGTTATTCCACTGTTTCTCATTCAACACTCCATTATTATATGAATCCTCATATCGAATTCTGTCTCCAGGACCACGCTAATTCCATTTATTATGGTTTCCAAGTCTTCTTCTGACTCCCATAATACTACAATAACAACGGCAAACCGCAGGGTTTTTATTTCATCTCCTTGCAGTGTGGTTCCTTTTCCATATCCCGTTTTAACTTTCTTCATCGTCTGTTCTGTGCATAAATTAAAGAGCATGGGTGGCAGACTGCATCCATGTCTTACTCCTTCCTTGATTTCTGCATTCCCCCTGTTCGCTTTTGTGCTATTCACCCAATATCCATCCGATCAAAAATCTTGCTCTTCCTGCCATCTAACTTCACTAATTCCCTAGTAGATCTAACATTAACCTTTTTCATTTCCCTTTTTAAAATTTTCGATTCTACCAGCACAGTTTAAACTTCAGACATCCCACGCTCCGACGTCACCTTTTGTCTTTCTGGTGACATCCTGCCTAGTAGCCCTTACCCGGAGATCCGAATGGGGGTCTAATTTACATCCAGAGTATTTTACCACAGAGGGTGCCATCATATTGTTATGCATGCAGTGTTGCATATCCGAGGGAAATTAAAGACACAGCTTTAGTTTCCCCTTTGTTTCAGCCGTTCCATGCGTACGGAAAGTTAAGTCCGATAAAAAAAAACATCTCAGATTTTTCAAATAACTTCTTTTATTTAAGTCAAAGGGAGAAGAAATGTTTCAATTGAAGCAAAGATAAAGAGCGTTAAGGTAAATTTAGAAGACCAGAAAAGACCGGACCTAGGACTCGTTCCCAGGAAATACGGTTTTCCAGGCACTCTACCATTTAGCTAGCCTGAGTCGACGTCCCGAGGACCGACATCCCTCCACTCCTGTAACCCAAAGCTACGCTCATCTACAATTTTACTAATGTGGTTAGGACATCGACTCCGACTAGCTCAGTGGTAGACTTCCCGCTCGGAAAGGTCCAGGGTCCGGTCGACACCTTTCTATTCATGTCTTCTAAATGCTTTCATTTAATTCATTACATATTTCTCTACATAGTTTCCAAATTTATCTAAACATGTCATAACCTTCTCGAAGCTTTTGCTTCTGCCGCCTGCGTGGATAACCAGTCTTTAGCAGCTTCTTTCACCTGAGAACCCTCGTCTCGTCGTTCCTGGAGACAACCTACTCTAAAAATAGATCACTTCCCTAGTGACATATGTCCAAAAAAAAAGAGAGTACCAGCCATACTATGCATTTGTTGTTGGAAATCCAACGTGAGCACAACCTGTGAAGATTGCAAATTTTCAGCGACAACTTTGTGCAAAGGAAATGTTGTGTGAAAACCGGCGATTCACAATTTAAGAATGTATTAACTTTCCAAGAAATATAATCTATATGGGTAACGGCTTTTATTTGGGTAACTCTCCTTTAATAGCATAGGAAGGGAATTGAAAAGGGGGGATGTGTAAGATAAGGTAGAGCAAGGTAGCCAAGGGTTTGATTATAACCCCCGGGCTATTGTTTGAGGATCCTACCAGGGCTATTGGAACTATTCTCGCTCCCTTCCAACTCACCAACCGACATAAATAAATGAAAATACTGTAAAATATAATAGCAAACAAATTTAATTAACGTTGATGATAATGAAGTATAACCCTTAATTTTTATCAGTCACAGAAATTAATAAACCAAAACTATATATTAATTTTGATTGGAATTTTATTCAATTTTGAAGAAGCTTACGGAATATGCCATAGTCATCCTCAGTTAATAATTTGGCATATATATAATTTCTAAATTTTTGTGGAATGTTCATGATTCCAGACTGCTCTGCCCTACACAGGGCCTTTGTCGAACTTCGGAGTTCCAGAAGTTTAATAATTTTTTCTAGCCTCTGCTAACCAAACTTAATCGGCAACATACATCCACAAGTCGTCGAAAATTACATTGAAATTGCTTCAACGAGTCCAGAATTTGAGTTAAAATTTAGCCACGTCGAAATTTAATTAATTTGGTTTATTAATTTGTATGACTGATTAAAACCAAGGTTCATTCTTCATTACCATCTAAATTGAAAATCAGTAATTTAATATTAAAAATTCCTTAAAGAATTTAATTAACATTTAGTTAGTATAAATACCAAGTTTCATCCATTTTCAGGACTTCTTCAGGTAAATTTTTAAATGGATAAAACTAATTCTATTTAAATAGTTTAGACAGGAGTTCACAAAAATTTTAAATGATAACAGAGTTAAATGAAAATTCTCAGGGCAAGGATCATAAATTCAAAAATAAATCTTCTGAAGTTGTTTGCTGACATATTTGACCGTATTTTTATTGATGTCAGAAATTGTTTTGGACATAAATAATGATCTCACATTAAATAACAAAGTCTTAAATGTCTTAACATTCGTTGAACATACAAACAGTTAGTTTTACAGCACATTAATTTCTAATATATATTCCCAATATATTTATATCTCTTTCCAACGATCCCCTACTAAACTTCTAAACTCTCTGACTCCGCAATTCTCCTCTTATTATTTTCCTACAGACAAAATATTAACAACCAAATTTTCCCGTAGGGGTTATTACACTTGTTTTCTTTATTGCATCCTCACTATCAATCTCCAAGCTATGAACTCCATAAATGACGAAAATTAAACCATGGAGAAGTTCTTCGTATTTTTTATATATTCCGAGGCAGTTGTGTTCCTGTGATGGTATACCGCAGCCATATTAATTTATAGTTTTCAATTAGTAAGAGAGGGAAGTAATTACTCGGCAATGTTGTTAATGGCGAGAGGAAGTGGATTGCGGTGAAGCGAAACCGTACTGAGCTGCGTCTTAGTTCGTCGATCGTCATGCAACTGATTGCTTCCGTTTTCTTCACGCTCCTCGGATTGTGTGGCGTGTTGGAGGCTGCCAATAAAGGTTAGTTACACTGTGGTTCCTTTTAACCGACTCCTAAGACGCGGGAATCCATCTTATCTCATTGACAATAGCTAGCAACGGCAGCTAATGCTTGCCAAATTGAAAATTCAGACCAGAAAGTATTTTAAGAACAAACAACAACATTTCAAACAGGCTTTCATTACGTTCTTCCTAGACAATTTCATAATATTAATTAGTTTAGGCCACGTTTTGAGACATTAGGGTTATAAAATTAGCATTAGATGGAAGTGTGTACGGTAAGAACAGAAGAGGGAGGCCAACGAAGGATTACGCTAAGCATATGAGGGAGGCTTGCGCAAGATAGGTTAACATGGAGGATTGCATCAGGCCAGTCTAAGGACTTAATACTACAACTACAACGATTATAACTAAGTAGTTTATCTGACAATTAAATGTACAATAAATGAGTTAAATCAGCCTCTTTGTCAGTTTTTTAAATTTAAATATTAAAGATTACAACGTTTCGTCTCTCATTTGAGATTTTTTCAGTTAAAAAATTTCGGCTGAAGGAATCATGAGTGAGGTTCAATGTACAGTTAATTTTTTACCTGAAGAAGTCTTAAATAAGAGACGAAACTTTGTATTGTATGATATTTAAATTTAAAAAAAAACGTCAATGAGGCTGATTCAACTCATTTAATAATGATTATATTTCTAATTGAATCTGCCTGCAAGTCATTATTCATTCTATTAGTTGTTTCTAATTTAATACGGTTAGAGACAATTCCTAATCTATAAGTGATACCTATATATGATTAAAGAACATTATGTATCAAAAATTTAATTTGATTTATCGTTGTACAATTAACGTCTGAAAAACTTGAATAACCTATTATAAAGACCCGTATAATAGTCAAAATAATGAACAAAATATAAGTTTAGTAAAAAATAGACGTTTTGGCCGGCCTTTGTTGTCTTTGTCAATATTTCAGCCAGACGGAAATGTTATAAACAAAGATAGTAAGAATAAGCCAAAGTTGTGACTAACAAAGACTACTTAATTAGCCATCATACATTGGGAAGTGTCTTCTTTTACATATACAAAAAATTTATTAGATTTGTTATAAATCGTTAAATAAATTAATTTTTTGATACAAATTATGTCGTTACCTAAAATAACAGTATTATAAAAATTAAAAGATGATTAAGTTGCACACAAAATTTACTCATAGGAAAATATTCACAACTTCGAGAATCTAAATTATCCTCATCTTCCTTAATTCTACTTGTCTGAGTCCGTTTGGTCTGACTGACCAACGTAACAATATGAACAAATACTACAAAAAAATTAAAATAACATTATGCCAGTCAAAAATATTAAGAACATCTTTATACTTTCCAAATAAGGAAGATCAAGATTTAATTGAAAATTACAGAGATATTACGGTCTGGAACGCTTTTATCAAATCTAATACATTTTCTGTAACTGTAAAACAAGACACTTCTCACTATGATGGCTTATTAATTAGTCTTTGTAAGTTACACCTCGAACATTTTTGATATATTATATTTTGGAGGCTTTCTTTTCTTATTAGTCGAAATTGAAACAATAAAAATTCTTAATATTTTTCTTTATAGAATAATTAATATCAAAGATAAATCTAAAAGGCCAAATTCACAGACAAATTAGTTGATTTAATCAACTAATATTACTACTTTTTGTCATCTCCTTCGGGACGTCATCCAATGAAATTTGTATTATGGAAACTAAACAAAATTTGACACAAATTAATTTGAGAAAACATTAGATGCTAAATTATGCCAAGCATCAAAAGATTATAAATAAAATACAAATTTTATAGAAATAATTAACGTCTGCGAATAACATCTATAAATTAAGAATTAACGACTCGTGTATTAGACACTTGCAAAAAATGAAGACTTTTAAACTTAGTCCTGAACTAAGGATACAAGAACATATAGCAAGCAATAAATTTACTTTTAATCTAAAACATGATAATAAATTATATTTGGCTTATTAAATTGTCCTTGTTAATTTTATACCTTGGTTATTGTTTGACTGTATAATCTTTGTTATTATATCCTCAGTAGGCTACAAATATTAACTAGTATCACAACTGATGGTAGAAACGTCTATAGTTAAAATTTAAAATTCTTCAAAATACAATATTTCTCACTTTTGACCTTTGAATTATTTTATTTAAATTTCTTTGATGCTTGGAATAATTTAGCATCTAATGTTTTGACAAATTTTGGAATTTATTTATACTTTTGACCAACTTTAGTGACAATGGTGTCACTTTAAAATTATATTACTGTAATAATAATGTCGTTTAAAAACAAGGAAGAGCAGCATATTTAGAGAAAATATAATTTGATTTAAAGTTATCTTGTTTTGAGAGACTCCCACTGTATATGTAATAATTTGAATTAAATTTATATTAAACTGATCCATTTTCGGACTTGTAGGAAATTGTATTTTGTTATATTTAAGGGTCAATTTAATTAAAATATAACTTTTATATAATAGCTTTTCCAAGATCTTGAACAGTCAGAATTAAATAAATAGAAAGATTTGGGGTAAAATTATGTCAATACGATTAATCACCTGAAGGGAATAGTTTAAGGTTGACTTAAATGTGATCATTATTTGAATATAATGGACATGTGTGATTAAGTCTTCTGAACATTTCCAAACGAAGATATTGAGGTGTTGGTACATACATGTAATATTTTTGTATTAATGAACTGATTGGGGTTGTAATTAGTTTATATGTAGAACGATTGCCACCACATGCCAATCAATGAATCAAAATATTTTCTTTGGCCCTATAGTCCGTGCTCGTTAACTTATATGTAGAACAGACGATGAATAAAGTTAATACGGAAAACGAATCATATTGCAAAGAGAAGACATCAAAAGCCTTTGGTTTGCTGATGATATTATAGTATTATAAGAGTCAGAAGAAGATTTGAAAACATAACAAATTGCATGAACGTGGTCCTGGAGGAAGAGTACAATATGGGGATTAATAGAGGGAAAACCAAGGTGATGGCTTGTAGTATGGAAAACAGTGGAATAAAAAACGGTGTTAGATTCGGAAGGGATATTTTAAGGAGGTTAATTAATTCTACTACTTGGGAAGCGTAATAACTAGAGTAGGATAGCACAGGCAAGGAAGGCTTTCGTAAGAAAGAGGAATTTACTTCAGGGTAATATAAGGGTGAATATTAATAAATTATTGCTAAAACTGTTCGTAATTGAGAGTGGCGTTATATGGGTGCGAAACGTGGACGGTAAGGAGTTGCAGAAAGGAAAAGAATAGAAGCCTTTGAAATGTGGTGCTATAGGCGAATGCTGAAAATCAGATGGGTGGATAGAGTAACTAACGAGGAAGGTTTAAGCAGAACAGGGGATAAGCGAACAATATGGAGGACGTTGACCAAGAGATAGACCACGTTTTATGACACGAGGGTGTTGTAAAATTAGCATTAGAGGGAAGTGTGTGTGGGGTACGATCAAAGAGGTAGGCCAAGGATGGAATATGATAGGGAGTATATGAGATGTTGTAGCTATGCAAAAAGGAAAAGGCTTTCGCCAGATAGGTTAGTATGCATCAGACAACTTAGGACTGCATACCACAACAACTACAGTAGCCCGTTTTGGGATGTTGGCCTATCGGGTCGACTGCCAGACTGTCAGCAGTTGTGATACATCCAGGATTATTTTAGGGTGATCAACGTAGCAATTATCCTTTCCGATTTCCTGACCACTAAGCAAAGTCAGAGGATCTTTCTTGGCAACCTCCATCACTTCCAGAAAGGTGTAAATTTATTTATCACCTCCGAGCCAACTTAAACAGCGGAAACGTGAGCGGAAACACACGAGTGTACGGAACCGTAGTTTGAGGTTACACGTTAATATGTCGGGCTATTATGTCCCTTTTCCGGGATTTTTGTGGTTTGAGAATTCCACATCTCGGTTACGAGAGGCTGTAAGGTTACGCAACTGCGGAAAAGCTGATATGGGATTGGAAACGACCGACCTCAACTTTGTGGGGTTTTGTAATTTCTCTTGTGAGGTGAGAGGGTCTGATTATATTATCTCTTCAACTCGCACGAAATTTTAAAAGTAAAGGCGCGGTTACAGCAACCGTTATCAACGATTTTTTTTTCTGTCCCCAACGAAGTTGAGCAATAAAAATTTACAGCTAATGTTGGCAACAAAACTTTGAGTGTGTAATGACGAAGACCGTCTCTTCTCGTTTGTCCACACAAAGCTGTATTTTAAACTCGGTAAAGAACAATATCAGGAACTTTTAGTTGTTGTGTGTGATTTATCTACCGCCCACGCTCACGTCTCTTTGCTTCTCTCCAGCGTTGACTTTGTGTACGTCGAGTCACGGAAATTTTTTCTCTCCATAACTTTGAATTATGTAACAAGGCATTTATGATTTTCTGTTCGTTTACTACTGGTAACTCTTACGTAGGAGGAATTCAATTATAGTGTAGGTGGGTGACCGGCGTTGCTGGGCCACTTTCAAGTACTAGTCCGGTTCTGTACGAGGATTGTTTGATTAATTGATTGTCCTAAGACAACACAAACTAAAGTATAAAAGTTATATAAGAACATAGGGGAAAATTAAATAAAATAAAATAAGATCAACATAAACAAGAACGAGTCATGGTGTGAGGTTCCGTGTGCAGCTATATTTTTACCTGAAGAAGTTTAAAATGAGAGACGAAACATATTTAAATTATAAAAATACTGACAAAGAGGCTAATTAAATCATTTATTTTAAACAAGAAACATTCCGCTCCAATACCACAATTAAAAAATATATTTTTAAAACTAGTAAAGGTGTCCAACTGTTTTCTGTACCTTTTTCCTTGCACTTCACTACACTGTAATTATTAAAATATTATATAAAAGGCCATACCATTATTAAAATATGACTTCATTTTCCACTTCACTCAATTTTATTAGTAGTAATCCTATCCTTATTCTTATATTAATCTCTATAATGAATAACTAGTCTTTTCTTGAATTGTTTCACAATGTTTGGGCTGGCCTGTAGCTAGCATGTTAGCAGGTAGACTACTCCTGTCACGAATTTTTCTCTTTTGAAATGAAAATCTTCCTATATCAGTTCTCTGCTTCCTTTGTCTAATCTTGCAGTGAGTGATCCCTTTTAGAAACGCAAGTGGGAGGTAAAAGAAAACCGTTTATCTTTCTCCAGGCCGGTTCGTTGTTGTGCGCTCTAAATAATGCACAAAGTTTTCTTCTCTGTCACAAGTTCTATACGCAACAGCTTTAGTCCTTCTGATGAGATTGGTAAAAATGTAACAAAAAGAAGTTTGTTTGTTTTGGAAAACTTACTTTATTTTTAAACAAATTTTCCTTCCAGCGTACGCAAAAATAGATTTTGTCAAATTCCGTCACTGCCCCTCGATCACTTCCTCATCTGATGAAAATTTCGTCCCACTAGCACACGTTTGAAAGTATACATTAGAGCTGTGAAATAGCGCCCAGTCATTGTTGCGTCCTGTTTAAAAAATTAATCTTTTACCCGAGAATCCCAAAAGACAATGGCCATCACCTTCGCACTTTTCGGTGCACTTTCACCAGCTTTTGTCCATTATTTTGAGTATTTTTTGGTCTCTGGAGTGTAGTATTGGATCCTTGTTTCATTGAATTTATTAATACTGCAATTGAGTAGCACTCGGTGGCAGTTACGAAAAATAAACTTAAAAATAAAATATGTTATAGATAATAATTACACTAATATAATATAAATTAAATTAAATTCTAACAAAAAAGATAAAAAAGTACCCATTATTCATATATTGTTTCGTCGCACTACACTACACTACACTTGCACTTCACTACACTTCTTAACTCTTCCCTGAAACACGTTGCTATTGGTAGGGAATGTTTCGAAAACTTCTGCAGGTAAATTGTTCCAATCCCTTACAGTCCGATTTAAAAATGAAAATTTCCCAACGTCAGTTTTAAAGCTACACTGCCCAATTTTACAATGTTGATCCCCTCTACTGAAATAATTTACTTCTAAAAACTTTGATGCAATCTTTTTCCCGGGGTTGTTGGCCTGCGTACGCTTTAAAAAGAGCCCCGAGACGTAAATTTTGTCGTCGTTTTTCTAACATATCCCACCCTAATTGACGAACCTTCTCGTTTCCGTGACCAGGACACCGCTTATCCCCCTCTGTACCCTTTCCAGTGCCTCGACCTGATATTTTCGGAACGGATCCCAACAAATACAGCCGTATTCTAGTACTGGACGCACGAGAGATTTGTATGCAAGTTCCTGTGTTTCACAGTTTGCTTTTTTTAAAATCCGCATGACGAAATGAAGTGCTTTCCATGCTTTCCTAGTCACATGGTCTATTTGATATTCCCAACCCATATTACTGCTCAAGTATATACCCAAATACTTACAGTTACTTTCTTGTACTATTTCATTACCGCTGAGCTTATAATTAAGTACTATTTCTACGCGACGCCTACAAAAGCTTATTGCCTCATCGACGGTTACGAAGTCTTGTGGGCTACGGCTAAACATTTCCTATATTCTGCATTGAGAATTTTTTTTTTCTGTAGCCGTTTTCGGTTCAACGTCAACAACAGTCGCGGCAGCCATCGCGCACAATGTTTTTTTTTCCATGGAGGATGAAATGCACTCGTTCAGTTCACCTCAGACTATGAGATCTTCCAGAATTGTGTTGCCGGAGCGTGTTTCATGTTTTGTGTTTCTGCGGCGTCGATTAAAATAATTAATTCAAAAGTAAATGGTTTTCAATGCTGATGCAGAGTTCGCATGGACTTCAACCAATTCCGTTTTGATTCGTGCAGCTGTCGAAGCGTTCATTTCGTATTTACCAAATTTTGTAGAGTCGAATATAATTGGGTAATAGTCGAGTTTGAATTTGTCATGCTGAAAAGTGGTTTTGAGGAGACTCTCGTACTGTTGTACATCATCTTTCCATGTATTTATATTTTCGAGGATATTGTCAAACAAATGAGAAAATAGCAGTTATGATAAACAGACGCCATATTGCGTTGGTCTCGATGCGTGACTTAACTGTACTTCTTTACAATTTTCTTCCTTTGATATAAAATTTTTTGTTGCATTTTGTCTGAACGGTTTAATATACATACATCATTTTTCTTCTAGTTTCTTCGATTTTGGCCGGCTAAGGTCCACGACAAATAACCTCTCATGTCTATTTTTCTCTATTCTTCATTCTCTTCCAGTACACTTGCACCCTTTCTCTTTCTTTCATACTTCCATTTTTCTCCCGTCTTCCTTTTTTCTTTTTTAAAACCCTTGAATCTTTGCTCTTATTCTTTGTCTTTTTTTCATTTCTTGCACGTCTTTTTTAACTTCATTGATCCATGCCATCTGTTTCCTGTGGTTCTAGTCTTCGTCAATTTTCCTTCAGTCATTCCTTTAACCGTAAAAGAAACCATTATTAAAATGTTCGTATGTAGTGTGGCGTTATATGGGCGACAAGCATGGACAATGGAAGTTACAGAGAGGAAAAGAATAGAAGCCTTTGAAATGTGGTGCTATTGGAGAATGCTGAAATTCGGATGGGTGGATAGAATCACTAACGAGGAAGTTCTAAGCAGAATAGGGGAAGAGCGAACAATATGAAGGACTTAGACCAAGAGAAAAAATAGATTGATAGGCCACGTTTTAAGACATGAGGATCTTGTGAAATTAACATGAGAGAGAAATGTGTGGGGTAAGAATAGAAGATGGATGGAATACGCTAAGCAGATTAGGGAGCATGTGGGATGTATAGAAATTAAAAGACTTTCACAGGGTTGGTTAGAATGGTCTTAGGATTGATTACCACCACAACAACAAGACCGTAAAAAATCACTTTCATTCTTCTACTCATCGTGTGTATTATTTTTTTCCGTTTTCGTGTAGATCTCTTTGTTATTTCTCAGTTTACACTTTCCATCTTAATATTTGGGTCCCAGGTTTTTCCGTGTAAATTTTTTCTTCCATTTCTTTTTGTCTACGTGTCTGGTCATGTTATGAAGCATAGAGGGCGGCCCTGTGGCTTAATTACTGTAATTTAGGGTGTCAGTTTACATTCTTCAATTTGAAAGTGAATACAATTTTTCTTGATCCCAATAGGACCCCTTGGTTGTCTAAGGCGTTAGATAGAATTACTTCTGTCAGTTATTTGAACTTTTTGACCTCCTTAATGGCTTTGTTTTGATAGCAAACTCCTTTCTCCTCATTGCGATGGGCGTGATACAGAATAACGTACCTGATACAGGTTTTCTAGGGTTTTCCCTGTATCCATGTCCAGGGGCCTAGTAAATCTTTGGCTACCTAGCTCTTCCTTCCGCACCCCCTTTTTCAATTCCCTTCCTATGCTATTAAAGGGGAGTTACCTGTTTCAGGATCACCTTCGTGTAGCCTGTTACCCGAAAAACAATGAAAACTCTCTAGGTGCAGCTTTGCTATTGGTAATGTATTCTGTCTTTGCATATGATATTTGCAGTCCAACCTTTCCTCCCTTCTCTTTAAGTATATTTATTTATCTTCTTACATCCTCCATGTTTTCTGCTAGTATTGATAGATAATTTGTAGGGAGCCCGTATTCTTCCCATTTCTATCTTAGGAATTCCTCTCTCCTCAGTTCTTTTCATCTACTCTCTCATTACATTCTCCAGCACACAGTCGAAGAGCGCGTCGGGGAAAGTCCATCTCTCATGTTTTATCTCAATATTGGCCCTTGTCAACATTTGTAAGAAATAATTATTGTTTTATGCTCTAGTGACTCATTTATAGAAAATTATCCGACGCCAGTTGACTATTATGCTTTTTGTCTGTTTCAGAGTTCTCTTTTAGGAAATGTACGTCGGAAGAAACGTGTGTTTATTTGTCGAAATGTTCTGTCGTGAGATTCCATTCTGGGAACAGTAATGAGGTAATACGTTTAATATCAAAGCACGCCTGTGGTCTGCGGTTGGATTACTTGAAGATCTGCTGCCCTAACGACTTCGCAAGGCAGAAGAAAGCCGTGGAAGCAGACGCGGCTTCAAAGTGCGGCCTTAATTACGGGGCCTTATCTAGTGGCAGCCAGACGCTTCCAGCAGAGTTCCCCTGGATAGCCACGGTACTTGTTAAAGGTAAGTCTACGGAATACTTGCAACTCTGGTGACATTGGTTCACTTAACATTTAGTACTACGTTTTATACTAAAATACTGTAATAAACTTCATTCACATTCACAGAAAATTAATAATAAGAAATTTTGTATGTGCATCTTTGGGAACTCAACTATCATTATCGCTGGAGGTTGCCTAGCGACGTCTTTGCTGTTGATTTTCATTTTTGTGTTAAAAATTAAAGATAACAGTGCTGAGTCGTTTCAAGTAACAAAACGTTTATTTTGTGTTGTCGCTGCTTCACGGTATTCAAATAAAATTATCGTTATTTTATCGAAAAGTAACAAATACATGTTTGTTGTCACCGTGCGACTTTGTTTATTTAACTGAGAGTTTATTACAATACTATTTTCCAGGTTTTGCAGATTTTCATTTTAAATCATTTAAAACAAACATTAATTTATCCATTTTTAGATTTATTACTGTGACGATTTTGTTACATAAAGTATAAAATATGAATTTCTTAACAATTTATGTTCAGATTATATTTCCAAATTTCTCAACAAATTAATTATAACATATTTTCTCTAGGCAAAGTGCGAGCTGCAGCTTTATTGCAAACTAATAATCTCAGGTTTATTTTAGGGACACCGCGGCTTTACAAAAGCTAAAAAAATATTTAAATGAATTGAATTCTATTTCATAAGAAATGTAACGAGAGATTCATTCCATAACCTTCCACCTTTTAGTGGAATATTTCCACGGTTAAAATAGGATGCAGCTTCTTCTGCTTCGTTGTGGGTGCAGTGCCAACATTCAGTATTTTCTCCCCATATTTATTTTATTGCGGTTTACAATACTGGTAAAGAGGAACGGTACACCTCACAAGCTCCAGATGAAGAAAATGGCCTCACGAAGATTCTTCCTTTGCCGTTTATCCGATCTTCGGCCATCCGGAAAAAATTAGCCACCCACTTTACTTCACATGGTCTAGGCAGTCAAGTTGTTTCTGGTGGACCTCGCACATTCCTTGAAATGTATGAAGGATTTACGGTGTTGGGAACTTTTTTTTTCGACTTTGAAGACAAATTTGGCGGCAAATTCTATCGTACCAAACAACCATTCGGTGGCTCTAATTACGAATGATATTCTTAAGGAACGGAAATTTATTAAATCCGCGAAATTTGTTATATTTTTCTATTAATGTTTCTTGGTCGAAGGTTACGTTGATAGTTATTTGATACTGATAGTACTTGAAATTTTTGTGGGCTCTCGGTGTCTATTTGGTTTGATCATCTGATCATCAACATGTCCTGTTTGAATGATTGCAACGAATCTTTTCCCACGAGATGTCCCACGTCCCAAAAAAGACAATTGATAAAATTTAAAAACGACATGTTTCTGTCAGGACATCAATAAGATTAACAACAAATACGTTAATAAAATAATTTTTCTGACGATTAAATATATAATTAAAGATTTACGTATTTTTATAATTTAAATATTACGACGTTTAGTCTCTCATTTGAGACTTCTTCAGGTAAAAATTTAGCTGCTTCATTTCAGCCGAAGGAGTCAAGCTCTACATTTATTAAAGATATAGCTGTACAGTAAAGATACTACGTGGCAGGCCATGCCCAGGAAATAGTTTACAATATAATTCGAGAATAATCTCTTTGTGAACACGTGATTAAATCGTCAGCAAGAGCGTCAGTTTTTTGAGAATTTACCTTTTGCCGCGTCTAAATGTATGACGTCATAACCACCGCAATGATTCAGTAATTCTTTTTTTTGGGTGGGGGGGTTAACAGCCTACATGAGGGTGATCCTGAAACAGGCATAGGAAGGGAATTGAAAAGGGGGGATGCGGAAGGTAGAGCAAGGTAGCCAAGGGCTGACTAGGGCCCCCGGGCTATGGTTTAAGGATCCTACCCGGTGCTTCACCTAAAGAGATGCAGGGTAAACCCTAGAAAACTTGTATCAGGTAGGTCGGGCATCTTAATCGAGTCAAAAAATATCCTGATGCCTTAAATAAGCTCAGTAATTTAAAATACGAGTGGGAGAGAGGGGGGAGGGAGGGGGATAGATAAAGAGACTATCAAACTCACAAACCGCGAAAAATATTTATTCGCATTCAAATATCTGCCGTTTATTTACGTTTCAAATTTTCGTACCCTCCGCCCCCGCCCCCAAGGGTGGTAGAAGTGTCGTACCTCTACAGTCCTTGCTTGCTTCCGGGTCGCAAGGAACAGGTGAACGAAATTTGGTCGAAATTGCGGCAGACGCACACACGAAAATCCTCAGAAACAGTGAATTTTATTTATACGAAGATACTTGAACCAAGATACATATATACGAAGAATAAAATTTAGTGTTTACGCCCCTGTTCCTTATATAATCAATCCGCACTGCCACTTATAAAACATTTTGCATATTTATAAACTAATTAATTGATAAATAAATCGCTCAGTATGAACGCAATCACTATACACGGAATATATGAGAACTCAGAAATCTGAAATGTAAATGTCAAAACAATGCCAAGCAATGAACCTAACTCAAATGCCACAGATAATTCAAACGGTCAGGCTGAAAAATTGGGATTGTTTAATGTGAGTAATACAAAAAAATATATAAAAACATATGGTCGGAAATTTTTTTAAAAAAATGGATGTCTTCAAGAGCGCCACCACCTATTGAGCCCAAGTACAGCAGATGACCCCATAAATAAACAAAAATTTCGTCCAACACCGGAATTTTATATATAACGATTGTACAAAGACACGAGAGGATAGTCAAAGATTATGTTAATCTGAAATAGAATTTTTTGGCCTAAAGAGTCTTCATCGAGTTTTTCCTTGTCCTTACAACCTCACGTATTATTTATCGTCATAGTAACCTAGACGGTTGCAAATTTCTTTCGTCAACGCGGGACAGAAAACAGGACCATCTGCAGGACATGATATTATCAAATTGAATCCTAATTGTAGTTACCTTTCCATATATGTCTAATAAGTTATGTCGTTGTAGTCATCAACGATAGAAGATGGTTTTTTTTATCTCGATGTTAAAGACTTTTCCACGATAGTTTTAGTTGTAGAGAAGCCTAAAGCACACAACGCCTTCTTCCTCCCGACCCTTGACAATAGCTTTAGCCTTTCTTCGTGAAACAACCGGGTTTATTGCTCTCAGCACCATGCAGATTCTCTTCTTAGTTCATGGACTGGAGCGGACTGTTACCAGTTCCTTCCTTACTTGGGCACGCAATTCAAATACAAATACGCAAACGTCTCTCGTTAGTTTAACCTGGGTCATCCATCTCACACAGCAAACAGTTGTGCCGCAGAGAAGAAGGCGGTGACTTATCTTTCAGTGATCAGCATTTTTCAGGCTCTTAACACACTCTACTTCGTCGTGTGCTTAACATTTGTTTCATTCCTAACGTTTCTCTTCTACAACAAAAATTATCCATGGCTTACTTTCTATTTACCCTATCCAATTTCAAAGTAATGGAATTTATATTCAAATATCAATACAGATTTAAACACAAGCACAGTAAAATTGTTCCTATGTTAACAAATAATTTTCACGAAGAGCGTTACTCAGAGCTATTATATACAGCGATAATTGAATAGAATGAATTTACGACCCATTACAGACAAAGTTTTTATTTAATTAAACTGACTTCAATTTGTTTATAAAAAATTTACAACTTAGTACTTCAAAATTTGTAAGTTTTATTAGTATTTAATGTTACTAATGTTACTTAAGGTTCCGAAAATTTAATGTATCATTTTCTAAATTGTACAATTTTTTGTTGTTGTGACATTTGAAGAAATTGCCTGAGGAAGTCCCAAACGTGGTGACGAAACGTCGGTTTAATTAAATTGAAACTGTATGTCTGTAATCTTGTTGTAGCTTTATTAGGTTTAATACTTCATTAAAATATAACGTGTTGAGTTTTGAATGAAATTATTAAAATAAATTAACCATCAGTGGACGCGTTCCAGGGAGCAAAGTTTCTCATTTTTTATTCCTATCTACTTTTCACGATTCAAAATATAAGCTTGTATTATTTTAATAATTTAATTCAATACTGAAGACTTTATATTTTAATAAAATATTGTCTTAATTGTCTGTAACTAACTTCAGTTGGACAATAAAAAAAATTACGAAACTTCTTCAAAGAAATCGTGTATTGCTAACTTATTGATTGATTTATTTGTGAATTTATTAATATGAGATAATAATTGAATTACTGTATTCCTATGTTGTTATTCTAATTTTGCAGATCCCTCAGGAGATGATGTTACATGCAGCGGGTCTTTGATTTCCGAGTCGTTCGTTCTCACAGCTGCAGAGTGCGTTTCGAAAGAAGAACCGTCACAAAGGTACCAACTGCAGGCTACGAATTTCTCGTATATAAATTGGTTTTGAGCACAATTAAACACGAAAAATTCGAGTTATCGAACGTGTTGGAAAGGCTTATTTAGAAGCTCTAGCAATAAATTAAATTTAGTAGTGCATTTAAAAATATTGAATTATTCGACTTTATGACGCCACAAAACCCTTATTTAATTACTAGAAGAAGAATTGATCAGCAATTTAAATCAGGCTAGATATTTATTGGTCTTTTTTTATTAATTCATTTTATTATTATTTCGTTTAAATTTCTTCATGTTTCTGCCAGTATTTCTCGATATTCGACGTCTATCTCTACTTCATGAAGATGAAACAGCCGATTGTAGCGTGTCACGTTTCCATTATGTTTTATGGATCGAATACCGCCACACCCAAGGGTTATAATTCCATGCCCGTGCCGGAATTCGAACCCCGGGACCGGTTTGAGGCGAGCCAATACCTCTGATCACTACAAAACGTTGTATTCAGTACAGTATTCTTCTTTAAGTTATAAATATCTGTCAATTTTTTATTTAAACCCGGAGACAAAGTTATTTTCTTTCACAACACATTGAAGTATTAACAAGACCAAAGCAGACAAAGTTTATAATAAATTTAATTTAACTCAACAACATTATTCTGTCCGAATACGGACCCTTATTAAGTTAACAATAAAGCTATTAAAAGTTATAGATGAAACAGTAAAAAGACTTGAGGATAGTCAAAGATTATAAATATGAAATGACCAAGATAAAGGTATAGTGATTGGAAGTTTACATATCATGGATGAAAACATTATACATACTGTTGAGAAAATCAGGGTCAGTTTTGACATTTAGATGTGCATAGGTCAAACCGAAAGCGCCATTCTTACCAGATTCAGGGAACTTATATCTAACATTAAGCTTACACTTGATAAATTTACTGTCATTTAGAAACACATTTTATACACCAGTCATACTTTAGAAATTGTAGATAAAGACTACAATAACAAATCAAAATTAGTTTCGCAAATTATTCATAACGTTATAGTTCTCTTAATGACAAAACTGCCTTTGGCTATTTCTCTCTATCGTCTAGTATCTTTGTACAGTTATGTCTATAACTTTTAATATCTTTATTGTTAACCTAATGAAAGTCCATATACGGACAGAAACGTATTTTTTAAATTTAAATTAAATTGTTAAATTTTTTACCGTATTAATATCTGAATTTATGGTGTAAAGACGAAGGAATATATATATATATATATATATTTATTTATTTAACGATGCTAACATACATTTTATTTTTCAAAAATACTTTTAAAAATTAAAGTAACTAATTTTTTATTACTAAATGTGTTTATTTATATCAACACGTACGATACGGGATAAATATGTCGGTATTGAAACTTTGAATCTTGGATGGATCACATTTTATACGAGTGCCCGCTAATGAGAATCTGTGTTTTGTTCCAGTAGTGTAACCGTCCTCCTAGGTGGAGAAGAGACGGAGTATGGTGTTCAGTATGTGTCAATACATCCCTCGGAAAACGCCGCCCTCCTTCACCTTGACGGAGCCGTGACAATCACACGTGAGTACATGCTTCCATTGACTCTAATTTCGTTTTCTGGAATTCCTTCAACTTTGTAGGGTTTCCTTCAAATCAGTGCAACTTTTCTGCTAGATATCGTTTATCCGTTTTATTCCTTCCTAAGCTAATCTCTACGCCTCGTAAAGTCTCTTGTTTCCCTGTTCCATTCTCATCCCTACCTCTCCACTTTCTGACTTGTACAAGTCTTAATTCTGATGACTACCTCAACAGTGGAATACTTCAATTCATCTACAAGAAGGCATCCTAAACTAATATTAATTTTAGTTTCAATTCCTTATTACATTACTAGCGTCCTTACGTCAGGCCGAAACATAAACATGAGACCAAACAGAGCCTCAATCCGGTTATTAGTATTTTATAAAAATAAAGAAATACAATTTTTTCAATTCAGTGTAATTGCATATTTTCACGAGTCACATATATCAGAAATATAATTATGAAATAGAAAATAATTATTTCAAAATTATAGTAACAATATTCAAGTATAATAAAAAATAAATTTAATAGAAACCAAACATAATAAAAAATATTTATCAATAAAAAGTTTAATACCAACCTACCGAAAAGTATTGGTCAAATTTTTCAATTGGCGCAAAATTCCTGCAAGCTGTCCGCCGAAATTCTGTAATTTGTTGATTGGGTCACTGTGGAGGACGAATTTGCCGATCTCTTGTGGTGTAGTGGTTAGCGTCGCTGCCTCGTACCACAGATGTCCTGGGTTCGAATCCTGGAATGATGTTTGAGAAACCATGCTTGATACCTCTACAGGGATATAAGTCACCCTAATAACCTAGCAATTAGTGCGAAAAATTAAAAGAAAACTTGTCTGATATATAAACACTACAATGCAATTTTGGTACAAAAAAGTCAGGCATCGGCAAGCATATTGCAGGACATAAGTAGAAGTCCTTTGTCACATTTGAATTTACCGTTACTTATAAGGTGTTATTAAATGCATGAACCTGTATAATAGAATACTAAAAAAATGTCAAGTTTTTTCACTGAAGTTACTTCCTTGTATGCTGTATTATGACTGAGTACTGATGTTGTAACGACTGTTTATTTTCATAAGTTGATATTAAAGATTGGATACCCAAATTTCAGTCTCATTTATTGACAACTTGATAAATAAAATGTGTCATATTTCTTTCAGGAGCTTTCGGCTCAATAAGTCATATTCATCTGATGGTTTTTCCTGCATTATTACATATAAAACAATATCTTTCATTAATACTTCCCTCTGTCAGGCCTCTGTGGCTTACGATCTATGTTGCTTCAATGTTTACGCTATACTGCCTACCTCCTGAGAAAAGAATGTGACATTTAATTGTATAAAATTATGTCAATAAATGACGACCGAAAATTGGGGATCCAGTCTTTAATACCGGCCAAATTGTGCTGTCTGAAGCCGCCCACCATATTGATAAATCTTATTTGAGCCATATACATGTCTTTGACAGAGTTTTTTTTCCGTCCCATTCTTATAGCTCGTCAACTGATGCCAGTTTATTAAATTTATTGTCATTGGGAGATCAATCAATTAACGTGAATTTTGACTGATGGAGCCGTTTATATACATTAATCTTCGTTTGGACAATAAGCTATGAACAGTGACGAGTAGCCACAATGTTAAGATATATTTCCCTTTGAAAGACAAGGTCACGTCAAGCTCTGCCAAAGTACATTTTCCCCCTTATACAGTAGTGTGATAGTAGTAATAACTTGTTTTCCCGTAAAATCCAACAATGCGCAAAATAAATTCAATTAGTGTCTATTTAAAGCTTGGTAATAAAAATAAAATTGTTTCAAATAATTTCATTTATTTAATTATTTTCCATAAAGTGTTTTACTGAAGTAGCTCATTACATTAAAAGATTTCCTGCCTTCTTAGTTCATGAGTATTTTTTAATTACATAGTATCAGTTCTAGTACCGTTCTAGAATTGTATCCGAAATCTAACATCTGTGCAATTAATATACGACTGTTAAATTGAAACTAAGAAATGACTATGACCTCTTGCGGTTAAGCTAACTTCTCTGCTTGTATATAATATCATTCCTTTATTTACGTTACATAAAACGTGCTCCGAGAATTTGAGAAGTTTAAACTATTTTCCACTCAACACCTTAAGAAAGGAACTAAGTTTTCGCAAAGGTTGTGGATCATTTATTTAAATCACTTAATTTTGTATGTTTTTCGCTGTATTATTATTTAATTTTAAATTATGCTAGGGAAGGAATGGGCAGAATGTTACATATCCATTTTATGCCATGACATATACCTTCTTCTTAAGTGGAACATATTAAACGATTATGTAATTCTTTTGCAATAAGAATTGTATTTTCAAGCTTCCCCTCTAAGCAGTCTGATTCTGTTTACCTCGAATTTAGTAAACCTGTACGCTAAGAAATTAATTTGGTGATAACAGAGTATTTCTAATCAAATATTTGTTTCATGGAGGGCTATTCGAGTCGCAAATTTTTATTACGTGGTTAGGTCTTCTGTATTTTATTTTTCGTCGATTATTTTTTAATATATCTTCTGTGAATGTCTATTATACATTAAAATATATCTCTTTCAGCATACGTCTCTCCTATTTGTCTGGAACCCTTGACCTATAGTATGGACTACACATCCGGTTATAATCAAGTTATAGAAACAGGATGGGAAGATTCTTCCTCAGGTACGTTACTTAGATTACATTAACTATATAATAGAAAACTGTATTAAATATTTTATTTTAATTTATTTGCTGATTTTTTAAAGTTCCTATTCTACTGAGGTAAGTCACTAGCGCTGTTACTTACATAGATTACAAGATACAACATTGAAGTGCCAATATATCAACGAGAAAGAACACACAGATAAATGAGAAACTGCATAAAAGAAAAGAAAATATAATAAATACATGAATTCATTTAATTTATTTATAACAAATTATTTAAAAATTTGTCAACTATTAAAAAGTGAAAACTAATAAGTCAGAAAATATTCTGTTTTTAATGAACACTTCAAATACTACTTAACTTAAGGACTATATAGAGAGAGAAAATAAAATTATTTAAAGGGACAAAGAATGAAACTTTCATTTTTATTTCATCGTCGTATTGTGGGATTTTTTTGTAAAAAAAGTGATTATGAATATTTAAAGGGAAAAAGTATAACACGGCAGATCTTTACGTCACCGTTATTTCAAAAAAGAAATATAATTCAACAAAGTGACCTCTCTTCACTGTTTCTAGCTTTCTGTCCGAACGACGATTATCCCATCAAAATATATAAACGGCTCCCTTAGTCAAATCCGCGTTACTCATTGTCATCATTAGACGATATATAAACACCACCATGGAAACATCTCTCTGTCACTTTCAGTTATAATGAATCATTACAGTCCACAATAAGAAAATTAGGTTTTAATTTTACATTGGTTGACTTGTTATTAACAGGACAAACACGACCCCAAAATTAAATCATTTCGGCACTTTCTTTGGGCGTTAGGAAATTTCGACCTCTCTCTAGTATGAGTTGTGATCTGGTCAGAAGTGAAATTAAAGAAAGAAAAAAATAAAGTCAAAATATTTGGTAATAGCTAGGTGCCCGGCGATGGCCGGGAATTAACGTAGATTTAGATTTATTGTTGTTTCCATTAATCCTCGATTGAGGAAATAGGATACGTCATACATTAAAAATTAAAAATGAACAAAATAAAGTAAATAATTAAAGACAAATAAACTTAAAATAAATTAGTAAAAGAAAGTGTATATAGACAAAAGTCAATATAAACACAACACGGACACACACTGGGAAACACAAACAAGCACACACTGAGGAAGACGGAATGGAGTTTTAACTACTTGGAGCTCTGCGACCAGGAAACTGTCCTTCCCTCTGTCGTAGCTCCAGGCAATACATGAAACAAACAAACAAAAGAGCAGAAAAAACTGAATAGAAATTTTAAGATATGTGATGTGCTATTTTATAAGGCAGCTCATTCAACACTTTTTGCAGGAACCTTGATTTAAATACTAGAAGGACGATTAAGAAAATCCTGTACCGAGTAAAACGCGCCATTTAAAAGAATAGTTTTACTCTGCTTCACGAAGCTTTTGTAGGTACTATTTTTAACCTCTGGCGGAAGGCTGTTGTATAAAATTATCCCGGTATTGTGAATACTTTTCTGGTGTAGAGCAAGGCGATGCTTGTCCGACCTTAGAGCTGAACGATTTCTAGTCGCGTATTCATGAAACTCGCCATTTGTTTGAAACAAATTAGTGTAGTATACTAGCCCACTACAGAATTTAATTTGACAGTAATCTCTGTTAACGCCTGTTGAAGCCATCAGGAAGAGGGTCACATTTGGGAAAATTTACCTTTTCACGCCCTCTACTTTATGAGAGCTTAATTTCATGATAACCACCGCCATGACTCAGAATCTTAATATACTGGGACCATAAAGAAGCACAGTAACTTAAGAAAGGTTTGAAAAAATGTACAATACCGGGAAAGCCACTATCATTCTTAAGCCGTGTATGTTTAACACTGACCGTGTCGATGTTTGTTACAGAAGACGAGCTCATGAAGACGCTGTCCAAGTTGGTGCCATGTCCGCAGCCTTCCAAAGAGACTCTGTGTGCACTGGCCAGCGGGAATCGCTGCTACCGAACTGTGGGAGGCCCGCTCATGACGATGTTCAACAACTCCTTTACCATCGTCGGCATCGCAACGTCTTCGGCGAACGACAATCGTTGTGCTCAGGAACCTGCCGTGTACACATCAGTGCAGCACATCATGCCTTGGATCTTAGACAACATTCTCTTGTAACTGAAAATATTCATAAATGAGGCGATCAATTGGATCTCTCTCTCTCTCAATAATTTTATGACTTCTTTTTAAGTTAGCCAACATCTCCTCATGTAGCCTGTTAACCAAAAAAAATACACATATTGCAATCAAAGTTGTAAGAGTCCTATATGTAAAAGATAGACACGATACTCAGGTCACGTAAGGGGAAATTTGTTCCCAAAGAAGCTGTTGCATGGGAAGATGGAAGGAGACGAGGAAGACTGCGGAAGAGATGGACACTGTAATATGCAACCAAAATTAATCTTAAAATATTCCCGGCTCGTGACTACTGGTGATAAACACTGATGACATAATCACGTTGCGTAAATGAAATATCCTTCTCTCAGGCTTAACACATGGTTAATTACTACAGCAAAAATTACTACCAATAAATAATGTTTACACAATAGTTATTAACGTCTGTAACTTTAAATTAATGTTTCATTCAGGCCAAAACAGAATAAATTAATAAAAGAAAACCAGGAAGAATTTAATACAACTACATGTTTTGATCCTGATCTGGACCCTCTTCAATTCAACAGTAGTAATATTAAATTCTTCTTGGTTTTGTTTTATTAATTATTGTCTGTTTTCGACCTCAAATAAACATTAGAATAAAGTTTATATCAAATTTATAAAGTATATTAAAGAATATTTGAACTTTTTACAACACAGTTGACAAATTTATCAATCAATATCTCGTTAATAAATGATGAAAGGATAATAATTCAGTCTTAACTATTCTAGATTAGATTACATTTATTATTCAATCCATTAGTCCTCGGTTGAGGAAGTAGGATACGTCAAATATAATATGACAAGAAATATACAAAATTTTACAATTAAGAATTTAAGGACAAAAAGAGGAGAGATAAAATTCAATCTTCAATTTTCAGTCGAACATGAAAAAGAAAATAAGTCAGCAGTTAAATTTTAGTAGAGTATAGATGCAAAATAATAGGAGAATTTGATAGGACAACAGCAAACTGTTTTAGTCCTTCCTATCTACTAACTCGTTCAGTGAATAATACGCTCCATTCATTAACAGAGATTTACAACTCTTTATAAATAATTTTGAACCTATTATTCCCCATTAAATTATATTATTCATTATCTTCCGTAGAATAAATTGTCTTACATTTTACTTTCGGCAAGCAGCAATCGTTTCCAAACCGAAAGTCTCATCTCCAGTGATGATAACCTTCCTTCCAAAGATATTATATCTCTTCTTTGAATTATTCATAGATAATTTTCATTTTCAGTATTTGGAGAAGGACTTACAGATTATGCGGGTGAAAAGAAGGCGTAGAGCAAGGAAGTCTTGTAATAATTACTGAAAAATATTTTAGAAGTCTTGGTTGTTAATATTTTGTCTGTCGCAGAAGAATAATTGGAGGACGATGAAGTCAGAGTATTTTAGAAATACGGTAGAGGATCTTTGGAGGAGATATTGGGACGAAGTTTTTATTAGAAATTTACGTGAAATATAACTATTTATATGCTTGAGGA
This sequence comes from Eucriotettix oculatus, assembly GCA_034510155.1. NCBI lineage: Eukaryota > Metazoa > Arthropoda > Insecta > Orthoptera > Tetrigidae > Eucriotettix > Eucriotettix oculatus. The sequence continues at coordinate 192,409,916 of CM067377.1, read as the reverse complement.
ACGTTAAAATATGTAAAATTTTGTTATTTAATGTGAGAGTATTAATTACGTCAGCTGGTGCGTTTTCGTTTGAGCAACTTTACAGAGATGACGACTACTGCAGAACTTCGAAATGACACGTAAGTGTAGTCTCTATGTTAACAGATTGTAGTGATAGGTCACTTGACTGTCAATTCCACGTTGTCGTTGTCCTAAGACTGGTTTGATGCAATTCTCCATGCTAACCTATCTTGCGCAAGCCTGTTCATTCCTACATAACTACCACATCCCACATGCTCCCTAATCTACTAGGCGAATTCCATCATCGGCCTCCCTCTTCTGTTCTTACCCCACACACTTCCCTCAAATGCTAATTTTACAAGATCCTCGTGTCTTAAAACGTGGCCTATTAATCTATCCCTTCTCTTAGTGAACGTCCTCCATATTGTTCGCTCTTCCCCTATTCTGTTTAGAACTTCTTCGTTAGTGATTCTATCCACCCATATGATTTTAAGCATCTTCCTATAGCACCACATTTCAAAGGCTTCTATTCTATTTCTTTCCAGAGCTCCTATCGTCCACGTTTCGCACCCATATAACGTCACGCTTTATAGGAACATTTTTAGCAACGATTTTTCACACTTAAATTACCCGTAAATAAATTCCTTTTTTTCGCGAAAGCCTTCCTAGCCTGTGCTATCCTACCATTTACATCTACTATATTTATAAGATAAGATTTATTGGATCCATTAGTCCTCTAGTGAGGAAATAGGACAAGTCAAAGAATACGTTACATATTACACTAAGAATTCAAATATAAGAAACAAAATATGGATACAACATATGAGTATAGAAAACTATGTATACAATGATAAATAAAACAAAGCAAAGCAAACAAAATATGAATACAACATATCAAGAATATGAGTACAAAACAATAAGAGAGATAGTAAAAGAAACTATGTATACAATGACAGACAAATAAAAGAAAGCATACATAACATATACAACAGATATAATTTCTGGATAAACAATGTCAATTTGGAACACTATATCGGTATAATAGATCCACGCACTTCACAATACACTACACTTTGAAACACACGTGTGTAGATCCGTGGGAAATCAGGCTCCAGCAGATCTCGTCAATTTATGTCATGAAACAAAGAAGAAAAGACCGTTAATGAAAGGATAACGTATAATATACACTGATTCAGCACTTTTGCAAAAATAGACTTTAATTACTTTCAGACCGATTGATAAATTCAGGAATAGAATAATAATAAACTCCTTCTAGCAGGAGATTCTTGCATGCTTTAGTGAACTGATTATAACTGTTTAAATTTTTTATGTTGTCCCTAGTTATTACGCTTCCTACGTAACTCGCAGGAAATTACTCCGTTACGACGGAACTGTGATAAGACCTTTCGTTACGTCGTTCCGATGTATATGTCGACCTGTGTTTTGGTCATAAAAGTAAGCCAATGGCGCCTGATTGGAGACAACGTATAGTATTAATATTAGACCGAATAAGTAATTAAAGATATAGGGTTATTTCAGTCTTGAAGGAATCCAAAGCCCTCACGAAACATAAATTCATTTGACCACATGAATGAATTGCATTAAGAGGCGGGATTTTGAACCATTGCCCTTTCTAACTGTGTAGTGCCATGGCATGGCAAATGAAAGTATTTTAGAAATGAAAAATGACTAAGCGTATGGCACTCTTGACGAAAAATAGTTTTTTAAAACAGTAATAAAATTATTTTGTGTGTGAATTTAATTCAATTTAAAATTCCTTATCGTTGTAGTTTTCTACAACATATTTTTATGATAGAAAATGAAGTGTATTGCTGATAAGAATATCAAGTCAAAAAAGGAAGGTTGGTAGTAAAACATCGAGACGCTGTGCAACATAAATAACTTAGATGGAGATCGTTTATCATGGAAGACTTTGTGTAAGTGTCTCGATTTTCGTGACGTGTAAAAATGTTTTATATTATAATCGTGAAGAGAGTTAAGGATGGTCGAACCAAGGCCAGCGACAATCGTTGGCAGTCGGCCACGTCACGACCCGAGATACGGTTTCCACGAATAGCTTCGGCTCACCCACCCACAAACACCTTCTTCCTTTTAAAGATAAATCAAAAAGGTTCATTGACAATTGGTTTCACCCCTGTCAAAAAAAATTAACGATGGTAAATATGCCTTAAATACTGCAGGGAACATTGAAGTAGTTATGGAATTTTCATTCAGGAGAAGCAAACTAGGAAAATGAAGAAAGAAAATAAAGTAGGAGGAAACTGTCATTGCATCTTTAGATAAGGTATAATATCCTCCACAAAGTAAAATGAGTCAAACCGTTGTAATTTTGGAAGAAAAATGGATATAAATATAAAGAACCAATTGGATTTAGTGAAATCAGAAAATATTTCACTTCCATGCCAAAAGAACACTATATTTATTATTTATTTAACTACGTTGCGGTCAACCAAATCGAAGCGTACAATTATTTGGAGATATTTAATGCTAGATGAGTGCCCGGCATTGCACAGGTAGTCATTTATACTAGCCCGGAAAATCTAGGTAAGTCAACACGTGATTTACCAGCCAACGGGAACGTAAGTGAATTCGACCATAAATGAGCCCACTAAAATTAACCGGGATGATAACTTTCGGTAACTTAATCGTCTCAAAAATTCTCTTGGAACCTTGAGAAAGTCTCAAATGTCCCTGTGCACTGAGAGAGTGAATATATTCCCGGTACTTTAATGCAGTTTAAAATTTACTCGGTAACCTAACGGAGTCAAGAATACTTCCGGTAATGTAAAGGAGTCAGAAGTAGTCCCGGTAACTTAATGGAATCAAAATTAATCCCGGAATCTTAAGGGAATCAAGAATTCCCCTGTTACTATAGAGGAGTATCGTTAATGACAGTGGAATGTTTTTACCTGGCATTTGTGTTTTATTATATACATATATATATAAGTAATTTTTTCTTTGGTAAACACTTTTAACAGCTTTATTAGCTATAGCTTGTCACTAATTTTTTTTTGAAGCTGTGACAAATAGTCGTAGAAGTTGGTGGCTCATAACAATTCCATTTTCTGATGCTAATACTTATAGTTTCAAATTTATGTTTGTCGTAAGAACATATATTTAAACTTTAAGCTGTATGTAATTTTATTCAAGAGGTCATGATACAAATACGAGATATTAGAAGGCAAATAAAGTCATCATATTGGCTGCCATGGCGTGTGGCGAAGTTTTAAATTCTCTGTAGTTGGCAAGTTATTCGTAGTAGTATCTGTTTGTTCACAGCTTGAAGTATTATTTATGGTTCAATAAAAAAACAAATGTAGAAAAATAACATCTGCCAACTCTTCGACATAACAAATATTATGTGAAATGTCGTTAAAATTTTGGGTATTTCACTTGAAATCAATTCGTCAGGATTTTTAAAATACACATATAACTTAGATTCTGCAATTGACAGCAAATCTGTCTTTATCACCCTTTCATATTTAGCAAAGTTCGTATTGTAGGATATAATTAGTAAACAATCGAATTTGAAATGTGCTGTAATTCCTAAATATTTTTAATGTTCTTCGGCTCTACAGCCCATTCAGGGCCTTGGCCTACCACGTCGACTGCGGACAGTCGTATTTCATGATACATTCCGAATTTGGAGGTATACGTGGTCGGCATATCGACTCTCCGATAGTATTAATCCCGATCTTCATGACCATAATGTTAAATAGTGGTTTTAAATAAATCGGAAATATACGACCATACGTATTTTAAAAAAGTATATTTTTTTATCATCATTTTTCCATATGTATGTATTTTTCAGAATATAATTGATCAAATATGAGAGTACCAGTTATGTAAATAAAAAAAATACATATTTCTTGGAATTAAACACGACATTTTTCCCTGTATTGCGTGTCTGAATGCGTGGCGACGTCAGAAATTCTTACGCGGAACCTTCCAAAGAATCACTGAGATTCTCGGTAGGAAAATTGTTGCAACTACTGACAGCAGAGTTTGTCTCCAAAGATTACAGTCACATGTTGACAACAAAAAAAATCATCATTTCGGACGTCGCGTCGCCAAGTTTCTGGGAGATACGTACAAGTATTTATTAGAGGAACTAGAAGAAGGCATTTTTTACTCTTTACCCACGACCATCGATTCCTTCAGCACGTAATCCACGTTATCTTTCAATAGATTCAACGGACAATGAAAGTGTAACTTGTCTGTTATCCCGGAAGACAGAGTTGTCTTCCGAGGAGAATGTCATCATTTCAAGCAGGACTTTCTTGCTCTCAAGACTCTGTATCATCTGACGGACGTAAACGTGTCCAAGCCAAAGACCTCTTTTGTGGTGACGTATGCGAATAAAATATACATTTAAAACAGGTGCACCATTGTACATCTTGTTATTTATTGAATTAATACAATATACATTCGAATTTTAAGGAACAGATGAGTACAAAGTCTTTTTTCGATCTTCTTCCAATGGCCTAGGCCTACCGAGGCGGCTGCGAACTGTCATCTGTATCAATTCCCCGTCAACCTTAATCCCGGTCCTCGCGACCAAGACGACACAAACATCCAAGCCCATTCCAGGATTTGGCAGCAACGCTAGTCATTACACCACAGGAGGTCTTTTTTCAATCTATGATACTAAAAGTATCTTAACTGACCTGAGTTCTTTAAAATCTACTGATTTTTCCTGAATTCTAACTACAAGCGGGGCTGCTAGTTACTTTATTCGATATGTCTGCTCAACAAAATACGGAATTATTATATTATCTGGCTTAATATTATAAATAAAACACAAAGAGTGTACAAAAGTCAGAAATGGAATAATTTAATCAGAAAAAGTTTCCCTCCCAAATTTAGGAACCTCCTCAGGTCTTTAATTAAAATATTTAAAAATTTTCATGTTGCCCCAGATGTTGTAGGAGCATCATTAAAATTTGTCTTATATTTTAATTAAAGAACTGAGGAGGTTCCTAAAGTTGGGGAACGAAACATACGGAATTAAGTAGGCTAGTAAACTGTATTTATAACGAATTATGCAGATTCGGTTATCCGAATAATCGAATATCCGAGCTGTATATGGCTCTAATTAGTTAGGAAAATCATTGTTTTACAGTGAATATTTCTTTGTTTCCCTTAATTTCTCTTTGTAGCTTCTTCCCTAGTTTAAATGCTTCCTCAGCCACACTTCTTTTCCTTGGCATCATAAATCCATTGGGTCGTTGAGTTCCGAGTGGTTCCTTATTACGGACACATTAATTCAATTTTCCAAAATAAAATTAGACACAGAGGTACGAACCGTTTCTCGCAGGCAATTAAGGTCTCCTCGAAAAATTAGTCTAGATTTATATTTACGGTTGTTGCAATTAGTCCTCGGTTGAGGAAATAGGATACGTCAAATAATTATAAGAGCAGAGTAAAAGAACATAATTAACTACAAAAATCTTTAAATGCATTACTAGAATAAACAAGATATAGTGTAAAATCATTGGAAACACGATGTGCAACACTGAGAAGAACAAACACTCGCATAAACAATGGAGAATTCACTGGCCGACGAGGAATCTGGCCTTCCGGAGTAGCTCTAATAGGAATACATTAAACGGACGAACAGAAGAGCAGGAAAAAAATATAGAGAGAAAATGTTTAAGTTATGAAACACTTTTGCAGATACATTAATTTCAACTATTAGGGGAACGATTAAGAAACTCCTGTACAGAGTAAAACAGGAGCGCCATTTAATAGAATAATTTTACATTGATTCATGAATATTTTGAAATTATTATTTTTTGTGAAGAATAGTTCCCTGGCAGAGAGAAAAGAGCTGAGCCACAGATTTCCACTCGAGTATTCGTGAAATTCGCTATTCTTGGAAACAAATTTATGTTCTTCTCTACAAACTTTAAGATGTCATCTATGTACACGCTACGTAAAGTTATTATTAGCAAACTCTTGAAGAAAGGCTTGCAACTCCATCTAGAATCCGCTCTAGAAAGTATTCTAATGGCACGTTTTTGAAACTTAATTGCCCCAATTAGAGATGCAATAGATCATAACTGAATCAAAATACGCGAAGTACACAATTTTTAAGTATTTTTTGTTGTTGTTGTCGTGTAGAGAATAACAAGCCGAACCCCAAAGTCATTCCTTTTTAATTTATCATCAAATCGAAGGCCTAGCAAAGGTTGAAGCTATTACTCAAAATACTTCTACGGGTCTGTTACTAGCAACTAACCTACTTACCTAGGATGATGGATAATTTATTCACCTTTAAACCAGATATTTAGACCGTCCAGAGGGCGCTGCTCTCCACATTATTAACGAGATTATCGAAATTTTAGAGGATTTTCGTATCCTGGAAGATCATTTATCTATACAATAATCAGTAAAGATCCAAGAATTGATCCTTGAGGAACTCCGCATGTTTAAACTCCCAGTCGGATAAAAGAAGTTGGTCGTCTTTAGTTTCGATTACTACTTGTTGTTTACGGTTTCTAAGGTACAAATGACTCATTTCCCCAAATACCTTAATATTACAACTTTTTTAGTAGCATTTGGTGATGTACCGTGACGAAAGCTTTAGACAGATCAGCAAATATGCCAGACACCTTCAGTCCTTCATCCAACTGTCCTTTATTTGTGGAATTTTCTAAGGAAACCATGATGCTAAAATATTATATTTATTCAAGACTTTGATACGTATTTTTTTAAAGTTTAGCTTTTTTCCAACGAAAGTAAAAATAAATTATATTCTGTAATTAATTTATAAATATTAAATTATTTACCGTAATGCCTCCGCGGAAACCTTATTGGCAAGTATTTAACTGCTGGAAGATGAATTAATTACCATTCTAAAAAACGAATAAATTAACGTCTGTAACGTAAATAATTAAAATATGAGTGGCACGCAGACAACCAGAGATACAATTTTTTAAAATTCAGATTAAAGTCGCACCAACCAACAAGGTCATTAGCGACTTGCTCTTTTAGGTATTCAATTTTCGTTTTCTCTGTCGGGTATACTCAGTAAGGGTACTTGAAAACACGCATAAACACCCAGGACCTAGCCAGGGCCCTCTGAACGTGATTAATAAGCACTTTAATATTAGGTAGAGAAGAGTGCGGCTGTAGCAAGTACGTATTACGTATTACGAGGAGGTTACTCACGAGAGAACAGGATGAGAAGCCGCTTCAAACCAGTTACAAGACTAGCTACTAAAAAGAAAAATCCTGTGTAATTACCAGCTTCTCTCTTATTAGAGGCTATCGCTACCCTGCCACTTATTTACGGTTACTACACTTTCAAGAAGTCAGTGTCACTCCGTTTCAGGTCGCCTGGAAGGAAACACGACCCTGGCCAACTAATTCGTAATCGGCTCACAAAATTAACCGGAAGAGCCAGAAAAAATCATATGCTGTCAATTTGAAAGCAAATATTCCATATTAATTTAAAATTAAATAATAAAATACAGACGTGAAATCCAGACCAACATATGTGCAAACTTTTTTCTTTTTTAGTGTGTATAAAAAGAGAATTAGAATAAATAAAATATAATGAAGGGCCAAAAGTCAGAAATAGAATAATTTTAATTCGAATAGTTGAACTATTAAGCGACGTAAACAATAGCATACATATTAGCAAAGGAACCAAGAAGTTAGCTTTGATGCAAAGTACGACAGAGAGCGTCACAATATAGATAGTGGCAATAGCAGGACTGACTTCCCCCACTCCTTGAGGACCAACTCGCTCAGAGCTTCATAAGCGGCAACTTAAAACCAACCCCGCTAATTGAGCCCCGTAAAACCTAACTTAAAGCAAACAAAAGAGAAATTAAACTGGATTATTTACTCACACAGTATTTTCAAATATGTAATGAATTTATACGGAACATTAACAAAAGTGTCCTTCTTTTAAAATAATATTTCCAGTTAGATACAAACTTTATATCAACAAATTTCTCAAAGAAAAGTTGTTGTTCTAGTATTCAACCCTAAGACTATTTTGATGCAACCCTCCATGCTAGCCTATCCATTTCCGCATAACTGGCACATCCGTCATTCTCCCTAATCTGCTTTACGTATTCCATCCTCCACCTCCCTCTTCTGTCCTTACCCCACATACTTCGCTCTAATGCTAATTTTACAAAACCCTCATGTCTCAAAACGTGACCTATTAATCTATTCCTTCTCTTGGTCAACGTCCTCTATATTGTTCGCTCATACCCTATTCCGTTTGGAACTTTCTCGTTAGTGATTCTATCCATTAATCTGATTTTCAGCATTTTCCTATAGCACCAAATTTCAAACGCTTCTATTCTTAAAGAAAAGTTAAAAATAAATATTTTGTATTCTAAAGTGCCGGAGGGGAATATATTTCGTTTATCCTTGGATGTCAATTCGGATAATAAGTTATTTCCCATATCCTTGGACCAAGTAAAATACTATCGAATAAAATTATTTAAATGTCATCAATTTCAATTCATGACAAAACATTTTTAATTCAACATTTTGGTAGAAAACTAATTATTTACCCAGAATATACTTTTTTTAAGCTTTCCGCACTAATTTTTTGTTTGGAAAATAACTTTAATGTGATTTAATTGCCAGCCTCCTCAGGTCTAGTGGCTAGCTTTGCTGTCTCACAAGCCACAGGTCCCAGGGTTTGCTACAAATCCAAATACATTTATAATTAAAAATGAGTCACGATTCAGTGGATCGGTAATTCACGTTATTAGTAATCAAGTGTTAGTATTGCTGACGTAATAAAATTTCAGTGACGTCACCGTGCAATAATACTATGGCATACAAATAAAACTGTAATGACCTCACCTCGTAAGTGGTTTTTTTCTTCTTTTATTTATTATTTAGACACCAGTATTGAATTTCTCCTTCTTCAAGACATTAAGAATACATGTCATTAATTCAATACTTCCATCCGTAAATCATTATATTTCAATTACTACAGTAACTAGCACTTTCATATAACGCGTAGACAATCTCTATTGAGCTAACTATGATTATCAATGTGTAAATAATACAAGATATAGTGTCTTGTTATAATATGTTTTTCGTAATATTCGTCTCCAAAGGTATAGTCTATCTATCCTCCAGAGGTGAACAAAACGTAGAGTACAAAACTCTTTGATCTAGACCAAGATTAATAGATGTCGGATCGTGACACACCTAGCCTTTTTGAAAATATGAATATATATATATATATATATATATATATATATATATAAATTAATCATAAGTCCTCGAGCTCACTACAATCCAATCTACCGCGAGAAGTAGAGAATATTTTTCAGTGGAAATCTCGTAAAATTTAACCGAAAAGCGTCCAGTGGCATTTGGAAGATTTGGGATAATTTTAGTAGTCATGTTTACCTTTACTTCCACTCTACTTATTTTCGTATCCGGATATAACATTTCCACGGGCAATGTTATCGCGGCTTTCCTGGCGTCCGTTATTTGTTTCTCTAATCAAGATACCTACCACTTCCCTTTCCACGAAAAACCAACGCCGTGGTCGATTGTACAATTACGTCCTACGTGCGGGGGGCAATTATTATAATTAAAAGCTATTAAAGTCAAAGTGAAGCGCTATGAGCTGTCGCGAGACTTCCTCTGTGTTGTTATTTACGAAAGATTCAATTGATACTGAGCAAGCTCACCTAAAATTTATCAATCATACTCTTCAGAGTCTAAATCTAGGCAATAACTGACATAGTGAGTGTTGAGCTTCAGGTGTATATCTCCCATCGGACCCTGGCTCAGTGGTTAGATCTACAGACCAGTAATGTTCCCTGATCGGTCGACATTTTTCCATTCTGATCTTCTAAATTCGGTTTCTTGGCCCTTATGCTGAGCTTCAATTGAAGAAATTCTGCCCACTTTGAATTTTCGTTCAGAACACTTAACTTAAAAAAATTTCCAGCAAAAATAATATAATTTGCATATCCCCTAATTTCCGGGAAATACTTTGACAAGTTTTCAGGCTTCGGTTCTTAATATGTTGTTCTTGTAGTTTTCAGTCCTTAGACTGGTCTTATGAAACTCTCCATGTTAAGCTATTCTGCCCAAGCTTTTTCATGTCTACATAACTACCACATACCACATCCTCCCTAATATGCTCAGCGTATTCCATCCTTCGTCTCCCTCTTCTGTTCTTACCCCACATACTTCCCTCTAATGCTAATTTTACAAGACCCTCATGTCCTAAAATGTGGCCTAATAATCTATCTCTTCTCTTGGTCAAAATCCTCCATAGTTTTCTTTCTTTCAAAGGCTTCTATTCTTTTCCGTTCTACAACTCCTACAGATCGCGCTTCACATAACGCCACATCCCATACGAACATTTTTAATAATTATTTCCTAATATTAATACTTATATTAGCCGTAAATAAATTGGTCCTTTTTTGCGAAATCCTTCCTTGCCTGTGTTATCCTACTCAAGTTATTATGCTGCCGAAGTAGCAGAATTCCTTAACTTCCTTCAAAATATTCCTTCCCAGTCTTTGTTATTCCACTATTCACCTTGTTTTTCCCCTCTATTAATCCTCATATTGAACTCTTCCTCCAGGACCGCGTTCATGCCATTTATTATGTTTTCAAAGTTTTCTTCTGACTCCCCTAATACCACAATATCATCAGCTAACCTTATCTATGCAGTATAATTCCTTTTCTATATATTTTTTAACTTTCTTCATTGCCTGTTCTATATATAAATTAAACTGCATCTTTGTCTTACTCCTTTCTTGATTACGGCTTTCTTTTCTTGGTCTTCTGTTCTAATTACTGCTGCCTGTATTCTGTAGAGGTTATGTATAAGCCTCCTTTCTAGATATTTTATTCCAGTGCTCTTTAAAATCCTTAATAGCGCGTTCCAGTTCACATTATCATACACTTTTTCTAAACCCACTAATGTCGTGAATGTAGGCCGGTTTTTTCTTATCTTGTCTTCTAAAAGTAATTCTTACCAGTACGTGTTTGGAAAGAGAGTTTTGATGTTGTGCAGCTATTACGTCCACTAGACATACTCTATAAATTTTGGCAAGCATGTCACATGAACATCTACTTCTATTTATTGTTTCTTTAAAACATCAGACGAGGTTCCAAAGTAAGGGACGAACGCCATGTTTTGAGCCGATATCAATAAATTTAATAATCTTTCTGACTTATAGGCATTTTTACAATTCTTTTTATTTATTCTGTGTTTATAGTTGCACCAATATCAAATGACATTAGCGACTATCCAATTGAGTAACTGAAATGGTGTTGAAACATATACAACACAAACACCCAGGCCAGGAATCGAACCTGGGACGAATCTGAGACTCTAGCCCCTGGACCACAGGGCGACCACAAGTTATTATATTAAAAAAATTCAGATGATACAACTAATTTTGTTTGCCTTGTTTTCTTCCTTCGATTGTAAAATTCAAATGCGGAGGGAGAATTTTTAAATTAACAAAAGGGAATTGGGGTTGAATAAAAATGAGCTCCATTTTCATTTCAATGCGCACGTTCAACTAATTGCTTTCTGATTTGGACGTATCACCACATCCCTCCGCAGTTTCCGGTTCCTTTTCCCATTAATATATTACATTAATTATAGCTAAAACACTATCAATTAAGTAGGTAATGTATCGTATACGCACTCGACCACATGCTAGTGGAGTATTTCCTCTGTTGGTTTCGGCTTCCTGTCAGATCCGTCATTACCCTGAATATGCGAGGACTTAACGGTCATCTCCTCATGCTCTCGAAAGCTACGGCGCTGATTCTTCTTCTTCTTCTGCACGCCACCGCGGGTGCCGATGTCTTCTATAAGGGCAAGTATAGTACTTTTTATTTATCCTCATATTCGCAGACGAAAAAATGATTGCACACAGGACGTGTTGTGTAGTACGTGAACTTTCCTCTTAGTCAACTCAATTCAGCTGCGTGAGTTCGCAAGGTTCTTGATTAGCTCATATAATTCCTTCATCACGAAGTAATAATTGTGTCCTACTACAATGATCCAAAAACCAGAAAACTAGTTTCTTGAACACACTTTCATTCTGGTTTCTCTTATGGAATTATATTCAGGGTATTTTCACTCTGTCCTGTCAATACTTACTGTCGTTAATCTTATTTGTGACTGGTATATTATATATATACATTCATTTAAAGAAAAACTTAATAATTTTAAATGGAGTCCTGTGCGAAGATTACAAGTACAAAATAAATCATTAAAGGGGACGATTTTAAAGTTCTCAGCGTTAAATTATTAGATGTCTAACCACGTGCAGCAGTTTCCGTTCACCGAACGAACCTGTTTTGTTTGCCTGTGCATCTTGGTGCGGATTGACGGGCGACTGGACTTCCTTCTCTAGTTGTTCTGGATGATCCTGGAGCTGCTGGTAAATTGAGGAAAACTCGAACCTTTTCCTCCCTCGTTGTTGACACCTCGGCTAATAACACTTTAATCCTTCGCTGCTGTCTTGAATGTCTCATACCACGCTGTTCCTTCCTTGAGTTGATCAATGATTTACCATTCCGCTGCTTCATCCACTTGTCCGACGGTTTAGCATCACTTTATATTTCTCCTGTAGCTCCTCAACTTTTCCGACTGTTAACCATTACTATACTGTCTACTGCTTCCTCCAATGATCTATCCACGCTTCATACGCTCCTCTACCTGTCAATTCTTACATTATACTGCCTATTTTCCGCCCTTCACCATCGCAGGTCAACTCTGTATATTCCCCTTCCAAGGGATACAACCATCTCACGTGGCGGTTGTCTGCCAATCACTGTGCGTTCTCCTTCTAGCGCGGGAGATTTTTAAATGATACAGGTATGTGTCCCTAGGAAATCCTGAAAGGTGAACGCTCCTTTAGCGAAAAACAAGCTTACAGTTAACCCCGCATTCAGGTATATCTATACAGCCGCTAACTCGGCGCCCGAAAAACCCCCTTTTTCCTGACCAGCCACATGCTCTTGCTGAAATTTTATTTAATCTAAAATTCCATAAATTGGAAATAAATTTGGCAGTGTTCTACTGCACTACAAGGGTATTGTAAGATTAGAATTAAAGGGAAACGTGTGGGGTAAGAACAAAAGATGGAGCCCAATGATGGAGTACGCAAGCAGATTAGAGAGGATGTGGGCTGTAATAGTAATGCGGAAATGATAAGGCTTGCGCAAGATAGGTTAGCATGGAGGGTTGCATCAGACCAGTCTAAGGACAGAATACCACAAAACACAACACTTGTGACTACAAATAAGCACTTATCAATAACAATAAATAAAATTAAAGTGTCTGTCTGTCCCTCTGTCTGTCCATGTGCCTGACTGTTTGTCCGTATGTTTCTCTCGAATAGGCTCCGAAATGGCTCAACGGATTTGAATGAAAATTTTCGGTTTTTAAAAAGATAATAATATTAATATGACAATATATATATATATTTAATTCTTTTATATACGTGTGTTAAAAACTCAAAATAAATGCGGTTTGCCTATACTCTTGATCTGTTTAAGCTTAGAAACGACTTAACGGATTTCAATGAATATTTCAGGGATTGAAACAGGAATTGTAACTTAAATTTTCGTGTTTGTTTTATCTCGATATCTTGAAGAGTACAGAAAATATTTATATAAATATTTATAAATAAATTGAATTGCCGGCTCCGAAACGTATGACAGCGGGATCTGTTTTAAACCAACTGCGAGTTATAAGGTTTGTCCTGAAGCGATCATAAATAGATGATTCTGAACTTTTTATCGATTTAATGAATTCAACTTTATCAAAATTCTGTACCTGTTGTTTCGTTTTTAGGGCAAAACAAAAAGAACATTTTCGGCGCGGACGAAGTCGCGGGGGTTAAGCTAGATTGATAATAATCCTGATACACATAAATTCAACACAATAACAAACAGAAACTATACAAAAAAAGAAAATCTTGGCAATAACCCAGAAAAATCGTGTGAACCATCTTCATCCATGACAAGCAGCAGCAAAGAATAAAACAATTATCAAATAACCAAATACAATTTAAAGCTGATCTATCTTCATTTCTCCTTAGCCACTTCTATTCAGTAAAAGTATATATAGGAGAATCAAGTGTTGTCACTAATTAAATAAGAAATAACATGTTTAACAGACAATTATAAAAATTTTGAACAAGAATTTATGTCCAATTAAACAACTATTTATAGATTATTATCAGTGAATAAAAACAAATAAATTATTCAATATTTTGTTTCAATTTTTCTGCACGAAGTTTCAGCGTCAGCCATAATTATCTGTTGCTATTCCTTAACTTTTTTCTTTACATTAATTTATAAAGTTTCTTTAATTATCATGCCAACTGAGGTATACTTAAATTTTATGTAAGTATTATAATAATTCGGTTATCTACAAATCTGTTTGTTAAAATACTTAAGATATTAATACTTTTTTGACTGTTACTGGACGTGCTTGCATATTTTACAAACATTCTCTTATTTTTATTGTGACTCTTGGAACGCCGTTTGAAGACCAGTGTCCTAGATGATCGACCGATGGACGAATGGATTGAGCTTAATTTGTTTGCTAGTGTGTTGAGGTTTTTCTTTTCTTTCCGATTGAACTGGTAATGTTGGTAATGTATGCCGCGTCTGATCTCTCCCCTTCTATATGTATCCATACCAATTATGCTACTTTGTAATTTTATCCTTATTTTTATAAATGATCATTTGAACTGTGTTAACAAGGTTTATTTTCGCTTTCAGATGTCAAATTGCGAAGTTGCGGCTCTCGCGATACCCACTGCGTGGCTTTGCGCGAGTGTGCGAACCTCCAGGACAAGATCAACTATTTTGGCAACAGCTTGAAAGCGCTGCAAGTTGTAACCGACAATATTTGTAGTCTGTCGCAGAGTACCGTGAACGTCTGCTGCAAAACCAAGAGCAAATCTGTGCTACAGTCGACCGCAGTATCGGAGCGAATCTTTCGACATAAGGTGCACCAATTGTACATGAAGAAAAAATCTCTCGTCAACAAAAGCAACTGCGGGCGCATCGTTGACAAACAGGTTTTCGGAGGGGAAGTAGATGACATCGCTCAGTTTAAGGACTTCCCGTGGATGGCCATCCTCATGTTTCAAAGTGAGTAGATTCTAAAAAAATCGCATAAATATTGTTACTTCACATTCAAGTGTCTTTGGTGTGACAACTGCCGTCACTCAGAACGCTCTTCCGACAAAGGGGGCGGTCGTCGCTGCCTCACAACACTGAGGACCCCGAGCATGGGTGTCGTGTGAATGACTAATGCATTTTCACAATCACCAAAACCCATCACAGAGTTTTCACTGCAATGGTCCATCATCAACCGGCGGAAGGCAACGGGAAACCACCGCCGCGTCATTTCCCTCGAAAGTGGAAGAAGTTCTCCGTAGAGAACTTACCTGCCGTTAGGCAGAACGCTAATTACTATATAGTTTTACAAGATACAAAGACGATCGATTTTTTTTTCAGATGGCCCTGTGGAGCTGAAGTCAATGTGTGGTGGTACTTTGGTCTCAGATCAATATGTTCTGACTGCAGCTCACTGTGCGGATGAGAAAAACAATAAATTGTAAGTTTATATCTTATATAATTATTATGTAATGTGTCCAAAATGTTCTTTACTGAATTAAGTGTCAGAAATTTCAAAATGTGTCATCACTACATGATTAATTATTTCATCTGCTGCACTTTTGTAAATGTTCAAATTTTGAAAGACAAAACATTTGGCACAGAAGCCTTGCCTTAGTTGTGAAGTGTGTTAATCAATGCAGCCACCACTCCATATTACCGAATATTATCAAACTTCATGAATTACTAACTACCCAACTATCCTGTATATATGCTTTCTTGCTGCTTCAATTGATTATATTATATAATCACTAACTGAGTAACGATCCAGGAAGTTCTAAGAATAATAGGGGAAGAACAATGTGGAGGAGTTGGCCCAACAAAAGGAATAGATTTTGAGACATGAAGGTCTTGTAAAATGAGCATTAGTGGGAAGTGAACAGAAGACTGAGGAAAAGGATGGAATACAATAAGTAGATTATGGAGGGCGTTGTAATTATGTATAAATGAAAAGACTTGCGCAGGATAAGTTAGCATGGAGGGTTGCATAATTGAGGAAAATTACAGAATATGATGGTACATATGCAAGTTATTTTTATAGAAAACTTGGAATAATTAAAAATTATGAAAAAGAATGCTACTAAATCCAATGCTCATGATCAAATAACACTTGTATTAATAGAGAAAGAAGAGCTCAAATAAAAATTCACATCTTATTGTTCCAATAAAATGCCACGTATAATGATGGATAAGCCAGGGATCAAAGCATTCGTGGTTTGTCTAATGGCTGTTCAGGCTGACTTCACTTCACAACCACCTTATTATTTTAAAAGCACACCATACCTTAAACTTTTATGTATGAAAATTTATACTTTTCCTACTTATAACAATTCTTATTATAATTTTTTTTTAATTATAAAATTTTTAAATTCAGGTTAAAAGTAAGATTTGGTTTCCAAAAAGAAAATTGCAATCATTGTATGGATTATTCAATTAAGAACATTAAATTACATGAAGACTATGATCCAGATACATTACAAAATGATATAGCTTTGTTATATCTCATGAAACCAGTTAAAGAAATGGAAAGTAAGTATGTATCAGAGTATTATTCCTTACTCAAATATTTACTCTGGTAAATTTTATTTAATATCAATAAAGAATATTAAATCTCTCTGCTATAGAGTATTTCAAAAGTTGTTTCTCAATGATATGATTTATTTTTTCATAAGTAACAATTTTTATTTTGAAATTTAGTTAAAATATAAATAAATACTATATTTAAATTACAACAGATATGAATTTTATTTTTTATTAATTAAGAAAACAATTGGAATTTGCCTTTTAGTATGACAAAAAAATGAAATTATAATATAATTATTGGATTCAATTAATTTGCTGTAGAAATTGTCATAAAGATGACAATAATCTTACTTGAGTTTTATTATTGAATTTATTTACAGAAATTGTGCCGATATGTTTGCCAATCTCAGAGGTAATAGAAAATGGAGGAAAATTTACAAGAAATACTATATTCACTGCAGTTCGTTATGAACATAAAAGATCAGGTGATTTTAATTTTCATCAAATTATTTATATTTCTAATATATTTCCTAATTTAATCTCATTTTTAGATAACAGCACTGTTCCCATGAAGACACATGTTGTGTTACAAGGCGATGAATACTGCTCATCAAATAAATATGTCATGCCCTATGGCCAGAAATGTGTTAAAAGTAGTGGGATTTGTCAAGGTGATAGTGGGAGTGCCCTGGTCTATCCTGCTCGAGTCAGTGGGAGGAGAACACAGATAAAAATATTTCAAATGGGGATAATATCTTCTGGTTTCAGCGAATGTGCAGCAGGTACACCAATCAGAATGATAAGTGTTACTTATTATTTGGCTTGGATTTTGGAGAAAATTGGAAATTAATATAGTCTCTTGCAATGATTCTATAAGTGATACCTATTTATTTATGACTCATGGTCTGAAGACACTTAGCATTATAGCCTTCAGTGATATAAGAAAAGTTGTAATGTTCCAGAATAAGTGTGTAATACTACTGAAATAAAGAACATTAGCAAGATAATAAAACCAGATTGATCAACACATATATTTCCTCATACACACAATAATATATATGACATGGAACTCTGTATGTAGTGTTTCTTTATAAAATGTTTTGTTTAGAGGGCACTATTAAGAATGAAAAAAGGTTATTTTAAGCATTCATTATTTATTAAAAAAACACAAATAATTTTGAAAATTTTATTTCCAAAACACAAAGGTCAATTTTATCTAACTTAATCACATAATTATTTTGATGAAAGTAATGAACTACTTTATTTGTGAAGATATATATGACACACTAACTGTAATTTGATACATTTTCATATATTATACTTGTTCACAAGAATGAAAATAGTATTACATAGTCCAACATTCTGCTTCAATCAAATTAAACACTTATTATTTCAGAGATTTATATAAATGACCTTATGTTTAATTGAATTATTTGAAAACCCTTCAATGGTTTATTTATTCTCTAGCAATGAAATGAAATGAAATGCATGACAATCTAATGCTTCCAGTATAAAAATTGTGTGAAGAAATATGCTGCTTGACTTCAGCATTAGGTTAGAGGAATGTTAACTATGATTTTGTTGTCACAGTTAAAATTAACATACACCAAAGTCTTCGAGTTTCTGGGTTACCCTTTTAAAATGAACTTAATATTTTAATAAAAATTTAATCCTTAATAAACATATTAAGAATCCCTGAGAAATGTCCACCATCAAAACTTGTGGTCTAATGTACATTAGTAATTAGACATGAATATGAAGAGACATTACTATCCTCACTCTCAATCATTAGGTATGTACATTACATTTGGCAACTTAATGTATATTTAATTCTCAGCTAGGCATGAATATTTTCAAGGATCCAATCCATGTATGCCATAACTTTTGTGTACACCCCTGGAGAACCTTCAATTGCGCATGGTTTTGGACCAAATGAAACTATGCCAAACTGTACCATTTTGACATCATCCAAGTGCATTAAAGGACCTCCACTATCACCAGCACAAGAGTCACGCCCATTTGAACCACCAGCACAAATTTGATTATGTGTGATTGCAACATTATTTTTCTTGTAGACTTCAGCACATCTTGCATTAGAGACAAGTGGTAGATTGACCCTCAGTAGCACAGGGCTTTGGGAAGCTGTAGAAAATAAACTAAATTTATTTTAAAGAAATTATATATGTAATTATAGGAGGAGAGAAAACATAAATACAAAAGGTTTTTAATGAAGTGCTAATGTGAATGTGTCACAGGTATTTTCAGGAGAATAATGAAGTTAGGTAATGATTTCCATTGCTTAACTCAATTCACATTAAAAGAGCCGACTTAAAATATTGAGGTGATGATGTATATCTTCTATAATATATGAAAAGTTTCACCAATTCATGAAATGTTATCAAATCTCCCATGTAATTA
This sequence comes from Eucriotettix oculatus, assembly GCA_034510155.1. NCBI lineage: Eukaryota > Metazoa > Arthropoda > Insecta > Orthoptera > Tetrigidae > Eucriotettix > Eucriotettix oculatus. Next base: position 192,390,788 of record CM067377.1, on the reverse strand, counting down.
AAGTGATGAAGAGAAGTTTGAAATATAACTTTCTAGTCATTTTCTTAATATTGTTAAACAATGAATTTATTTTATCACTCTGGTAATGATTTACAGGATGTTACACGAAACATTAAATTATTCTAGAGAAAACTAAAAGTAGATTTGATCAAAATTAACCTAGATAAATTTATAATTAATACTGTTGATGAAAATATAAAAATTATGTATATATTACCAGTCTCTGTTACACCCCAACCTGCTACGATCATTTTGCTGAAGTTGCTACTAGCTTGATCTTGCAAAACTGGCAGGCAGATTGGCTTTACTAGAACATATTGAATTATGTTAAATTCTATTTTGATAGACCAGGATGGAAAATTCTTGACATGGTCTGTAATCGAACCAGGAACCTCCACCTACTGGGTGAAAACCCTACCCTCTGAGCTATCCTATTTGATTCCTAGTCAAATGTGAACTTTCTTCATCCATTATTTAGGCCTGAAAGTTCAGGCTCAGCTACAATTTGCTAACACACATTATTCATAGCTCAATTTAAGAACTTGATTGAAGAATTGATATGTGAATAATGTAATATATTAAATTGTAGGTTAGCCTGAGCTACATGTCTATATAATTGTAAAAAAAGATTACACCCAGAAATCGATCTGGATAGCAGTGAGAGTTTTCATTCAGTAACCATGATTTGGCTCTTAACAGTTCTTGCTTTAATTTCTAAGTAAAATAGTGTCAATATTATTGTATTATATTTATCAACTGCTTCAGAAAACTAACATCACAGTCAGGCCAATAAGTTTTTCTTTTCTTTAAGTTTCATATACTCTAGCAATATGATGAATGAATATAATTTATTTAACCTCAGTTAATCAAATTACATAAGGATGTGATTATAATGACAGAGCCTAGTAAAAGCAAACAGATAACTTATGGCTCTATTTTAAATGCATTGAATGTTACCTGCAATTGTAAACTTAATCCTTCCCTTCACTCTAATTAGGCCCACATCATTTTGTAATTTCTCTAATGAAAATCCTGGGTGACCAATGGCTGATTCAATACCAAATTCTTGTACTGGTGGAGCACACATTAGCTTTCCAATTTCATTCTCTTCACAGTCTTCATCTGTCTTTGTGTTGTACTCTCCAATTCTGACAGTTGTTCTGGAAAAAAAAATAATTATGTTTGATTGCAAGTATATAATTACTTAAAAATGACCAATAAATAATATTTTACATACAGTTTTTTCCCATTGTCCACCAATATGCAATGCGCAGCAGTGAGAACATACTTTTCACTAATTACCGTTCCCCCACAGAGATAACCAATGAATCGATCTGGAAATAATAATTAAAAATTATTAGGTATATATACATATATACCACATATCCATTGGATTCAGTCCTGTATAATTCTACTACTCTATTCATACATTTTCTTTGAGTGTATATGATTAATATTTAGTTTTATTCTACTGAAGAACAGTACACTTGTAACTAAATATAGATTAATATCTGGTATTGATAATTAAAAGAGAGAACTTTTAAAAAATGTATTGAGCCAGTATACAGTATTGTGCTCTTCTTCTGTGCATACCTTCAGATATTCTCTTATTTTTTTACCCATATTAATACTGATTCACCTGTGAAACAAGTGATTTCAATCATAGGTCAAATCAATTTAACTGTTTCTTAAGAAAACAAAATTGCAATAATTAGGATTCACCACCCAGGTGGGGGGAGGGGTAAAGTAAAGTTAGTATCATTGAATGTTTCAGACAAAAGAATATAATTTACTACTTTTTAAAAACATGGATGGTAGTTGTCAAGTTTCTGAATAAAAGGGCCAATCCAATTCTACTTCAATATTGCTATGATGGAAGTATTTAATTTGAAAGAGATGTGGAAATATATAAAATAATTATACCACAAATGTAATTAAGTCTTAAACACAGAAATTTTTGAAAGCAGTACGACCGTGATTGATCAAGTATAAACTCATGATGCCCACCCCCATTTCCCCCAAATGTATCCTTGCCTTACCATAGCAGAGGTGTTTGCATGTTCTGTCAATCCTTGGAGTTATGCCGGTTGTAAAGTAGATGAAGATGTGGGCATAGGGTTAATAGCTCTTTATAGAAAACTATGTGTTCCAAATCAAAGAAAGAATTTTCTGGACTGTCAATTCAGAGGTAACTTGGAAAGAATATACAGGATTTTAGATTTGGAACATGGAATTTTCAGACATTTTAAAGGTTAAAAATTGGAGAACAGTCATCAAAAATAGAGTTGCCTTGAGAAGATTTCGGAGGAGGCCAGGGTCCAACCAAGGCTGTTCAGCCATTAAAGAAGAAAGATGATGTCTGAAAACTAGACAAAATACAACAAGATCAGAGATTGATTATTAAGTATTTAGTGAGTTACCCAATAAATCAAGCAGTGTTTTCTTGATATAATAAAACAAGGAAGTTATTGAGCTCATTATAACTGCCATATTTAATGAGTCAATAAAAAGGAGGTAGTTTAATGTGAATTCAACAGATTAAACACAATGGTTTGGCGTGAAATTGACATTAAGTATTGAATTCTAGGAAAAGACCAAATAATCATTTCTTATCTGAACTATGAAAATGATGTATTATAGCAAAGAAAATTCATGTGCATTAATGATTTCTATGAAATCCATGAAGCTGATTAAGTAATAATTGTATTGCATGATTGAGTATTTACCAGTTTTGTTAAAACCCAACAGAGCCATCCAAGGATATTCATAGAGAGATGTTACGTTCCCTCCAAAAATTCTGTTTTCAGATGACTGCCCACAATTTTCCATAGGTAACAACTTAAGTTTTGGATTATTGCTGACATTAGGGGACCGTTCCACATATTCCAGATTTGGTACTTGTGGGCAGCAAATTATTGGTGACATTCCCTCAAAGCCACATGTAGCTTGCTGCAGGAATGTAACAGTTTCTTTTGTTGGAGATCTTTTCAAGAGTGATAACAGTTCAGGACAATATTTCAATATGATACAGCTTCCTGATCGCCCATCAGGTGTCTGACACCTTTCACCCACACTCCCTGAAACAAAAAAGTTTTGAAATGAATACAAGAGTTTCATAACTGTAGGTTTAAATTGGAACAATGAAAAAACAAGTAGGCTAATAAAATATATAATACCAGGTGGGTGCCCGGAGGTGCTCTCTACAATATCTAATATGACAGTAATCACCTTGTCAAAACTTGATTATACCACCAGCAAAAGCATCACATTTTGGATTTCATTGTAATGACCATGACTCAGCATCTTAATCTACTGGTACCTTAAATAAGCACATACATGCAGAAAATACACAGAAACAGTCAATTATGCAGAAACAGCTCTTGGGTTTCCACGTGGGTACCATAGTAACCTGTGTGGAAACCCGAGAGCTGTTTCTGCAACAATTACACCGGGAAAGCCTTCGATCTCTAACAGTCAATTATATTTATAAAGAAAAGATACTTGAACCATCTCTTAGTCAGATTAGCGTTAAATAATATTAATTTTTTTCTTTCATGAAATGAGTCAGAGTATTCTGTCGCCCATGCTATTTTATTTATATTTAGAACAGGCAATAAAGAAATCTAAAAATAAATGTAGAAAGGGAAATCAAACTGCAAGGAGAAGAAATAGAAACCCTAAGTTTGCTGATGATATTGTGGTGTTAGGAGAGTCAGAAGAATAGTTGGAAACCATAATAAATGGCATGAACGTGATCCCAGAGGAAGAGTTCAATATGAGGATTAATTGAGTGTAGTATGGGAAATAGTGGAATAACAAATGTGTGAGATTGGGAAGGGATATTTTGAAGGAAGTCCAAGCATAACTGGAGTAGGATAGCACAGGCAATAAAGGCTTTCACAAAAACAAAATAGGAATTTACTTATGTCTAATAGAAGCATCAAAATTGAAAAACCATTACTAAAAATGTTCGTATGGGTGTGAAATGTGGACGATAAGAGCTTGAGAAAAGTACCCTATAGCCCGACCTACCTGATGCAGGTTTTGTAAGATTTTCCCTGCGACGTTTTCATGTGAAATAACGGGAAGGATGCTTAAAACATAGCACGGAGGATAGGAGGATAAAAGTTGACCAGAGGCGCTTCATCCCGAGTGACTGCGGGGCTCACCTGATTATGTCGGAAATGTCTTGTACTCGTATGCCGAGACACCTTCACCAATTTTAGGAGGTATATGTACAGGGGTCGAAGATCTTGGGCATAAGATAAGAGTTGTCAGCTGATCCCATTGGATCAGTCGGCCAACTGCCTCCTAAAACTGCTAGAGACACGGAGAAGGGAATGCTGCGACCCCGCAGCAAACTCGTCTCGCGTCATTCGGAAGGGCGTGAGAATATTACCCAATGCCCGACCTATGGTTTTCCCTGCATCTCTTAAATTGAAACACCGGGTAGGATCCTTAATCTATAACCCTTCTGAATCCCCTATTTTCAATTCCGTTCCTATGCTATTGAAGGGGAGTTTCCAGTTGCTGTATCACCCTCATGTAAACTTTCTCCCCCAAAAAACGTATGTAACAATTTATTTCATTAAATTTAATAGCAAAGTTCCCTGAATCTATAAAAATTCGATAAATCTATCTTCATTACAATACTGTGCAGGCATATACTTTGCAACTCAACAATAACTATGAACCTCCAAGTTAACTTCTCTGCTATTATGTTGACTCCTATGGCTTTGTTAATTTCGCTTAACTGGCGCAACATGTACACTTCCCACGAAGATCTTATTAACGTAATTGTATGATTCATTTTGTACAGGAATAAAAGGTCAATATAATAAATACTTTGATCGATGAATGATAAAAGGAGAAAGAGGGCTTATTTAAAATTCTCTCATAGGAATACAAATACTTGGGTGTGTGTCACGTTAATTCAGCACAGCGTAAAAAGAAGTTGGGACACGATTCTGGCCAAACCGGTATCTGGTGACGTCAATGGACCAGAGGTAGGGACAACACCTTGTTATGATCAATTTTTTTTACCATTTTATTTGATAGTCCAAATGAATGACCTTGATTTGACTGAAAGTAAACATATTGCATTATGGCATTCGGAAAACGAACAATTAAGATGCGATATAAAAGAAAATAGGTGAACATTTTACTGATTCACAAAATGGGATACTTAGGCAGCTGGAACAGTGAGTACTGTGATGCAAAAAAAATCTTTAAGTTGAGATTAATAACACTGGCGGCGTCATACGACATCTTTGAAAATTTTAAATCCAGAATATGTCCCTTCATTTTTCGTATTTATGAATACAAATAATTGTGATTTAGCATTGGTTTTTTTCTTCGCACATTGAAAGACAAATAATAAATATGGACTAACGCACATTTTCATCTGATGTGTCGCTCTATATGATTCTCAAAAGAATAATATAAAATTAAATTAACAACAAATGCACAGATAAACCAAGTTTTCATTCAATTCCTATAACATTTCGTCCCAGTATTTGGAACTTTATCAGCTAAATCTTTTTTTAGGATATTAAATTTTGGGCCAAAGGGAAATACTAATCCCCAAACGTATACGTCACGACATGGTCCCTCCCCGCCCCGAACAAGCCACGCCCATTAATAATGGTAACGTCGCAGATATTAAGGGCGTCATTTGCCGAGAATATTTTATTAAATTATTTAATTATCAAAGTGTTTGGTAAAAGGTTTTCCTTCAATATGTACAGCTTTGAAATCAATTTAAAGGTTTTGTCATTAAAGTGTATTTGTAATTTAGTAAAATATTTTCCTTCATTCCACACACACAATTTTGGCATTAATCTTTAACATTTTATCATTCCAATATTAGTAAATTATGTTTATCTTTGAATAGGGACTGACGTCATATGAATGTTATCCGACTTTTTCGTGCATTGCCAGGTTTTTGAAACTTGTCAGCTCATTGTGTACGATTCTTTCCAAGATACGATCTTTCTTGTTTCCCAAATAGCCATGTTACAACATCTTCGAAGCAATTCCATGCTGATTTTGTTAAGGTCTTCCATTACATGTTCAAAGTTTTCAACTTCTATAAGCGTTGAGATTGTAAGGACCTAACCCAGGAAACTTGCTGCTAAGATACCTGAACTTTACGAAACCATCTTTCGGCAACACATTGACATAATGCTTCATCTATCCAAGTTTGAAGTCAATTTGGGATTTAAGACTTTCTTATATCTATAATACTAGAAACCTTTGTCGGCGCGTCAGTCAGTATGTATGTCACAGCTACTGGTTCGGATTTGACTACATTTGGCAACGTGCTCCTGAGGGCCCGAAGCTGCCCATGATCTTTAATATTTTTTAAAATATACTGTAGTTATATATGTGAACAAAGTGAAAATGTCAACATACCTCCATTTTTTCCCTACTGTTTTTTGGTGGATTTCAGTATCTATCAAAGTCCGTGCTCAATTTGAAGAAACGAGTAAGGGCTTATTCTCTTTATTTCCTTAGTGGACCAACGTCTCCCCTCCCCCCTGACGTCCAACACAATAAACAAGTCATCTTTGGAACCCCTCCAACTTAAGGCCCCTGTAGTTCGAAACATGGGGATTGTAGAGAAGTTCTGAAGGCTTAGAGTCGTTTGGAAATTCGATTCTCTACAATTTTGGTCATATGACCTTTTCTTCACAGACAGCCGGAAATGGGTAAAAAGGACGCCTCTGTAAAATAAATTACCATTTTTACGACTTTTCGCAATTTACGCATCCTAGGATAGAAAATAGGTTGGATTGGACATCAGAAATATATTTAGGCTGTTATAAAACTTATAAAAAGAATGTTTTCACGGCCCTCTGGATAAAAGAGGTCCCCTTGGAGTAGAACCATGAACGTAATACACCCTCAAGTATTGTAATTAACCTATCTTTAATTACATTCCAGCTTTATTATTTACATGAACTCGGGCATTTCAGATAGTTAACTTGTATTTTAGTATTTAGTGTTTATAATAACTCATGACTTTGGAATAAGTTGGTATGAAAATAAAATACAATTTCAATATATTTTATTGTGGCTTTTAAGGCGAAATCTTACGCGTTGGACTTTTTAAAGTGATTTTTCCCGTACTTAGCACGAAACGAAAATGGGAAACATCCTTTATTAAAGAGAAAAAATTGTGACAGACCTGTGTTATCTTTGGATAGCAACAGAAGAAGATCGGCGCGCGTTTTTTGTTTTTCTGAGTGTGAAAAGCGATAGCAACACGATTATTGGTGACAGTTGTAAGGAAGAAGTAAAGAACCCTAAAAATCTCATGTTATAATAGAATTAAAGCTTTAGTGACGTTGGGATCGTCTTTCTCGTACTTTGATATTTATTTGGAGTCTCCCCTGGTCTACAGTAAAGGGCGCGTGTCACACGGATCAGCAAGATTACCTAGTAAGTCACTAATGAACCGTTCAGCTACCTGCTTGAGCTAAACAAAAGAAGGGAGGGCTTAAAAATAGAAAGATATTTCCCCCTCTCAAACGCCATAACGGAATATGGATTTTACGAGGTATCCGCCGAACTGGAGAGATTGGCTCTTCTTCCAATTAACATGATGTAAAATATTTATAGTTAACACTTCGATCCTAATACAGTTAGTTTTGGTTATAAAGTTATCGTTTATAATCCATGGAAAGAGAAACAATAATGGAATGGATGGCATGGACGTGGTCCTGCAGAACGAGAGGAAAAACCAAGGTAATAGAGTGTAGTATGGGAAACAGTGGAATAACAATGACTGTTAAATTGGGAAGGGATATATTGAAGAAAGTTAAAGAATTCTGCTATTTGGGCAACATAATAACTAGGGTTGGTAGAAGTATAGTAGCCATGAAGAGTTGGGTAGCACAGGCAAGGAAAGCTTTCGCGAAAAAGAGAAAATTACTTGTGTAATATAAGTGTGAATAATAGGAATCATTGCTAAAAATGTTTGTATGGAGTGTGGCGTTATATGGGTGCGAAACGTGGACGATAGGAGTCGTAGAAAAGAAAAGATTAGAATTTTTTGAAATGTGTTGCTACAGAAGAATGAGATGGGTGGATAAAATAACTAATGAGGGGGATGAGCGAACAATATGGATTACGTTGACCAATAGAAGGGATAGATTAATAGGCGACGTTTTAAGACATGAGGGTCTTGTAAAATTAGCATTAGCATTAAAGCGTTTAGCGAAGGAGGAGGGGAGCACCAGAGACGCAGTATTTCTTTTTAAACAGTGAAATACTATGAGCAGGGTGCACGTATCTAGCTGCTGCACATTCTCCCAAATTTCTTAATCTTACTTAACATTATTCCATGCAGCCATAAGTCGCGCTACAGTTGTTTATTCCTAAAAACTAAGAAATGTACTTCCGATCTTTGAGAACACGGCACTCAGAATCAACATTAGGTTTATTAGATACCATCTTGGGGCTAATTTTTTTTTACAATATGCAGAATAAATCTAGAAAACCAACAACGCTAAGATAGGTGAATCGAGAAACGTTTTTCGATATCTAGCCGCGGTGGAGGGGGTAATTACTGCGAAGAGGCTCTGTTGCCAATTTTACTCTTCGCTACAAAGTTGCTAGCAGCCAGTGCCTCTCATTCTCAACATAACATTCCAATATCTAGGATAAGCCAGTAAATTTATATATCGTCACTGACACAAAACGAAAGAGAGCAAAATATTTGTTTTCTTAAAGCCCGTATTCTTTTTTTATTCGTCAGATTAGAACTAATATCTTGCTGGGCGGATAGAAAATTTCATGGGGCCGCATCTGGCCCGCGGGCCGTAGTTTGCCCTTCACTGGACTAGAGTGTTCCAGAATTTTTTCTTCTGTGGACACCTGACACACATACACACACGATTCTTTGCTTTTTGGTTTACTGACACATTAAATGTAGATGTAAAATAAATTACGGTTACCTTCTTTCAAAATTCAATTTGAAGGCGATTGTAGTTCATGGGATGTTCTTACGATGCTCTATTCTTATTCCTACACTCAACATGAAGTGAGAACGAATAGAAGGTGGGGTTTTATTGGAAAGATTTGATCTAGTCATAGGAAAAGGACCTAAGTCAATGTTTCGTTATTCAAGAAATGTGAAGTTTTCTAAATGGAAAAGTATTATGTTAGGATGATGAGAGATTGAAAGCAACGTTTGTATATAATATAGACCTTGAGAGGAATTTATCAAGAAAACATGAAATATTTATAAATTTACCGAGACCGGGCTCACTAAGAAGGACAAGCAAAGAAACATCACAGTATGTTATAATTGATGACATGCCTATGAAACGTTAGCAGCTTCATAATCGACAACTATCGAGTCCGAATTCTTTTTAAATGTGGTGCTACAAAAGACGGATGACGGTTGAATGAAATTAGCAAGGAGGAAAATTTACAGTAGTACTTGAATAACAGTGCGAAATACACCCAACAACACTAAAAATAAATAAAAAGCATACCGTAAATGAAATTATATATATCATTATAATATTTTCTAGTTTCTCGGCCTGAATTCCCAGAACGTGGTTGATATTTTAATTCCAAATTCATTTTTATGTTCGTAATTTTTGTCAAGAAGGTAAGAGATGATACAGTGGGTAATTACGTAGCCCTTCTGAAGGCCAGGTAATTAAGAATGTTGTCTGTTTGAGGTACAGAGTTGGCTTAACTGGGAACCTGAGTGAAGATGTCCGCGAGAAACAAATCCAAATTTTAATTAAGATTTCATAGAAAGTATATAGGAAGTAAGGAAGAAATTCAGGATTTGAAATGCTAATTGTCCTTGTGCGTCAACATGACGCACCTCGTTTGGCAGCCGCTCAATAAAATCTTTCTTACTTCTCCCACGACGCTTTGCACAGCTGGCAAGTGAAAGGAAATCTGTTGACAAAGATGTTTCGCACTAAAAATATATCGGAGGAAATTGACGACCGTAAATGAAAATTTCACAAGTTATCTAATGCATCAGATTAAAATTACTATGTGTGCCTACTGAAGTATTTGAAATAGTCGTGATGGTTGATGCCAACAATGCTTCTACTTAGGTCCGTTAAACGATTTTCCTTATCGTAATTTTTTATGGGGATGGGATTGAAGGTTAATGGTATATAAAATAGTTATTAATGTCTGCACGTTTAATATAAGTTAAAATAAAGCCAAAACGCACAAAAATTAGTGAAACATATAATATAATTCAACTTCAGTTCAACCTGAAGAGTGTCCATATCAGGAACGAAACATGTTGGAGCTTTTCAATTATATTTTATGTTTCACTCATTTCTGTCTGTTTTGCCTTATGTTAACTTATTTTAAGGGTAAATGTTCTTTTTTACATCAGAGACCAAAACTATTAGGGTTTCCCGTTCTACAATTTCTGAGAAGTTTAACTGAAGATTACCCTCGGGGAGAGGAGATCTCGCCTCAGTCTCCCGTAGATGAATCTTCCTGGAAAGAAGAAGAAAGCTAGCTTGGAGGATGCCTTATTCTAGAAAACGAATACCTGTGGAAACTGTCTCTAGCATGTAGTTCTCCCCAGATTGATTGCGGGGCTCACCTTTGGAAATTCCTCGTAGACTTTCTGTTTTTCTTTTCAAGGTTCTCACATGCTGAGGAACCTTCATCACTTGTAGGAGGTGAATGTACTGGGGTCGAAGATTTTAGGCGCACGGCCTCTTCGAACATTCAGCCAACTGCCTCCTAAAATTGGAGACACGCAGAAGAGAATGCTGCGACCCCACAGGAAACTCCTCTCCTGTCATTCGGAAGGGCATGAGACAAGTACCCAATAACCCGACCTACCTCATGCAGGGTTTCTTGGTTTTTCCCTTCATCCTTTTGAGGTGAAACAGCGGGTAGGATTCCGAGGACACCCAATGCCCGACCTACCTGATGCAGGTTTTACAGAGTTTTCACTGCATCTCTTTAGGTGAAACTCCAAACCCTTGGCTACCTTCCGCATCCCCAATTTTCAATTCCCTTCCTATGCTATTAAAGGGGAGTTACCTGTTTCAGGATCACCCTCATGTAGCCTGTTAACTCCCCAAAATCAAAAACCTAGTCAACACTTCGCTATCTTGCTCTACTTCAACATCCCATTTTTGTTCCCTTCCTATGCTGTTAAAGGGGAGTTGCCTGTTTCAGGATCACCCTCATGTAGACTGTTACTCTCCCTCCCACAAAATGAGCTCTTCTCTCTCTAGTTTTGAGGAAGACTCCCATAAGCCATGACAACTTTGCTGGCTTTGAGAGGGGGAAGGCTTCCGGTGTCGCAGACGGTAAGAGTTTTTGGAACTATCGGTCAGCTGCAGGAGAAACATGGAGAACGGAATCCTGTGTCCAGGCAGAAAACTCCTCTCTTATCATCGGAAGGGCACGGGACAAGATCCGAGACCCTGAACTACCTTGAGTTTGGCGCGCATCTCTTACAAGTGAACACTGGGTAGGATCCTTAAACTATATCCGAGAACCATTCCCTTCCATGTCCTTGTTCCCATTCCCTTCCTATAAGTGGATCACCCTCATGTAGCCTGCCACGCAAAAAAAAAAGAAAAAGAAATGCTGCTTGGTTTTAATTTATTATTTGCAGAGAAATTCCCTGTAGCTCTGTCTTTACCCTTGGACAACGCATTGAAATTAGAGACTTCTAATTTAGAGAGAAAGGTTATAAAGGAAGAGTGATCCGGATAAGATAACAGAATTAAAATATGACTGAATCCTTGAAGAAAAGCAGCACGCTAGTTTCTTAGTAATCTGAGACAAGAGCCAGGAATGTTGTGCTTTTAAAATGTTGCGCTGCAGGTAAAATGCTGAATATTTAGTGCGCGGATAAAATAAGGTCTGGACAAGCTTGGAAATTATTGAGGTAGAGGGCGACTTTTTAACGAAGTTAGCCAAGTGTTGCAAAAAGGCTTACGTCATAGAAGGAACAGTGAAAAGTTAAAGCAGTGGATGAAGGCAATGCGTACAGTAGATAAACACTGAATATCCACAAATAAACTTAACATTATTTCCTTTTACGTGGTTTGAATCAATTGATGTTATAAATTAAAGACATTAACGACCAGAAACAGGCGGGTTGACGTTTCGTCACCATATTCGGAACTTCTTCAGATAATTTTAAATTTTGAAATTTTTATAAAGAAAGATGACAAATGTATAAAAATCTAAACTTGACTGACTACTTCGCATCTTTTTTTTATCAAAACTTTACATTACCTGAGGAAGTCCCAAATATGATTACGAAACGTTGATTAAACTTAATGAAATCTTTGTTTTTGGAATTTATGACGTTTAATTATTTGGAAAGCGGACGTTAATTGATTTAATAGATATTAATGACGCTTTAGTCTCCCTGCATTGCGATTCCAGACAATACTGACAACATTTAAAAAAATTATGGAGCATTTGTTGAGAAGAATATTTTGGTATTGTCAACATCTTCCAAACGCTGTCGGCTTTTTGTTTTTCTCAACAGAACTTCCTACACTGCTGGACACATTAAGACGTTGATGACATTTGATAATTTCACTAGAAAACAGTAAAATGTTTTTCCTTGTTATTCTGACCTATGTTCTTAGCGATATCAAATCTATACCAATTGGCGAACTTATGAAAACTCTATGTTAATGGCTGGGACAAGGATTCTTGTTACCGAAATTTCTCTGAAGTGGAGAATAATTTTGAAGTTATGTTAAATTATCAACCGATATTTTTTACCAAAAAAACTGAATCATCGCAATTTATTTTTATTTTTCCGGGATTTGTCATTATTAAGTAAACAAAACTTTGTTAGCAGTTACATTTTACGAATAAAGATTTGTTATCAAACAATATTGATGTCCATTTCAGACATCTACTACGTTTCGTCCCTATCAGCGGACTTCATCAAGTAGTCAGACAAAAATTATCCGCAAGTGTACATAGGCTTATCCCGTTTAAAATCTACGTTGAAAATATAAGTCTATTTTATTTAAACGAAAGCCACGCCATTTATATTTTAACAAAACATGTTATATGTAAATTATACTGGTCCACAAATATGTACGAAAAGTTGCAGATGCCTTAAATAAGTATTAATATTGTTTTCTGACAAAATTAGCTGGATTGTCTACTCATAATTGACATTGTCATATTCGTAAATCAGTTGTTTGGCCGTCATCCACAACACAAAATCATTCCACATCTGTCAAAGCTTTGCTCATTTAAAATATACCTGATAAGGTTCACAAATATGGACGAAAGGTCGTAATTATATTTTTGATAAAATTGATTGTATATTTATTTATTGTTTTGTGGTAATTAGTTCTAACCCTGGTCTGATGGAACGCTCCATGCTAAAGTATCCTGTAATTTCTACAAAGCTACTACATCCCACATTCTCCCTAATCTGCTTAGCGTATTACATCCTTAGCCTCCCTCTTCTGTTCTCACCCCACACACTTCCCTCTAATGTTAATATTACAAGTCCCTCGTGTGCCAAAACGTAGCCTATTAATCTATCCCTTCTCTTGGTCAACGTCCTCCATATTGTTCGCTTTCCCCCTATTCTGTTTAGAACCTCCTCGATAGTGATTCTATTCGCCCATCTCATTATCCTATAGCACCACATTTCAAAGGCTTTTGTTCTCTTTCCGTCAGAAAATCCTATCGTACAAGTTTCGCACCCATATAACGCCACACTCCAAAACGAACATTTTTAATAATGATTTCCTAATATTCATACTTATATTTGTTGTAGGTAAATTCTTCTTTTTTTGCGAAAACCTTCCTTGCCTATGCTACTACTGTGAAACACTACCACATCACCCTTAATATTTTAAACGTATTCCATCCGTGGCCTCCCTATTCTGCTCACTTCCCTCTAATGCTAATTAAAAAGTGGTCTATTAATGTATCATTCCTCTTGATCAACTTTCTCCATATTTTTAGTTCTTCCCTTATTATGGTTCTTGGTTAGTTAACCTATCCACCCATCTGATTTGTAGTATTCTCCTACAACTCCAAATTTCAAAGGCTTCTATTATTTTTCTTGCTGCAACTTCTACCGTCCATTTTTCGCATCCATATAAAACCACACTCCACACGAACGTGTTTAGCAATTATTTCCTAATATTCACACTTATATTACCCGTAAGTAAATTCCTCTTTTCCGCGAAAGCCTTTCTTGGCCGTGCTATCCTACTGTAGTTATTATGTTTCCCATGTAGCAGAATACCTAAACTTCCCTCAAAATATCGCTTCCCAATCTAACAGCCTTTGTTATTCCACTATTTCCCATACTACACTCCAGCACCTTGGTTTTCCCCTCAATTAATCCTATTTATTTATTATGCCACATTATTGATATACTGAATGGTTACATTTATCTGACAACATTTGAATCAATAAACAAGCCGCAAACAAATTGACTGAAACGAGAGTTAGCGCTACGTTTCGTTCCTTTAATTTGAACATCCTCAGGTGAACTAGTATAATAATTGTAGTAAAGTGGACACAAATTATTTTTTGTTGTTATTTCAATAAAAAATAAAAGTTCTGTATAGTAATTTCTGAAAACGTTTGTTGTACAGAGACGACGAGTGGTCCTATAAAGTAACAGTAATTACTTAGAGTAGGCTGTGCTTTTAGTAGGGTGGAGAAAGCAATGTTGTCAAGCCTGAATGAAGGACGAGCAATCAACCAATCGGCGACAATGCCGCAATGAAGACCACGGTGTCAAAGCACTTAAATTGCTCACGTCTTTGGAATTTGACTTTCAAACAAGACATTTGTTACAAGCTTGTACGGCGGGTGAAATATGTGTCAGCTGTGGGAACTACGTCTCAGGACGGCAACTTTCCCACAACAACTGTTGCTGCGAGGCTATTATGTACAACCGACCTCTTCGCGTAACAGCATGGCAAAAACCTTCCAAGTAAACATTCTACAGCACGGAGTAGTGAAAAGAAAAATATTAAACCGGCAGTGGTGCGGAAAAGTGGGAAAAACCAAATAGAAAAATTCTCAAACATAGCCGCGTCGCGGACGGCATCAAAGGAGAAGCTAACTGAAGCGAAAAAGATTAGGAAGGAAGAACGAATTACACAACTTAGAGAGGACGGAATAAGGGCCTATATACGTTGTTTTTTTACTGGACCCACTTGAAAAATCCACAATGTTTCATTAACATTTATAATTTAAAAACACATTTAATGATTTCAGTTAATTTTTAAAAAACAAAATAAAAAGGCAAATATATAAATGCTTGAGTGAATAATAATATTAGTAATTAACTAATAAAATTAAATTTTCGATTATCTTCGAAAGCTTTTACCATTTATCTAACGATTTCTTCCCTCCACGTTCATGTATGAATTTTAATCCGTTATATTCGTGTATATCTACATTTTATATTTGTATTTTCTTTAACATATATATGTTTATAGGTCTTGTTGTTGTCTGTACGTGATGTATTGTTCATTGTCTATTAATACAAGGTACATTTGTTACATTTATGTAATATTTTCAAGATTAATGTGCCTGTTAACTATGTATATAATAATTGACTTGTCCTAATCCCTCAATAGAGGATTAATGGGACCAATAAATACATTTAATCTGAATAAAATATATTTTATAATATATAAACGTTTGGTAACACACACAGTAGATAACTAGCTATTCACGTGAATACGTTTGCGCAGAAATAGATTATTTATTTTGCCTTAAAAATAAATCGTATAGATGATACAAATAAATTGACTATTTCCCAGTGAGTTAACTCTCTGCCAACTATAGGCTAGTTAATTAAAGCGCGAATCCTGCTGCAACATTATATGGAGTGATAATTCTCAACCTCCTCCACCGTCTCTCTCATGCTTCCAAAATTACGCTTATAATAACACAGTAATTGGGATGAATGGCGTAAGAACGCCCAACAGGACTTTTAACTCGCAGTTTGTTTTCACGCCGTCTTTCTCGCAACAATTCTATGGATTTATAAATATACACATTAATAAATTCTTAACTCTGATATATATATAGAAATGAAACATACACGAAAATTAAAATTCCTGCTTCAATACCTGGAATTTTCACTGAAATATGTTGAGCCGTTTTGAAACATAGATCAAGAGTATAGGCAACACGCATTCCAAATTTGGAGACTTCGACGCGCGTGTGCCAAGAAACCTTCCCGTGTAATTAATATTTATTTTATTATCTTCTGCAATATATCGAAATGAAATATGCACGAATATGTAAGTTGAGTCTCCTGATTTTAAACCCATAAATTTTCAGACATACAGACAGACACTTATCAGTAAAGGAATACGATAAGAATTTTTTATAGAAAAAATTCACGCCGGGGAAGGGATGTGTGTGTGGGGGGGGGGGAAGAGGGGAGAGCTTTTCATCAAATACCAACTAAAGTTTAGTAGACGTTCAATACATTTGAATAGTTCAAAAAATAACGCCTCTAATTTCAGGTTTCTTGTTCAACACTGTAGGGTCTACCTGACGACGATGGCAGAGCTTGCTGTTGAAACGTCGTAGCAAACAAAACTTTCGCCCGGTTACAAACTCGAGAATTGTATTTGGAGAAAATTTAGCGCTCTCTTACAAATAACGACTGCTTTCCACAATAATCAATATGAATAATTTGTTTTACAGATTTTTGGACTACTATTTGCTCATATAAGTGTAAATATTACGAAATCATTGCTAAAATATTCGTATGCAGCGTGGCGTTATTTGGATGCAAAACGTGGACGGTAGGAGTTGGGGAAAGGAAAAGAATAGATGCCTTTTAAATGTGTGTTATAGGCGAATGAGGTAGGTGGATAGATTCACTAACGAGGAAGTTCTAAGCAGAATAGGGGAAGAACGAACAATATGGAGGACGTGGACCAAGACAAGGGATAGATTAATAGGCCACGTTTTAAGACATGAGGGTCTTGTAAAATTAGCATTAGAGGGAAGAGGTTGGGGGAAGAACAGAAGAGGGGAGAAAGGATGGAATAAGCTAAGCAAGTTAGGGAGGATATGATAGGAAAAGGCTTGTGCAGGATAGGTTAGCATGGAGGGTTACATCAATACTGAAAACTTTACATTTAACAAAAAAATTGTCTATTGGAATTTATAGTTGGATTTTTAAAGAATAATTGCCTGTCTTTAACTTCAGTTGGAATGTGGTAACTCATCTGTACTTGAGGAAGTCTAAAAATCAGGACGAAACGTCGCAAAGAGCCTAAATAAACAATATTTTAGTCACTTAGCTTAATTGTTTATTTTTTTAAAAAAAAATTTAATTCTGCTCCCATACTATTTTTATCAGCCGAAATAAAAAAATTAATACGTCAGTTATAATATAGTTGTGAGCCATATTTCGTTAAATTCATCTACACAAAAACTTAAATTAAAAAATTAACATCTATCCTGAATGGAGGAAAAGTCGTAAAAAGGTGCAGACTGTTTCAAAAATTTTAATTCGAGTCGTCAGTCAATATACAGTCAGTGCAGGTGTACTGATGAAGGAGCAGGTGTTAAAATAATTTTATAATTTAAAGGAGCGGAAATGCAGATGGATTCGTAAGTCGAAAGCTACTGTAAAGTGACATGAATCTATCAAAATATCAGGTAACATAATTTATAAAATTGAACACAAGTAAATAGTATGGCTAATTTGTTCACGTGTAAATTTATGAATGTCAGATAACGGAGTTATTGAGGAAGAGTTAGTTTGGCGGGGTTGAGGGATACAGGCAAGGAAAGTTGACTAGTGGGTCGTTACGTGAGAAGTGTGTACGGCTGTTGTACGCAGTCAACTACTTTGGGAGGAAGAATTGTGGACAGGAAACTCCCGCATGTGAATAACCGCGTCAAACTGGTCACGAGTCACGGAAGGTAACACTCTGGTCTTCAAAATAACACACTTCTTGAAAAATAAAAGTGAGGAGTGTATAGACAAATTTCACGCAGCAACACAAAAACGGTCGTTGTAAAACCTTCCCGGCCAATTACTAGGGAAAAAACAAACAAGAAGCACGGGGAACGCGAGCTGCGAAAAGGAATATTCGGTGAAGCTCTTGGAGCAGCCGCGGTCCTCGTCGCATAGCAACAAGGCAAAAGAACGCTTCTCAAACGATCCAGGACGTCTCAATGCACACGAAAACAGGATCATCAGGGACGAATTAGCCGAGGATGACAGCGGCGAGACCTGTAAACAAGGAAGTAACGGAGCTCCGTCCCGCTGGGGAAATTCCCTACCATGGTCTGTCTCTGTCACTCCTGCGAACGTCGATCTCTCGAAAGGAACGACGACGGCGGCGACGGGCGGCCCTGAGCTGGGAGGAGGAAGACGAGAGTGAAGGTGACTTACGGAGGGCGGCCGAGGCCAGAGGCAGCAGCAGGAGCAGCAGCCAGACGACGAGCGTTCCGACGGCCATGGAAGCTGCGACTGAACTGCTGAGGGTCCGCGCAGAGAGCGCGCGAGTCGCGTCCACGCACGTCATCGCCTCTCTCTCTCCTCTTGCACTTTATTTTTACAGTTACCGTGAGTGGGCTTCATTATTACAACCACCTCAACGTCTGCATTGTTGTCCAATGCGGGGATAAACGAAAATAATTTCATTTACACTACGGGGATAATACCGCACCTGTTTTTCCTTTTATAACGATTCCGAATATAATAATTTCCCAGACATGACGATGTAACAATGAGTTTAATACCTCATGCATGGAAAGTATTAACGAAAATACTATATACGAGGATGGAACGCTAAATAGAATTCGATTTAGAAGTTCAATTTTAGGAAGAATGTAGAGACAAGAGAGGCGATATTGACTTTGCGTCTAATTTAAGAAGACAGATTTAGAAAAAGCGAACAGGAACACACTATTAATGATTTTGAAGAGGGTAGGAATAAAATATGGAAAAAGAAGGCGTATACGTAACCTCTACAAAAGACAGGCAGCAGTAATTAGAATTGAAGAACAAGAAAAGAAAGCAGAAAGCAAGAAAGGAGTAAGCCAAGGAAGGGGTCTGTCGCCCATGCTGTTTAACTTATATGTAGAAAAGGCGATAAAGAAAGTTAAAATTGAATATTCTAATGGAATCGTACAGCAAGATGAAAAAATAAAAACCCTACGCTTTGCCGATGATATTGTAGTAATCGGGGAGTCAGAAGAAGACTTGGAAGGCATGAACGTAGTCTTGGAGAAAGAGTTCAATATGAGGATTAATAGACAGAAAACCAAGGAAATGGAATGGGAAACAGTGGAATAACAAACGGTGTTAGATTCGAAAGAGATATTTTGACTGAAGATAAGGAATTCTGCTAATTGGGAAACGTAATAACTAGGGATGGTAGAAGTATAGTAGACATAAAGAGTAGGATAGCACAGACAAGGGAGAATTTCTCAAGAATGAGGGATTTCCTTACGGGTAATATAAGTGCGAATATTAAGAAGTCGTTGCTAAAAATGTTCGTATGGAGCGTGGCGTATATGGGTGCGAAACGTGGACGATAGAAGCTCCGAGAAGGAAAAAGGAATTGAAACTTTCACGGCTATCCACAGTCATTCGCAGAAATCGATACTTCTGTCTTATCTACCAGATTGTAAACCACAGCTTTCTTTTGGAAAATTGGGTAATTATACTTGCAATTAAAACCTCTTCCAGAATATGCTGAATTTTGATAGGAAACTCAGTAATGAAATTACTTGTATGTGTGTTTCTGTCTATATGTATGTCCTGCATTCAAATCTAAACGAGTGGACCAATATGGAGCAAATTCGGTACACGTGTTGTTTGCGATTCAGTAATCAGCACTTCTTCTTCTTCTTCTTCCAATGGCTCAACAGCCCTCTTGAGGGCCTGGGCCTACCGAGGCGGCTGCAGACTGTCATCTGGCGTGGCACATTCCGAATTTGGGGTGATACGTGGTCAGTGTATCAATTCCCCAGCAGCCTTAATCCCGGTCCTCGCGACCATGACGACACAAACATCCAAGCCCATGCCAGGGACCCCTGAGTTGTGAGGCAGCAACTAGAGGCTAGCCACTACACCACAGGAGGTCGGCCAGTAATCAGCACTGTCGGGATAAAACTCGGCTACGACCCCTAGGGGCGGGGGTGTAGTTGGATGAAATTAATAAATACGCAAACGGTCAAATTTATCATCATATAAATACATTCATGGATCACAGTGTGTCCTCCGATACTGATAGAGTATAATTTCAATCCTATCCATAGTTGAAGGGGAGTATTCTTAGGGGTGGGGGTGCAGGGGCATCACATAAAACAACCAGAAGATAATCCAGAACAGGCTCTAATGTGAGCTTTTGAGTTTAATTCTTACCCAAAATAATGCAATTCGAGCTCTAGTTGATACTCTAAGAGGAGTTGGAAGGGAGTAAAAAGATTTTAACGTACTGTTAATGGTGTTGTGGTATTCAGTCTAAGACTGGTCTGTTGCAACCCTCCATGCTAACATATCTTGCGCAAAACTTTTTCATTTCCTCATAACTAGATCAAGCCACATCCTCCCTAATCTGCTTAGAGTATTCTATCCTTGGCCTCCCTCTTCTGTTCTTACCTCACACACTTCCCTCTAATGCTAATTTTACAAGACCATCGTTCCTTAAAACGTGGCCTATTAATCTATTTCTTTTCTTGGTCAACGTCCTACATATTGTTCACTTTTCCCCTATTCTGTTTAGAACTTCCTCGTTACTTACTCTATTCACCCATCTGATTTTGAGCATTGGCCTATAGCACCACATTTCAAAGACTTCTATTCTTTTCCTTTCCGAAGCTCCTCTCGTCCACGTTTCGCACCTATATAACGCCACGCTCCATACGAACATTTTTAGCAAAGATTTCCTAATATTCACACTTATATTGCCCGTAAGTAAATCCCTCTTTTCCGCGAAAGCCTTCCTTGCCTGTGCTATCCTACTCTTTATGTCTACTATACTTCTACCATCCCTAGTTATTACGCTTCCCAAGTAGTAGAATTCCTTAACTTCCGTCAAATATCCCTTCCAATCTAACAGCCTTTGTTATTCCACTGCTTCCCAAACTACACTTCATTACTATTTATAACGGATGGAATAATTTCAGTAAAATTTTGTAAATATGCTCTTTGTGTCCCGGAAATAAACACTGTTGGGGTAAAACATGGCTACCACCAAATAGGGAGGGGCGGGAAATTTTTAATATCCATAACAGCCGTTATTTCCTTCTAATATATATTTTCTCCGTCAATTAATTTCATAGCGTTTTCGCTTAATTTATTAGCGTATAATTTCAATCTCATTCAGCGTTGAAATGGAATATTAATAGGGATGGCGGTGTAGTGGGCGTCAAAACAAAATTAAACGGACACAGTCAAGTTTGGTATCGAAATGGGTGCTATGCGAGGATTTGAGTTTGATTCCGACATTTAGCATGGGATATAAATTGCAGTTCTTTCCCTTATAGGAAAAAAAGAGGGGGGAGCAAAACAGTTCTGCTTAATTTTAGTGATTATTTGGTTACCGGAAATACTACCTACACCCTTAGCTAGGAGTATTTTCGTGCGCTTACAAATTGTTAAGAGAATTTTTTTGAGTTAGTTTACTGAAGATATTTATAGCCCTGCTATGTACCGAGGTACTGGGAATATATTTGAGGTTCTTATTGTGACGCTTTCGTTGCCCGTTTAATTGTGTGTTGTACCGGGATAATGTAAATAAATACCCGCGCAACGCCGGATCCCCAGATAGTTGGTAATAATTTCATTATTTAAAACCGTTATCGTAACATGTAGTGCCTTTTCACATTTTAGAAGATATCGCCGTTGATGTCGTCAATCGTACTGAAACGTGCTTCGCTAATATTTATTAACAGATACAATTGATGTCTGCAAATAAATTCTTAAAGAACTTGGAGGGACCGAAGCTTGATTCTGTAACTTTATAGTTTTCGTCTCGCAACAAACTTCGTGAAATATGAAGACGGGGAAGAGTGTAGGGCGGAGATAAATATTAGAAAGTAAAATACTGTGGGAATATTAATCATAGCTGACAATCAATAATTAGTAAGTTCCCAATCATAATACTTGAAGCAGGTTATCAACAGAAGGTGATCGCACAACCGGAATGATACACACGACAATAAAAGGATTATTATAACAAGCATTCAGTATTAACTTGGTATAATTTAGTATTCAGCGTATTTCTCCACACAGTTGGTAAACATGGATTCTCAGACAAATGGAAAAAACATATGCACTGAAATGTTTGCCGGCGGACGCCAAAAATAGAACGAGAGACCATATTACAATTGTTAACTGATGCTAACCTTTTATGCGCAAGCATTTTCATTTATATATAATTACCACATCCCAGATCCTCCACAATATTCTAAGCGTATTCCATCATTGGCCTACCTCTTCTGTTATTTCTCTCTAATGCTAATTTTCAAAGACCCTCATGCCTCAAAACGTAGCCTATTAATTTATCACTTCTCTTGGACAAAGTCCTCCATTTTGTTCTCCTTTCTTATTATCGTTAGTTACTCTATCAATCCATCTCATTCTTCTGTAGCATCACATTTCAAAACATACTACTTTTTTTCCTTTCTGCAACTCCTATCGTCTACGTTCCTCACTCATATAACGACTCACTTCATACCAAAATTTTTAGTAATGACTTCCTAATATCCATACTCATATTAGCCGTTAGTAAATTACCCTTTCTTGCCTGTAATCTCTTACTCTAGGTATTATACTGCTTAATGATCTTCCTTGAAAATATTCCTACCCAATCTAATCCTCTTTGTTATTCCACTATTTCCCATACTACATTCCATTACCTTGGGTTTCCGCCTATGTTCTCCTGTTGAAATCTTCATCCATTTATTACGGTTTACAAATCTTCTTCTGACTCCCTTAACGCCACAATACCACAGTAAACCTTAAGGTTTTTATTTTGCCTGTCCCCTGTAATTTTTCTTGACTTGTGTTTATAGTCACACCAACATCGGGGACATTACGGCCTTGTTAATTAGTTCACTTAATTCCTTTTTCGGGTATAAACAGTCACATACGAACACACCCTTGCCAGGAATCGAACCCGGAGACTGTGAGGCTGGAGCACAGGGGTGGTCTGCTGTCGTTTATTAGTAATGTGATCGAGATTTGAGAACAAGTTTTTGCTTAATAAACACGGATAACATGTAGTTTTTTTTAAAAAAAAAAAGGAAAGTCCATGCCGCAATAAGAAGTTCTCAGGATTTCACCCGAGTTATGTCATTTGTAAAATACAACGTTTCGAAGGCTAACTCCGCCATCGTCATCTGGTAACTTCAATCGAAAGAGGTGCATTTTTTGACGAGTGAGTCTCGTCGCCTTGAGGTGCTCAGGTACCTAGAATCCATAAGGAAATTGAAAGAACAAAAGACACTTTGTTTTTTTGATGAGTAAGCTACGAGTAAACCACCCGAGGAAAGGAAATAAGGATTCGTAATGGTGTATATATAGAATACGCGTAAATGTTTATCAGGGGATTTAAGTAACGTTTATTTCCTCTCTAATATGCAACAACGGAAAAATGAAACATTGTGGGAAGAAAAGAGTGAATAGCACAAAGAGTTTCCGCTTCATAAGTTACAGGTGTTTGCCTGGTATATTGTGTGTCATTTGTGTGCAGAAGTCTGAATTCGAAACTGAACATGATGGTAAGAAAGGGAGGTGACTGTATTTTCATAAATTGAGTGAAGCGGGGTATAATGGAGGATCCATAACATATTTCAGGACTTAGAAATAACAAAATATTTTTTAAAATATGCTTTAATTCATTAGCATTTGTTAAAAAAACTGAGTTAATTAAATATTATTTAAATTTAGTTATAAAGAAAAAAAGGACGGAAAACAATAAAGGTGAAAATACAGGGTGAGGGCGGCAGGTGTTTAAACCTGTACGCAGCGGCGTGGGGGACACCGAGACAAGTAATTCTACACAGGACAGACACTTAGGGTCTAAACGGACAGCAAGTTCCAAAAAAATTGAACAACAAGTTTCAATGATGTCACATTATTTTGATCAATTACCTGCTTAATTTAATTGCAGAACTTTGTATTTTTTGTTTGGAAAGTGTTTGCTGTCTTCATTTCTTACTGCGCACGTAATGTTAATTGTACGTTAGTGGCCATTAATTATTTTAAGACATAAACGAAGTGATTATAATTCCCCATTTAAAATTTATTCCAATTTCCCTGTGGGCTTCATGAATAATTTGCCGAAAAAAATCAGACAAAACGAAACACCCTTCTTTGTTCACTACTTTTTCAGGCGAAACAAAGAAGTCTAAAAGTAATGTAAACAAAACGTTACAAATAAAAAATTACTAACCTCGGACTTGAACCTTGGACCGCTTACACATACAGGATGGATAAGACGTTATCCCTTGATTATTCGTGCTCATGCGCCTGGTATAGACCCACCATAGGGACAAGTGGCGCGGAGCGGATGTGACGTCTTGGAAATTTGTGGTTCAGTGTTACGGCACTTCCTGTCCGTTTGGACCCCAAGTGTCCTGTACTGATTTACTTGCGTGAGTGTCCTCCACATCTCTACGTACACTTTTAAACAGTTACCGTCCTGTAGATGCGAGCGTATAAAATGAATCTAGTGGAAAAGTGCCGCAATATTTGAGTAATTAAATTTTTAAATGACCAATTCTGTATTATGCATTCTTCAGTAACAAGCCTATGTGAGGGAAAATTTTATTTTATAATAATAATAATTGTAACACTGATAAACTACCAATAATAATGGCAAGGATACTAAACTAATAATAAAAAATAGTAATGATAATATTACAATTGGATGAGATAATACAAAATTTAGCATTACGTAGCATAATTATTACAAGCGGATCTTAACCAAAAAATATTCTTTACTTCGTTGTAAATTCAAAAAGTAAATGTTAGAACAAATTCAATGTAAACTTTTTATTTTCGGTCTCTTTTTTTGTGCGACATGCACGTCTAAGTTTATATTAATTTTTTTCTGACGTACAGATTGCTTTACCGATTATCCTTAACGTTATTTATTAACTCTTTCGCCGTTTAGGAATTATTTACTCTTTCGTGAATTAATGCAGTAAAACGTGTAGCATGATATTCAATATTTGTAATATTATTAGTATTAAAGTCGGCGAGGAGTGGGAAGTGGACATGGCGTCAGTATGTCGAGACCTGATGTCATTTGTAATCCCCAGGAACATGTTTCATCGCACGTATGATTTCGACGTGGGTTTTCACGCAACCACGATCGCGTGGTGAATTGGAACTGGGAAACAGCGAAATATTTCAATATCACGTGGTTTGCTAAACCAATGGGATTTCGGGATCTACAGAAAATCGATTGAAAACTTCGATATTTTTCACAGAGGTGAAACTGTGAGGAATGGTCATTGTGATCTTTGCTGTTGAAGAGGACGGAAGGGAACCGTCAACAGGTCCCGACAGTTGAAGAAGACTGGAGTTGAGATGTTCCGGTCTCTGAACTTGATGGGCATCAATCAGGTACACTGTCAAGGTTCTCAACCTTTTACGCCTAGGGAGGGTATCTCGTTCACGGTTTAGTCCCAAGATTTTTAAGAGATCTTATTGCTTCACCATACAGCCTAAATTTGCATATTTTTAGCTCCTTAAATACCTTTTAATTTTCCCTTCACATGATAATTTACGCAAATATATTTGCATAGTATATTGCATTGTAAGTGTGCTACAACAACAAAGGCAGGGAGGCTGGGGGGTGCATCTTTACTCTATGCCTGTTAGTGATAAGAAAACGAGAAGAATGACAAATAGGTGGATGACGTATGAAGAAAACCGAAATTCAGGAACGATTACCATCAGAAGAGGTTTTATACTGATATATCAAAGCAATTACGCTTGTAATATATTTGTTATAATGCTTAATATGAATATAAATACCGTTACAGAGTAGGGGGATATTGAATCACTTACAACACATTAAATAATTAAATTACAATTTACTAAATAAAATAAAATAAAATCTTTGTATATGTAGATCAATTTATAGTGAGGGTTGTGGGATTACATTAAAAGGGTACTTAAAAGATAATGGGAAATTTATTTACAAAAGAACGTAACTAAGAAAAAAACATTAATGAAGAAAATATTTCCAAAATTTGAGATTCGGCGAAGCAATCAAATCTAATACAATCTCAGGATAAAAAACCCCGCGGGCGATACCCTTACCTAGACGTCAAGGGTTGGAAATCTGACAGCGTACCTCGTTTGTAGTGTGGCGGCGCCTCTCCACCAGCTTCTCTGTAGGTCGTCTTCTTCAGCGTCGCAAGTTGACCTCCATATACGTCCGGGACCTAGCGTCTGTTCCCTTCTGTCTCTTTCAAGTTCTCAGAGCCGAATGAGAATTCACACAGCTTCACTGCCTCGAAATCGATCTTTAATAATCGATAATTCTTTAAAACATGAAACCCCATTGGTTGAGGTAACCACGTGGTATTTAAAATATCATTGTCTTCGTGGGTCCCCGATTCCCACGCAAGTTGTTTGCGGGAATTAAGCTGGTCATATTCCTACGTGCCCGAAAGCCATCCCAGGGGATTACAGGCAGCACCAATCCCGACTTTCTGACGCCAATTCCAAGTTCCCAAACCTTGCTAACTTTATATTAAGAAATAATAAAATATCAACTATCGCGATAATAATTGATTACTTTTATAATTTAAAAAAAATATATTAACTTTAACCTTCTTTGAGAGGAATTGAGCCACGTAGGAGAGACACACTTTTAGACAATAAATATATTGGAACATGAAAACAGTTCGATACTAATTTTGGGTGGTTCTCATCAGAGAAGACAGCGGGACAGAGTTTGGGAGGGGGTTGAAACAAAAGCATGGAAGAATGGCATCCTCCACTTGCCTCTTTACATTGCATTATTTGAGAGTACTTAATTTAAAAACAGATGGGTGGATAGAGAAATTAACCAAGAAGTTCTAAGCAGAATACGATAAGACAGAACATACGGAGGACTTTGAACGGATTAGAGGGAAGTGAACAGAAGTGGGAGATCTAGGGAGGATGGGGATGTGGTGTTTATGTGGAAAAGAAAATGATTGCGCAGAATAGGTTAGCATGGGAGGATGCATCAGATCAGTCTAAGGACTCAATACGACAGAACCATTAAGTCATTAAATATTATTAAAATACAAAAGTCAAGGACATTGAGAGGTAATTATTATTTTATAATGACATTATTTAAGAATGGAATTCAATTTACTGTATATTTAACAGTTTTACATATATATTACAATTTGCTCAAATTAAAGCTGTAAGCCGCCAACTTTTTTAATGATAAACAGTCTGTGTTATTAAATTAAATTCCTTGCAACTAATTCCAAGAGCTCTAGACTAACGATCGTTTTAAATGGGACTTCTCATAGAGCTGAATAACTAACACAATAATCCTACTGGGAACTAGCAGCAGTGCCAGGAAATCGGCAAGAGGTTACCAACAGTGATATTTACTGTGCCGTCTCAGCTCGCCTGGACCTTCCAGCTGCCCCTTCCTCGTTGCTCCGGACTGGATCACGCCTTACGGCCGCTGTTAATGTCAGTGGTAAGGCAATTTGCAATCTTTAACCTTCAATCATAACCTTCACGCCCTTAATCATGAAACCATCGTGTCCTTAACTCCTCATCTCATTTGTCCTAAAACTAATTTCTGCTGAGGTTATTAATAATTTTTCTCCACTGCCTTATTTCGTATTCCGTCGGTGGTGGGGCTCGACATTGTCCAATCAAATTTATAGTCTGTCCTCTCTGGGAGAAGCCGATGATTTTTGGGGTAAGACACCAACCTCCTTATCATTCGCTGTCGATAAATTTCACGCGACGTGGGGAAAAAAACCAGCAGCGCCGCCGTGTGTGAATTTTATTACCCCTGTCTGTAACCCTCACGTAGCTTGCTTTTGATTCCGTACCGACAAATTACGAGTAGATGTGTTTTATCGTTACAATATAACCACTGTGTTTTATGGGAATTAATACTCTCAGGTATGTTTGGGTTTGCTGTTGGGTAAACTTGGGTCGGGATAGTACTAGCGGCATCTAACTGTTTGTAATACAAAAGGCTGCTTTTTGTATTAAAATGGTACAGAATTAACAGTAAAAAAACTAATAATTACGTAATAGGAGCTCAAGTACATAGTGGAACGAGCTGCCAGAGGAAATGAAGAACTAATTCTCTGAATTGACTTAGCGCGTTAGGAGACTGTCAACGTTTGCCACGTACACGTACAGAAAGTAATTAATACGCGAAATGTCACTTAGAGACGAGGATTTTCTGAATGACTTTTTTGAAGTGACTTATTAGGAATGGTGTAAATATTTCACACTACTTTATCGGAAAGTATCTATGATACGATGCCGTTGAGCGGCGGAGACAAGACTTTAGTAGGGTACAACGCAACGCAATGACGTCATCCCATACCATACACACGCACACAGACATTCAAGTTTGTCTATAGACCAGTTAAGGAACTGATTGAGGGTTTGCCAACAAGCAGCTGATCGGTAAAAAAAGAAAACAGAAACCTCAACGTGAATATTTTAACGAACGACGCTCAGCCGAAAAGTAAAAAAAATGGCCCACATTAAATATATCATAATTATTATTTTTGTCGGAGTCCAGGTTGTTCAGGATTTTTCTTATTAAATTTGTGAAGTGTTCGTGAGCGGGAAGGTTGTTTAGTGCTTTCATGATCCATCGCCAGCGAAATGTGTTTCCTTTAGTACATTTCCTCGGCTCTGATTTCCAAATTTGCGGTTTTGCTATCACGACAGTTGCCATCCTGTTTTTGGCCGGGATGAGATAAAGGCGGCGCAGCGCAGCAGCTGACCTGGTTCCCTTCGTTCCCGCAGACTCCAACCTGCTTCATGGGTCACCTCCCAACAGTAGGTTAGCGTGTCGTGTCGTGTCGTCGCCTCTGCTGTAGGAATCAGACAGATCATGTTAAATAGACATAATACGTCTGAAACTTTATTATAATTTATTATTAACTGTATGACGTGCAACGTGCGCACGCAGGGCTTCAAACTGAACTCTTCTCCACCCTCCCCTGTCTCTTCCTCAAGTTTCTGTACCGTTGCCTCGTGTTCCCCTTCCAAATGTGGATGTCGACAACTGAGCTCCTCCAGACTGCATTCAGGGCAGTTACAGTTTGAATGTCAACCGTTCCACTTTGTATCTCACCGCCTATAGTTATTGATTGCTCCCAACTGAGCGGAGTTTTACAGCATCTTACAGCCTGAAGTGGTCTAATTCTCTCTAAATTACCAAATACTACTTCCTGCTAAGATGTGGTTTTGTTGGCAGTACAATTTAATTTCCGTCATTCTCTAAAATCAATTTCTTCAAGCACTTTAACGGTTTTTTTATTTCATGTACTCAGTTAGAAAAAGGATAATTCCCGAGGAAGCTTTCTCGCGCAAGTATTCCTCCAGAGTGTTGATGGGGCTTATTTTTGGGGATACCATCACGGTTTTTAAGGTTCTCACATGCCGAGACACCTTCATCGTCTTTGGAAGGTGTATGTACTGGGGTCGAAGACCTTGAGCATATGGTAAGAGATGTCTTCTGATCTCATTGGATCAGTCGGCCAGCTGCTTCCTAGAATGGATGCAGACATGTAGAAGGGAATGCTGTGACCCCACAGCAAACTCTCCTCTCCCGTCATTCGGAAGGCGGTGAGAATATTACCCAATAGCCCGACGTTCTAGATGCATTAAGGTGCATCACCAGGTAGGATCCTTAAATTCTAGCACGGGAGCTCTATTTAATTCCTTTCTTATGCTATTAAAGGGGGAAATTGCTGTTTCAGGGTCACCTACCTCATGTAGCACGTTACCACCGTATCCCTGCCCCACAAAAATTCAATTACATATTTTTCAAGTTGCGTTCATATAACGATTCCAAGACTTTATCTGAAGAAGGGAGTTTACACCACAAAAAATTCACACCTTCCTGTTTCCCTGGCAGTTGACGATTCCTGTCAATTTAATATAAGCCAATGACTATTTTCTGTCTATCTTTAGTATCAAATTTATTAATACTTCACTTTGCATATTATTTTTTTCCATATTTTGATATTATAATTTTGTGTAAAGCTTACGACTTACAGTTACAAACACATTTAAAGAGTATGGTTTCCCACAGAAATGAACTAAGAAAGGCACCAGGTGTGTTTTTCACAGATACCTCACTTCCAAACACGGCAATACGTGGCTGGTCAGATTTCAAACACACGAAAAACAAATTAGACACTCGTCGCATTGCAAAAGAGTCTCAAGGATCAAGGAAATTTAAGGGTTTTTCCTCATAAAGTCTTTAATATTGCAATTTGATTTGGAACGTTACATGTGCAAGTATAGTCAGCACAAAGAATTACCACTATATATATATAATTACATAATTTATTTTCATTTCAATATCCCATAAAAAACAATATGCTAAAAGGTAATATAAAAATTAATATAATAACTTAAAATTAGATTACATTACAGTAGCGATATTTCGCCAGTCAGAAGGTTCTTCTTCTATGCGTGTCTTATAAAAGTAATATTATCATTTGCTATATAATAAATAATATTGAATATTAGGAGCACACCAACAAAAACACGGCATTTGTTAAGTTATCAAATAAAGTTTTTCTATTTAATTTTCTCAGCCTTTTTGAATATGGCAAACAATTTTTTTTCTTCTAATCCTATTCAAGGCGAATTATGCTAACAAATTATTAGCTTAGGTAGGAAGTGTACGAAGTGTAGCAACTACGCTGATAATGTTCTCTTTCGAAGAGGCGCAGTGGACAAAAGGAAGATTAAAAACAGACGCATACAAACTCGGTTGATTATTCGTGTCTGGAGCTTCCAGTGGTAATTTGTTACTGAATCAAAAGCTTATTAAGGAAATGCAAAAGGCCAATATTAAATAACAGCAAGAAACGTATTGATGATGGATCGGGAGAAGAGTTTCTAAAATACTAGACACGAAAGTAACAAAGATTGTACGCTCAAGAAGAATGGTGCATAAGTGTCTTGTGTCTGGGGTGGAAGTGTCTCGTCAATATTTCATTACAGTAGAAAGTCAAGTTATCATCGCGAGATTCTTATCAAAGTAATTAGGTATGTGGAGAGTGTTCTGGTTTGAAGAGGTTGACCCTGGAAAGCTCTAAGTGGAAATCTGCATAAAACCAGATAGATGGAGAGTGGGAAACGTTTGGAATGTACTGTTGATGGACGGCGTACAGATCAGAAGTTGATGCACGTGGTTTAGATGCCCGTGAAGAGGAACGCGACGCTGTTGTTCAGGGCTTGATGTTGTCGAGGATCCACTTGTAGTAGGCGCTGACGCGGGTGTAGACGCCAGGCCAGCCCCCGAGGCCGCAGGGGTTGGTTCCGTAGCTGGCGACGCCCACGGCCATGGAGCGCATGCCCTTGCTGGTCGTCGTCAGGTGCACCAGCGGCCCTCCGGAGTCGCCCTTGCACGAGTCCTTGCCAGGGACGCCGCCCGCGCACATCTGCTTCCGCGGGTCCACATTCTGACCAGCAGCCTTGAACTGCTGCACGCACTCCTCGAGGTTCGTCACCGGAAGGCTCACGTACAGCTTGATGTCGCTCATGGACTCTGGAAAAAGTCATGCATTAATCCTTGCACCGGAAATTTACGGAAATATCCTATTAGAAAGGAGGAGTTCCAGAAGAAACTATGGCCTAAGTGACACACATCAATGTAGGCGAAAAAAAAAATTCGAAGAAATGAAAATCCCTGACACCTTTGTTAATTTCTCGTATTCAAATCTCCCTCATGCGGGGCTATTTTTCGAATGACGCGAAGTGCGCGATGCGTATGCGGATTTTACTAAGGTATATTTGGATAGCGACTCGAGTCGGACACGTATCTAGGGTGCAGCCGCGAGGGTCCTGAGGGAAACACTCGCTCGCCTCCTCCAGACGGAACAAGCCGACACATCGCACATTGATTGCCGGAGGTCAAAGTTAAGCCTTCTCCTTCCCAATATCTATTGCGTGTGTGACAAGTTCTCATAGTTTGCAGCCCAATGACATCTTTCAACGATGTGATGAAAGATACAGTAAATTTTGGCCAAAAATTCAATTCGAATTCGGAAACAATTTGTAGTTAGTTTCTTTGACCAGTAAACATATAAACTAGTAGGACTTAGATTGTGTGATTAAGAGCGACAGTTAACGATTGAGAAACCTCGTGGCTCAACTGATGGACTTGAATTCGTCAATTAAATTATACTTTACATGTTAACCTGTTTGATTATCGAAAACAAGAAAACCAATTAATAAAAAAGAATCTCATGTTCGGCTCAAGTTCTCTCGATTCTTGGTTAGTTTGTATTACGTGGATTGTGTTATAATATTTTTTTTAGAAGACGATTATTGTTTCTATCGATATCTAAAGGAAATGTTCTTTATTTTAAAGTGAATCTGCTTAACTCAATGGAAATGGGCGACCACAAACGAGCAGATATCTGCGGCAGATCTGATCGGCCGACCAATCTCCGCCGGATTGGAGCGCAGATAATTGTCTGAACGATCAAATCTGCGTTGCGTTTACACGTACAGATCACATCTGAACAATTGACGGTCGTCAAGCGCTGAAATACACTTTTATCTGCGTATTCCAAAGATTCCGTGTCAAATTTGTTACAGCTACGCTAACCCTTCTTTTGAATTTAAGCATGTTAGAAGTTTAGTAACGTCAATTGTTGGTTGTAGTGGGGAACAATAAGCCAGAATAGGTTGTTATTGTTATTATTACAATTAAAAAATATAATATAGCTTGATGTCAACAACGAAATATAAAATGTTAGAATTTAAACTATTCCACTGAATCATTAAAAAAATTAGCTTCTTAATATTATTGATTGTGTTGGTAATTTCTGATTATTATAATAATAAAGTAGTCCTTTGACTTGTTTATTTCGTAATTAGGGATAATTGGCTAAGATAGTAAAGAGATATCGCCTCGCAGAGGACAAATGTATTGCGCATACGAGAATCTGCACAGATCTCGATCGTAAGATAACTGTCGGCAGACCTACAGTGACGTGTAAACGACCTTCAGATTTCGCGGCAGATTTGTTAAATCTGCCAGATATCTGCCGATGAAATCTGCTCGTGTGTGGGCACCCAATGAATCGAGGAAGCGGATACGCTCTACGGTACAGACATTTGTTGAGTTTTAATCCGTAAATTCTTTTATTTGGGCATTTGCGATGACACTCACTTGCGTCGGTGCGTCCCCATCCAGCTGTCTCCAGTTGCTTCCCTTCATACGTCATGTTCTGCTGACTTTCTCCGGCCAGGCAAATGGGTCTCACGTAATCTGGAACATAAACGTGTCGTACAGATATTGTTTGCTCAATCGCAGACTTGAATATGCAGGGTACTATGTACTTACATAATTGTCTGTTACAACTCAATTAATTGAAAAAATAATAGGGGTGGTATTAATTATACTAAGTGAATATAGCGCAGTACAACCCGCGTCCAATTTTTTATTATTATTTACGGAAACTTAGATAAGAAATATTCCGGCAGAGCAAGTCGCTGTCCAGGAAGGGTTTTTTCCGCCCACCGTCTTGGCGGCTCGGAATAATAACAGAGCCTGCGGCTGACACCTGGACCATAAAGCTCGGACACCCCGTCGTCGTTCGGAATGTCTTAATCTGCCTGGGAATCTGGTGACCGGGTGGCGTGTGTTCCCCAAATGAAACAAGGGATATGATTGGAGGATATCCATCCCTGCCACCTTAGTGATAGGTGTCGGATAAGTGGGGGGACAAGGCTTTAAAGAGGCTGGCGGAGACAATTTGAGACAGATTGGAGAGATTTGACAGATTTTGCAGGGGATGGCGAGAGGATATTGAAGGAGAGTGGTGGAGAAAGAGATTGCTGGTGATACAAGGTGGTGGTGAAAGGAGATGGTAGCAGAGTGGTGGAGAGAGGAGATTGGTGAGGTGGCAGCGGCGACCATGCTTTGATCAGTCCAGGAAGCAGGGAAGAAAGGTCTTAGCAACAAGGGAAGAAAGACTTCGTGTTAGTGTCGACCGGCCGCTTCAAGTTCCACAACATGGAATTACAGCGAGACGCCTATGAAGACAACTCAGGTTCGTCAACGAACAGATCCGCTACACATGGTCACCCAAACCATTAATACCCTGAGATCTTTAATATAATCCCATTTTTAAATAATTATTTTGAACTTAATATATCTACGCACTACCCATATTAAAAATTATTGTGTTTACAATTAATAAATGTATATATTTAAACTCAATTATTAAATTCATTAATTAATATCCCCCCATCATTTACATGAAGTGGTAAGTAAAATCAAGTATGGTCATTGGTTAATATTAATTAATTAATATCCCCCCATCATTTACATGAAGTGGTAAGTAAAATCAAGTATGGTCATTGCAGGGAGGTGAAACAAAGGTGCAGAGATCAGTAGGACCTAATTAATAGAAGCTGCTTTTAATTTATGAATCTTTTACTGGAGTAATGTTAAGTTTTTGTTTTTCTTTCCATTATTTATGGAATACCCTTTCTCCTTGTAAATGACTTACGCACCTTCATTTTATGTATATTAAACATTGCCACGAGACTTTTTCCAAGGTGATACAATAAATGTATATACGTAATAAATGAGAGCAACAATGCGACCATACTTGCGAAGAATGGAAAATATTGACACCAGTTACGTTTCGACCTCAATACTTTGGAAGTTCTAGAAACTTTGAATTACTATAATTATACTGAAATAAAAACCCTACGGTTTGCCGTTGAAATTGTAGTATTAGGGAAGTCAGAAGAAGACGATAATAAATAGCATGAACGTGGAATTGTAGAAAGAGTACAACTTGACGATTGATAGAGGGAAAACCATGGTAATTGAGTGCAGTGTGGGCAGTTCTGGTATAATAAAGGGTTTTAGATTAGGAAGTAATATTTTGAAGGAAGTTAATTCTGCTATTTGGACAGCATAATAACTAGAATAGGCTAGCACAGACGAGAAATAGTACTAAATATAGAAAAAAACAATCAAAATGCCGTGTAATTGTTTTTTTTCTGTAGTGTTGATTCCTTAGACTGGTCTGATGCAAGTCTCCATGAGTAAGCCTTTTCATTTTTACATAACTACCACATCCCACATCCTCTATAATCTGCTCAGCGTATCC
This sequence comes from Eucriotettix oculatus, assembly GCA_034510155.1. NCBI lineage: Eukaryota > Metazoa > Arthropoda > Insecta > Orthoptera > Tetrigidae > Eucriotettix > Eucriotettix oculatus. The sequence goes on along the minus strand of CM067377.1, from coordinate 192,355,448 downwards.
CATCCTTGGCCACTATCTTCTGTTCTTATCCCACACACTTCCCTCTAATTGTAGTTTACAAGAATCTCGTTCCTATTAATCTATCCCTTCTCTTAGTCAAAATTCTCCATATTCTTCTCTCCCCTCTTATTCAGCTTAGAACTTCCTGGTTAGATACCCTATCCACATTTCAAAATCTTCTATTCTTTTACTTTCCGCAACTGCTATCGTCCACGTTTCGCACCCACATAACGTCACACTCGATACGAATATTTTTAGTAACGATTTCCTAATATTCACACTTATATTACCCGTAACGAAATTCTACATTTTTGCGAAAGCCTTCCTTTCCTGTGCTATCCTATTCTAGTAATTATGCCGCCCAAGTAACTTACTTCAAAATATCCCTTCCCAATCTAAAACCCTTTGTTATTCCACTGTTTCCCGTACTACACTCCATTACCGTGGTTTTCCTTCCATTAATCCTAATATTGTACTCTTTCTCCAGGATCTTGCCAATAATTATGCTTTCCAAGTCGTCTTCTGACTCCCCTAATATTAAAATATCATCAGCAAACAGTAGGGACCAAATTTAACTCAAGCAAACAGTAACCCTTATTTTATCCATTAATCTCAATATTATGTTATCTTTGGATTTGTTAATTAATCTCTGTGGTCGCCAATAACAACACAGTTTGCGAAACCTAAAACTTCATAATAATAATAATAATAAAACTGACTACTGGTATACACAAGAATGAACGTGACGATAGTTATATAAGTATATAAGATAGGATTTACTATAATATCGTGAAAACATTTAGAGCGGAATGGAATTTAAAATGAAAGGAAACATACAGGAGGTGGAAATTTGAAAGCATCATAAGTGTCATTCATATTGCGTGCATATAAAACGAAAGTATGTATTTCGTCCATCCAGATTGTAGGGATTGTCTTCAGATGGACTCCGGGCCTACATGAGTTTGAGATTTAAAAGTTTCAGTTCTGCTTCCAAGAAGACGTTGTGCTGTTTGCGACACAAATTTGCAAAGTAAGCAGGAGCCTCGTCGTCCCAGCTCAAATAAAACGTTCCCACGTTTGCCATGAAGGTTTCTTCCTCCCGCTCATAACCACTTTAAAGTAGTTCACCGTTCAAGTTCCAATAGACTTGTGCAAAAACTAGAAACGACTGCTATTTGTCCATTTTGTTGTTGTTTTATAAACCGCTCGTCCTTAAGACAACACAGCAGCGGCGTTCCTTTCAAGTTAGTCTGCTTGCTTCCATAGACTTTCCTGGATGATTTCCATTTTTCGCGAAATTGCTTCTTTAAGCAGTTATCAGTTGGAATACAATCATCAGTCATGCACCAAACCTGTAATGCTGCGGAACACGCGGGGGAAGATAATTTGATATTATTCTGGGAACGTGGAAATTGGTGAGTTTTTCTAACACAAAGTCTCAAGTCCGGAGTTTTCTTTCCTGTGCCGATTCTGCGAGGCAGACACTACACTGTAGGTTTTAAGCTGAGTCTGAAAGGAGAAAAGTTGGCAAGTCTGGTAGCGGATTCTTGGAACTGTTGCAACACTAAATACATTATTAATTTAATGTCACGTACATCATTTGTATACTTGTAGAGTAGTTTCGGAGTGTTTCACTGTCAGTGCTTCGGTGAAGAATGAGGGAGGTTATTCCAGAAATCAGTAATCTGACATCATCTTCAATTATAAACGGAAAATACAGACAAATTATCACCAAATACAACGCTGTAATAAAATATCGAGAAAGGAGGCTTATACATAACCTCTACAGAAGACAGGCAGCAGTAATTAGTATAGAAGATAAAGAAAAGAAAGCCGGAAGACAAGGACGCAGTCTGTCGCCATTGCTGATTAAATTATATATAGAAGAATGTTATAACGGAATATAGGAAATGAATCACACTGCAAGGAGATGAAATAAAAGCCTTACGCTTTGCCGACGATATTGTAGTATTAGAGGAATCATAAGAAGTCTTGGAAACAATAATAAATGGCATGAATGGAACCCTGGAGAAAGAGTTCAATATGAGGATGAATAAAGGTAATGGAGTGTTGTTTGGGAAACAGTGGAATAACAAATGCTGTTAGATTGGGAAGGGATATTTTGACGGAAGTTAAGGAATTCTCCTACTTGGGAAGCGTAAAAACTAGGGATGGCAGAAGTATAGTAGTCATAAAGAGTAGGATATCACAGGCAGGAAGAGGGATTTACTTACGGGAAATATAAGTGTGAATATTAGGAAATCGTTGCTAAAAATGTTCGTATGGAACGTGGCGTTATATGGGTGCGAAACGTGGACCGGAAAGGAAAAGAATAGAAACCTTTGAAATGTATTAGAATTGTGTTAGAAAAACTTTGAAATGTGATGCTATAGGCGAATGCTGAAAATCAGATGGGTGGATAGAGTAACTAACGAAGAAGTTCTAAACAGTATAGGGGAAAAGCAAAAATATGGAGGACGTTGACCAAGAGATAGGCCACGTTTTATGACACGAGGGTCTTGTAAAATTAGCATTAGAGGAAAGTGTGTGCGGTAACAATAGAAGAGGAAGGCCAGGGATAGAATACGCTAAGCAGATTAGGGAGGATGTGGGTTGTGCTAGTTATGAGAAAATGAAAAATCTTGCGCAAGATAAGTTAGCATAGAGGGTTGCAGCATACTACTCTTAGGACTGAATATAACAACAACTATTGTGTAATGAGGCAAAATTGATAATGCCGAAATTTTTTTTAGTATTTTAAATTCTTGACAGAGTGGCGTATTTGCCACGTCTTGCGGACCTGTCAGTGTAAAGAGGACTGTCGAAGGTCGAAGGGGGAGCTTTGAGGAGTGGACAGTGAAAGCGAGAACAGTAAATAGACGTGGACAGGACGGGCGAGAAGTAAGAGTGGACAGAGCGAGCGAGGTGACAATATTTAAGTAAAATAAAACCAAAAGTTAATCCCACGCAGCCCCTTGGTGGGAAAGTACCCCTATAGAAACTTGCAAGCAGCCGCCGATTGACAGACGTCGTGGTGGAGCTCGATGCTGGAAGTACCACGAGATTAAGAGTATTGAAGTGAAAGTGTAGTGAATTCAAAAAGCAGAGCACAGTGTTTTATTTTACAGAAAAGTGGAAATTTGAAGAAAACGTTCACGTGAAGGAGGAAAAATTGCTCGATGAAGCTAAGCATTAATTTTCTTTATAAACAATTATCATAGAAATTTTTACGCATATTACCACGAAAATTATTGCCTAAATCTCTCCACGAGATTGTAGCCCGGGGAAAGATCTAATTTGTTTAAATTAAATTTGTATTCTTGTTTAGATGTTCAATAAACTTCTAAAATTATAAAAAACAATTTAGTGTAATAATCATATAAAGAAACCGCTAAAAATAAACTAATCATTATTATTATTACTAATCTGCTATTGGGCATTTTCCCGGTGGCAGCTATATACAAAGAAAATACAAATAAAACACAAATACAATTACGAAAAGTTTACACTAGGGAAGAATTTTGAAGTGAAGTTTTTTTTATCTGAAAAAGAAAACAAAGGAGCCACACAAAAATCACTTCACTGTACTTTACTATTATCATTTCACTGATACTAAAAAAAACAAAAAAAATACTCACTTAAGTTTCCTTAACCTATTCCTAAACTGATTTACGCTACCCGGGAAAGTCCTCAGTATTTCTGCAGGAGGCAAGGAAGGAATTCCAATCGCGTATTGACCTATTTACAAATGAAAATTTTCCTACGTTTGTACGTTGCCCTTTTTCTTTAATTTTGAACGAGTGCACATTTTTAGAAATATAATTCGGCGCCGTTAAATGGTTTGTTATTTCTTTCCAGGCCCTGCGGTTCACCCTTATAAGCTTTATATATTGCGCACAACCTCGCATGTTTCCTTCTATTACTGCGACCTTCTAAATTCTCGTGAGGATTGTTCGCGAATCGACCCCCAAACATTTTTTCAGCCTGATTTTGAATTTTTCCAACGTTAGTGTGTGTTCATTTCGATATGGATCCCAGCACGTTACCCCATATTCTAAAATTGGCCTGACCAGCGTTTTGTAATCTGAAATATTGGTTTTTCTCGTGCTTCTCCTCAAGACCCTGTTTACAAAGTGAAGCAGCAGCAGCGCCCTCCACCCTTTACCTGCCAGGGACCTCGCTAACCTAATTACCCAATTTAAATATTTACTAGTCGTGATCCCAAGATATTTACAGTTATTTGATTGTTACAACTTCGTTCCCCATTTTATATCTATTTTATATAAATGGCGCACCACGTTGACCGCCAATTATGTAATGATTAAGTTTGTGTTTATGGTTTACTCTATATGATTATTACATTAAATTGTTTTATAATTTTAGAAGTTTAATTAACGACAAATTAAGAATAAAAATTTAGTTAAAGTTTTTAATTTATAATAATTGATTGGCAAATTGGGGAAGTTTTGGATGAATAAATTAATTATGATCTTTTAGAAAGATGTGTTTGGACACGACTGTGTACATTTAAATATGACATTTGTTGTTTGTTTTCGTGTTATTTTATTCATGGTTTTATGGCTCTCTCAGTTTGCTCAACATACATTGCATTACTATCTAAACAGTTAATATCGTTAATTATATTATGTTTTTCCAGAGTAATTTAATTTTTGTATTATTTAATTCACCATTGTTGCCAATTATTAGCCTACATTACTAACACGTCGTTTATTAATATTTCGGCCGTAATTGTCGCAGGACTTTTAAATTATCCGCAGGCACAACTAGGTTCACCCATTTAAAATTCAAGCCTGCTTTATATATTTAATTCAAAGCTATAATTTGTTTTATATTTTAGGGAAGGATTTATAATTTTTTTAAATTTTTGGCTAGTTACCCCGATGGAGTACAGAAATATGGAGGAAACTTTGTAGATACCTTAAATAAATATGGTTTTCTGACAAAATGGCTGATTTTTTAATAATTGAATATAACGTTAGATTTTTTATTTATTATAGTACTATAATAAATGGCATGAACTTCGTCCTAGAGAAAGTGATCAATATGAGGATTCATAGAGGGAAAACCAAGATAATTGAGTGTAGTATGGGAAACAGTGGAATAACAAAGGGTGTCAGATTGGGAAGGGATATTTTGAAGGAAGTTAAGGAATTTTGCTACTTGGGATGGTAAAAGTATAGTAGACATAAAGAATAGGATAGCACAGGCAAGGAAGGCTTTCGCGAAAAAGAGGAATTTACTTAAAGATAATAAAAGTGTGAAAATTAGGAACTCGTTGGCATGGAGTGTGGCGTTATATGGGTGCGAAACGTGGACAATAGGAGTTGCAGAAAGGAAAAGAATAGAAAAGAGTACGAAACGAAGGTTTTGTAAAATCAGCATTAGAGGACGTGTGTGGGGTAAGAAGAGAGAGGGGACGATGTAATACGCTAAGCTGATTAGGGAGGATTTGGTAGTTATGTGGAAATGAAAGGCTTGCGTAAGATAGGTTAGTAAGGAGGATTATATTAAACCAGTCTTAGGATTGAGTACCACAACAACATAAGTAGTATAGTATGAAGGAAAAGAATGGTTGAGGTATACAACTGTGGACGTCTTTAAATCGCGAACGGGACATGAAGAAGACTGGAAGAAATGGGTAAATGTATCTTTGTAAACGTCTAATGAACCAGTAATGAAAAATTACGGTTACTTACGTAAACTTATTTCGAACCATTGTTGTTTTGTAATCCGTAACTGAGGTTGATGGCAGATCAAACTTATTATCAAATTATTGATGGAACCGGTTGGTGATTAGTCACAATTGCGATATATTTTGGCACAACGCAGTGAAGTGCTGGATGATAGTTTATAAAACTATATTCCTAGAACGTAGATATTAGTTGAGTTGTTTTAAGATGGACAACCGTTCCTAACCTAAACGTATTCTTCTCTTCGCTTGCTTCGTCGTCAACATCAAGGAAATAGTTGTTGCAGGTCAGGGTTTACCTCACTTCAAGGGCACTAGATCATGGAACAGGTTCTAGAAACCTCGCACAAGCTACGTAATCACGCGCACTAATATCTATTACAATACCAACAGCAGCCGATGTAACATCAACTTTCACACTATATTTAAAGATAAAAGTCTATTAATGGCAGAAAAATATTTAACTCTTCAGTACGAATTTACTTCCATGTGTCAACGCTCTTCACCCCTCCTCCCCCCTTTTCATTTTTTTTCCACAAAATAAATTAAAACTCTATCGTCGGACATCCGGATCTTTTTTCTCTTCCGATTTATTTTCATTTCATATTATTTAATATTTATTACGTAAGAGATGTTTATCAGCTGTTGTCGATGTAGGCGGACCTGCTTGAAATAGTCCGTGCAAAGTCGCAGAGATGGCGCCACTCGTTTGAAGGAGGGACTTCTCTTGCAATTCAAGATTCACATCTTCGATGATTAGACTTCGTCCATTTGCAAATATACGTTTAAAATCAGGGTTTGATCATCAAGAAGAGGTGGCGCATGGAGTCTTAAAGGAGGCAGTTGCAATGGCGCAATGTTTGCAGAATACGTTAGCATTTTCAACGAAGGCAAGGATAAAAGATTTATTTCCCCGTATTAATCCTCCTATTGGACTCTTTCTCCTAATATTCATACTTATATTAGCGTTTCGTGCCTAAAGTATCCTACTCTAGTAATTAATCTTTCCAAGGAGCAGAATTCTTTACCTTCCTTCAAAATATCCGTTCTCAATCTAGCACTATTTCCCATAGTACATTCCATTACTTTAGTTTTCTCTCTATTAATCCTCATATTGAACTCTTTCTCCAGGACCCCGTTCATGCAATTTATTATCGTTTCCAAGTCTTCTTCTGATTCCCCTAATACCACAATATCGTCGGCAAAGCGTAAGGTTTTTATTTTTTTCTCCATGCAATATGATTCCCTTTCCATATTCCATTTTAACATTCTTCATCGCCTGTTCTGTATATAAGTAAAATAGAATGGAAGTATAAGTAAGTATAAGTATAAAATCATATTCCATAAATCCTATAGAGAAGCACAAGCTTCAAGGATGTGGAACGAGTCAGAGATTTTACATAGGTTGCTTTATTAATATTAGAATATACTGTAACTACTCATTAATTTTTAACTTATAATAATATTTTCTTAAGTTCAATACAGAAGACATACAATTTGTACCTTATATATAAAATTGATAAATATTTTTACATCCTATACTAAAAAATTAGTGTTCTAATAATGTTCTTACATAATTATCTTTTATAATTATAAATATCTACCCTATGATACATTCAGCTTCATAACTTCTTCAACAGAGTAGAAGGAGTGGCTTAGTAAGAACTAAGTTCGTATTTGAACTTGTTTGGATTTATAAGACAGACTGCATCCTTGCCTTACTCCTTTCTTGATTACGGATTTCTTTTCAAATTCAAAAAGCTTACTCTTACTTGTCAGTAAGTCAATAACTGATGTTGAATACTTTGGTACCAGAAATAAAAATAATATACACAAGGAAGGAAAGTCTCTAACTGTAATACAAAAGGGACTTTTATTATAATTCTATAAACGTCCAACCTCCATTAAACAGTTAAAAATAAATTCAAACAAGTTGAAACGTGAACTAAATAACTTTTTACTTTGTCACTCCTTCTACTCTGTTGAAGAATTCATGAAGTTGAGTATATCTCTATAGATATAGTATATAGTTGAGACAATAGTATATGTTATTAGCAATATTACTATATGTCGAGTACAAATTATACAGTGTGTTCTTGTGATCTAATGTGTGTGTGTAAAGTTTATACTGACTTTAGACTATACACATTTTCTTTTATTAATTTATATTAAGATTATTTGTAATTAATTATGCACCTTAGTTTGTTCGTTATTAGTAATGTATGACGTATCCTATTTCTTCAATTGAAGACTAATGTAAACAAAAATAAATCTAAATCTACAAATTGTCTTCTCCGCACTACTAAAGAATATCTTATTATAAGTTTAAGATAATCGTATGGATGTAAATAGTAACATAGAGTTAATAATAATTAATAAATCATAACAATTTATGTACAAACTCCGACTTGTTCCACATACCTGAATTTCTACTTCACAGTGTGTTTGTGCGGTTCCAGGTATACATCTGAGAAACCGGCATTCCTGTATAGATCGAATGATGAGGGAATGGGAAATAACCAGGTGGAGTTCTGGAAATCCTGTCAGGACTAACTTCCTCCATCTTGGTTTTACCCTTTCTCTCCCCCCTTGTCCCAAGACCAAAGTATTTAATTCAAGTCTCCTGCACGCTGAGAAGACCTTGAACAGTTTCATGGGTGTATGGATGGGGGTCAAAGACCATCGGCATACAGCAAGAGTTGTTCTCTGATCCCATTGGACCAGTCGGCCAACAGCCCCTCAAATTTGGTGAAGGCATGGATTTCGGTTTGTTGCGTTCTCACAGCAAATCCAGTCTCCCGTTATCAGAAGGGCGTAGGAGTAGCACCCAATAGCCCGACCTACCTGATGCAGGTCTTTCAGGGTTTTCCCTGAGCGACCTTTAGGTGAAACCCCGGGTAGGATCCTTAAACTACAGTCTGGGGAGACTAGTCGCCCCTAGGCTACCTTTCTCTACGTTCCACAATCCCTCTTTTCAATTATTTCCCTATGTTATTAAAGGAAAGTTGCCTGTTTCAGGATCACCCTAAAAAATTCATTGCATTAGTCCACCGTGGGAAAGTAGCAACGGGAGTTTGGTGATTTTACCGAAAATTAGATAGACAAAAACGCCGATGCCCTCGTCGGGATCCGAGCCGTGGATCTCTATGATGTGACGCTGACCACAGGAGGTCGGCAATTCATAATCGGTCATATTAAATTGTATATTTCTTGAGCGTCAAGTAAATTGAACTGTAATCAGCCTAAGAGGAAACCGATGAAATTTTTTAACGATTGCGCGAATCATTAAAGAGTGTGTTTTATGGTACAGTTTGGCGGTTAAGAGGACACGTTGCGGTTTCCAAACCCACTCATTCCTCAAGTCTGAGTAATACGCAGACGTCATAACGCATAATCAGCCACACCTACTTTGGAGGGCAAAGACCTGCAAGACAATACTTAGCTTCAAAACCCACTCCGTGGCCAGACAGACCTTCCAACTCACAACCGTCAGCTTTCACTCCATCCACTGATCATTCTGTTGAAGTAAGGCCCCTCTAATCTGAGCCGGACCATCCGCCATTTTTAATCTAGTTCTGCTAACGCAAGTGTGCTTCGCAGTGTAGAACGTCAAAAGTGATTCTCTTTTCTGGTGTGATAATTCCATCAGCAATATGGTTTTCTGTGCAGCTGTAAACTGTAAGAATTCTACCCGAAAAAGGATTTCGGTCTTTAAATTTTCCAAAAGAATAAATTCGAAGGGAACGATGGATTATAAATTATCCAAGACACAAGTGGAATCCTGGCAACCCTGGAGAATATCTATGTCAGGTAAATTTATCAACCCTCACCCTCCCACCCACGTCGTATGCCTCTCAGGTACTCACAAAAATAAATAAACCTAACCCATTCTGATAAAGTAGGTTAATTAAATGAATTCAACTACCTTCACGTTATCATGTAAATTATATACTCTATTTTATATTTATATTATTTTAATATTGTATATACTGAATCATTATTCTCCAAACTGATAATCTTTAAAAGTTTTTATGTGAATAAAAATAAATAAATACCTTTATTTTTAAAGAAGTGTTTAGTTCCTTTATTTAAGAAACCAAAAGTATATTTTGTTTACCATATGTGGTGTATATTTTAATCTTTTACGAGTTTTAATTTAATTAAAATCTTTAAAACTCATCAGAAAATGAATTTAATCACCTAATTGTGACTTATTTTTCGAGTCTATTATTAAAATTTAAAGTCTTGAGGTGAGATAATCATTGAGAGAATAAATTCATGTACTCTGGTTCGCTTTTTGCATTCATTATTTATGTTATTACATAAAAATCAATCTGCAAATATTTAATGTTTTTCAACTGACACGCTGAACTTGAGACAAGAGTAAGGGCAAGGCAGTTCCGTAAGATTAAAAATGGCGGACGGCCCGGCCTTATATTACAGCCTGGGCTCTATATTGAAGGAAGCGACACTAATATGAACGACTTTTGTCACATTACGCTTACCTGAGAAAATAAGTTTCTGATCGAGTCTGATGAGTCCGATGTCGTCGCTGTAGCTCTTGGGATTTCCCGTGTAGTTTGGATGCAGCACAAGTTCCTCGTAACCGAAATCTATAGCCGGATCTGCGCAGTATCTCTCACTTTTATCGTCGACCAAGCAGTCGAATTCCGTCGACACGTTTTGGTCACCCAGTCGTATTCCGATCCTTTGGGAGAAGAAAACAAAATTACATTTATAAAGAAAGGAAAGCACCATTCAGACAAGTATGCATACATTTCAACAAACATTCCATTTCAAATTCAACCGACGTTTCGTCACTGTATTTAAACCTTCCTCGGGTAATTTCTTCAAATGTTACATTTTGATAAACGAAAGGAAACCAGATGTATAGAAATTTACAGTTGACTGTCTACAAATACAACTTCAATTCAATTGAATGAAAAGAAGCTGCCTTTGTAGGCAGTCAACTTAAGATTTTTATACAGGTCTTCAACAAAATTTATAATTGAAGAAATTGCCTGAGGAAGTTCCAAAAAAGGTGACGAAACGTCGGTTCGATTAAATAAAAACTTTGCCCATAATTGGTCGTACATTTATTCGACTTAATTATCGTGAAAAGCAGAATTTAAAAGAAAGACAAGAATGGAAAAATGTCGGCCGGACCAGGGACTCGATCCCCGGACCTCCCGTTTTCCGGGCGTCGACTAGGAGTAGCTCAGTGGTAGAGTGCCCGCCCTGAAGACGGGAGGTGCAAGGTTTCGAGTCCCTGGTCCGGTCGAAATATTTCCATTCTTGTCTTTCTTCTAAATTGGCTACAAACTCCTGCTTGAGCTTCGGTTGAAGCATTTCTATTTCATTTGAGCAGAATTTAAATGATCTACCCTTCAATATTTCGTAAACGGACGTTTATTAAGATTGGAATGAAACGCCAAGGTCTGTTCCTTTTTATCGTAAGCATTTCAATATATTTTTTTAGGAGCTTTTAGCTATTTTCGACTGGAAACCTAAAAATACAATAGCCCATTATAATATACGTACGTCAGTAAAACCCGTGTACAGTCTCAGTATATAATATATATTTCAAAATGTGGAGCCGTCGACATTATCGTCTCCATCATCAATTAAATATTTAGGTTTTACTTCAATATTAAAAACCTAAGCAGATAACAAATGTCTCTGACATCGACCTCCCGTGGTGTAGTGGCTAGCGTCACTGACTCACAACCCAGAGGTCCCGGGTGCGAATCTCGGTATGGGCTTGGGTGTTTGTGACGTCATGGCCACGGTTATGACTGCTGGAGTGTCGATACGATGACCACGTGTCCCTCCAAATTATGTAATGTAAAATGACAGTCCGAACTCAACCGAAGACCAAGAAAGAAGGTGATGAGAATGTCGAAACACCAAACAATTTCAAATAAAAATTATATACTGAAACCGTACACGGTTTTTACTGACGTATATAATTTTATGAGTTTAATTCATCAATGGGCTTATTATAATTTTTGTTTCATGATTTTTTGTGTCCACTAAGCTGAAATTTTACAGGTTTCTCGTACAATAGGGTAGTACTATAACTAAATTAAGCAGTAATATACCTGGACTCGTATAAAAGGTAGTTAAATAACTCGTAATTATTGCGTTTACGACTGAAACCTTATTATTTGGAATGGTCTTAGTACTTACAGTTTGTTTCCTCCTTTTGGTTCCTTGAGGCAATGCGCAGCCGTCAACACGTATCGGTCATTGATGACTGCTCCTCCGCATAAAAACCCTTGTTGACCATTGGCTGCACAAAGGGGAAAAGTAAACCGGATAAAAATTGTCGTACGTGTAAAAAGTACGGTCAACATAGTCACTTAAATTACTTATTGTACTGTGGTGAGAAATTTTCGGGGTTTTATAGAAAAGATTTACTAAGCAATAGGTGTAATTTTTTTGAACTTGAACTTTTTTGAATTGTGTTAGATAACCGCAGTTGACGTGGCAGCTTCTGATTGGAGCTCGCTCACTGACGTGGGAGTCTGGGTGGTAACAACGTGATCTGATTGGTCAGTCCTGTCCCCATAGTCCCGCCCGTCTTACGTCACATAAAAGGTTTCATATCTGGAAATCTATCACTGTAGTAGTTATATATTTAATGATGTGACAATTTCGCTGCGTGCATTTTGAAGAAGGAGAAGAGGATAGCTATATCTGGGCGAGAGTGTTAGTGTCGCTGACGAGCTTATATATTATATCTCTGGAGCAGCTAAGATGATGAACTCCTTATTTTGAAATGTGTATTGAGTTCAAGCCATCTGAGGATTTATTAATCGTGTCATAAACCAATTAAAAACAATAAAAGAATTTGCTTTTATTTTCAGGCAATGAAGTTTCATTTTGAGTTTTGATTTAACTAATCGTGAGACAACGAAAAGATACGTCAACAAATACCCCTGGAGGATCCCAGTTTATTTTTAAAAATATTTCCTATTCAATCTATATTAGTAAAATTTGTTTAGGTTTCACGCTACAAAGCCTTGAGATCCTTTAAATATTTTTACTTTCCCCATTTGTGATGCTATGTATCAGTATAAGGGATACAAACTGTAGTTGATAAAAATATTTATTCCTTTAACGACTCTTTTTGTTTCCAATTGTGAAATTAATTTTTAATTTGTTCAATTTTTTATCTAGTAGTTTATTTAGCAGGTAATCACGAGTACAAATTAAATTTTTTATTGTCATGAAATCATGAGGCAGAATTAATATTATGACAAATATAGGACAAAGTTTTTGTAATCCGAAGTTTATTTTCTTTACTTATCTGTAGTTCTGAATGTAACTAAATTTCTTCCTTTCCTTCACCCTCCAGAGATCATTTTTACACACACACAGTCGTAAAACAATTTGCTCTGCTTGTAATGAATTATTCGATTCACTTTCTTTCCTTTATTACACTCTTGCGCTGAACTTATTAGTTGTAAAACACGACTCACTTATTAAATTCCTATTTGCATCGGCTCGTTCAGCACATCATGACTAAAGAAATCTTGTACTGTATAAATTGGCGTGGGAAAATTTACAGTTTACGGACACTTGGCCAAAGGACCCCTGCCCATCGGACACTCCTCTTCACCGAGTCAGGCCCCGAACGACCTGGCAAAATACGCCAATCAGCTCAAAAAATTATCCTGGGCCTTCTTAATTTTTACCCATCAAATATTTAATTCAGTATTTTAAATTAACAAGAGCAGTTGATGCGACTATAAACAAAATTTAATAATAAAAAAGACTTGTTAGTCTCAGGATTTCCCGCGCGAAGAATGATTGGGAAATCGGGAAGTGGCTCGTAGATGTGCAGTTTCGATATAGAAACGTTTATCGTTTGATATCATAGTCATTAATGCTTGTAAGTTTAAATTAATATTTAAATGAGGCCAAAAACAGACAATTAGTAAAACAAAAACCAAATTAATTTAATACAAATACATATTGAACTAAAGTTGCCTGAAGAGGATCAAGGTCAGGACAAAAAATGTAGTTGTATTAAATTATTTTAGTTTTTGGTTTTACTAATTGTTTTTGGCCTCATTTCAAACGTTTATCGTTTCTTATCTGTTTCTCATTGGCAGTGTTGACTTCGATCTGCAATTCCTTGACCGTAGCTCTCACTTCTGCTCGTAAAATAATTTATTTAATTTACATTGAGCTTTGCCAATTTGTTTCTAACCACTTAAATCTCTTTTCACTGCGCTTTGTAATGACGATTCCCGCCCGCCGCCAGTTTCGTAAGTTTAATTGTCAATTACGAGACTCTGAATTTAAAAGGATTGAAATTGATTTGAAATTCATACAAATGGTGCATATTAACAGAGCAGGCTTCAGCTATAGGAATATTAACAATTATTCTCTCACAAGAAGCAAATTGTGCGTGCGGTGAGTGTGAGGACGACTGACTCCCCATAATACGTTCGACTCTCTCAACCATGATTTCTTACTCTTCTTCACATTATCACATTTATAATTCACAATTGCCTTTCTTTGATAAATGGTTTCAACAACAGTTTTGAATTCAAATATTATTTGCGACTTCACTTTCAACTCTCACCCTTTTTTGTGAAAATTTTCTGCGCCGGAGAATGAATTTGGATGTGTAAGATTCCTTGCACCTGTCGAAATATGGATCACGTCATAATTATTAATGGCTCACCAGACTTGTACTCGAGCAGGGCGAGCCATGGGAATTGTCCAGGAAGTGCGACGGAGCCGCCTTGTATACGATCCAGCACCAGAGACTCGCTGCCACAGTCCTCGGGAAGAAGCTTGCTGTTCGGATGCACCGCAGATTCTGTAAAAGGGAAAGTACATGCTCAGGTTGTGATTTACAGTCGAGTTTCGTGGATCTCTGGATCAGAGTAAGGCTTTCCTTTATCACTCTTCTAAGCCTTCCTCTTGGGTAACTCACATTTACTTCATCCTTCTAGATTACTCTTCTTCAACACCAAGAGAAATTGAATACCAGTCTCTACCAGTTTGGGTATTACTCTTTTTGCTACTCGCAAGTCATTTCTCATAATTAAAACAGCTATGCGACTCCAAATTACTAACTATGCAATTAGTTCTATCCATTTAAAAAGATAGTCTGTCATTTATTTTACTTTATTGAAAATTATACTTCATATTAAAAAAATTCTGTGTATTAAATATAAATATCCATGTCATAATAATTTTTTTGGTCTCAGTACCTAAAAAAGACTACAAAAAATGGATGAAACGTTGTATCTTTATAAATCAAATTTGTTTCCTGACATATATTTATTTATTTACTTTATTTAATGTCAGTAAATTGATTTCATAAAACAGTTATAGTCGATCGCAAAAGTGGCAAAGCTTGACGCGTTTTTTCTTCTTCAAAAAGTAAGGAAAAAATTACATTTAGGTAGAGTTGTGTAACGGTAAGCTTGCGTAGTAATATATAGCACACAGTATCGTTGTGGTATTCAGTCGTAAAACTGGTCTGATGAAACCCTCCATGCTAACTTATCTTGCGCAAGCCTTTTCATTTCCTCATAACTAGCACAACTCACATCATCCTTAATCTGCTTAGCGTATTCTATCCTTAACCTCTCTCTTCTGTTCTTAACCCACACACACTTCCCTCTAAAGCTAATTTTACAAGATCCTCGTGTCTTAAAACGTGGCCTATTAATCTATCCCTTCTCTTGCTCAACGTCCTCCATATTGTTCGCTTTTCCCCTATTCTGTTTAGAACTTCCTCGTTAGTTACGCTATTGACCCATCTTATTTTCGGCATTCGCCTATAGAACCACATTTCAAAGGCTTCTATTCTTTTCCTTTCCCCAGCTCCTGTCGCCCTCGTTTCGCATCCATATAACGCCACCCTCCATAGAAACATTTATAGAAACGATTTCCTAATATTCACACTTTGTATTACCTGTAATAAATTCCTCTTTTTCGTGAAAGCCTTCCTTGCCTGTGCTATCCTACTCTAGTTATTACGCTTTCTAAGTACCAGAATCCCTTAACTTCCGTCAAAATATCCCTTTCCAATCTAACACCCTTTGTTATTCCACTGTTTCCCAAACTACACTCCATTACCTTGGTTTTCACTCTATTAATTCTCATACTGAACTCTTTCTCTAGGACCCCACTCATGCCATTTATTGTGGTTTACAAGTCTTCATCTGATTGCCCTAGCATATTATTAGAGCCATAATATGTGAATCCAATTATCAATAACTACAAACGTAAATTTATAGAATTTTTTTAAGTCAGACGATTTGCAACTTATGTTATAGGAACACTAACGATATATAGAAGGATTTTTCCCCATGCTTGGTTGAGTATTAGGTTGAATACGTGTTTGTAATCGTCCGTCGATAGAAACAAACAGATCCAAGGACTTTCTAACATTTACGTGAGTGAAAGGCGAAGAGAATTAAGACTTGAGCACGTCTCAGTCGAAAGAAAAGAGATGAAGGAGACGCGCTTCACGAAAGTGACCCTTGAGCAGCACAACACTTTACGTAAACCCAATCAGTGTAGACAACACAAATCACCTCTTACAATCCTAGAGGTACATGTTTTTGGCACTGTTTGTCTCCCTTTTTCTCATCCTTCATATTATATACGTATCATATTCAAGCACATTGCAGGATAGAATTGTGATCATTTGAATGTGATGCCCATTTATATAATATTAGGATATTGCGTGATAGCGCCACTCGAAGATGGTAAAACCAAGCAACCGAAAGTTAATTTCTGGTTAATACTGACCAATGGACGAAGACAGAGAGTTGTGGTTGCAGAGAAGCAACACTGCAATGAACATCAGCAGGCGTTCCAATGATCCGGAGACTCCACAAAAGAAGAAGGCTGGATAACGTGTGACTTCAGAAATTTAAATATTTTGAAGGTCTGATTTTAGGGCAATGATAACCATCAGTATAATGAGTGAGTATTGGAATTGAAAAGGGCACATAGAACAAGGGTGTGGAAGAAATATATAAAACTGTATGCCTGTTGCTGTGGAAGTCAGTCCAGAGACTGGTTTGATGTTGCTAATCTATAACCGTAATTAGAATTGAAGATCAAGAAAACAAAGAAGAAATCAAGAAAGGAGTAAGACAAGGATGCTGTCTGTCCCCCATGCTGTTTAACTTATATATAGAACAGGCGATGAATAAAGTTAAAACGAAATATGGAAAAGGAATTATACAGCAAGGAAATGTAATAAAAACCCTACGCTTTGCCGACGATGTTGTAGTATTAGGGGAATCAGAAGAAGACTTGGAAACCTTAATAAATGGTATGAACGTGAATGGAGAAAGAGCTCAGAATGAAGGATTAATAGAAGGAAAACCAAGGTAATGGAGTGTAGTATGGGAAACAGTGAAATAATAAAGGGTGTTAGATAAGGAAGGGATATTTTGAAGGAATTTAAGGAATTCTGCTACTTAGAAAGCGTAATAACTAGAGTAGGATAGCACAGGCAAGGAAGGCTTTCGCGAAAAAGAGGAATGTTCGTGTGAAAATTAGGAAATCGTTGCTAAAATGTTTGTATGGGTGCGAAACGTGGACGATAGGAATGTGGTGCTGCAAATCAGATAGCTGGACTGATTTGTAACTAAATACAATAGGGGAATAGCGAACAATATGGAGAACGTTGACCAGGAGAAGGGATAGATTAGTAGGGTCTTGTATAATTAGCATTAGAGGGAAGTGTGTGGGATAAGAACAGAAATGGAGGCCAAAGAAGGAATACGCTAAGTAGATTAGGGATGTGGTAGTTATGCGGAAATTAATAGGCTTGCGCAAGACCGGTTATCATTGAGGATTGCATCAGACCAGTCTTAGGACTTAATACCACAACAACAACAATCTATCCATCTCGACATAACTATTGCTGCAATGGATTATTTATATTATCATGTTAATTATATACCATATTTTATTTTTATTTTAATATTGTATATACTGTATCGTTATCATCCTAACTGATAATCTGTACGATAAAAGTTTTTATATGGGATAAAAAAAATATTGCTACTCACATTCAGCCTAATTTGCCTAACACATTCCAGTATTCGTCTTTCTCTTCCCATCCCATCCCAAACTGTACACAGCTGTTCCAACCCGAGCGTCACAATGTCCACTATTAGCGACGGACTAAGAAATCCTGGATATTCAGATTAATCCTATACCAGGAATGTTGTTATGCTAACGCCAGGCTACACATGTGGGAGTTGCTACTTGAGGAGGTTTGATGACGTCATCTCATACCAACGCCATCGTAAGTGTCAATATTAACTTTGTATTCTCAATAATTAGCGGAATCCAATTTGCAAATTAACTAAAGTTAGACCAATTTTGGAATATGGAGCGGCTTGCTGGGATCCCTATTGAAAAAAACCAAATAGAATTATTGGAAAAAGTTGAGAAAATGGCTGCTATTTTCGAGCCTGGTTATAAAAACGGAAAAGTAGGACAACTAGGTTGGTAGATGCCGTCACAAAGGAGGGAGAAAACAAGGCTACAATTGATACCCAAAGATTGTACGGGGTAAAAACCATGGATTGGAATTACGTGCAGTTAAGTAGTAGATGAAATCATCAGTTCAATGTAAAATATAGAAAAAATATACAGATGATGATAAATTTAATTCCTAAATAGGACCATCAACGACTGGAATAATGTTTTCGTGGAAGTGTTTCAGGAAAACTAGTTTAGATTAAATCTAAGAAAACGTGAAGTGGTTTCCCTCGAGAATATAAATTAATATTAATAGTAGTCCAATTTAAATGTTTAAATTTAAAGTGAAGTGACCTGTTAACTTAATATATAACTTGTAACTCTTTTTTATTTCTTTCAGTAGTATAAGCATTTCAAAGGATAATGATTTATTTAGATTAGCAGTAATATATATATATATATATATATTATTGTATGTGGGAAATTAACTGTGTATCTGCCAAAGGGCAATTGTAATTACCAAATAAAAAAAATTAATTTAGGTAGAAACGTATGAGTAAAGCAGACAATTATATGAATTTTTCTCCATAAACTTAAATTATATATTTAAATTTCAAAAAATAATTTATATTCAGAGAATTTAAATTATTAAATTCTTAATATGTTAAATATTTTTATTTATTTAAATACATTTGGCTGTTTTTAAATATATAATTACATGTAGTCAGATTAATATAAGTACAGTCATTCCTGAAATTAAATAAATTAACGATCAGAAACAAACAAAGTGACGTTTCGTCACCATATTTGGGACTTCCCTACATTTCGAAATATTTGGCTCTTTTTACATCAAGATCTCAAAATGTTAAAATTAACTAAACAAGTCCCAAATATGGCGAAGAAACGTCGATACAACTATGTATCTCGTCGTTAATTTAATTTATTTAATTATTGGAAAAGTAGACGTTAATTGATTTACTATTAAGAATCTATTTTATTCTCGTTAAATGGACCATATTTGGTATTACAAAAATAGTCGACAGATTTTTTTCAGGAAATCAGGAAAAATTACTTCATATTAATCTGTTTTATTTCGGAAATTTGATGCTACTGGCTCGGCACTTCCATTAGCTGCACCCATATAAGTGATAAGTATATTTTCAATGTCGTTTAACTTAAGCAGAATTGTTAACTATTAATATCCACGCCTTGGAATAAACTTGTAATTATTAGTCCCACTCTGCAGAGTATCCGAAACGCATTAGTTTCACTGACACGTTACATTAACGTAATCCCCTAATGGAGGATACTCAGACGCATTAAAGGAAAAACCTGACGAAGATGAGATACAGTATCTCTTAAATGTAAGTGCACCAATATTGAAGAGAGAAAAACACTTATGTTACGTAACTAGGTCCAAAGACGAAGTCTTGAAGAGAATATTGACACGTTTAAAAAATTATAGTCATAGTTTGAATATAATTTAAAAAATGTTAAACAGTTACCATATTAACATTGTCATGGTGACATTAAAAATTCATCGCCAGTTGAAAAGGAACAATATATCAAAGAATTACAGTGCAGATGTTTATGAACGTTTCTTTCGGAGTTCTGTAAACCTCTTCAGGCGCACAGCGAGTTGTACAAATTACGTTGTATGCCTACAAATAAGAACAATGAGAATTACAGAGAGATTATTTAAGACCACGATCAGTGTGTAACTTGCAATGACTTCCACCAATATCAATTCCGTGAACTTCTTTAAAGCCTCGTGATGTAAACGAAGTCATTTTTTATTTTAAAATAAATTATTTGTTGTTGTTGTGGTATTCACTCTTAATATAACGACCACTTTTAGCAATTGTTTCCTAATATTCATTCACACTAATATTACCCGTACATAAATTTTTTCTTTTTCACGGAAGCCTTCCTTGCCTGTGCTATCCTACTCTAGTTATTACGCTACCCAAGTAGCAGAATTACTTAACTTCCTTCAAAGTATTCCTTCCCAATCTAACAGCCTTTGCTAATCAACTGTTTCCAATATTACACTCCATTATTTTGGTTATTCCTTAAATTAATCGACGTTCATGCCATTTGTTATAGTTTACAAGTCTTCTTCTGACTCCCCTAATACTACAATATCATCGGCAAACCGTAGGGGTTTTATTTCTTCTCCGTAAAGTATGCTACCTTTTCCATATTCCCTTTAAATAACTTCATCGAGTGTTCTATATATAAGCTGAAGAGCTTGGGCTACAGACTGCATCCTTAGCTTACTCCTTTCTTGATTTCTGCTTTCTTTTCTTGATTTACATTCTAATTACTGCTGACTATCTTCTGTAGAGTTTATGTAAAAACCTTCTTTCTCGATATTTAATTCCTGTCCCCTTCAAAATCCTTAATAGTTATTTGTATTAGAATTTAAAAGAAATCACTCTACCATAAAGAAAACTTAAAATATTGGAGAATGTGGGAAAAAGACTTTTTGGCTAATAATGCTCGAAGAAAAATTAAATACCTTGGTGAAAAAATGGAAATTAATTTCTATTCTTTGCAGAATTTATGTATTTATTTTTTGTGATAAGAATTTTAACCTTAATATTGAGGAAGGAAATGAGTGGCACATTTTCGGAATACTGTTACGACTTCTCGCTACGTGAGACGGCGTCTCATTTATTTATTAGAAAATTTTTAGTTATAAGTTGGTATAACTTTGTTTTGTCTCTGGGTGTTGGCGATTTGCTTTGGCAATCGCGGAGTGAGAGTATCTTGTTATAATGTAGAGAGGAGCTTGATCTTTGGCTGGAGAGTCTCTGTTTATAATATAGAGAGAAGCTTGATCTCTGGTTTTTAATAAAACTTGATTATTCAATGGTTAACTATTATATGGTTTTGAATGTAACTCACGAAGTGAACCATGAGGTTGGCGTCGCATGCTGAAAAATATGCTAATGTAGTAACTGTTTATTTTTAATCAAAGACAGTTCTTTGAATGTTTATAAAAACATTAATATATATTTAAATGCCTTATACAATATACGTAATTATTTATCTTTCTCTTTGAAAATGAAGTATTTTCTGTAATTATTTGTTGTTTCACCTAAATTTCTGCATGAAAAGTTAATTAGTCACAGTATGAAATACTTCTTTTCCTATTGGAAAAGGATACATGAAACGAATTCCTAGTATTTGCAAGTCATTCTGGGATTTGGGAGAGAAGTTATCGACAGCAGTCATCTAAACATGTTTTTCCAAGGATTCATGTTTGTCGAATACCTGCTTAATCACTCGCACGTTCATTGTGAAACACGTTTATTAGTGGTAGAGACTCGAGGAAAAGTTTCAGGTTAAAGAAAGAGGGAAAAGCGGATTTTTGTCACGAAAAATTTTAGCAGGAATTTTTTTTTGGATTGGGTTCATTGAGAAATAGTGAAAGATCCAGTACGTGTCAGTACAATTTTTTTTCTTAATCAATGTTTGTTTTCGGTAATTTTAAATTTAATATGACTAATTAATGATTTATTGTTGCCTTTGTATTCATCCCCAAATCTCTGTTATTTCAATAAAACAATATGTAACAGTTTTCTAAAATATTTAAATTTGAAAATCTGGAGCTTTCGCTGATAATATAGCAAATGGCCAGAAGTTGCAAATAAAATAAATTTAATTTAAAGTGAGACGTTTCGTTTCCAACGTCCGGGAATTGTTGTATTTTCCTTTATTACCAAAATAATATAACTTTATTTACATTCAAATCGAATTATTTGAAACACGTTGCACTAATGGGAACATGTCTAACAGCATCCATATTGTAACATAGGCTCCCGTTGTTGCGCCAAAATGTAAGTGAAGGCGGCGAAAGTGTCAATAAAGCGCTATATTTCTCGACTGCTCGGCCGTCTCGTCCATCCTTCAATCAGTACTCTATGGGGGCTAGGTAATAAAATTGTATTTAAAATATATGACCATTTATTTCGAGCAATGCGCGCCTCCTGGAATACGACAATGAACTGGCGACTTGTCTCAAAATCACCGCCAACAATCCGGTCTGGGACTCATTAACTGCCTTTAACCTCGGAACCGAACTTCATGTTACAATTTAACGGTACAGGTTGGACATAATTACCCGCAACACATCGCAAACTATATACACTTATTAGAATATATGAGTTCCGCAATGTCGCTTAAGACGGATTATTTGTTTATTAGCTAGCTGTCTTTGCGTTTAGCAAAATAGGTATCTGGCATCGTAATTTAAACACTGATGATCTCATACGACATTAATTTTTCCCCAGAATGACGTAGGTATAGAGAAACCCCGTTCAAATGCCACTGGTGTAAATTCCAAGAAAAGGCGAGAGTCTTGTAGTGTGGAAACACTTTATGCCAAGATGGTAACCTCAAAAGTGAATACTTAGTATGTTGAAACATGTCTTCTTGTGTTCAGGTTCATTTTCTTTCCGTATCACGTACTCTGGTTGAGAGAAGGAGGAAACATTAGCCTAGCAATTCAGTGAACTCACTATGTATGTAGCAGAAGTTACTTGGGAAAGGTGAAAAGTGTTCAGCTTTCGACAAGTCCGAGAATATATTCCACCGTTGTGAATGTGGGAAATGGAAGATGAATCATCATGCGCCTAGTCGAACCGAGATGAGTATGAAATGACGAATTTAATTCTAAGGAAATGTTGGAGCAAAGACGAGGGAGAAAATGAGATCCACAATCTCCACGGAAGAGAGTCAACAGTAAATATAATTGAAGAACAAGAGAAAAAAGGAGAAATCAAGAAAGTAGTAATACAAGGGTGCAGTGTGTCACCCATGCTCTTAAACTTATATATAGAGCAGGAGTTGAAGAAAGTTAAAAAGGAATATGGAAAAGGAATCAAACTGCATGAAATGAGAATATTTCAAAAACCTTAGGTTTGCTGATTATATTGTAGCATTAGGGGAGTGAGAAGGAGATTTGGAAAAAAATAATAAATGGCATGACGATGTCGTCGACGAAGAGTACAATATGAGGTTTAATAGAGGGAAAAAATAAGGTGATTTAGTGTAGAATGGGAAACAGTGGAATAACAAAGGGCGTTGAACTGGGAAAGGATATTTTGAAGGAGGTTAAGGAATTATGCTATTTGCATAGGATAGCACAGGCAACGAAGTATTTCGTAAAAAAGAGGAATTTACTTCAGGGTAAGTGTGAATATTAATATTAATAAGTCATTGCTAAAAATGTTTATATGGAGAGTGACGTGCGAAACGTCGATGGTAGGAGTTGCAGAAAGGAAAAAAATGTGTTGCTATAGGAGAACGCTGAAAATCATATGGATGGAAAGTCACTAACGAGGACGTTCTAAGCAGAACAGGGAAAGAGCGAACAATATGGAAAACTTTGACCAAAAGAAGGGATATATTAATAGGCCACGTTTTGAGACACGAGGGTCTGGTAAAATTAACACTAGAATGAACAGGACAAGGGATGGAATGCACTGAGCAGATTTGGGAGGATGTTGGAGTTATGTGAAAATAAAAAGGCTTGCACAAGAATAGCGTAACATGAAGGGTTGCGTCAGACAGTCTGAGGACTGAATACTACATCAAGAATAATTGCTTGTCTCGTTTAACTCACAACCAAAGAATCTGTGGCAGACTCTCCATAACAACCATCCGCAGATACTACTTCAACTCCCTCACGTTTCTGTTGTTTTTAAAGGTATATAGTTTAGATTCTTTCTGTAGATTTACCGTCTGATTTACATTAATAATTAATTACTTGAACTTACTTTTAATGCGGGTCAACTAGACAGGTTTTCATAGATTATCCGATAATTGTACAGAAATACTGACTTTGGTCAGAATATTTTTTGTCCCATGACTGCCAATAGTTGTACTTGATACCGTTCTTAGTCGTGTTTTCAAATATGTGTTCGGACTTTAACAAAAACACACACCATTTTAAAAATTGAATTTGAATTTTTATTTCTTCTGAATAAACATGTCATCGGCTTTACCCCATCACACAAGGTTTCCCAGATACTGAAATTTATCATTCCTTTTTTTTGGTTAACAGGCTACATGAAAAGGCAACTCCCCTTTAATAGCATAGGAAGGGAATTGAAAAGGGGGGATGCGGACGGTAAAGCAAGGTAGCCAAGGGTTAACTAGGGCCCCCGGGCTATGGTTTAAGGATCCTACCCGGTGTTTCACCTAAAGAGATGCAGGGAAAACCCTAGAAAACTTGCATCAGGTAGGTCGGGCATTGGGTACTATTCTCACGCCCTTCCGAATGACGGGAGACGAGTTTGCTGTGGGGTCGCAGCATTCCCTTCTCCGTGTCTCCACCAGTTTTAGGAGGCAGTTGGCCGACTGAT
Organism: Eucriotettix oculatus; assembly: GCA_034510155.1. Lineage (NCBI taxonomy): Eukaryota > Metazoa > Arthropoda > Insecta > Orthoptera > Tetrigidae > Eucriotettix > Eucriotettix oculatus. The sequence goes on along the minus strand of CM067377.1, from coordinate 192,330,884 downwards.
CCAATGGGATCAGCGGACAGAAAGGAGGAAATGAGGATATTTCGCCTGTGGAGGATCTCTCTTGATGGTTGGCTGCCATATTAGAATTTTACAATGTTACACGCAGTGATTTGGGGAAATAGAAAGGCGGATAATTACCGTGATATCGTCAACGACCTTATACAAATTTGTGTGGTAGTTTGTCTTCACTTCCTGCACCTTCAGCTAGGTTTCTTTCCTCCGGAGATTTCAGTTATGGCAAAGAAATGGTGTGAATTTTCAATGTCATTTACAACAGTATGAAATTAAGTAGTGAGTGTAAATGGCTTTTTTTTCCCCATGTTGGGGTTATCTTTTCTTCATTCCTCACATTCCTCCCTCCCAGTGAACTTCCCTGATACAATCCCTCTCCTTCCACATCGCTGTTACGATAAAAGCTGAAACATAAGACCTAACATAATCCTCTACTGGAGACCAAGCTTCCCTTTATTCGGCCTGTCTCATTATTGTAACCCCATCCCCTTATTTTATAGTGCGATGTTGTATAGTTTGTTTCGTTTTATTCGCACAATCTAACACGGACAATAAGACCATTCTATCCCAGCTTGAAGCCTAACCTGGGGATTAAAGTCTTCGGCGACGTCGAGCCCAAGTTACCGTCAGAAAGAGACAAAAAAATTCTATAGTGTGCCATGACACATCCCTTATACCATTCTGCAACACTGAATACAACCTACTGGCACTTTTATTTACGTAAATTAAATTGATAATTAATTGCAATTTTTAGACCAACTTTATTTTAGAGACAATAACACAGAAGTATTGTACATAATGTTATAAATATAATAGAGAGCTTAATATGAGCAATATTAAGTAAATTAAAGTTTGAAATAATAACAAACCATTTTAAAGTCGTGAAAATTCTCTGGTTTATTTAAGCCAGTTTTTTTACGTCCTTCAAAACTGTCTTTTATAAACTCTTTTCCATAATAAACTGTTTTTAAGCTCACAGAATAATGTTTAATTAACAATAATTGATTAATTAAATACTGTGAGTCTAGAGACTAGACCGCAGTATGATTAACAACTTTAAATAAGGGAGGAATGTTGTAGAATAGATTAAAAATTGAAGAATGTATTAGTACAATATTTATGAGTGAGGTCAACATAGTTCGCATCTATTCCGATCTAAATAAAATAGAGAGTTTAATCCGACTCAAATTAAATAAATTTCAGTATACTGGTCAAAAGTCAGAAATCTATTACAAATTTCAATTATCATTAAATGAAACGTTTCATTCTTATGTTTAGTGGCATCTTCAGTTGTAACTAGAAATAAATAATTAACTTAAAAGACATGAATTAACTAAGCATGATTTTTTAAATTACTAATGTATAGGTCTTAATATTAATTATTTATTTTTAGATGCCATCAAACTTACGGATAAAACGTTTTGTTTAAACTTAATTTAGATTTGTAATAATTTCCTGACTTTTTGGACTGCATACTGTAAATTATATATATTGTTGTTGCAACGTTGAAACGTACAAATACATGTTAATAATTTCTGTGTATTTCTCTGTTTCTGAAATTGAAGTTGCTGCCGCAATATAAACCCTTATCAGCTCCGATGATGGATCAAGTAGAAAAATAAAATTGCGACGTTTCAACAGTCATCTCCGCTAACAGCACCAGTTACCTAAATGTTATTACGTGATGATAACATCGCATTAATCTGTTGAAACGTCGCGCCTTATGTTCAAAACCGACTCAAAATCACGTTACGATATTTCATAAGTCATTATTCTTTATTTTTTCCTGTCCTAATCGTTCAAGGAAATATCGTACAATACAAGGAAAAATAGTTATATTGGTTATCTATTCCTCTGTAAATAAACAATTAAAAACAAATCAAAATCTAATCATGGTGACATTAAGTGAAAATGACAAGCGGAAGAAATACGACTTTGAGGAAAGCTATTAAAGGTAACAAAAGAGGACAAGGAAAAAAATAAAAGTTAAAAGGGAAATTCCTGTAAGATTTACAAATAAGGACCTTTTACAGACACAATTTCATTTATTTTAAATGAATGCAATCAAATTATTTAATTTACAGAAATATCCTGGTGAATGTCACCTGGCCGAAAACTACAGATAGTATGTATTTTAAAAAAAAGTAAAATTTTCCTTCCTTTATTCCTTATAAATGTTATTGAGATTCTGAAACGTTATTATTTATATACAATAAATTATTTTCATACAGTCAATCCATATTGTGAAGATTTAAAACAAATTATAATCTAAGTACCTTTTTATAATTATTTTGTCTTTTTAAATTGTAGATAACTACGGAATATGCCCAAAGATTCTGTACAATTTTTTTAATATTATAAACGAAATTAACATATAATTTTTGACTTTCATTAAATTTTGTGACTGATTTCAAAGCCGACCTCCCGTGGTCTACTGTCTAGCGTCGCTGCGTCACAATCCAGAGATCCCGGGTTCGAATCCTGGCACGGGCTTGGATTTTTGTGCCGTCATGGTCAAAGAGACTGGGATTAAGACTGCTGGAAAATCGATACGCTGACCACTTATCATTCCAAATTCGGAAAATGTCACGTAAGGTGACGGTCCGCAGTGGACGCGGTAGGTCAAGGCCCTGAAGGAGTTCCAGCCCCAACGACGAATGGAAGACTGACTTAGAACCGAGAAGGGTTTATCAACATTGTACATCAAAATGAAAAATGAGCCATTTAATACACAAAGTAGTTATTCTTAAGGGGTTGAGTAATCAAGAGTTTCAAACTGAGAAATTTCAGAGATTGAAAGACGAATTTTAAATTAAATTTTCGAATATGTTTCATTTCGATTTTTTTTTGGGTGATTAACAGGCTACATGAGGTTGACCCTGAGCCAGGCAACTCCCCTTTAATAGCAAAGGAAGGGAATTGAAAAAAAAGGGGATGCGGAAGGTAGAGTAACGAAGAGTACAGAAGATATTTATATAAATTTTCATAAATCCATTGAAATGGCGCACGAATTGCTCATTTTAATTGGCTCCGAAACGTATGACAGCGGCACCTGTTCTAAACCTACTGCGACTTATAAGGTTTGCCCTGAAGTGATCACAAATAGATGATACCTGTACTTTTTATATAGTCAATGAATTCAACTTTATCAAAATTCTGTTTCGTTTTTAGGGCAAAATAAAAATAACTATTTCGACGCGGACAAATATTGATAATAATTTATTTGACAAATTTTAATTTGAGCAGTCAGGCCAACCTGCTCCATTTGTTACCTTTTTAAAAAAACCAAAAAATATATATTATTTGGTCTTTAAATTGAGGTCTGAAGAGATTCCTTAAGAGGACGAAACGTCGTAATTTTCTCTAAAAAATAGAACCAACAATTCGTGACCGTTTGTTTATTTATAAAACTTGAGTCCATGTCGTGACTACATACGAAGCTTAAATGAAGATGTTTCTTTACTACTCAAGTCCACTGATTGTATAATATTAAATATGTGCACTTTCGACTGCTTGCATTTTCCGTGGTCGCATTGTTTCTCCCAGTGGCATTTCGTCATCATCTTTGTCCCAGTTAGCCGTTTCTCAGTATTACGAGTATGTAGTTGCACGAGCCTCGAAATGGGAACACGCCGAAAGAAGTGTAATATTATTCGGATATTTTAGAGCGCTCGTGTTTGTTATTGGAAGCGATTTGTTTGCGCAAGGTGCGCTTACTCACGTGCGCGCGCTGCGGCGAAGGCCGAGACGAAGAGCAGAGCGAAGGCGACGGCCATGTCCTCAGTGCAGACCTTCCAGCACCCGACTGACTGACTGGCTGGCTGGCTGACTGAACCACACAATCGCTCGCGTCACGGCGACAATGACGTAGGACCGCGTCCCTCAGGGTCTGCAGCTCTAAATTCCTTCCACGTCACAGACATTCAGCAGAAAAGTTATCGAGAACTGCTCTGACGCGGCAATCCTCGTCCGATTTGCCACATTTAGTTACGTCATCTGTGTGTTTTCACTAACATCATCAGAAGCACAAATCCTGATATCACAAGACGAAGGCCTTATTTTAAATGTGGAACAGTATCAATTACAATTTTTTTTCACTAGTAGATCTGTAATATTTTTATTTAACACTTATTGTGGAGGAAGATATATTTCAATAGAGTTAAATAGCAGAGAAATTAGTTTATGTACAGTTAATATTTATTGCTAATGAGATTTATCACAATATACAAAACGAATGAGATGGAAATAAAAATATCTCAGGGTCCTACTTTGGCAATCCTCGTCCGATTAGCCACCTTTAGTTACGTCAACTGTGTTTTTTCACTAACATCATCAGCAGCACAAATCCTGATATCACAAGACGAAGGCCTAATTTTAAATGTGGAACAGTATCAATTACAATTTTTTTTCACTAGTAGATCTGTAATATTTTTATTTAACGCTTATTGTGGAGGAAGATATATTTCAATAGCAGAGAAATTAGTTTATGTAATGTTAATATTTATTGCTGATGAGATTTATCACAATATACAAAACGAATGAGATGGAAATAAAAAGATCTCAGGGTCCTACTTTGGGGCAAAATCAGGTCATGGCTTGGACCTTGGCCATGCGAGGAAATTAATTGCATCACTTACGGATCATGTTCAGTAACTGCGAATGATTTCTTCTGAAGCAGCTGGCTAGTGGACATCGGTTGACGTCCCGCAGGCCGAAAGTGGGAATATTCTCCACTTACAGCTTGTCTCTGCTGAGACTGCAAAACTCTGCCTCGTACTCTCTCTGGTTTTTCAAACTTCTCACATGCCGAGGCACCTTCATCTATTTTAGGAGGTGTATGTATTGGGGTCGAAAACCTTAGACATACGGTGATCCTATTGGATAAGTCGTTCCAACTGCCTCCTGGTGAAGAAGGGAATGCTGCGACCCCACAGCAAACTCCTCTCCCGTCATTAGAAAGGACATAAGAATAGTATCCAATACCCCGAAGTACCTGATGCAGGTTTTCTAGGGTTTTCCCGCCCAAGTGAAACACTGGGCGGGATCCCCCCTTTTCTATTCCCTTCCTATGCTATTAAAGGGGAGTTTCCTGTTTCAGGATCGCCCTCATGTAGCCTGTTATCAAAAAAAACTTGTCCCTTTCGCGACAACTTATGTTTTCCACCCAAGCATTTCCAAGATTCCAAGGCTACTGCTGTCCTCCAAGATACAAAAAGAAGAGTTTTTTCTTCACGCGAACCGTTCCTCAGTTGATTTTAGGAATGTGTGACAAGCATACAGTAGCCCTGCCAATTCTTCATGGCCATGTACATATATCCTCGTCCATTTTGAACAATTCCCAACCTTCTCATTGCCCAACCTCCTTCACTTCATCAGCACAGATTTCCTTTGTTCACTGCTGTGCACTGCATAGAAACAATCATTACAGATCTATCTCATCATAAGAGTGGTAAGTCACTCATTTTAAGACTGTATCTCATAACGATTAAAGGTGGAGTTTTTTTTGTCTCCACTTTGATACTTGTATCCTACCTATACCAGTTAGTTTCGCAGGAAGATGTTTCTATTACTTTGCAGTAATGCTTTTCTTCTTCTTCTTTTATTCTTGTTTCTTTAAATTTTCAGGATTTTCTCCTTTTGGCTCTCCGACCCCGGAAAGGAAAAGGAAACCATGATCCAGGTTATCCAGACAGGTTCCGGTAGCTATTTTTGTTAAATAACTTTAGTTTATAAATTGTGTCGCCTAGTTTAGTCACCCTATTTTTAATAGGGTAGCAGGAGGTATTTTAACTATCCCAAACAAACGTCCCTCTTTGTTATATGCCCGTCTCATTTTAATTTCAGACCTTCAAAGTTTTTTAGTTCCTTAGTGCTTCGTCACTCAGTAGTTCTTTCAGTTTTTCAGTGGCATTGTCCTCGTTTCAGGGAATATCGTCGAACACATGCTGCAGCTTACTCACTCAGCTGTTCCCTCCTCTATGCCAATGTCGCATGTCCCATCCCCCCAGCTATTCCAATATATTTAATCTTTATCTTGACAAAGTCTTTGTGTGTCGAGTACCAAAATGGCTCGCCTTCTTCTGCCGACATATAATGGTTATTTCTGTCGCCCTCCTATTATTTTCTCATTCATAAAATATCAACATCGCACTAATTTTCTTTCAGGTCCACCAATAGAACCTTTTGCACATCAACTCAGATCTTTTCCTGTACGGTAAATATTTCCTCAATATAATTTTTAATGTTAGCATCACTAGGTTCAACTATTTTTTTTTAATTTTGTTATATTTTGTGCTCCTCAGCTTTTGATCTTCTTTTGCTTCGATCTGTGATAACCTTTACGAACATAGGAATCTGTGATAGGAATAAACGGAGATGTTTGTGAAGTAGCAGATATGTCTTTGACGGATGAATATCGTTGGAAAGATATGTGTGATGAATTAATTTTTAATCTTGAACAATATGTTAACTGTACGAACTGTATTGAATCGTTCTTCGTCAGTAATGGCAAGTTAGCTAATATTTCGACGTATTTGATGAATTTTTCGTCGGCCAAGGAGCGACGGGCGTTTGTTTGGCATTACACAAATATGTCTACAAGGATTATTCGAGACGAAAAAGGTTGGTTGAACATCCCAATTACAAATCACTTGATGAAAGAGCTTCATGACGTCATTCTGACGTATGATACCGACTTGGGGTTTGGTCGGGAATGCAAACCACCTATTATATTGGAGATAGCACACGTCAAATTGTAGAAAGATAAGCCGTGGTTATTTCCAAAGAGTATATTAAATAGATAGATAGGCAATAGAGGCGCGGGCAGCGTGACGTCATCCCCTCCCCTGTAGGTGTAACTCGCTCGTAGGCCCATAAAAGCCTGGCATGTAAAAACAGCGCTTTTTGAGGCCGCTAGAAAGCAGAAAAAAGCATTTAAGTTGATTTTTTATGTACTCCATATATTTGTATTTCCAAATATTTTAGGCAAAATAATCAATTCAAATGAGAATATTAAAAATATTGAGTATGTTTCGAAATCGGTATTGCGAGTTAGATTCGAGGTTATATCAGCATTTGCGAAAAGAAAATTATATATTTTTAACATTTAAGTGAGAAATATACTGATATAAGAGGAATATGATGAAAACCTTGACGGATATCGCCGAATTTATAACATACAATTGCATTCATCTCCTAAATACTGCCACGTGGTTTTCAGTTATGACTAAAATGAAATATTGAAAAGGAAACATATTGCAAGGAGATGAAATAAAAACCCTGCGGTTTGTGCCGACGATATTGTAGTATTAGGCGAGTCAGATGAAGATCTTGGATCTGTTTGTTTCTATCGACGGACGATTACAAACACGGATTTATCGTAATACTCAACCAAGCATGGAGAAAAATACTTCTATATATCGTTTGTGTTTCTATAACATAAGTGGCAAATCATCTGACTTAAAAAACATTCTATAAATTTATGTTTGTAGTTACTGATAATTGCATTCACAGATTATGACTCTAATAATGTGCTAGGTCAATCAGAAGAAGACTTGGAAACCATAATAAATGGTATTAACGTGGTGCCGGAAAAGCGTTCACTATGAGTATTAATAGTGGGGAAACCAAGGTAATGGAGTGTAGTATGGGAAACAGTGGATTAACAAAGGGTGTTAAATTAGGAAGGGATATTTTGTAAGAATGCAAGGAATTCTCCTACTTGGAAAGCATAATGACTTGGGATGGTAGAAGTATAGTAGGATAGAACAATTAAGGAAGGTTTTTTCTAAAAAGAAAAATTTACTTACGTCTAATATAAGTTTGAATATTAGGAAATTATTGGTAAATTTTGTAAATCGAGTGTGGCGTTATATTGGTGCGAAACGTGGACGGTAGGAGCTCCGGAAAGGAAAATAATAGAAGCCTTTGAAATGGGGTGCTATAGGCGAATGCTGCAAATGAGATGTATGTGTAGAGTAAGTAACGAGGAAGTTCTAAGCTGAATAGGGGAAAAGAGAAGAATATGTAGGACGTTTACAAAGCGAAGGGATAGATGAATAGGCCTCGTTTTAAGACATGAGGGTCTTGTAACATTAGCATTAGAGGGAAGTGTGTGGAGGAAGAACAGAAGAGGGGAGGTCAATGATGGAATACGCTAAGTAGATTAGCGAGGATGTGGGGTGTGGTAGTTATGCGGAAATGAAAAGGCTTGCACATGATAGGTTAGCATGAATGGTTGCATCAGACCAGTCTTAGGACTGAAAACCACGACAACAAAATATTATTGTACCTCTATTCCTTCAAAGTGCTCGAAAATGATTTGTTATTTTCGAAGGATTTCAATCCAAAGCGCCACGAAGGCATTCCCGTACTTATCGATCGAGATTATGTAAGAGAAGTATCGATAGTATCTGACCCAGAAGTTGCCTTCAATATTAACCCCACTCTGTGTTTTCCTCTGCGGGGGCGGAGGTTACAATATGGTTCCTTGTAAGAATGCTGGAGGATACATTTTACGATGATAGTTTCTTCAAAACGTCTCTGTAGTATCCAGTCGTGGTTCAGGAGATGAAAAATACTTTACAAGAAGTCGTTTCTCTTAATTAGAGAGAAGAAACCAAGCTGTGTCCTCAGAAATTATTCAGGAGACCTACATACAGTTTACCGTACTGTGATAAACGGCAAACATCACCAGCAAAAGACAGCCTTTTTGTTAGTATTTTTTAGTTGCTGTTGTAACATCTCTGAACTCTGTTGTTATTAGCTTTGTGTACCGTAAGAATACGTGTTAATGTATCCAATATTACGCCTCGCGTTCCCGTAACATCAATTTCGTAGTTGTAGGTGCAGCTAAAACACGCTTCAGAGTTTCACGGATGTGACGCAATATTCATTTAATGTATGAAACAGTTAATTCCCACGTGACAATCATAACCTACGATTGTAAGATAGCGTGATACCATACTAACGTTATACGTCGATGTGATTTACAGTCTAAATTAGAAATGTGTAATTGCAGTTAAGAGTTGTCCGTAAGTTAAATCACGCTACATATTAATTGGAATAAATTTATTGTAATAATTTATGTGTCTAACAATGTTGATCGTATTGAATATCCAACCATTTCCTTTGCTCTTAGCTTCCAGTTTTACAGACAAAATTTTAGGCTTGGATATTTCTGTTGATCTTTGGGTTTTATGATATTGAATCATTTTGCTGTCAGATAAATGGTGATGGATGTTGTTGATTCGTTGTATTTGTCGAATGTTGAATGAAATTCGATGGAAAGGAGAAGAGAGTCCTTTGTATGTTAAAATGTCTGGGCGTTTACCAGGATGAAAAGTTTGGATGTGCATGCCGTCGAAGGTCACTGTAATAACAAGTTATTGGCATATTGGAGAAAGTCTCAGCCTTGGAGTCTCCCGATGCAACGAGAATTTGCAACGGGCAAGTACGGAAAATGACGTTAGGGTGAAGCCGTCGAGGAATTCTTGGAACACGCTGAATCAGATGTTTGATTCCAGGACGTGAGGTCACAGAAGGGGGAAACGTATTCTAGATTCGTTGCTGATTGTGACCCTTGAGTGAGTAATAACTCCCGCTGGAGCTGGACAACTGCGCTGAGGGGAAATTGGTCTGTGGGCGCGATGAATATTAATATGTGAGGGGGCTGTGACGTCGTTAATCCGAAACAGGGAAACGCTTTTAGAGACCACCGGAGGCAGGCGCTTGAATCACAGTAGAAGAAATAGTAACTGTACTTACAGCTATAAAGTGGGGAACTACGTCTCGTTCTCATATTACTAGCGATAATTAAGTTTTTTTCAAAAAAGATGCAATAAAAATATTAGCTATAAAAAGACTTAAAACGTAGAGAATTGGACAAAGGCTCCGGCGAGAAAAAAATGTTATTCCTTCAATTAACATGATGACATTGCTATAAAATTTTGAAAGAAAAAAAATTAGACGTTTCGAGCAACCATTACTGTTCTTATGAATGTTGAAGCCAGTCTGAATATTTTGATCAAAAATAGTACAAAATACGGAATAACCCGAAGATGTGACCAACGAAGATTACTTAATAAACCATAATACACTGTATTAAACAGTAACTTGCTTTACGTTATTATGTGTCATTTAGTATGTAAGCGTTGAAGCTGCCCTTGGAGGCGATCAACTTTAGACTTTTACACTTTTGGCATCTCTTAATCAAAATTTAACACCTGCAGAAGTCCCGAATGTGGTGACAAAACGTTGTTTAATCTAATTTTTTTAAAATTAAATCTGCTAAAGTGGTCGGGAATTTAATATGATATTGAATATCACACATTAATTCTTTTACTAATTTTTGTATTACTCCATTCGCCATTATTGAATTTTAACGGCCTACATTACTTAGTCATTGTTACGAAGTACATAAAAATACGGACAAATATATCATCGAACAAATATAATTCACATTTAATCAATATAAGCAAAACGTTTCATCCAAATTATTAAATGGATAAAGCAATTACACGATGAGCAAGTTGGTTTCTTGGAGATAGTCCGTTGTTGTTGCATTCTGCTTACAACTTCTTTGTTAGTGATTCTATCCACCCATCTCATTCTCCTATAGAACCACATTTCAAAGGCTTCTATTCTTCCCCTTTCTGCAATTCCTACCCTCCGCGTTTTTGCACCCATATAACATCACAAATTTACTTAGTATGAATATTAGAAAATCGTTGCTAAAAATGTTCGTATGGAGTGTAGCATTATATTGGTGTGAACGTGGACGATAGAAGTTGCGTAAAGTTAAAGAATATAACCTTTTAAATGTGGTGCTAAAGGAGAATGAGATGGGTGGATAGAATAGGGGAAGAGCGAACAAAATGATGGACGTTGACCAATAGGCCACGTTTTAAGACACGAGGGAAGTGTGTGGGGTAAGAACAGAAGAAGGAGGACAAGGATGGAATGCGCTAAGCAGATTAGGAAGGCTGCCTGTCGCGCTAGTAATGAGGATATGAAAAGTCATGCGCAAGACACGCTCCATAAGAACATTTTTAGTAATGATTTCCTATTATTCACACTTATATTATCCGTATGTCTTTTGTATTTATAATGAAATGTTAATTAAATTTGTTTGCTGATATATTTTGCCTTATTTTTATTTATTAATTTACTTAATGTCAGAAAAATGATTTTTCGGTCATAACCGTCTGTACGTGTATATAGGTTCGTCCATTTATTTGAATACTATACTTTATATATTTTAACGAACAATACTGTTTTAAAATTTATAATTGTTCTTAATTTTTTGCCTGCTTAGTATTATATTAATATTGTTTTCTTACATATCTACTGGAATTTTGTGATTGACGATATTGTGAGGGTTTTGATTTATCGTATATCAATTATTCTCATGTTCCATGTTCGGCTCTTTCTGGTTTGTTTTTTAAGTTTGCGCTGTTCCTCGTGTTGTTGTTCTTTCTGATTTTCGTCTTTATTTTCCCTTTCTGAATAATAATACTACTCCTTACCTTTTAATGGTTTGACAATATCAATTGATTCACAACGCCGTAGCCCAAATTCGATCTTGTTGCAAGTTATTTGTAAGCGAAGCGTCATTAAGAAATTGAAGAATTACAAGTAGGTAAATACGGAACCTACTGATAGAATTGATTTGGTTTGCGTGTTCGCGCGTAATGGAATTGTCAAGGTAATGAATTCTGCTCTGTTTCTTCGAAAATTGTCCTTGTGTCGAATTCAGGATCGGCAGAAAAAAGGCCTGCGAAACGATTCCGGACAAACAGGTATCTGTGGCGTCATTGCATTCCCAACTGTACGTACTTGGTCATCAGTTACACGGATTGTTTCGATGCGGAACTTCGTCATTCTTGATTTCACCGAAATTTCTTCTCTGAGTTTCTTTTTTGCCACGTCCCGAATAATTTGTGTAATTATTTAACATGCAACAAGGGCAAAGCAGACTTGTTTACTTCCTACCCTGAAGACGTCTTCACTTCAATAAACGATCATACCGACCCATAAATCTTAACATATATAGCTAACAACTTGGACCAAGATACCGAAGCTCCCATCCAATTCACAGCCAATCAAATTCTGTCAGAAATACGTCAATTAAAGAGCCAAATATCCCCAGGAATGGGCACAATAAGTCCATGAGTGCTAAAATAACTGCTGACGAAACCCATTGCCTACTTATTTTACATATACACTGCCATTCTGAGCTTCCAATACTGGGCCAGCCAATTAAAACAGCCGAAAGCATTACGATTCCTAAACCTGGCAGAACAACTACTCACTATCATCCTACAGACCTATTAGAATCCTACCTCTTCTTCCTTTCCCAGTCTGGGCCTTGGCCTACCGGGTCGACTGCGGACTGTCATCTCCCACGACACATTCCGAGTTTGTAGCGACACGTGGTCAGCATATCGATCCTCCAGCAGTCTCTATCCTAGTCTCAGTGACCGTGACGTCTCAAACATCCAAACCCATGCCAGGATTCGATCCCGGGACCTCTGAGTTGTGAGGCAGCGGCGCTTGACACTAGACCACAGGGGGTCAGCAGCATCCTGCCTGTCATACCCAAAATTACTCATGCTCCACCTCTGCTAGACATTCCTCACCATCAGATTTAATACCTAAAAGCACTCCAAGCGTTTCGAAAGAATGGAAGTCATTCCAATCCTTTGATCCAGGAAATATTTGCAGTCCAACCAACATGGCGCCTGCCTGCTGACATCTACCATCTCTCAAGATTCTCCTCGCTGGAGGATATGCTAAACTGTGTACCGCGCATTTCTTTTCTTTTCAAATATAGTAATAATTCGCGCATAAGCAACGTCTCTGGTATGTTAGCATCTCCTTGGTTGTAAACAGAAATATCTTTGGGTTTGCGAATATGTCATTTAAATTAAATTAAAAGTGTAACGTTAATATACGTTTGATGTTAAATTGTTGACCACAAAGGAAATTAATACTGTTCACAATTAGTGAAAATTACAATGAATAAACAGTAAAGGAAAACAATTGAAGTTATATTTTCTTTGAACTGAAATTGTTATTGATGTCTATTCCTTGTAATACTCTATTCTTAATAATATAAATTGATAGACGGGGACTTTTGAAATAAAAGGAACTATTATAAAACAAATTAAAGTAAGTTTATTTACAGCTCATTTCCACGGCTTTCATGAGGGTCCTTCTCATCAGGGAGTTAAAATGGGGAGAATTTATTTACAGTAAAAATTTGATCAATCGTAATATTTAAAAAGATGTTGGAATCACTTTACATGTATGTCGTGTCTTACTGTGGACGTTTCGCTGGTTGATGCACGGCCGTGGCGATGTGTGATGGCGATGGTGATGGTGATGGTCGCAGCCGTGGCGTCGTCGCAGCTCCAGTTGGTTGAGCAGCAAAACCGCTGGCACGTCTTATCCCTTTTGTTGTATCGTTCTTAGTGTCCGTTCTTCTTGGCTTTTTAGATATTCCTACCCCGCAAGTACTCTCTTAAACCAATCGGATTTCTTAAAATAAAACTGCTCAGCAGAATTCCAACCAATCACTGACGCGCTTTTGTTTCATCCGCGACAATGACCGTCGTAAATTATGGGTTCGCTACTGAGCTCACCCCTGACAGCGGATCCTACAACAACAGACCCTCGCATCATTCAGGGCCTGACAGTTTTAAGATGCTGTTGCTCAAGTCCAGAACACCCAATAACACGTGCACTTCATTATCAATCGAAATTGTTGTTTTCATTGTTATTAATTATATTCATTTCAAATATTACTTGTACATTGTACGTTGAAACGAGAGGTATCAAACTCGCCCGTGGCTGACGTCACGACCAGTGACGTCACGTCAGGACCCGCTTGCATTTCCTGAGACGCGAACCAAAGCACCAGATCCTCACCTCTTTCCAGTCCATCTTACTACTGGTGCAACAGAAACAGCTACAACCGGTACAGCAATACCGAGGAAAAACTACTGGCAAAAATATTATACCCATTAGGCCTGAGATATAGAGTGCTCGTGTTTTCTTCATGCATTATAAAACGGTTTAACCATTTTGTAAAAATATAATAAAAAGTTGTTTGTTCGTTTTGATACGAATATTTATTTATGTAATGTCGCAAAACCAAACAGTCACTGAACTTTCTAAAAGTTCCGAAGCAAACAAAATAGCTTATAGAACTTTTTGTTATTTTTTTGATTTCTATTTCTGTACAAACTTCTTCTCTTGAGGTGCCTGTTACGGTAGCCATCTTTGCCTTCCTTGACATGTATAATTTCTAGCTTAGAATTTCAGGCTTAGAATTAGTGTTTAAGGATTTGTATACTGAATGTTTATATTAGTATAATTTTATTTTTTATTATTTTTATTTCTTTAACTTATATTCCTTTATTGTAATATTAAATGTATGTTGCCATTGTAACGTAATAAATCTATCTATCCATTAAGGGAAGTCTATCACATACCAAAATTTCCAAATATTCATTCAATTTCCTTCTTTTATTTATAATTCTGTCATTTATACTAAATTCTCTTAGATGCATGGAAATATCTAAGTTTCGTAGTCTGTCTTATAAAGAGCTACCTTTAACTCTTTTCGGGAATTTCATTTATTGAGGCTGGATACGGTTTTCTTGTTGTTGATTTTAATGTTGTAGTCCGCATATCACAACCAAAAATAAGAGTAGGTATAGCAATAGTTTTATATGATTTAATTTGTGTGTCTATCCTGATTTTATTTGTCAAATATTTATTAATTGTTCCACATATGTAGCTGAATGTGTTAAATTTACATTCTACGTCTTTACTAGGTCCATAATGGAATAACTCGCCCGCATGGCGTAGCATCAGCGCGAACCAGAGAAGAAAACGGAGAGGGTGAAGTGCTTTGGAGTGTATATACTTTGGGACAATAATATGATCGCTGTCCGTAGCGAGGAAAACAGCGTATTTTATTGAATCTAAGAATTATATTTTGTAAAGGACTTTTACCACTGAACGACAATTTAATTATAAATAAAATCTCTTCATGAAAGATGATTTGCTAAATGTGAACTTTTCTCTGATGTATGGAGGGCCGGGCAATGTAATAGTACATGATTTGAAAATATTTGTTGCAGTTGAACCTCGAAGCAGGTTAGTAAATCTTTATATATTCGCTTTATATTCTGACACACGATAAATTTGATGGGATAGATATATACTGCAATCTTCCTGAGGTATAGATAAATTTGCGAGTGACGTCATCAGACGTCATAGTGCGATCGTGGTCCATCGCAAAATAATTGTGACCGTTGGGAAGATTCTAGCCTGGAAGTTTGTTTGAGGAATTTGAAAATGTACAGCCTTACTTTAGTACTTAACAAGAATCAGTAGGATTTTTGTTTCAATATGTTACTTCGCATCACAAGGAGTTAAAATGATTTGTTCTAAAATGTTTTTGGTCTATATATTTTTTGTTCTGATGTGTTCTTTTCCATTGTCAATATTTGAGATTTCCATGTCAAATTTTGCACTTATTTGTTTTAATAATAATATTCCTTTTCTTTATCTGCCAGGATAACTCCGTCGTCAGCATGTAACGGGTTATTTAGAAAAGTTTCTTTATCTAGGTATATTCCTTTCTGAAACTACATTTTCTATCCACGTATTATCTCATCTGTGTATGCATTAAAAAGGGTGGGGGAAAAACAACATCATAGTCGTACTCCGATGTTGATTAGGATTCCACTAGTCATGATTGTCGTGTCCTGATTTAGGTGTTTTGGGTATCCGCGAATTGTCATTATGTTCGAAAGATTTTGTCTCTAAAAATTGTCACAAACTTAAAAAAAAATTAACTTGAAATTTTTGACTGCTGCAGTTGTTACAGTCTACGGTAAAACTGCTTATTGTTCCTGTTCATTATTTTGATTCATGTAATGTCCAAAAATATTTTGTTTAATTGATGAGAGTTTTTAAATTTGATCTTATAAATTCAAAATAAATTAAAAAGGATTGAACAACATGTTTACTGAATGTGTCGGGCGTGCCAAAGGCTTATGAACTAAATAATGTCAGAGGGAATTTTTATTATTATTATTTGGTGCTTTACTCTTTTTTTGCGTATGACTAAATTTTCAATTCACCTTAATAATCTTTCGTACTACGGTATTCTTTTTAAACGAAGAATTACGAAGTGCAAGTTGAAGGATCTGCAGCGCTGAGTTGCATAAAACGTTGCGAAGCAGCGACTGACGTAAGCAGACGCGGATATTACGTTACATTCTGGTCTTCAATTTATCAGGGGAACACATCCACGCTTCAGTAACGCCCATTAACATTGACGTGGTCCGGTGAATGAAGGATCAAGTGTGGAGATATTTAGGGGAGGACAGGCTTAGCGAAGAATACAATGTTGGTCCACGAGGAAAACTGTTTATCTTTTCTAAAAGTTATTGAATAAAACGAGGGACATTCAATAATTAAAAACACTTATTGATCTAGAGCGAAAACTTTATTTTTACAGTAAACATATGCCCCACACGTGACCCAACCTTGAACTAGTTGCTTGTGCCTGAGCCAAAGAAGTCTTCGTCTTGATTTTTGAGGCAATTCCCCACAAATTTCTAACCCCCCTCGCTGGGTACCAAACATCTTGTTCAGAAAAGAGGCACGTTCCCTTTTTATTGCGTTCTTTCAAGCCTGTACACACTTTGGCTCTTGTTTCCCTGAGACTCAACTTGAACTTGTCTTGCTGTGCTTGTGCTTGATACTCATGACATTTTGAACTCTGCGAACACTTGCTGCAACTTTTATATATTTAACATCGGGTTTTACGAACAATGTCGTCAATGAAGGTTTCATGGGAAGGAGTTGACGCTTGAACTGGCCGGCCAGGACTTTGGACACCAATCACAGGTTCGACAGTTTTTGTACTATTCCTTGCGATTATAAAAATTTCCGCGGTTCAATAAACCTTTACTTTACTGTAAAATAATAGAAGAAAACCAAACAAAACAAATTGGGTTTACCGAGAGACAGTTATTTGTTTGGTTTTCTTCTCTGATATCCTTCTCTCTGGTTCACTTATCATCTATCTTTCCCTCTTTTTTACTCAAACAGTGGAATACCCGAAGAAAATGAGTAAAGTAATTATATTAACTCACCATTGTCAATAAACTTCAAAGGCAGGCTACTAAAAACTTCCAATAAGATGCATTTTACTTAACTAATTCAATAATCTGACACTTGAGAATAAATAAAATACGTCCAATTTGACAGAAAAAAATTCATATTCATTTAATATATTTATTACGTTTCTTCTATACTTTTGGACTTTTAAGGTGAAATTTAAATGAATAACGTATATCTAAAATGAAATAATTTTATATCGTGGACTGTGTCCAAGGACGGTCGCGGCTACTTTTACATATGTGATATCCATTTAAAATTACCGTGATGCAGCCTTTCTTCCCAAAAGAAATTATTTCATTACTTATCGACGAACTCTGGCGCTCATAGATGCCAACAGCTCTGGTCTATTAGCTTAGTATGCGATGGGCATAATTTTTTTTTGAGGGGGAGGGGAAGGGGAATAACAGACTAAATGAGGGTGATCCTGAAACAGACAACTCCCCTTCAATAACAGAGGAAGGGCATGCAAAAGGAGGATGTGGAAAGTAGAGCAAAGTAGCCAAGGGTTGCCTATGGGCCCCGGGCTATGTTTTAAGGATCCTACCAAGTGTTTCACCTAAAGAAAAAACCTGCATCTGGTAAGACGGGCTGTTGGGTACTATTCTTCCGAGTGACGGGAGACGAGTTTGCTGTGGTGTCGCAGCATTCCCTTTTCCGTGTCTTCACCAGTTTTAGGAGGCAGTTGGCCGATTGATTCAATGGGATCAGTGGACAACTCTTGCCGTATACCCAAGGTTTTCGACCCCAGTACATACAATTCCAAAAATAGATAATGGTACCTCGGCATGTGACAAACATAAATAAAACAAGATAGAGTATCAGGTGATAAGTGAGCTGAGGTTTTCCCGGTGTAGTTGATGCAGAAATAGTTCTCGGGTTTTCACTCCGGTGCAGGTGCGATGAAAACGCGACGTTTCGACGACCAAGTGCTCTGTCGTCATCTTCAGGCTGTGTTGAGGGATTGCCAAGTGCGCAAAAAATATTAACGTAAATGGTAAATAGGAGGATGGAACGTGAAATAGATGTGAGTTAGTAGAAGTTCACTTTGGTTTTAAGAAACATTATTGAATTTGCGTCTAATTTTAGAAGACAGGCCTACGTTCGTGGCATTTGTTGATTGAGAACAAGGCTTTAATAATGTAAACCGGTACACACCACTAAGTATATTGAAGAAGAAGAGAGGAATAAAATATCTACAAGAACCGCTACACAAGACAGTCAGCAGTAATTAGAATTGAAAGGCAAGAAAACAAAGCAGAAATCAAGAAACGAGTAAGCCAAGGAAGCAGTCTGTCGCCCATGCTGTTTAACTTAGAAAGTTAAAAAGGAATATGGAAAAGGAAACACACTGCGAGGAGAATAAACAAAAACGATACGCTTTTCTGATAATATTGTTATATTAGGGGAGTAATAATGAAATTTGGAAGTCATAATAAATTCCATGAAAGTGGTCCTGGAGAACGAGTTCAACATGAGGATGAATAGAAGGAAAACAAAGGAAGTTAAGAAGATAGTAGACATAAAGAGTTGGATAGTACAGGAAAGAAATATGAATTTACTTACAGCTAATATAAATATGAACAATATGATATCATTGTTAAAAATTTTCGTATGGATTTTGGATGTGTATGGATGCGAAACATGGATTGTAGGAATTGCAAAAAAGGAGAAGAATAGAACCTTGTGAAATGTGTTGGTATAGAAGAATACCATATTTCAGATGGATTGATAGAAGCACTAACTAGGAATTTGTAAGCAGAATTAGAGAATAGAGAAAAATATTGAGGATTTTGACTAAGAGAAGGGATAAATTAATTGGCCACATTTTAAGAGATGGGGTCTCATAATATTAGAGGAAGTGAACAAAAGAGGGGCGCCAAGAATGGAATACGCTGATGTGGTAGTTATGTAGAAATGTAAAGGCTTGCGCAGATAAGTTAGTATGCGTGAGAAGAGTCTAAGGACTGAATACTGCAACAACAACATCGAATGCTCCTCGTAATGTGGGTTACATGCTGACGACGAAGTTATCCTGGCAGATAAAGAAAAGGAATATTATTATTAAAACAAATATGTGCAAAATTTGACATGGAAATATCAAATATTGACAACGGAAAAGAACACATCGGAACAAAAAATATATAGACCAAAAACATTTTAGAACAAATCATTTTAACTCCTTGTGATGCGAAGTATCATATTGAAACAAAAATCCTACTGATTCTTGTTAAGTACTAAAGTAGGGCTGTACATTTTCAAATTCCTCAAACAAACTTCCAGGCTGGAATCTTCCCAACGGTCACAATTATTTTGCGATGGACCACGATCGCACTATGAAGTCTGATGACGTCACTCGAAAATTTATCTATACCTCAGGAAGATTGCAGTATATATCGATCCCATCAAATTTATCGTGTGTCGGAATATAAAGCGAATATATAAAGATTTACTAACCTGATTCGAGGTTCAACTGCAACAAATATTTTCAAATCTTGTACTCTTACATTGCCCGGCCCTCCATACATCAGAGCAAAGTTCACAGTTAGCGAATCATTCTTTCATGAAGAGATTTTATTTATAAATAAATTGTCGTTCAGTGGTAAAAGTCCTTTACAAAATATAATTCTTAGATTCAATAAAATACGTTTTTTTCCTCGCTACGGCCAGCGATCACTTTCTTGTCCCAAAGTATATATATTGCTAACTATAGTTCATGCTTGTACCAAAGTTACACGTATTTAAAATCCGAGACTACTCCAGAAAACTTAGACTCATTGTTGCGGCAAAGAACTGCCACTCCGCGCGTCAGCCACTGAAATTCTTTGCTCCGCACTCTTTGAACTTCAATGCATGTCACTACATATATATTCATAGGCCTAAATGGACGACTGGCACATTCCGCTTTTCCTTTTTGGAGTTGCTCGTGGACAGCGTGGACAATTAAGTTTAACCCCACTTTTCCTGTCCAACACATTGATGCACATGAAGTGATTCGAATCCGGGACCTCCGTCATACAATGATACATCAGGGAGATGTACAAACAGAGTGAAAGACAATCAAGAGGAAGCGGCTAAGGGAGAGTCACTTTTTTGATTTTTTTTAATTAAAAGAAAACTTTATCTGTACAGTGTACAATTTAGTTATGATAATATTATTTACTGACATAACTTGACACATGAATGGGAAAACTGCTCAATAGCAGGCCCCAGCATATGATTGTTTACAGGAAATTATAGAAAATTTTAATAATGAAATGATTATTGTAGTATTTATGATTAGTTGAAGTTCTGATTTCACTGCTCCAAAAGGTCTGTTGGACGTTTTCTTTTTAATCTTCTATGGTGCTTGGGTTGAGGAAGATTGTTTGCTGTATCACTTATTAATAGATTGCTGTGGCCTGTCATAGAAGTGTGGAGCTTGAGATAATTGGAGTTAATGGATTGGAGAACTGTGGGAATGTTTAAATCGCTGTGTAAGATGCTGTTTCTTATGTACCATGGTGCATTTGATATTATTCTTAGTATTCTGTTCTGGGATGTTTGAATTCTTTTGATTTGAGATGCAGCCGCAGAACCCCATAATCCACAGCCATATAGCCATATTGGTCGTATTATTGTCATATATACGAGTCTCTTTATTTTCATTGATAGTGTTGAGTTTCCAGCTAATAAAAATTTTAGTTGTTTTAATCTGTACCTAACTTTTTGAATCACTAATGAGATGTGTGGGGCCCACGTTAATTTAGAGTCAAGTGTCAAGCCGAGGTATTTTACTTCAGTCGCATATGGTATATTTTCACCAAATAAGGTAATCGGATAGTTTGAAATCTTCCTCTTATAAGTAAATTTAACTATTTTACACTTTTGAAGTGATAGCTTAACTCGCCACTTTTTACACCAGTCTTCGACTAGGTGCACATATTCCTGCGCTTTTGAGGCAGCTTCTCGGCATGAACCCTTGACTAGGATAGCAACATCGTCTGCGAACTGGGCTACCTTTACGTCATCTGACACTGGAAAGTCCGAGGAAAAAATTAAATATAGGTAAGGACCTATAATACTACCTTGGGGGACACCAGAGAGAATCAGTGAAGTCGTTGATGTGCTATTCCCACTTTTAACGGAGTATGTTCTTTTATGTAGGTAGGATTGAACTATTCTAAAGTATGTGTCCGGTAGATGTTCCTTTATTTTGGCTAGCAGACCTTCATGCCACACTCTATCAAATGCTTGATACGTATCGAGGAATAGGGCTAAACAGGTGGTACCTTCTTCATACGAGTCCAGAATTTCACTCACTACCCTGTGCAGTTGTTGGGGGCACGAGTGAGCTTTACGGAAGCCGAATTGAGTATCAGGGAGTATTTTGTCAAGATGAGTTCGGAGGTGTGGCATCAGCAGTTTCTCAAATATTTTGGAAAAAATTGAAAGTAGACTTAACGGCCTGTAAAGGGAGAGTCACAGATATAATTTAGTGGTCCAACGAATACGTTTAAGCTATTGTATACGGGATCGTGCGCTAGATATTATCAGTCTTTAAAACAACTTACCTTAAATGTTTTCTTTTTCGTTAAATTATTCTTCTATTCTGATAGACAAAGTTATGCGATAAGTGCGATGATATTTTTCATTTTGAAAATATAATGATGTAAAAGAAGATTATATAATAGAATCGTTGAAATTGTGGATTTATTTACTTATTACGCCGCCCCTTTACTCCTCTCGGCTATAGCATTCCAATTAAACTGAATTGTGATATGTCGGGGATCACAGTATATTCAGTAATTGCTCATCAGGTTACGAGAGGAAAGTCTTCGATGATGATGAAAAGCCTTGACCAATATGATCGCTGAGCAATATGCTTTTACAAGGACGAGGAGGTGATGAAAGCCGACGAGATTGTTTATTTGAACTGTTACAGGTCGTTTCTAAATCTATTGAAAACTTGTATCGTTCCTGAGACCCAGCAATGGTATTCTCTGGTAGAGAGGCTCAACTACGATTAAACCCGAAAACTAGGAATTTTTATTAATAATCGATAGTAGCGTGAATCAATATCCAGGAAGAGGATTACATAGATTAAATTAATTACTTTCTTTAAAATTAGGCGTGTGTTTCGTAGGTTCAGAGCTGAATTTGTAAGAAAATTAGTTTCTATTTACAGTCATATATTATTAGTAATATTTCGCGATTAAGAATAATTTACTTACGGATAATATAAGGGTGAATAGTAGGAAATCATTGCTAAAAATGTTGGTATGGAGTATTGCGTTATATGGGCGCGAAACGTGGACAGTAGGAATTGCGGAAAGAAATAAAATAGAATAGAAGCCTTGCAAATGTGATACTATAGGAGAATGCTGAAAATCAGATGGGTGGATAGAATCACTAAGAGGAAGTCCTAAGCAGAATAGTGGAAGAGAGAACAAGGGAAGGGAAGGGATAGATTAATAGACCACGTTTTGAGACATGGCGGTCTTGTAAAATTAGCATTACTTGGAAATGTGTTGGGTAAGAACAGAAGGGGGGACAAGGATGGCAAGCGCTAAGCAGATTAGGGAGAATGTGGGATGTGCTAGTTATGAGGAAATGAAAAGACTTGCGCAAGATATTTTAGCATGGAGGGTTGCATCTGAATCAGTCTTAGGGCTGAATACCACAACAACATATTTTGTAACAACATATGAAGAAGAGGATTCCAATTAATAGTTCATGCTGACTATTTATATTTTGTATCAGACTCTTATATAAACCCTTTTACTGAGCAGAAGGAATGGCTGACAAGAAACGAAGCTAGCTTTACTCTAAATTAACATTGGTTATTGGACAACTGTTTAATTCTCCGTGATCTAAGGGTAATGTTGATGTGTAATTGACAATGTTTTACATTTTTTGTTCTTGTTTCTTGTATTGAAGTCATGAACATCAGAA
This sequence comes from Eucriotettix oculatus, assembly GCA_034510155.1. Lineage (NCBI taxonomy): Eukaryota > Metazoa > Arthropoda > Insecta > Orthoptera > Tetrigidae > Eucriotettix > Eucriotettix oculatus. The sequence goes on along the minus strand of CM067377.1, from coordinate 192,307,736 downwards.
CTATTCATAAACATGCGCAGTCCCAAATAACACTAATGAGTAAATGTTTTCGCACGACAGAATGAAAATATCCTATTTTTTGAAGAGACATCTACATGAGGTTCTAGCAGACAAAGAGAATCAAGGTAAAACATATAGTAAAATTTTACTTGTCTCTATGAATTTTGTAATTTATTTACAAAAGTAGTCAATATATACATAAATGTTATAGTAACTGATTTCCGTTTCTAGAGCAAAATTGGTTGCAAATTTCAAATTCTTTCTATTTCCAACGTTGAGCATACACCTCAATGTCTAAAGAACTGAACCACAACTTAAGACATGTCATGAGAAATAATGTTAAAAATTATATTTATTTACAATTCTGACAGAATGCACTCAGAAATATAACATTTGAAAAATTAGCATAGCCATAAATTTTAAACGTTAAAATTGAACCAGCAAAGTAAGAATGTAGATTATCTTTCATCTAAATATAATAACCATCCATAACACAGCTTAAACTGCAATATAAAACAGAAAGAGATGATTCTTTACTGGTTATCATGTTCCTTTTATAATTTTGTTTCTTTAAAAAATATAGGATTTTTTGGAAGCTTGAGGATGGCATTTTTCAAGTTTGCGTTAACCCCAAGAGCAGTTCTGTGAATATTAGAACAATAATTTACGCACGGTAGGAGAATGAGTGGAGTGTGCAATGGTGAAGGTCAGTTTTAGAGGAATCGAGAAGCGGAAGTGACGTTACCGGACCATAGACCACACACCTGAGGCTTAGAGCTTTCAGAGCAATCGAAATTGTATTCAGGAGGTTTTGTGAGCCAAACCAATAACTGAGATCCGGGATCAAAACAAAATGAAACTCTTAAATATTTCCCTAACAAATACAACCTTTTTTTTGTATAGGACATAACCACAACATTGCCACGTTTACACATTTCACTTCCACTTTATGTGTATCTTTTACTACACATCGAATAATAAAATAAATAAACCCCGAATATAGAAGGTTTTATTTTTCTCAATGGCGCCCGTCACGAAACACAGCTTGTATTTACGATTCCCACGCTCGTGGTACACGGGTCGAAGTTTGTCTATCTTCCTACTTACTCACGACCGCACTTCAAGGTTATTCCCCGTGTGCTTACATCATCAATGTTCAATACCAGCTACGTAGACATCTTCTTTACGTTGGTTGTGTCCTCTGAGGAGTTAAAATATTCCTCTTTCAACAACGTAGGTGCTTCTATTCAGAGCTCTTACTCAACTGAGGACAAACTGAAATCAACGTTACACTGGAAAATAGTTCGTTCGTCATTTTAAGTGTCAGGGAATTTAAAGTTTTCCTTATACGACCACGGGAAAGCCCCATAATGAACTTGATTTACTTTGTATTCTGTAGTAGACGAATTGTTATCTTTGACTTACCTGGTCAGCTGGATTAGATTATTCTGGAGAGCAACAAAGAAACATGTTTTGACTGACGGAGTCGCATATAAACATTATTTTCTTACGGCCAAGCTGGAGTCTGACCAGTTCGAGCTTATTGTTTGTTGCCCATCATTTATGCGTGTTACCGGTGATCCATTGTGATCCGTTCCGTACCGTTTATACCTTTCTGTGAATTAGTAACGTTGTAAACAACAGTCCTGAAATCTTTATTCGCGGTTGTACAGTCGAATCATAATTTTTTTCTCACCTATTTGCTAGTAAGCCTATTTTTTAATTTTTATTAATTTCTCCGTTTTCCTGGATATGACCAGCAATCACTCTCTTTCCTCTCCAAATTAAAAACAGCCACTCCGCAACAATCTCTCTGGATCCGCAATTTTTTAATTTGTGACGTACGAGAACCTTAAGAAAAAGATTATACAAAGGTACCATTTCTCATCGAAGCATTTGACTAATATTAAACATTATTTGATCAGTGTAGAAGAAAGTAGAGGGAAGAAACGTTTTGAAATAAAATTATTCCATTTATGACTTCTTGGACATTATTTGTGTTTTATTTATAACTATCGAGGGATTATTTACATTAGCCGGGCACCTTATTTAATTCTTCAACACATGATTGAACGGACATCCCAGTCAAAAATACTCCCGGTAAAACAGCAGGGCTAAAAATATATTCAGTACTCTAACTTACCCCGTCTCATCTCCCGACTAGTGGATGAACTGCGAATTTAAATCGCATGCTAAATATCAAAATCAAACTGAATGACTCGCATAGCACTGATTTTGGTACTAAATTTGAAGGCGGTTTTCTTTTTATTTCTAAGCGATCTCCCCTACACCCACACCGCCTCTATGAATACTCTCCTTCGATGCTGATTGGGTCTGAAAACAATTTTGAAAAGGCAAAAAAATTCAGCTTAAACACTAGCAACATTAATGACGCAGAAAAATACGCATTAAAAGGAAAAAAACTGTTGTTTATGGATATTTAAAAATGCACGTCCCTCCACTCTCGGCGCCAAGTGGTGGTGGTCGTGTCTTACTCCAACAGTGTTGATTGCAATAAAACGTGTTCAAAATTTGGTCGATGTTGTTCCATCCGTTAAAGATGATAAGCGGGATTTAGTTTTATCCCCTTCCAAGTCCTCTTAGTGGATGGACTGTATTACATTTTTTATGTCAAAATTATAAGTAGCGGCTATTATTTGAATAGCATTTTTAGTGTCAAAATTAAATTTATTGGCTCACATGACACCGGTTTTGAGCCTAATTTAGATTGTTTTCTGGTTACTTTTATGTGATGCCCCACCACCCCCACCCCTAGGAATACTCCCGTTTGATTGTGGATGGGGTTGAAATTATACTCCAACAGTATCGGGGGACACACTATCAAATGAATTGACCCAAAAATCTATTTATATATTGAAAATGTTGGCCATTTCTGTTATTTAAAATTTCCACCCCTTTACGTCCTCGCCACTAAGGGTGGTAGCCGAGTTTTAACCCAACAGCGTTAATTTCCGTGTCGCAAAGGACACGTGTACGAAATTTGGTCGAAATTGGTCAACTCGTTTATATTTGCAATGGAACGTACAAACAAACAAACACACGTGGCATCCATACAGGCAATTCGGAATGTGTCATGAAAGATTATTTCCGCAGTCTAACCGGTAGGTCAAGGCCTTCATTGGGCTGCAGAGCCGGAGAAACAGAAAAAGATACGTTATTTGACTCACATGAGAATCAACGTGTTGGACAAATATGGTTATACTCCATTTGTGTATATGCGAGTATTTTACTTGTCTACTTCTCGGGACCTGCATCAAGATGGTGGGCCTAAGCTATACCTTGTGAAATCCGGCTCTGCTTCTTCACATGTCGTATATAGGAGTTTAGATGAAGTAACTGAGGATACTATATGGTTTGATAAGAGGGAAACTTTTGCTACGTGATGTCCGGTTTTCCCTGAAAGAAGTTACGGATTACCTCAAGCGGAACATAATCTTGACCTTTGAATATTCTCCACGAATAGTGAGTCACTATGACTCTCTGCCTCTGCTGCTGCGAAGCGTGACTGCGAGGTTAATAAGGAACACTCTGTTAGCAAGAAAATACTTACATCACGAAACACGGTTACTAAATACAAGGCGTTATTCCATTACGTGTCGCTTGATTTCATTTGGACGCTGGAATACTATACAAATCGAGTGCCAATTACCTTATTCAGCTCAGTTTAGAAAAAAACGAGCTAAACAATGAGGATGGGTTGCTTAAAAAAATTAAATACGTCAAAGGGGAGGGAGTCTGAACGTTCCCACGAGTCTCACACCTGACTCAAGACATGAAGCTGAGAGCAGGTGCGGTTTTCTCACGTGAATATTACTTTCGACTTCCAATTCGTACTGATTTATAAGTAACCATTCTCCCAAAAGGAAACCTTGTCAGGTGTTTTCACAAAATTTTAGACGTTAGGTGAAGAGTCCAGTGGCTGAATCTTCCCCACCCTTTCCCTTAGTGTATAAACATTCCTCGTGAAAATTGGAATACTACAAATAGTGGATCGTGATGTATCTTGAGAGCCAAAATAGTTTCATTGGTCCCCTACAGATGGCATCCAGCCATTGTATTTTTACATTCCTGAGGAAGCCATTGTCAAGTCTATAGTTGGTTGTCAGCCATAGTCCTATGGCTGTATTAGTCTATAGATAAGTGCTGTTTCATTGTAACTCAAATCATATGTGTAATATTGTACGGTTTTTACATATTCATTGTTACTAAAGTATTTATAGAAGATAATTTACTTAAGGCCTGTTGTTCATTAGCTGAATATTTGAATATTTTGTACTTAAATGTTAATAAAGTTATATGTACGAATTCTTTTAAATGATACAAACATTTTGTGACTAAGAAAATACCTACCGATACAAAAGTCATCAGCAACAAAAGTGGTATCGGTGGCGTGAATATATATAATATATATATATTTTTTAATTTATGTTTTTTTTGTGGTGTATCGTTTTTGAAACGAACTTGAAGGGCAAACACCGATATCTGATAAAAGCGAAGCGGCAGACCGGTTACTGCAGTGACTCTACACAACATTCAACGATTCGATGAGCTCATTCCAGAGGGTAACAGCTAATGAATCGTGGCTCCCCCCCCCCACGAGGAGGCCGTGAAAACATCAGTGCGTCGATGGCTTAGTAACCAAGACCACGATTTTTACCGCAGTGGAATGCATGCCTTTGTTAAAAGGCTGACAGAAACCGAGGGAAAGGACAGAGACTATATTGAAAAGAGAAAGTTTGGTCATTAATCTTGCTCAATTATGCCGTGTAAATTGCATTTAATTGTCTTGATAAATAAAGGATCAAAAATAGGAGGCATTACTTATTGAACTACCCTCGTAATTTGAGTATCAATACATAGCCCATTTAAAAATTATTACTGGAATTAGTGGCAATTTAAAAAAATAAGATTTTTCAGTGCATGTCTTCGTATTCTTATACTATACTAGCTAGAAATTCTCAAAGAAGATATTTAATTTGTGAATTTTGCCACATTTACTCGTATTAATGTTGGGAAATTTAATGAATATAGCAAACCCATAACTAGGGATGGTAGTAGAATCAAGGGCGCTGCGGGAGTTTTCTCGCAGGCGCTTCAGCCCAGAGTGACTGCGGGGCTCACCTGATCATGTCGGGAATGCCTCGCAATCTCTCTGGGTACTTTTTATCAAAGTTCTCATATGCCGAGACACCCTCTCCTATTTTAGGAGGTATATGTACCGGGGTCAAAGACCTTGGGCATATGGCAAGAGTTGTCCGCTAATCCCATTGGATCAGTCGGCTAACTGCCTCCTGAAATTTGTGGAGACACGGAGAAGGGAATGCTTCGACCCCACAGCAGACTCGTCTCCCGTCATTCGGAAGGGCGTGAGAATAGTAACCAATGCCCGACCTACCTGATGCAGGTTTTCTAGGGTTTTCCCTGCATCTCTTTAGGTGAAACACCGGGTAGGATCCTTAAACCATAGCCCGGGGGCCCTAGTTAACCCTTGGCTACCTTGCTCTACCTTCCGCATCTCCCCCTTTCAGTTCCCTTCCTATGCTATTAAAGGGGAGTTGCCTGTTTCAGGATCACCTCAAGTAGCCTGTTAACCAAAAAAAGGGGATGGTAGAAATATAGTAGACATAAAGAGTAGTAGGCAAGGGAGGCTTTCGCGAAAAAGAGGAATTTACTAACGGGTAATACAAGTGTGAATATTAGGAAATCGTTGCTAAAAATGTTCGTATGGAGTGTGGCGTTATATGAGTGCGAAACGTGGACGATAGGAGTTGCAGAAAGGAAAAGAATAGAAGCCTTTGAAATGTGGTGCTGTAGGCGAATGTTGAAAATCAGATGGATGGATAGAATCACAAACGAGGAAGTTCTAAATAGAATAGGGGAAAAGCGAACAATATGGAGGATTAATAGGCCATGCTTTAAGACACGAGGGTCTTGTAAAATTAGCATTAGAGGGAAGTGTTTGGGGTAGGAACAGAAGAGGGAGGCCAAGGATAGAATACGCTAAGCAGATTTGAGAGCATGTGTGATGTATTAGTTATAAGTAAATCAAAAGGTTTGCGCAAGTTAGATTAGCATGGAGGGTTGCATCAGACCAGTATTAGGACTGAATACCACAACAACAAACAACAACAGCAAGCCCATTCCCCATTGACAAAATAGAAGTATAAATATATATCATTACATGTTGGAGAGTTTGGGGAAATCTCCTTCAGGACAATAAATTTAGGACAAATCTCAGACAACGTGTTAAAATAAGTGGTTATTTTGAATAATATATGGAGGACGTTATAGTCGAATTTAAATGTTTAAGTGAAGTGTTAAGTTGGCATAATTCTGGTATTGTTTCTCTTTTCTTTCTGTCAGGGGTAGAGAAATTTCAAATAGCTATGCATATTTTTAGATTAGGAGTATTATTTATAAGTAATTTCATTATATATCCGTCACCGGGTTTACGGCCAATTGTAGACCAACAATTGAAATCTGTTCAGCCATTTTCAACATTACCCTGTTAAAACGGTAACGTTTTAAGGATATAGATAGATGAGGTGAGAATGTTGGGGGTAAAAGAAAGGCGACGTCTGTGGTGAGTAATGAAGCATGATTTATTCCATAAATAGGTTATCAAGATGGCGGTGGTTACGGCTTGAGGTTGTCGAGGATCCAAGGCACGTAGGCGGCGACGCGCGTGTAGACGCCGGGCCAGCCCTCGGTGCCGCAGACCCGGGGGCCGTACGAGACGACGCCTGCGATGTGGTTGCGGTTGCTGCCCCTCAGCGTCTCGACGGCCATCAGCGGGCCCCCGGAGTCCCCCGTGCACGAGTCCTTCCCCGCATTGCCCCCCGCGCACATCTGCGTCGCGTACGACACCTGCAACACACATCAAAGAGGCTTTCATTTCATTCTCCCTCCTTATTAAAACTCCTTTATTCATTTTATTTTATATTATAATATAACAATCAACATTATAAAATAATTCAAGTTCTATCTTACTGAAATTTTTTATTCTATACGTTTGTCCAAATCTTCAAAAATGATTAAATATTGTGATACGCCTTCCTTAATAACTACAAATATAAATAAACATTACTTTATTTGCAGAATCTTAACAACTCCGTAATTTACATCGGACCAAGTCTGAGATCATTAGCACACATCATATATTCAATATCAAACTGCTCTTTGATGATTTATCGATTCCAAAAGAACATATTTTTTGCTTACATTCTTTTGATTGTCAAATGTGCAAAGATTTTAGACGGGTTCCTTCCAAGACTTACTTTCATATTAAGCAGGGGGTTTAGCGGAGCTGGCTGTTAAGACAGAGGCTTCCGACGTGCTTAATTATATTGTTATAATTTCAATAAACTACCTCTTGTAGAAAGAAAATCCGTTACAATTTTAGTATTCAACAATGGGACATACTTAACTTAATAAATTACACTTTATTGTAGCGCGGTAGTTGATATTTCTTAAATTCTTAATATAAAGTTAACAAGGATTGGGAACTGGAATTGGCGTCAGCATGTCGAAACCTTATAAGTGACGACTTATCCCCAGAAATGGCATTTCGGCACGTTGGGATATGAGCTGGGAAATTCCGTACCCACGCCAGCGTGGTAATCGAGAGCCAGGAAACAACGATATATTTAAATACCATGTGGTTGTCTACACCAATGGGATTTAATGGTCTAAAAAATTGATCTTAAAGGTTGATTTCCGACGGCGGTGAGGCTGTGTGAATTCACACACTTCTCTTTGAACTTGAAGGAGAAGGAAGGGAACCGACGTTTGGTCTCGGACGTTTGAAGGAGGTCAACCGTCGAAGCTGAGGAGAGCGTCCCACGGAGAAGATTTCAGATAGGCCAACAGGTACGCTGTCACGTTTCCAAATCCTTCACCTCCCGGTAAGGTATCGTCCACGGTTTAACCTATGATTTTGGAGATCTTATAGCTTTACCGTACCTCCGAAATTTGTATTTTCTATTTAAGTTCTTTTGTAAATAAATTCCCCACTTATCTTTTTCAAAGATCTCCAAATTTATTAAAACACACCTCACTGCATTATATTAAAACTAACACCACTTAAAATTAAAATACAGACCTCAAAGTCAGCGACAACTACGATCTCTAATTGTTAAGCTAACTTCTTTGCTCTTAAGCCCATTTCTTTGGTTTTGTTTATTTAGGCTATTTGTACCGTCATTTATCGGAAATCTTTTATTAATTTGAGCATTTTTCAGATCAGAAGAAAGGAAAAGAGATTTACTGTTCTTTTAATATTTCACAAAATTGCTGGTCTATTTTCGACTATTTTCTCATTTAATCATAGGTTTAAACAATATCTGGGACTTTTTTGTCGCGTTGACTATGCACGTTTTTAACGGGTCTTACATTTTAATATATGGATGTTTATGCGTTCGCTATAATATATTTTTTCGCTAAAATTATCAAACAGTTTCGAAGTGTTGTCAGTTTAACGCCAGTGAAATTATTAACGGATAATAAAACGGGTTAGGGCGTAGATGAGGGAATAAAAATAATTTGTCCTGCCTTGTTTTCCTGGGAGAAGAAATGACCCGCTTTTAATTCAAATTCGAAATTTTGGCATTTTTCAAACTAGCTATAGTTAGTGTGGCTTAAGAGATGGATGGATTTTTTTTACTGTATACTAGAAAAGAAGAAGATAGTTTGGATCATAATTTTCACTGATAACCGTAAATTAACTTCCTAATTATGGCCTTAAATAAAAGTCATTGTTTTAATTGAACTAACGTGATTGTCGGACAGCTATATTTTTGACATTAAGAAAAAACAGCCGATATAAATTTTGAAGTTCAATAATAATGTCAAAAAATCGATATCCTTTTCTTGGCCATAAACACATTTTTCTTTATCGAAAAATGTAAAACTTACTCCCCGGCGTTTACAATAAATACAACGTGCAAATTCTTTAGTATTCCTTCTTAATTTGTCATAATTGAATCCCGTGAAAATTAACTGTCAGTGCCATCTGTTGCTAAAGATTGCGACTACTTGATGACTGGTGCTGCTCTCTGGCGAATACTAGGGAAACAACATGATGTTTGAATGTTATGACACAAATTAATTAAATGCAAGATACAGGCAAAGTTTTTATTCAATTGAATTAAAGTTTCGTAACCATATCGGTATTTCTTCGGGTAATGTTAAATTTTGAAAATATGATGTTGTTGTGGTATTCAGTCCTAAGACTTGTCTGATGCAAACCTCCGTGCTAAACTATCTTGCGCAAGCCTTATCATTTTCGCATTACTCCGCATCCCACATCCTCACTAATCTACTTAGCGTATTCCATCATTGACCTCCCCTCATCTGTTCTTACCCCACACACTTCCCTCTAATGCTAATTTTACAAGATCATGTCTTAAAACGTGGTCTATTAATCTATTAATCTTAGTCAACGTCCTCCATATTGTTCCCTCTTCCCCTATTCTGTTTAGAACTTCCTCGTTAGTGATTCCATCCACCCATCTCATTCTCCTGTAGCACCGCGTTTCAAAGACTTCTATTCTTTTCCTTTCTGCAACTCCTATCGTCCACGTTTCGCATCCATATAACGCCACACTCCATACGAACATTTTTAGCAACGATTTCCTAATATTCACATTTATATTACCAGTAAGTAAATTCCTCTTCCTTGCCTGTGCTATCCTACTCTCTATGTCTATTATATTTCTATTATCCCTAGTTATTATGATTCCCAAGTAGCAGAATTCTTAACTTCCTTCAAAATATCCCTTCCCAATCTAACACCCTTTGTTATTTCACTGTTTCCCATACTACACGCCATTACCTTGGTTTTCCCTCTATTAATCATCATATTGAAGTCTTTCTACAGGACCACGTTCATTTCTTTTATTATGATTTACAAGTCTTCTTCTGACTCCCCTAATACTACAATATCGATGCAAAGCGTAGAGTTTTTATTTCTTCCACTTGCAGTATAATTTCTTTTTCATATTCCGTTTTAACTTTCTTCATTACCTGACAAATGTATAAAAATAGAAATATTGAATCTGCTGGTGTAGGTTGTCAAGTCGATTCAACTAATTAAAATCGTTAAATCTGATCGTTAGTTTATTTAATTTAATTAACTTGAAGTTAATTGATTTACTCTAACCTCTCGTTTTCCCTGGTAGACTTTGAAGCAATCTTCCTGTGACACAACAGGAACGGAAACCTTCAACTTGATGTTACTCGCAGAATCTGAAATAAAGAGTGTCATGTTCAGTGAAACATATGATTTAGGAAACAAGTTGACAAATCTGAGGAAATAGACAAATTCAAAGTGGGAGAGAGTAACACGTCATGAAGGAAGAAATAGCAACATAAATTACTATTTATATATGGAATTTTCTCTTACTATCTGAAAGCTCAAAGTTATTAAACAGGAAATGTTTCCCAGAAGCAAGGTAGAAAATATAATGTGGAGAGAATATCACCCTGATTTTATTTATTTTCCACGCGGTAAACAAAATTTATTGAAGTTTAAATTGTCGTTATAAATATCCGCGAGAAGCGTCATTAATCTACCATCCGCCATGTTGAAAAAAATAGTAGCTATTCCAAAACCTCCATTTTGTACTCCTTTCGGAAAAAAGGGTCAGACACTTAATATTGCTGTTTTATCAAAGTGTCAGAAGGTTTCAGAGATATAAAACCACAATCCATCAACTATAGGAAGAATTGTAAATCGCGTCATTTTGTTTAAAGCAGAAGGTGCGTGGGGAAAAGAGAGTTAACGATTAAGTGTAAGTAAAAAAAAGTTTTCATAGACTGGTGATAAATAGGATGAGAGCTGCTGAAGTAAAGGAACGTTGTTATCATAGATGATGTTATGACTGATAAGGAGGAGAAAGAGACTGATGGGGTAAGAGGTAGAGAAAGTTGAGCTGAAGGAGTTACATGAGACAGGAACTTTCATAACCCACAAGCCTTAGGGCTATTGAAAATAATCACAATGTTGGAATAGATTAAGTATATAATTTGAGAAAGTGAGAGTTTGAATTTCATCATGCTACAGTATTTTACTCCATACATGAATAAGAAAATAATTCAATAAAAAACATTATCACAGAAATACTCTGAATTAGACTGAACTGAATCCAGTATAGATTTGTGGTCAATGCTCAGACAGTTATAACAGTTTAAAAAAATTCTCTCGTTACTACAAACTCACACATTTGTTATGCATTTTATACAGTTCCTTCTGTCTTGTGTTAATGTTGGAATATGTACAGGTCTCCTTACATGATTAGGAAACCGTCAAAGACTGACTTTCATATATTATTATTTATAATACATTTACATGCTTACATGTATTTGTTACTCATTAATTATAGAAATATGCTATTTTATTGACATGAATAGACTATTGTAATTGCAATTTAGTTATTAAAATAATCCAAGTTCTTGTGGAACTTTCAATATTTCAATTTCATAGTTATTTTTTGTTTTGTGGGTTGAAGATAGTTGTGCAATATAGCTGTTAGTAGAAGACATCAGGAGACAAATAATAGTAATAGTCAGAGAATATAATATGTAAGTACTGCTAGTTTCTTTTTAACTGGCAGAGATTTGCATTAGTAACAAAAACTGTTTTAACAGACTGTAGAAGTGAATTTAGGATCAATAAATCATTACTTTTTCTAATTACAGATTCATCAATGAAAGTTTGTATAACTTGATACGGCCATAAAGTTTAAAAGGTAACACACACCTTTATGATCAAGAAATTAATTTTCACACATCACTACAAATACATACTTACAAGCAATTACAGTTAAGTTAATAAAATACTCTAAATCTAATATTGCTCTTAGTAGAATCAATACATCCCTTGTCCCCATCCTTTGAGTTTCTCAAAATTTATTTAGATATAATATCATTAATTATTTATATTAATGTATATTGACCTACATTCCTGGTATCCATATGTACAAAGTTTGTTTCTTTGTGGATGTGTAACCATAGACAAGACTTCTTAGCTACATAGTAACTTAACTATGTACAGAACTTCCAAAGGAGCATTGTTAGTTATTATTTTCCACAATTACAGCTTTTAAGGCCTGTTTGTAATCTTAACTTACAAATATCTGTTCTGTCAAAGTTCTTTAACGGTGAAAAAATTATAATCTATATGTTCAATTTAATTAAATATAGCAACAGATTGTGAACATCAGAAGAATACCAAGATCTTGTGTGCAAATATTTTATTATTTGGAATGTTGTTAATAGAGAGAATACTAGTAGTTATAGATTGGAATGGAGCCCATATAGATTTCTATCCAAGCTTTATGAACTATTAGATCTATTAACATTGTATTTCTTACACAAATCACTCCATCAATGTTTCAATTTCTTTAACAATTATAGTATAATTTATTTGAGGAGGTTAGGACCTGATTATGAGCTAAAGAGCCATAGGAAGAAGAAGATGAAGTATAATTAATTCAGTCAATTTTCAGCTTCAGTTTTAAAATTAATGTTATGTGAAATATTGTAAGGCTGAGCACAGTGTTGATCAACTACTCTTAAATCAAAACTGATAGTCTGGTTGGGAATAACTATGATTCAAGCATTTATGGTCTCTGATATGTAAAATATTCACTTTACAAAGAGTGAAGTCCCAATTGCATATTTCAAGTTTTGTGGGACAATTCCATTAAGGTCTTTCTACTCAAATAATTTTATAGGATCAAACAAATTGTTTGTAAAAAGTATTAGGAATATTATACTTTAATTTCTACGCAAATCTACTTGTCTACGATGATAGAGGGTTTGGAGAATGAACAAGCCCTAGTTTATTTAATATTTTTACTATTACATTTCAAGTTCATCATTGTAATTTTGTTGAATTTAGAGAGAAAACACTATGAAATATATGATATAGTGCATATTTATATTTTATATAATAAAACAATTAACACCTGTTTTTCAAATTTATTAAATTAAATAAATTAACAGCCAGAAATGGTAAAAAGTTTTTATTTAGTTAAATCAATGTATGCCACAATATTTGGGACTTCATCAAGTAATGTTACCTTAAAAATGGTACAAAATATTATAATTAAAAATTATTAAAATTTCAGATTCTTAATAACATTAGTGATAATAAACAATATTAAATGTTACAAGCTTGGAAATTTGGATGACAAAAGGATACCAAATGTATAAAAAACTAAACTTGATTGTCTACAAGGGCAGCTTCATTGAAATTGTAAGGTTTAATATAATTTATTGTTACTAATTTTATTAAGATACTGAAATTTTAATAATCTTTAATTAAATATTTTGAAAAAATTCAGCAGGTACATTACATAAGGAGATCTGAAATATGGTGACAAAATGTATATTCATATAGTAAAAGCTCATTTATATTATATATTAATATAAGTATCAGTTTGTGTTCTAGGATCCCTGTGAAATATTATGTATGTTAGTAAGCCATCTTGCTTTCTTTTTTTACAATGAAATTGGTATCCTAGCTGTACCATATACATAATTGCAAGTCATTTGATCATTCATAATTAGTTAATTTTGACTCATTTTCCCATCTGAAATTACTGTAGAGAAAAATGTAAATGCACCTTTATGGCAGACTTACTTGATTCAGTTTTACCCCAACCGGCCACAGTAAGGTTCTGACCCACGTAGGCTCGTGCCTGGATCTCACCTCCCATGGGTAGGCAAATGGGCCTGATGTAATCTGGAAAACAAGACCAGACAGGTGAGATGCTTTCATCATTCCAATCCATCACAAGATCCATTAACAATTGTTTACTTGTAATAACAAGAACTTGAACATCAAGGATTGCACACGGTCTGACAAGTAGATGTTGAAAGAACTGCGTTACCTGCCAAGGTATCAGCTGAACTTAAGTTCACTTCTGTATGATTGTGCTCACACGCTGTTAGTGGCATGAATGCTACATCCTGATAATGAACTAAATTATTCTTATAACGATCAAAAATAAGGGTTTTATTATTCTATCATCTTGTTTCTTCAAGTGTTAGATTTTTGTAGTTTCTTTCAAACTTATTCAGATCTTATTTCAGTATTCACCAACAATTAAAAATTATAAATAAACATTAAAGCTGGCAACTACTCAAAAAGAAATTTATTATTCAACACAATTCTTCTACTTCTTCCCCAGCTCTACAACCGATTCAGGGTCTTGGTTTACCGGGTCGACTGCTTGACTGTCACATTACACGACATATTTTGAATTTGGAGTGACACGTGGTCAGTGTATCAAATCTCCAGTAGTCTTAATCCAAGTCTCTGAGACCATGACGACACAAACACCCAAGCCCATGTCAGGATTCGAACCCTGGACCTCTGCGTTGTGAAGCAGCGACGCTAGCCACTAAACCACAGGAGATCTGTTACTCAACGCAATGACACAGATGGATAACAACGTTTCGTCCACAGTTTTGGGAATTATTCAGGGTAAAAAGAAGTTAGCCAATTCTCTATTGCCGTCTTAACAAGGGACAAAAAAAATTGTTCCTAATTAATTACAGAAAGAATTTTGTATAAAAAATTAATTTCACTGACATGAATTAGTTCAGATAATATTTTTTAGTCTAAGGAAGTAGAAATGCTCTCACCCGAAGCTCAATCATGAGTGTATATATATATATACTTCCTTTTGTTTAATTTTTATGTAGTTAACAGCTGAAGAAATATGATTATCTCCTTTTTATCCGAAGAAGTTCCAATATTGCCTAGGAAACGCCCTAATTTGTCTGCGTAACTATGTTAAATGATATTTTTCTGACTAATTGGCTAGTTTTGGTGCTTGCTTGTAATATTATAAATATTAAATTAATCGAAATTTTGAGTTTTAACTTCTGACCCACTACCAAGTTTGCTATAATGTGTCAAATTATATATCATTAGTGGAAAATCGATTAACGTCTGTTTTTCACAATAATTGAATGAAATAAATTAATAACCACGTATAGACCAACTATTTTAAAATTCGTCAAAAATTAACAATACCCGAGGAAGTTTCAAATAATTTTACGAAACGGCGATTCATCTAAACAGAAAATTTGTAAGTGGTCGTTAATTTATTTCATTTAAATTTAGTGTTATCATTATAAAATGGTCACGACAAGTTTATTTTTCTTGAAAGAAACTGATATAATTTGGGGGAGAGTGTCGACTGGGGAAAAAGATATACCGGTGAGTAAAACATTAAATATTGAGTAGGGAAAAGAAATTAATTATTTGTACGATGCTAATATAAATATTTGATTTCAGAATTATCTATAAGTTAAACGGAAAGTTTCTGCTGTTTGGTTTGTTACATGTTTTGTTTATATTTTCAAATTTGCTTATTATTACTCATAACTTGATTTGTATTTCCTTTTGTTTGGACGAGTTGCGTTTATAGAGGAAATTAAATTTTCACCGAACCAAGATTATTGATAGACGCTTGAAACATATCACAGAACATATTTATAATTAAGAAAATTAATAATTTATAGGACTGATGTGCTTACAAAGTAGGCATTTTTCCCCACAGCAAAATCTATAGGCTATTAGTATAAAATAAGTGGGATTTCAGTATTTATATGTTTAATGTTAATGGAATTATAATACAAATTAAGTTGCAGTTTATCACGCCCACTACAAATTATAAAGTACAATAATTTTTTCCCTGAAATAGGCGTTTAATTTATTTTGTATCTATATTTGAGATTCCTTCCGCTAGTGTGGAATGTTCTGCCTTTCTCCCAAATAGCGGTTTGTGATAAGTACTTCCTCCTGATCCTAGTCAACAAGAGCTGTTACGGCATGCAGGGCCGTAATCCCATCCTAAATTAGTTATGGTAGTGCTTTAATATTGTACAAGACAGAGGAAACAGCGGACTGATGTAGGAAAATTTCAGTTTTCCCGTTCGGGGCTAGAATAGTCTACGTACAAATGAGCTAGTTGCAGTTATGCCACATTACAAAATATAAAAATAACTCAAAGATTAATTATGACAGGAATTCATAGAAAAATAATACGGTTAATATTTTAAAAAAACCTAGAGAAGTGAGGTGCAAAATAAAACTATATTTAAAATTTTATTTTTAAATCTAATATATAAGCCATTGCAGTGAAGTATAGTGCGGAGAGCAGTAGGACATAATAATACCATCTAGTGTTAATACATATTGTTTCTTCTTTTCTTCTCTTAGTTATGTAGTACTTTGTCTTGTTTTATATCTTCTTCTTCTCCTTCCGATGGCATTGTAGCCTCCTCATGCCTTCCATGCTTCTCTATCCGCACATACTCCTTCTCCGTGTCCGTGATCTGATAAGAGATGTTGCGTCTTTCCCCACCTTGCCCGTGGCCTTCCTCTTCGTCTCCCTACATCAAATTTACCGGTTAACAGCTTTTCCGGAATTCGGTCAATTTTCCATGCGAATGACGTGGACAATGATCCATAGGGTGTCATTGTACAGATCATACAAGTCTTGTTTATATCATTGTCTCCAAATCTCCCCGTCCTTCACTGGGCTCAGTATCCGCCTAAGAACTTTTTTAAAATAGGTCCAGGGCGTTAGCTGATGACTTGGTCATCGTCTATGTCTCACAACCATACGTCAACACAGGTCTTATGAGTGATCTTGTTTTATATGCTTTTTTAAAATTTGATATATTTTAAACATTTCCACCATTACGGCTATGCCCAATGTAATACTATATATATGTATTGTAACATGAAATGTTACACTTAACAATGCAGGCCAGCTTGCGAGTTGCTATTGTTGAGTAACTGACGCAACCCGGGCCAACAATGTGGTCCGGCGAGACGTTGGGAGTCGTCATGGGGTGATGGGAGCAGGAGGTTGTGTCGGCGGGACGACGAGAGAATGACCACGCCCTGCAGATATAATTTTTTCTCATGCTCTGAATGGAATTAAAACTATTAAAATCCATTTTTGGTGTTTTTTGTGAAAAATACCTGGCGCCCTAAAGGAATGAGAAGTCCTCGAATACGGAGGAACGCGGAATCCGCTACAATATATATATGTGTGTATATATTGTAGCGCGTTATTAAGTATAGGCGCAATTAATTCAAACTGCGATTTAGACAGTGAATCGCATGAGTAATGATGAGTTGTTGGGTACTACCATGTGGAATGTAAGGAACGTCCAGATCCCCGGGGTTGAACATCTGGAGGAAATGAGTGACAGGCCTGCAGAATCGCCAATGAAAGGGTAAAGGAGCGGACCTCCTATGGCGCCGGGCTTCTTCAAAATCTTCGGACGCGCACGAGGGTGGCGAATGTGCATAATGTGACACATACCCCTGATGAAGAACAAAACGGATGCCCTGGCGATGGAAAGTTGTGGAGTTTTTGTGCCGTTAAGAAACGCGACTGCCCAAAACTATTTAAAGGGCATGATAGCGGAGAAAGGGGAGGAAGGATGGGCGCTGCGGGAGTTTTGTCACAGGCGCTTCACCCCAGAGTGACTGCGGGCTCACCTGATCATGTCGGGGATGCCTCGCACTCTCTCTGGGTATTTTTTATCAAAGTTCTCACATGCCGAGACACCTTCACCTATTTTAGGAGGTATATGTACTGGGGTCAAAGACCTTGGGCATATGGCAAGAGCTGTCCGCTGATCCCATTGGATCAGTCGGCCAACTGCCTCCTGAAACTGGTAGAGACACGGAGAAGGGAATGCTGCGACCCCACAGCAGACTCGTCTCCCGTCATTCGGAAGGGCGTGAGAATAGTACCCAATGCCCGACCTACCTGATGCAGGTTTTCTAGGGTTTTCCCTGCATCTCTTTAGGTGAAACACCGGGTAGGATCCTTAAACCATATCCCGGGGGCCCTAGTTAACCCTTGGCTACCTTGCTCTACCTTCCGCATCCCCCCTTTTCAATTCCCTTCCTATGCTATTAAAGGGGAGTTGCCTGTTTCAGGATCACCCTCAAGTAGCCTGTTAACCAAAAAAAAGGAGGAAGGGGACAGTCGAGGGAAAAATTCGGAAGGCGACAGTCGATGAAACTACTGGAGGGAGTCGCTGGCAAAACTTTGAAGAAGATACTACAGATAGCAGTCGCCATCATTCGATGGCAAACGACAGAAGCCGCCAGGGTCCAGACAAGCTGACTACACGACATCGCAAAGGGGAAAATACCAGATAAGTTCCACTCATGGTAGTCCTTAACATTCTCATGATTACGCAGACATCGTAAATTCGTCATTTTTCCGACCAAATTTATCCCACGGTCAACCCGAGATTTTTGGGATTTCATAGCTGAGTAGCCAGTGGCAGAACAAATGTATTGAGTAGGATCGGTCCGCCACAATTTGTTATAAATAAATTTCTATATTATTTAAGCCTTAAATAAGAATTATTTAACTCCCCTCCCTTATACAAATTGGCAAAAAAGGACATCCACTCTGGCGCCCAACAAATAAGATAGTACGCTACAATATATATGCGAGTTAGGAGAAGATCAGTTTAGTTTTAGGAACAATGTAGGGACAAAAGAAGCAATATTGACTCCGCGTCAAATATCAGAAGACGGGATAAGAAAAAACAGACCTACGTTCATGGCATTTGAAAAGTCTTTGATAATGTGAGCTGAAACACACTATTAAGGATTTTGAACAAAATAGCGAGAAAAAATGCTTATTCAAAACCTCTACAGAAGGCAGTCGTCAGTACTAAAAGCCAAGATAATAAAGCAGAAATAAAGAAACGAGTAAGGAAAGGATGCAGTCTGTCTCTTTAACTTCTATATAGAACAGGCGATGAAGAAGGTTAAAACGAAATATGGAAAATGAATCATACTGCAAGGAGAAGAAATACAATCCCTAATGTTTCCCGATGATATTGTACTATTAAGGGAGTCAGAAGAAGACTGGGAAACCATAATGAATAGCATGAACGTGGTCTGGGAGAAATATTACATATGATGATTAATAGAGAGAAAACCAAGGTAATGGAGTGTAGTATGGGAAACAGTGGAATAACAACGTGTGTTACATTGGGAAGGGATATTTTGAAGGAAGTTAAGTAATTCTGCTACTGTCCTACTAGAGTAGCATAGTACAGCCAAGGAAAGCTTTCACTTACGGGTAATATAAGGGTACATAAGGAAATCGTTGCTAAAAATGATCGTATGGAGCGTAGCGTTATATGGATGCGAAACGTGGACGGTAGGAGTTGCAGAAAGGAAAACAATGGAAACCTTTGAAATGTGGTGTTATAGGGGAATGTGATGGGTGGATAGAATCACTAACGAGGAAGTTCTAAGCAGAATAGGGGAAGAACGAACAATATGGAGGACGTTGACCAAGACAAGGGATAAATTAATAGGCCATGTTTTAAGACATGAGGGTCTTGTAACATTAGCATTAGAGGGAAGAGGTTGTGGGAAGAACAGAAGAGGAGAGAAAAGGATGGAATAAGCTAAGCAAATTAGGGAGGATATGGTAGGAAAAGGCTTGTGCAGGAATTGGAATTTATAGTTGTACTTTTTAAAGAATAATTGGCTGTCTTTAACTTCAGTTGGAATGTGGTAACTCATCTGTACTTGAGGAAGTCTAAAAATCAGGAAACCTTTGAAATGTGGTGCTGTAGGAGAATGAGATGGGTGAATAGAGTAACTAACGAGGAAGTTCTAAACAGAATAGGGGAAGACAGAACAATATGTATGACTTTGACCAAGAGAAGGGATAGATTAACAGGCCACGTTTTAAGGAACTTGTACAATTATCATTGTATGGCAGTATTTGGGGTAAGAACAGAAGAAGGAGGCCAAGGATAGAATACGCCAAGCAGATTAGGAAGGATGTCGGATGTGATAGTTATGCGGAAATGAAAAGGCTTGCGCAAGATTGTTTAGCATGGAGGGTTGCATCAGACCAGTCCTAGGACTGAATACCACAACATCCAAACATTGAAGAAGCCGACACGTGACACACAAATATTCACTATAAAAATGGCCACTGGCTGTTTTTACAATAACTCGATTCAGTCTCAAGAAATATCTGTAGAATAATGACGAGGTAATTGCAATTAATATGTCATTTATAAAGTTAACAAAAATCACCTAAACAGCAGTCAGAAAACCACTATATTATTCAACACATTAGAAACAGTAGAACGTTCCGTCCGTAATTTTGGGCTACTTCAGGTAAAATGATAAATAATTCAATTTCATCTGGTGTTAAATTTTTGGATGGATGTAAACAGATATATCGTAAATAGAATCATAACTCAAACAGTGAAAAATTCGTGTTCTGGGACTGCGTCCATTGAAGGTTGAACTGTTTTCATCGACGACAACTCATACAGTTTGCTTGCTAGGAATAGACTGAAGCATGTGGCTTGCAACATCCACTGCGGTTAATCAAGATCAATCTTTAGGTGAGATTCGGTGGAACCTTCGCTGAGCCTGCTGTACCTGATCTGTCGGGAGCGTCCCTGTCGAGCCTGAGGAGGCCGATGTCGTTGAACTGGTTGGCACTGAGAGGTCCGTACTCGGGATGAGGGATCATCGTCTCCACGCCGTAGTCCTGCGGAGGATCAGCGCAGGTCATGTCCCCGGTCAGCTCCTCCACGCAGTCCTTGTCCGTGTCGGTGTTGTATTCTCCCAGGCGGACGCCCACCCTGCAACAGACGCCACTGTCTACAGGAAACTCTCATTCAGAAACAAGCTTTGTCGACGGCTGGCCTAACCTTCTGATGAAGGGGGAGGTGCCACCGAAAATTCAATAATCTCAAACCCTACGTGGTGCCTGCAATCTATGAACTTCAGGTAAATCACCAACTTTTTTCTCTCTTTCCTGTCCTTATTAATAGTTTTAATTAACCTGACTGACAGTTTCTGACGCATATAGATATAATAAGGAAAGGAAAGAGAGATACAAAGTAGGTGAATTAACTGAGGTTCATAGGTACTTGGCACCTTGTGAGATTTGGAGTTCTTTAAATTTTCGGAGGCACCGCAGCCGATCACTGGAAATGTCTTCCTAACTTTCTGATGAAGGGAGGGGTGCCTCCGAAAATTTAAAGAACTCCAAACCTCATAAGGTGCCTACTATATATGAACCTCAGGTAAGTCACCTACCTTCTATCTATCTTTTCATTCCTTATTAATTGTTTTAATTAACATGAAAATATTATCTCCTGACGCACATATATGAGATGATATATATTGGACGTGCCATGTTAAATTGTAAGATCGTCGACCTTGACCATTGAATAATTTATATTGATACATAACGTTGTGTTACTATCGACCTGTTTGTGAGTCTTTGTCAAAGACGGGTTGAATACAAACTAAAGCTAGAAAAGATGGCACGTCTCAGAGATTCTATAGCAACAGTTCTTGTTAATTCCAACCGTATCCCGTTGGATGTTCATAGAATTATCCTTAGCATTTCAGAAGGGTTTGAAAAATTTATTTCATTACCTAAACTGGATTCAAAATAACTTTTTGTTTTAATTCTGAATAAATTAGGAATATAATTTAGTCTTTAACCACGAGTCAGTTCTCTTACAGAAATTTAGACTCAGATATGAAATGAGTTGTACTACAATTATCTTAGGGGAGTAACAGTTAGAGTACTTACAGCCTGTAATCCGTGAGTTCCTTCCCGTTGATGCAGTGCGACGCAGTCAGGACGTATCTTTTGTTAATTAGGGATCCTCCGCACAGGAACAGCAACCTGCCGTCTCCTAGATAATCATCATTTCGTATAAATAATATTTCTTTTCGCTTTTTATTTATAGATATAATGCTATCATTAGATGCAATAAAATAACTAATCTAAACAAATTTGTTAACGGTCCATACTAATAGTTGGCGAGGGACCAAACGGATTTGTACAGCAAATTTGAAATTGAAATTAATTGGTGGAAGAGTAGGTAAGAAATGATGTCATAACGTTACAGTTACAAGGAAAAAGATGACCGGGAAATCGGTCACAATTATTAGGTAACATAAGCAGTGAGTTATTCTCAGGGGGTAAACAACAGCCTGAGGATTTGGTTAACGGGATTTCCGCCAGAATATTCCAATCATGATATGGCGTCTAACCATTGGTGCTTGCGAGTAATGTGCCTAAAATAATAATTTATCTTATAGAATTATGGCATTCATTCAATGTTATCTGTATAAATAAAATGCAAAGTAAGCGACGGGCTTCAGTCTTTATATGCCCGAATCTGTTGAAACACACTGCGATTTATACAGTTCGGCCTTAGGCGTTCCTAACCCATTCATTCAATTGCCGTGAAATGTTTTCGTGTTTAGCGCCGATCATTAAAAAAAGGATTCTATCAATCATTTCAAATTTCACGATCCTTCCATCCCCCCTCACCCTTTCTAGGCCGAAAACGTCCCACATCATTATCTACTCCGCGTCTTCATGTTTGTCCCTCATCATTTCCTGTATCGCTCATCCGTTTGCCATGAAATTTTGGTCAATTGTAGTTTTCACCCCAGAGAAGGTTTCTGTTCAGCTTTTAAAGTTTTAGGTTCCGTCTTCCCGTCTCCCTCCTTTCAGGCCCACGTCAATTTCTGCTCTAAAACTTTGTTCGTCTCTTTTCATTTCCTATACCATTCAAAGGTCATATCCTAAAGATATGTAGAACTTACAGCAGGATACATTATACCCACACGGAGCCTGCCGAGCGAGATGTTATACACTGTGTGCGGCGGCGAAGACGTTTGCGAAAATAATTTAAAGTATCACATATTAAATAAAATATTAGTAATATTTAAACCATATTTTACGTTTGACATGCATCGTCAGGGTAAACACATTATTTGGAGTTAATAAGACCAAAGAGAATATATCTGCCAAGCGTGATATAATACCTACATTTAACAAATATTTTATTTAAGTAATGATAATTTTAATCAGTTAATAAATGCGCAAAATGTTTTATAAGTTGCAGGCACGTTACATATAAAAACGAGGCCTGCACATACCCAATTTTATTTTTCGTAGATATATACATGTATCTACACACATTATTTCACGCTAATCGTACAAAAGAGATTGTTCAAGTATATATATAATATGAATATAATTGACTGTTTCAGTGTATTTTTCTGGATGTATGTGTTTATTTAAGGTACCAGGAGATTTCTTCACCAGTTAAAGAGTGGTTATGACGTCATAAAGTAGGCGTCGTGAAAAAGTAAATTTTCAAGGGATTTAATGCTTCCCCTGATGATTTAATCACGTGAGACCAGGAAAGAGATTACTATCTAAATGAATTCCAAGGCATCGCCGGGCACCCGGCTAGTCTGAATTTTATAACTTCTCACGGTATTGACAGCCTACCTGATAAAGCCATGTAACTATTTGAACCATTTATCATTGCCATTAGTGAGGGATTTTGCTGTGATTATGCCTTTGTGTGCTTTCCATGATGCTCAGTTGTCAATCGCTGACGTCATTTCCGTTTTATATCTCTGAGTTGAGATCCTATCAGGACAATGCAGTAGTTAATTAGCTGTTTTTTATATGGACAGGATCAATAGCGGTATCCCAAACGTCAGTGTTATGAGCTCCTGAGGAAAATAATATCACTGGTCGCGAGCGCAGATACTATGTCGTTACGAATAATAATTAGTTTAAATGAGGCCAAAGCAGCAAAAAAAATAGTAAGACACAATAAACTATAATTTAGAAACAATTACATGTTTCATTCCTGATCAGGACCCTCTGTAAATAGCAATTCACAAAATCATTACATTACAAAGATATTAAAGTAGAGCCAAAGAATACAATAATTAAAGAAGCAAAGATAATCAGGATACATTTGATACATTATATTTGTTGAATTAAGACATTGTGTGTACTACTCAGTAAATCCGTGTCCGTTTTTACATTCAGCGTATTCACGTTGCATTAAATGTGAAGCATTTCTGAAACCAAACGGGATTTGACGTTACCGTCTTTTCTAAAATTTGGAAATTATCGCAGCTAAAATATGATTTTAAATAACAGAAATTTATATCTGGATCAACTTCTACATGTAACAGATCAAAAATACATTTATTAAATACTTTTCTTTTATATAATCCGTCGTACAAACCCAGTAAGACTGGGGTTCCACAGGGTTCCATTGTTCTTCTTAATATATATAAATGACTTACCTAGATCCATAAATTCTTCTTCTAAAACCATAATTTTTGCTGGTGATACTAGTATTTTGGTTACAAATAAACAAAATAGTCTGGAAAATGCTGCCAGTGTTACATTAAGCCAGATGCTTCACTGGTTTTCAGCCAATGGCTTGTCAGTCAATTGTGATAAAACTCACTTCATGCAGTTTCAGGCAAAGAAAGCCAATTTGAACTCAATAAAAGTAGCAACAAATAATTGTGAAATAACTCAAGTTGAATGTACAAAACTTTTAGGTATATCCATGGACAATAAATTAAACTGGAAAAGGATCATATTAATATTCTCCTACGAAGACTAGGCTCGGCAACCTTTGATCTTAGAATTATGTCAAGTTGTTGTGATCCTAACATAAGAAAATTTGCTTTTTTTTTGCATATTTCCACTCTATAATGACATATGGAATAATATTCTGGGGCAATGCATCAGGGAAAGATAAAATATTTACACTTCAAAAAAAAAAGGCTGTTAGAATATTATGTCAGGTCTCACCAAAAACATCTTGTAGGGGACTTTTCAAGAAAACTGGAATACTGACACTCACTTGCCAGCATATTCAATCACTCAAGTTATTCGTTATTAATAACAGTAAACTCAGATATACATGACTTTGATACCAGAAGTAAAAACAAGGAAGGGAAGTCTCGAACCGTAATACAAAAGGGTGTACATTACAATGCTATTAGCATATTTAATAAACTTCCCACCTCCATTAAACAATTAAAATAAATCCAAACAAGTTCAAATATGCTAACTAAGTTCTTACTAAGCCACTCCTTCTACTCTGTTGAAGAATTTATGGAGCTGAATGTATCATAGGGTAGATATTTATAATTATGTAAGAACATTATTAGAACACTAATTTTTTAGTATAGGATGTAAAAATATTTATCAATTTTATATATAAGGAACAAATTGTATGTCTTCTGCATAGAACTTAAGAAAATCTTATTATAAGTTAAAAATTAATGAATAGTTACAGTATATTCTCATATTAATAAAGTAACCTATGTAAAATCTCTGGCTCGTTCCACATCCTTGAAGCTTGTGCTTCTCTATAGGATTTATGTAATATGATTTTATACTTATACTTATACCTTCATCAGTCGTCATCGCCTTCCTCAAGGTATTCTATGCGTCTTCCATTTCAAAGATTTTAACAGAATACCCACGCTACATTTAAAACCCGAGTGCAGTCGAACCATTACAGTATGACGTCCCATCAGTGTCCTTCAATCTGAATGATGAGAGTACCAAGACGTACCTGGTCCATGTTCCAGGCACCATTCGCTACTTTGCTGTGGCATCTAAATCCCTCTTTCTACCCCTCTCAAGCGCAGGTAAGTGGCCACAAAGTGGATGGCCCTCAACTGCCGAGTTATTTATATGAAACTCCTATCACTAGTGCCTGCCTTCTGGTCTCCTTTACCATGATAATTGAATGCAAGGGTAGTACTCACGCGTGCGATACCTCAGCAGCGCCAGCCACGGGTACTCTGTGATCTCAACTTCGGTGCCTCCGAAGATCCTCTCCGAGAAGTCTGCGCCGCAGTCGGCCAGGGGCAGCAGGTTGGCGTTCTTGTGTCCCTGGTACGCCCCTCCTGGAGGAGGCGTGTTGCGCGGTGGCGTGGTGACGGCGGCGGGGGCGGAGGTGGAGCTGGGGGGCGTGTAGGCGAAGCCGCGCACGCAGCACACGCGGGGGTAGCGACCCTCGGAGCCGCACCACGAGCGTCGCAGGAAGTCCACCGCCCCCGGGGGCCGTGGCGCCGCCCTCAGCAGGTCCAGCAGCACGGGGCAGCGCGTGATGAGCACGCACTCGCCACGCACGCCCCCGGGGGAGCGGCAGCCGCGTCCCTGCCCCTCCCGCTCCCGGGTGAAGTGGAAATTCTCTGAAATGCCGTCGGAACTATTACATGTCTCTCTTACAGCAATGCCCAACAGGTGATATCACAAATGAAAAGAAAAAATTTAATTAATATTAAATTAAATAACAACACCTTCGTCTCAATAAAAATAAAGCTTAAATGCTATGAAAATATAAATAAAAGTATAAAAACAGATTCAGACACTAAAGGTTCAAGTTGGTAGATTTCATTGAATTCAAAATGGAAAATATAATACTTATATCCAAATAAATACAACCAACAATATTTATTTAATACATCTACAACGCCTCGTCTATATTTGAGGACTTCGTCAGGAATTAGCGCTGTGCACAACGGCAGGTGCAATGTGAGGAACGTTCTCTACACAGAACATTTTCCTTTTTCAAGGAAATTTGCCCAGCCGTGGTTTCCCGTTGCCTTCCGCCTGTTGATGATTGACCCTTTCAAATGGGTTTGGTGATTGTGAAAATGCATCAGTCATCACACAACATCCGTGACCTTGCCAACTTTCGAACCCTCCGCCTCTGTGTCGTGAGGCAGCGACGCTAGCCACTACACCATAGGTGGTGGGCTTTTAAGGGGAAGTAAACAAAAATTTAAAAACAAAAACAATTACTCGTATGGAACCCTCAGTCTTAGGAAATGTTTCCGTTCATAATGTTCACATCCTCATATGCATAAATGTAAGGAGGTGGACGACGAGAAGAACGTATTAAAACTACCATACGTACTTATTGAGGAAAAAGCTTCAAGAAACCTTGAAAGACGTCCGCTTTGGAATGACAAATAGCAACGGTAAGAGGAAACAACTTTGAAGATGACTGCTAATTAAAAGCACACTCCCTACAGTTCACGCAAACTTTGTTGCTGCTGTTTACAATCGTGAAAAAAAAATAGACAAAATCTATATTAAAATCCAGCCAATTTACGACAAACAGTATTGGTATTTATTTATTTACAACGTTTCGTCTATCTTGTTCAAGTAAATAGACAAACATAAAAAAAACAGTTACAATTTTGAATACAGAATATTTTGTTAAAATACACAAAGTATAGCTTTCAATTAAATAATTTTTCACGAAATATTCTTTATTCAAACTTACAAGTGGTTCTTAAATTTTCGTCTCGTTACCCGGTGTAGCCAAAATATAGGCGAAACGTTGTAGATGTCTTAAATAAATATCAGTATTAATAAATAAGCCTATAAGTCATAAAATTTATTAACCGTACACGACGTTTCGAACCTAAATTTGGAAACACACCTGGCGCGAATTTAAGGAATGAAGTTTATATTATTTTTTTCTGATTATAGCCTGATTTATAAATAAATTAATTAAATAATCGGGCTTAATATTACAAACAAAGAATGGTCAAAGGTAAGAAATGGAATAATTTATTAGAATACGTTTCATCCCCCAACTTTAGGGACATTCTCATTTCTTTTATTAAAATATTATAAATATTGCACATTACATGTTTGATATATATAACAATTCTAATTGAAAGTTGGGGGGGACGGAACGTATTCTAATAAATTATTCCATTTCTGACTTTTGGCCGTTCTTTGTGTTTTGTTTATAAGCTAATTTATTGTTTATTGATTTGCAAATAGTATGGTAATGTAAGTAACTGAATATAAATTTTGTTTGATGAGAAACTGGCACCATATTTTATTTTTTATATTTGAATGTAATATTAGGTTATTGGTTATATTTTTTTATAAATCTAGGTTCCATAAACATAACGTGACTATTACTCATAATTATTTCTGATCAGCACCCTTTAACTATTATTAGCACATATGTCAATATTTAATAAAAACCCTAAACTTACTGCCGTTTAGCCTTCCAAAACTTTCTTTCAATTTGTTATTGCAATATTTTTTTCTTAAAAAATTAAACATAACCGCAATAGTGGTATATTAGAATTACGTGAGACAGTCTGAAGATCTGAGAAGTATTTTCTTCTGGGTGTATGCGTAGTAATCTTTGTTACGGTCAGCGCTACACCCTTCGTCGGACAATAGAAACAGACCCCTTTTCGGATAATAAGTAAAAGAGAATTTCTACGGACAATGGCAGGTCCGTTGTCAAAGTAGAGAAAAATGTTCTTCCGCCAAGTTGGAAGCTAAGCGTAGCTAATTGAAAACAGCTTCTTCGTAACGAACGTAAAACATGTGCGCAGATTTTTTTTCTGATCCGTCAGTTAGTTTTTTCCAATTGGCTGTAATTTTGTAAATTCCAACGAATGGGAGAAGCATTCATTCAATTTCGAGCTGCTGGGAGAGTACAGTTCAGATCTTGAGTTCGGAGTGAGATCGAGGAGATGTTAAATTTTTGGTAGAAGTCTCGACTGTTTCGCCCCAAAACGTGACCCTTACAGCCAGTTTATCCAAACGCAGAGTCAGCCAGAAGCATAGCGTCACACACGGCACCGAAGAGAACAGCTGCAGTCTTCTGTCGGTATCGTTGAATCAACATTTCAAAAACTCACATTGCCAGTCCTATTTGGCAAAAAAGCTTAGCTTCATTTAGGTTCACCCACAGGCGACCTGACATTACAGAATTTCTATGTAAATTGATGAATGCTCTACTGCGTTACGTTTGTAATTCATTTTATTCAGTTTCCCTGTTGCTTGTGTATCAAATATTAATTTTGTTTTGATTAAATTGAAAATCATTAATTAAATATTTTTCATCTCTCTTTTCAACCCATGATAGATCTATCCCGTTTGACCAATAAAATGAAAATAAATGTTACAAATGGATTAATGAGCTTAATTAATCATAATAAATTAGCATTTAAATTTCAGGCTACTGTTGTGTTATTAATTATTTTTATAGCGGATTTAATACCTTCTACAAACTGAAAGGCAATTATAGAGCCCTGTATCAAAAAACATGTAGCGCCATGCATTGAAGTTCGAAGAGTAGCGGAGCAAAGAACTTCAGTGGATAACGCGCGGAGTGAGAGATCATTGCCGCAACAATGCGCGTTATAAATCATCCTAGCAATAATATAATATAACATCTACAACGTTTTATTTAACTATATAGCATGTTTGTACAAAGTTACACGTATTTACTTCAGAGACTAACACCAAAACACTTAGATTTATTGTTGCGGCAAAGACATCTCACTCCGCGCGTCATCCACTGAAGTTCTTTGCTCCGCTATTCTTTGAACTTCAATGCATGCCACTACAAACATATGCAATATCAAGCTCCGTTTGGTAAATAATCTTTCGTCTCCAATTAATAAATCCAAACAATTTTTTAAATGGTTAGAATGGAAACAGAAATTATAAAATAACTGTTTATCAAATTGTCTTTGTTAAGTTTATCGTTTGGCTATTCTCTGATGGTAGGATCTTTGTATTTGTATCCTTAGTTCGTTTCGATTATTGGTAAAGACCCACAATGGCTTGTCGAAAATTTTAGTTTATGTTAAGATTCTTCATAATTATGTGTAAAAGTCTGCTGCACGGGTCGTTAATTCTTCATTTATAACTGTAATTCTAGCGAATTACATAGCGTGTGGTTGATCGCTGGTAGATTGTTTTCTAAGCTAACATCGCAGGTTACCTAGCAACGCGGCTTATTTATTCATTCGCTGACTCGAGTCGTCTGTATATCGTTCTCGCAGAAATATATTAGCAAATATAATAAATGTTATAAATATTTATTCGAGTTATTCGTTGTAGATAATTTACATCGACATATGTTAGACAATAGGAAGTGTCTCTTGGTTTTAAGGGACACGGGGACTGAAATGTGTAATTCCTGTAAATGAATTGCTACTGAACTGAAATTTTAACTGCGTGTTAACAACTCACATGTGTAGCAATGTACAAATTTTGTTTTTGGATATTTGTTGAGATATTTTGAAAATTATTTTCAAAATTTGGCACTTATGAAAATGTTTCTTGCGTTACATACTTGAATTATATTTTAACATTTTTACATTTATATGTAGGGCTGACCATTTTTATCAATTTTCAGTATTATTTATGAAATGTAATAACGCTATGGGGAGAGAATATTTATTTTTATTAAGAGCTTCATAGATTACTTAAAAATTAATACTTTTTAGCACTTTGATAATTTTTTTTCACTTACACGACTTAAAAAATTAAAAAACTAATATTTGTATTTGAAGATATATAGATTGTGTACAAAACAATGAAGACAATAGCCTAATATTAGAGGCGCTCAGAAGATTTTTGGTACCAGAAATCATGAAGCTGAGAAAAACACACTTGTAGCGACATGCATTGAAGTTCAAAGAGTACCGGAGCAAAGAACTTCAGAGGCTGACGCGCGGAGTGACAGTTCTTTGCCACAACAATGAATCTAAGTTTTCTGGAGTAGTCTCGGATTTAAAATACGTTTAACTTTGTACACACTGTTTCTAAAAAAACAGTAAATTATTTACTAAATTAGAATCAAACATTAATTAAAGTTCTCCTGCAGCACATAATACACATGCCTTTTGTTTGAGAGCTTATTTTTTTAATTTATCGAATTTATGGGCATATTAATATGAAAAAATTATAAAATCGATTTTTCTTTCAGGTTTTTGGTCGAAGTTTCAGTTCCCGTGTCACTTAAGTGGGTTTCTTTGTCTTATCTATTACTTCGCTTCATTGTGTCGCTACTTAGACGAAAGCTGTAACTATGTTTCTTGCACGATCACCTGAAGGTGGCAACAAAGTTACCAGAAACATTACGAGAGTATATCTTTAATTTAATAGTTATTAATGTCTATACGTTCAATATAAGTTTATATAAGGTCAAAAACAGACAAAAATTAGTGAAACATAAAATATAATTAAAAGCAAATGCATGTCTCGGTCCTGATTTTTTTATGTATCACTAATTTTTGTCTGTTTTTGGCCTTATTTAAACTTATATACCTTTAATTTTTCAGCAGAGTTTCGGCTATCGTTAATGTTCATAGACGTTGTATTAAACTGTTGGTCGTAGTTACAAGAATCTCTGACTTAGCCATAACCAACTGTTAATATTATTTTTGTTTTGTGAAGAAGGAGGAGGAGGACCTCACGCCAAGGCCAGCTCTGCTCATGACTGTTTATTACACAGAATATGCGAAGATCGTGCAACCGGACAGACCGGTTTATCGTAGAAAATGACCAGGCTCAGCATGACCAACAGAATAAC
This sequence comes from Eucriotettix oculatus, assembly GCA_034510155.1. Taxonomy (NCBI): domain Eukaryota; kingdom Metazoa; phylum Arthropoda; class Insecta; order Orthoptera; family Tetrigidae; genus Eucriotettix; species Eucriotettix oculatus. The sequence continues at coordinate 192,276,434 of CM067377.1, read as the reverse complement.
GTAGAAGACGAGCTCTCACAAACCTCAAACTTGTGACAAGACAGTAGATAATTCATTTGCCGCCATGCATGTTATTAGTCTACTATTGAAGATCGTTTCATGTCAGACGACACGATATATTGGATTTAAACTTATTTTTATTAAAATTATTCCTAAAAAGAACAAAATAGATCACTATACCGTAAATAATTTAAATTTACACCAGCTGAAAACCTTTGAAAACGAAAAACACCATTATTTACACAGATCAATCTTTGCCAATATGTCTATTATTTTTATTATATTTTATATTATTATTATTTATATCATATTATTATAAAGTTGTTCCTCGTGACAATGATTCGTGAAGCATTAATTCGTAATTTCGTAATTTAACATCACAAATGATTTTACCTCATCCGTTTATTGATCACAATTATGAATTAATATGTAGCATATTAAAAATTCCTTGTTGGAAATGTATGAGAGAATAAAATGCTATGAAACTAAAATCCAGTTTATTCGAAATTAAACTGTAAATTGAAATAAGAAAATAAAAAATGTAATAAACAGTCTTTTCGGTTACAATGTACGTACACCTTCATTTTTCAATAAAATAAAATGTTTGTTAATACTCATAGTTGCTCCTGTAGAGATTCCAAAGAAAGGAACGACACGTTGTACTGGTTTTCGTCCTGAAACTGGTGGCGACACGGAGAAGTGAATGCTGCGTCCCCACAGCAAACTCGTCTCCCGTCATTCGGAAGGGCGTGAGAATAGTACCCAATGCCCGACCTACCTGATGCAGGTTTTCTAGGGTTTTCCCTGCATCTCTTTAGGTGAAACACCGGGTAGGATCCTTAAACCATAGCCCGGGGGCCCTAGTTAACCCTTGGCTACCTTGCTCTACCTTCCGCATCCCCCCTTTTCGATTCCCTTCCTATGCTATTAAAGGGGAGTTGCCTGTTTCAAGATCACCCTCATGTAGCATGTTAACCAAAAAAAACAAAAAAACTGGTTTTCTTATGCCTTATGATTATTTGGCAAGTACTTATATTCAGAAAAAAAAATCATCCATATTTCCGAAAGCACGGTGAGAGTGTAAATCGACTGAACAAATAAGTTTTGCCGGAACCGACAATTGGGGTGCATTTATCTCTGAATACTTGAGCTCATTGCGCATGAGAATTAAATTTAATGATAAACTTTGCTTAGAATATTTGAAGACTTTGACCTTGGCGAAATGTAGGCAACCACAAGAGAAACCACAAGAACACGAAGAAAACAGGAAATGACAAGGAGGTATTGGGATTGCGGAAACGGGACTCTCAGGTAACTTCTTCCTCGTGGCAACGTTTCTTGAAACATTATTTCGCTGTTATTATTTTTTGTAATTTAACCTTCAAATATAAGAAAGAATGTACATTTTAGGAGGTGTATATACTGGGGTCGAAGACCTTGAACATGCGGTAAGAGTTATCCACTGATCCCTTTGGATCAGTCGGCCAGCTGCCTCCTAAAACTGGTGGAGTCACGGAGAAGCAAATGCTGCGATCCCTCAGGAAAATCGTCTCCCGTCGTTCGGAAGGGTGTGAGAATAGTACTCAATTGCCTGATCTACCTGATGGAGGTTATCTAGGGTTTTACCTGCATCTAGTTTAGGTGAAACACCGGTTAGGATCCTTAAACTATAGCCCGGGGGCCCTAGTCAAGTCTTTACTACCTTGCCCTACCTTCCACATCCCACCTTTCAATTCCCTTCCTATGCTATCAAAGGGGATTTGCCTCATGTACCCTTTAACCATAAAACAAATCCATTTATTGGTCACTATTCTTAATTAATACCTACAATATTAAAAATTTCAGTTGGGAAACGTATGACAGGGGCAACTGCCATGGATGAAGTACAATGAATGGCCAAAAGAAATAAATATAATAATTTTAATTTAAAATGAAACGAGTCGTCCCCGAATTTCGGAATCTCTTTTGTTCTCTATTTAGAACTTTGGCTGTTGCGATAGCTACACAAAATTGCGATAATATTTTAATTAAGGTACTGAAACATCCTGAAAGTTGGGGACGAAACGTGTTATCTGAAAAACAAATTATTTTATTTAGGACTTTTGAGGCGAGAATAGTATCCAATAACTCGAAGTACCTGAAGCGGGTTTCCTAGGGTTTGCTCTGCTTCGCTTTCCGGAAAATTACCGGGTAGTATCCTTAAACTATAGGCAGGGGGAGGAGTCAACCCTGAAGGTGCCTGTGGCAGTTTTCTCCCGCAGGTATTTCTCCCCAGGTTGACTGCAAGCCTCACTGACTGCGTAGGGTATGCCTCGTACTCTCTCTCCCTTTATCCCTCCCTCTCTCTCCCCTCTCTTCCCTCCCCCCTCTCTCTCTCTCTCTCTGGGTTTTTCAAAGTTTGCACTTTAACCTATTTTAGGCGGTGTATGTACTGGGGTCGAAGACCTTTAGCGTACGATAAGAGAAAACTGGTGGAGACAGGGAGAAGAGAATTCTGCGAACCAAAGCAAACGTATCTCCCGTCATTCGCAAGGGCTTGTGAATAGTACCCAATAGTCCGACCTACATGATCCAGGTTTCCTAGGGTTTTCCATCCATCTGTTTAGGTGACATACCAGGTAGAACCCTTAAACTTCGACCCGGGGCCTTAGTCAACTCTTGGCTGCCTTGCTCTATTTTCCATATCCCCTCTATTAAAGGGGAATTGCCGGTTTCAGGGTCACCGTCATGTAGCCTGTTATCCGTTTCCGCCTCCTCCAAAAACTAACGTAGTTATTACAGACGATTGATCCCTATAAGAAACTACAAATCTGTATTCGGCGACCTGGGGCATCAGGCTACAGCTGGGATTTTCTAAGAGCGCGTGTTTCAACATACTCGGATGTGGATGTAACTGTCATACTTCACAGTTGTGAACTAGAAATTCTCCCGAGGTCCGATCAAGAGCAACAGGCTCCACGATAATGCAAGGTCGCTCGTCGTCAATGTCGTTGCTAATGATTCTTCCTCAAGTCTCTATATCTCTGTTAGCAAATTTTAGAAAAGAAACCCACATTTCCGTGACATTCAAACCTCGTCTCCGTAGACAAAACTATAAAGGTTGCATCGTAGAAAAAAATTATAATAAAGTGGGCGGATGAGTTGGCCTTTGAGAAACAAAAGGTGTGTGTTGAAGGCGAGTGTGTCACTGGAAAATGCATGAAACCTTTGGGATTTCCCAGAGCCTGGAAGGACGAGCGCGTGGCTTTCGCTCTGGCGTGCAACAACTGCAAATATGGCTTCTTCCGTATAGCAGATACGGGTGGAATTTTACTTTCAATTTTATTTAAAAATAATTAACCGATTTTCAAAGTTTGTCTATCTTGGCTCTGAATTATCTGATAATGACGACGACGAGATGAAGAAAAGCTTCATCGATTTCAATTTTTGTGTGGGACAATTCGACGAACTTTAAAAGGAAAAGTAAGAGAGGATACACAACTTAAATTTTATAAGATTATGGCTGTACCAACTTTGTTATATGGAAGAGAAACATGGGTGAATAAAAAAAATTATAGGAGTAAGATACAAGCATCGGAAATGAGATTTCTTAAATCTCCTGGAGCGATAAAATAAGAAATGAATAAGGAAGCAGCTAGATATATTCACACTGAATGATAGAATTTACCAAAATAGAGCAAATTGGAAAAGCCACGTTCTCAGAATGGATCACAATAGAATACCAAAGCTTGCCCTTCAATAGCATTCTTTTGGAAAAAGTGATGTTGGCCTTCCTAGAAAGAGATGGAATGAGGTCGGAACAGGCATTAGCCTAATCCATGAAGACGAAATAAGTAAGTAATAATAATTTGGCTTACATTTGTTTTTCATAATAAGGGAAGTCGGAGCGGCGTAGAACTGGTAACCATATTTTTTTTATTGGATGCTGCTGGAGGTTATTAAACAGGGGTTGAACATTGTAACTGCTCCGGGAAGAATTCCTGGCAGTCATCTTGGTCTTGTGAATTACCTCTTGTTTTGACGTCTTACATCTGTGATTTTATAATTTTTGCAGCATTTAGACAGAACGTAAACTACAAAACTCCGACGGAACGTAAACTACAAAATTTCTTGTAATTCTCTAATGGCATATATTCGTAATCTAGGTGTATTTAGCTGCCATATAAGTTACGTATAACGTTTAAATCTGTTTTTATTAAGACTCGGTGAAACTGAGACTAGCGAGCGGGGCGGAACAAGATGCTACTGTATAAGGCAAAACGTAATGTGTTCCTCCAGAAAAAGAGGAAAAACTGGAAGACTCAACTTATAAGAATGAGTTACAGGATGTTGCTGTTCCCAAAAGAGAATAGATTAAGAAAGAAACGGGACGGGAAAAAGAGAAAATGCTACCAAAGACTGTTCACTTGCAAAACAATCTCTTTGCGAAAGAAAAATTTGATAAAGCGATAAACCGTGTGCCAAGTAAGTGAAAAAAAGAAGACACAAAGGGTTTTAAGATTTTTCTTAAGAGAAATTTAATTTTATTATATTATTTGTAATTAAAAAACATCCTATCCGTTCTGCCCCGTTAGGGCAACTAGGGAAATTTGTAAGTCTCCTTTTAAAATTTCGTCAAAAATATGAATTAGTTGTTTTAAGAATAAACTAATGTTTTATACTTTTATGAAGTAATTGATATTTTTCAATAATTTTACAGAAATTATTAAACAATAAGTGTCCTGTTCCGCCCTGACTTCCCCTGTAAAAAGATAATGAAATGATCTTTTTCTGACATTTTAAAGTATTTTATTCCACACAGCGACGTTTCAGTACTTTTTAATACTTTTATTAGGTCTACAGTTATAGAATTTAGTCTCTTACAACAATCTCCTTCATAAAAGTCATTGACGTAATGAAAGATTCTTCGTAATTATCACTTTACGTATTCCGTCAGCCTTTGCAATTGACAACAAATCTATTAATTATTAATAGTTTCTATATAACTGCCACATCCTCCCTAATCTATTTAGAGGATTTCTTTCTTGGCCTCCCTCTTCTGTTCTTACCACATACTAATTATACTAATTTTACGATACTCTCATGTCTCAAAACGTGGTCTATTAACATATCCCTTCTTTTGGTCAAAGTCCTCAAAGTTATTCCTCTTCCCTTATTCTGCCTAGATCGTCCTATTAAGTTTCCCTATCCACCTATCTGATTTTAAGCATTCTCCTATAACACCAAATTTCGAAAGCTTCAATTCGTTTCCTGTCTGCAACTTATATCGTCCACGTTTCGCAGTCATTTTGCGCTGCACTCAATATAATAGTAAAAATTATTATAATTAATTATAATATGCGGGAGTTTCTCGTAGACGCTTCAGCCCAGAGTGACTGCGGGGCTCACCTGATCATGTCGGGAATGCCTCGCACTCTCTCTGGGTATTTTTTTTTATCAAAGTTCTCATATGCCGAGACACCTTCACCTATTTTAGGAGGTATATGTACTGGGGTCAAAGACCTTGGGCATATGGCAAGAGTTGTCCGCTGATCCCATTGGATCAGTCGGCCAATTGCCTCCTGAAATTGGTGGAGACACGCAGAAGGGAATGCTGCGTCCCCACAGCAAACTCGTCTCCCGTCATTCGGAAGGGCGTGAGAATAGTACCCAATGCCCGACCTACCTGATGCAGGTTTTCTAGGGTTTTCCCTGCATCTCTTTAGGTGAAACACCGGGTAGGATCCTTAAACCATAGCCCGGGGGCCCTAGTTAACCCTGGGCTACCTTGCTCTACCTTCCGCATCCCCCCTTTTTTTCAATTCCCTTCCTATGCTATTAAAGGGGAGTTGCCTGTTTCAGGATCACCCTCATGTAGCCTGTTACCAAAAAAAATTAATTATAATCATTAAAAAATCTTATATTTGCTTTACCTCATCATCCTTTGATATTACTTAAAGTTGGTATTGCAATATTAATTAAGCATAATTCGAGTTTGGCATCTGTTGCGCTTCGTTGAAAGATTTCGGATATATACAATCTTGTGTATTAAAAACAATCATGCATTTTTTTACCGTCCCCCTTCGTTATGTTCGTATTTTGGAGGATATTATTTATCAAATGTGAGAGAAGATCACAGAAAAGAAAATACGCCATACTGCACAGCACTCAATATGGCGTATTTACCAATTTACTGTGGCAGACACAGACTTTCGTGGGCTGACTCGACCGCATATTTTTAAACTGTAATCCCTTTCACATTTGTGCAATGGGTTTCTCACTTCCTCCCTCTAGTCTTCTTCCTCGCGTTTAAATCTGTGACGACCTACGAACATGCATTCATAATTTTTTACTATGAAGATGATAGCCGAGTTGAAAACCACACTCAACGAAGAACGGTGAATGATGCCGTCAAAGAAAAAATAAAATGCTACATCACTTAGTGTCCAGTGAGCTTGATACGTTAAAAACCTCACTGAGTCAGTTATCTTTATATCTACAGAACCACAGTCTCGTTGCATCACCTTTTATCTCCTCTTACGTTCTTGCAACAACAACTAAGTAATGAATGTGTTTGTCTCAGAGAGAAATTAAAGTCAAAAGGAACGTAATAAAATGTGCAAGAGGGAAATTCCGTTTACATTCCAGTGATCTTAGCTGAAGGAGATGAAATGGTTTCATTGAACAGTGTTCCGGCGGTGTGAGTGTGTAAACAATTAAGAAGGCAAATCAGGTTAACACGCAGATCGTAATGGCAAGATGGATTCCCGTCCAAACAATCTAAGGTTCCCGACACGTTTCGGAAATTTCCGATCTCTTTTCAGCAAGCTCCTTAACAGAAGCACTCTTCTACTTGCAACATTAACTGAAACTCCAACCTTGGAAGACGTCGTCCAGTAAACAATTTCCCCGTAGGATGTTTGTCCTATCTAATTTGCCCTTCTCTTAAAAAGTGTGGTCAAAACTCTTTATTTTTACCACTTCTGTCCATTTCATTCTTTGAATTCTTCTCAAGCAACACGTTTCGAAACTTTCCAGCTATTTATTCTCCCTCTTAACATTTAAGTCCGTCCAAGTAATTTACTAGGTTCCATTTGCTTGGCAGTAGGATTCTGTAGTTGCTGGAGACTGGAGTGATTCCTCCTTCGTGATGCAGCCGTCATAGTGACCTTCGAGATTCTTGAACTGATGGGACATTATTTGTTTCTCACAGGTATATGTCAAGCCCCTTTCGCTTTTCTTACGTTTATGTTTTAGAGAACGCCAGTGCGTATTGAATTTCCAAAGTTCCATGACGAAGAACGTGCTTACATTTCAATAAATCAATATTCTGACAATTAAGTATAAGTAGTTGAACAATACAGCCAATTTGTCAGCTAATAATTTTATTTATTTAATATTTGTCAGAAAAACATTTTGTATTTATTTAATATTAAATTTAGTCGAAAAATTACGGCCATTAAAATTATTTATTTATTATCCAAAAAGCTGCTGTAATCACAGATAGCACAAAGATTTATTAACAAATTCGTACTAGAAGCACTAACTGTCTCCCAGACTTTTTTGGATTATTTTTGGAACTGTTTTCACACCTGAGGAGGTTCCAAACAACGGAACGAAACGTCGTGCTATAATTTAATAAGTAGGTAATTTAATTCTGACCAATTTTGGCTGTAATTTATCACCTACATTTTCGATTATTTCAATTATAAAAATTTGTTTTAATATTAAATTGTTTGTTCAAAACATGGCTGCATCTGTGCATATATTCCTTAGGTAAAACAACGACATGAAAGCATGAATTAACTTGATTAATAATAATAACGAAAGTAACTAATGTCTTCTTGTAGCTTATCTTTGTAAGTTCACGTGAAACGACTCAATTCTTATCACTTTCACTTGACTATTTATTTAACAGATACAAATCGACAGCAAAACGTCGCAAGACAATCCCCAGCGATAATTATGTTTCCCAAAGATGCTTATACAAACTCTCTGATTATTATTAACCTTCTCTGAATGTAATAAGTCTATTACAGTACCAAATAGATAGGAGACGGAAATAAAATAATATAGTAGGTAAGAATCAGGGCAAAGCTACATATGTAAAATATTTTAATTACATGTTTCTGAATTACGGAATCACACTATTTTATATATTCAAATGACACCTGAATAACATTATTAAATGTTAACTTCATTAATATTCTGAGTAATATCAAGTCTCTAAGCAATATCTATTGGCCTTATCTTTGCTTGTTGGCTTGTTTGTCACTTTTACTTGCATTTGGAAGAACTTAGTTTAGTATTATGAGCGACTGATGACATTCACAATCATGTAAAAACCGTTTTGCTTCTAAGTATTATTAGTAAGCTGTGTCGGTAAATTAGTCATTTCAAAAAGTCATCATGGGGAGGACGAAACGTTGTATTCTTTTTTGTAATAAATAGTATAACTTACTGAATCAAGGTCATCTACGTATTTTTATGTTAGAGTAATTTAGGCTCAAATCTCATCAAATATTGGACAGATTCATTTGGGGTGTAAGTTTACTTATTACACACATTCATGATATTTGTAGACTGTCGAGTGGGAAGCCTCAGCTGATTTCCCGTGGAATGACGCAATATAAAAAGTAATTTATTTCTGTTGAGTAATCCCTTAACGTTAAGCAACTTTTACAAGTGAATAACCACTTTAATCTGTTACAACGACCCTGATTTGAACGAATCTCATCCCGATCTCTGATAAATACGGAACGTATACTTGGGATTCGTTCGTACGCAACGTAGGTAAAAAATAAAGAGATACGTAATCGGGAGGAGAAAGTGTTAAAAGTTACGGAACAGTGGTTAGCGGGCCGCAGAAATGGGGGGAAAATCACTCTCCCACAAGCGTGCGTAAGAAAGCAGAGTCTTTTACGGTGTTTTACAGCGATTAAACCAGCAAGTCGTGGCGTCACGCCGAGCTATGACGTCATCGCGTTCCTAATTCAGTCAGAAAAGAAAATAGAATTTCTCTCGCATACAGACTGGTCTGCTTCAAGCTTCCATGATAACCTGCTTTGTGCAAGCCTTTTCATTTCTACATTATTACCACATCCTCCCTAATCTACTCAGCGTATTCCAACACTTACCTCCCTCTTCTGTTCACTATCCTCCAATGCTAATGCACCTCTCAAAATCTATCCCTTCTCTTAGTTAAAATCTTTCATATTGTTCTCTCTTCTCTTCTTCTTCTTCTTAGACTTCCAGGTTAGTTATTATAACCACTCATCTGACTTTCAGCATTCTTTTTTTGATTTTTTAATAGGCTTTATGTCGCATCAACACGATGGTTATTACAGCATTATTCTATATAAATACATTCTCGATTTTCCAATCATATTGTAAATATCCTAGTTTAGTAAGTAGTGTAATGCGTTGGTTGTCATAGGAGGAAACGTTCTGTAAAGAGGGCAATAGAGGGAAAAGATTGTGAAAAGTATATTTTACATCAAAGAAACATTTTATACAGTTTGAATATTTCGCTGTGTTACTATACCTCTACCTTTAAACTTCATTAAATGAATTTTTTTCTGATTTTATTTGTATCTGCAGCTTATTGCCTGTTGTAACTTCTTTTTGTCACTCTCCTTCGTCTCAAGAGGGTAATTTCTTCATACAATACATTTATTGGCTTTACTTTAGAATACAACATTAGTAAAATATACTTGTGTCTTGACAGTGAATAATAAACCCACTGAGTCTGCTTATATTTCTTTAACTAAAGTTTGGCAAACATCTGTAGAACTAATGAAAAAGGTACAGACCACATGAGAGGGGAATTATACTGTTCCAATAAGCTCCCTGAAGATATAAATTAAATCAACGATGAAGTCATATTTTAATTTATAGTCACAGGAGGTGGCAGTGATAAACTTTTTGAAGAAGAAATTAACAAAATATTTACTTAATGGCTGACTTTTAAGATGCAATAAATCAGTAGTACTAATTCTACTTAATTCTATTATACTCAACTATGTCTGCAGTCTTGTATACTTGGAGAAAATATTTTTATAATGATGTTATAATCAACTATATCTGTAACTATGGGAAAAAATATTTTTTATTCTATTTATTGATAATAAAAGATGGCATTTTCCTTTTTTGTACTATTCCATATCATGGAAAATACATAAATAAATTGGTGGGTAATCTTAAATGTTTTTAACAAAAGGATGTACGTGAGAGAAACTGAGAAAAGCTACTCTTAAAAACATAAAGAAATTTAAGTAGACTGTAAGAGTTACTTCATTGTTAAAGAACAGGGATGAAACTACTAAATAAATTGCGCGGATCGTGCGAATGCGCGTATAATCATCGGCCGTTATAAGCATCTTTGCATTCCTTTACCATAGAGTCGTTAACTCCAGTCAAAGCACAAATAAGTAAAATTAAGGGATATATTTTAATATCTTTGGTACGGGTTGTTGCCCAAACAGTTTGTTACCGACAGATTTTCATCTCTCAAACATGTATGTGTAATAGGGTAGTCGTTTTTTAATTATTTCTAACAGAATAAATAGATGTGTTTTTTTACGTTTTGTAGCTTATCGTGGTTCAGTAAACGTAAAATTTTATCTGCCAATTTTCTTAGACTCTACACTCAAACCATAAATATCTATTAATGTTTTATATATAGTGGTTAAATGCCCTAATTAATACGCAACCGCAGAGGTTAACTTTTGCCACAAGATTTCTCCAAAATGACGGGATGTGTTGTTTAACGATTTACTTATCAATATATAATTCAATAATTATAAATTGACTTCTGTATTATACAAATTATGGGCTCAAAGGTTGTTCAATATATTTTTTCATTTCAGCCATGTATCACCATCAACATCTATAAAACTAAAATTATAATTTAAAAAAATTAACAATCTCACAAGAATCCTTTGTATACAATATTTACCAATAAATAATCATAATAAGGACTATTAGTACTCATTATCAAAATGGCCATATTATTATTAAATTTTACAAAACCTTCAATTTTTTGAAAAGAAAATATTAAGCTAATTTTTGTTTTGTAATAGATGTTTATAACATTATTTATATTTAAAGAGTTTCTGTTTTCAAAATGAACATTTTTATAAGTTTGAAATGTTTAGATTTAACGTCTGTTGTATCTAATTAAACAATTACTTACCTACTACAGACTTTATTCTATAAATTTAATTAGTAACAATGTTTTGGCATATTTTTATTGATTTAGTTTTCGTATAAATTTTTTATCTCAACTTCACTTTCCCTAGTTTAATTTTCTGTAAATATTTCCTCTATAGGACAAAAACCTGATGAAGGCATAAAATTATGCCGAAACGTTGTTACTAATTAAATTTATAGAATAAAGTCTGTAGAAGGTCATTAATTGTTTAATTTTAAATTTTTTAAGTATTATTGAACTATTTTATTGCAACTGACAAAAAACTTTTCGAACAAAAAACAAAACTTCAACCAAAAGAATCTTCTCGCCCACAAACAAAGGGTTTTTCTTTTATATAAAAAACCAAACTTTAACGTACCCCGTAAAAATATAATCCACAGACTGAATGATAAGATTTTTTTCTCCAAGCGGTTGGGAGATAGATTTAAAAATTATTCACTGCAACGTTTGCCATTTAGACTTGAGATTTTTTTGGGTTAACAGGTTACATGAGGGTGATCCTGAAACAGGCAACTCCTCTTTAATAGCATAGGAAGGAAATTGAAAAGGGAGGATGTGGTACACGTATAGCTGTAAGAATCTTCTCCAGATTTCATCCAAGTAAGTTTGGACTAAAGCGTTTAGCAGTGACGTCATGCTACCTCTTTACTCAACAAAACTGGAAAATTGACAAAAATATACATCCCATCATTTTCCTATTGATTATTTACAAATATTTACCTTCATTTCAGTCGCTCATTAAAAAATATATAAGAAAAACAAGGTAATGCATATTTTCATGTTCATTGGCTAGGGCAGTGACGTCAGAGGTGTTATTAATCTCGTCTTGTCAGCTCGGTTGGGAAACGCGAACAAAATTGCCGTGACGGACGGACAAACATTTGGATGACGTCATTTACTGATCCTCTCGATGTATTAAACAGTAGTGAAACAAAACAAGTCGACAGACAAAACTGTCATTTTCTATCGGTATAGGTTACAATCTGAAACGATTTGTTCCCGTTGAGTCATTATAATAAATTATCTAGCTACTAGTTTAGGTCAGTGCTACGGAGTGACCGACGAAAATTTACGTAATCTCTCTACAGTAAAAAGTTCAAATTAATAAATCAATAAAAATACGGTCAAATAAGTCAGAAAATAAATTTAATTAATAAATGTACAACGTTTCATCCAACTTTGTGGATTTCTTCAGGTAAATTTATAAATGGATGAACTATTTATATTATTAGGAATTTTATAATTTTGTGGACAATCTCACGCGACAGTTTCGGCCGTGTCCACAAAGTTGGATGAAACGTTGTCTTTAAATTAATTAAACAGTATTTAAATTTATTTTTTGACATTTTGTCGTATTTTTATTGATTTGTTATTGAACTTAATGTCAGAAAAATGATGTTTTAAAAAGTTCAAAAGGACATAGTAGAGAAAATGCTAGATATTTCCCACTTAAATTAACATCCCTACCTCAAACTAATAATAGCACCAGAAATAAAAATGAAAAATTAAGAGGGGAAGGAGTGGGTTGAACCAAAAACCTTGCAACTCCTCTTTAATAGCTTATGAAAGAAGTTGAAAATTGGGGAAGGTAGAGCAAGGTAGCCAAGGGTTGACTAGGGTTTCCTACCCGGAGATACAACGGAAAACCCTATAAAAACTGCATCAGGTTGGCCGGACTATATGCTTATTGTCTCACGCCCTTCCGAATGACGGGATATGAGTTTGTTGTGGGGTCGCAGCATTCCCTTCTTTAAGTCTCCATCCACCAGTTTTAGTAGGCAGCTGGCCGACTGTTGCAATAAGACCAGCGGACAACTCTTACCGTATGCCAAAGGTCTACGACCCCTGGAACATACACCTTACAAGTGAGACTAAGTAGGGATCCTTCCTTCATGTTGAAATTGGGGCTGAATTTTACAGAACTATTGGACTTTTAATTATAATTTCACGGAAATCAAGGAAAAGTCCATTAACAGGTTGCAGCAAGAAGTACAGTAAAAAGAAAACTTAATGTCTGTAAGGTTTATCAGTATTTCAAAATTGAATTTTGATATTGAGAAAAATAAATCAATTTGCTTGTTTAATGTTTCGACTGGTGCGAATAACAAAATAATAACCAATTGGTTTAAAAATCTACATATAGAAAGTATGGTTTCTAGTTGGTAGATGTCTCATGAAATGTACCACAAATGCAACAAAATTAAAGTTGAAAATATTTTTTCGCTTGTTAGATATCCTACAAAATGGATTAATAAACGTATCAAAGACAGATTTGTATATCAATTGAAATTTACATCATTAAAAGGATATTAAAAAGGAATTCGAATTTCATAGTTTCACTATACACATGTTTCTTGCAACGCAAGTTAAACAAATTATTAAAAAATGGAAGTAAAATTATTTTTCAAAGGCAAAATAATAATTTAATTTTTGTTAACAATTTTAAAGGTAAAATTGAAGTATTAAACAAGAATAATGGTATATATAAAATCAATTATTTGTATTGTAAGGTAATTAAAAACACACGTCGTTCAGAACTCACAACAAAACAATATTTAAAGCAGTACAGAGAATAATTCAATTTTGTCCAAACCCAAAAGAACCAAATAAATTTAACTCAAGCTGAAATTTTGGACGAAGAGAAAAATTATTTCGCATGATTAACGAGCGAAGTGTCACACGTTTGGGTGAACGATAATTCAATTAATATTAAAAAGTATTAATCGAATTTAAGAGACTTTACTTTTGTATTTATTTAGTTTGTATGTTTGAGGTTTGCATTGTTAATATCATTCATCAGTTTACGCAACTGTGTAAAGTAGTGGAGTGTCACTTGTTAACGGTAGATTTCGGCTGAAGGAGTCGCGGAGTAATGTTCCGTATAATTATATATTTGAAAGCTTCACAACCATGTATCTACATTTTTTTAATGTTTCCGTGTTGATTCTATTTCTTAATATATGTGTGTTATAAATTTGTTTCGCCCCCAACTTAAGGAACGTCCTCAGCTCTTTAGGACGTTGCAGGAGCAACATGAAATTTTTATAAAAATAATTTAAGAACCGAGGAGGTCCCTAAAGTTGTTGGACGAAGCATATTGAAATTAAGTTATTCGATTTCCGACTTTTGACCGTTCTTTGTGTTTGATTTATAAAAATTCTGTCAATTAATAGTTAAATGGATATTACAACAACAAGTACGTTACATTAGAGGTCTGAAAATCTGTAAATTACAGTAAAATAATTCGTTTGGGAAATTTGAAGCATTTTGAATATAAAGTTCTGGGGTTTTTACCCGTGTTATATCAATTGTAATACACAGCGTTTCGATAGCTATCTCCGCCATCGTCTTCAGGTAACTGAGAACTCGGGTAGAAACCCGAAAAATCGATCTATTCACCGGGAAAGAGTGCGTTCTCTTTTTATTAATAGGTTAACTTACTGACATTGTACGTCATATTTAATTATTATTATTAAAGGTTTTGACGTGTTTCACGTATCATTTTGATGTGAGATAAATTATCTCATTATTTCATTCCGTTCTGTTTTATTTACATGATCGAATAGAACTTATAGCTCAGGCTATTCTGCGTAATTACTCAATGTATTTGAGGGAATTGAATTTGCTCTATTAAGTGAAACAATAGAAATGGTAATTGTTAGGGTATAAGTTGTCTATAGTCAGTAGTTTTTTAGTACTTAATCTATTTTTTTTGACACTGTTGCAACTGCCACCGGACGTATGTCACATTGTAGTTTTAATAAATACATACATACACAGCTTATAGATTCTTTTGGATAAAAGAATGTAATAAACCGTACAGAACAAAAGAAAACATTGGAAGTTAAATGAACTGAAAGTGCGTATTGAAGAAACGAATAAATAAACCGCGAATGAGTGTAATTATTTACTCGTCTCATAAAATGAGGGTAAGTTCCGTTAGCTACAGTTGTCAGTGCAGGCAAGGTGAAGCAGGTACAATCTATAACACTTAAATACGACAGCAAAAATGTAAATGAAACTTCCTCTGTTAAATTCTTAGGTCTCTTAGTAAATAATAAATTAAATTGGACTGATCAGATTAATCAATTACTTAAGAAACTCAGCTCAGCTACATGTGATGCTGTCAGAGCAATGTCCACCTTCAGTGATTTAAAAACAAGAAAATTAGTATACTTTGCATATTTTCATTCCATTTTATCATATGGTATTATATTTTGGGGCAACTCAGTAGGCATAGATAAGATTTTTATTAGTCAAAAACGTGTTATTAGAGCAATATGTCAGGTTTCCTCACGAACTTCTTGCAGAACTCTGTTCAAAAAGTTAGGCATTTTCACTTTGACGTGCCAATACATTTATTCATTGATGTTATTTGTAATCACAAATAGGCACTTATTTTTGAATAATACTGATATTCATCCCTTCAATACAAGGAACAAAAATAATCTGTATAAAAAATGTAAAACATTGTCAATTGCACAGAAAGGTGTGCATTATTCAGGGATATCCATCTTCAACAGACTGCAGTCAGCACAGAATTAAACAGTTGTCCGATAATCAAGGTAAATTTAAGACTGAATTATGCTCATTTTTGCTTAGCCACTCCTTCTATTCAATAAAGGAATTTATAGAAGAATCGGAGAAGAGTAATTTATAATAGTTTATGATACAAAAATTTGTTATAAGTATATTTATTTTTTATACAATAAAATAATGTAATAAATGTACACCCTGACCCATTCCACATCCTTGAAGTTTAGCTTCTTTACAGGATCTACGGAATATGATTATTATTATAGTACTCTGTACTCACGAGCGCTGGCCACGGCGAGGCAGAGCAGCAGCAGCAGCAGCAGAGGCTGAGGAGGCTCCATGGCGACTGTCGGCTGCCCACTGCCAACTGCCAACTGCCTTCTGCCTTCCCCGTTCCTCGGTCCTCCAGCCATCGCGTCGCTCACCTATATTTAGAGGCTGCGCTCATTAGCATTCGCTCCCAAGGACTCAGGGAAATTCGGTAAAGCAATTTCTTCTACTTCTCCTCCAAACACGATGACTCAGACCGTGCGCGGCTTGACACGGAGGAAAGTGCACTAGAATTTTGCGAGTCACCTCCGGGTCCGTCTGACGACGGTATTCATTGCCACAAGACGGGAACTTGGGTTTCCAGCTAGAAAGAAAGCCCAAACAAGGTTCAATGACAAGGCCAGGCCAGTCTAGCCTCAGTAGAAGCCACACTTGCAACCTCGGCTACAAATACGTGCTTGTCATTCTTCCGCGAATGGTGCATACATCGTGGTCAGTACGAGATCAAATTTAAATTTATTTAATACGTATTTAAATATAAATAAAAACATAGAACACATTGATAAAATAAATATAATCCGTCGACCTCCTGTGGTATAGTGGTAGCGTTGCATCACAGAGGTCCCGGGTTCGAATCCTGGCATGGGCATAGATGTTGTGTGAGTGTGTTTTCACACTGTAAAAAATACAGATCACGAGATTCCTCTACTGTAGTCGCTAATAACCATAGTTGTTAATGAGACTTTAAATAAAGGGATTAAAAAAATATCATCAGCGACGTACGGCTCCATTCTTGAACTTCTTCTGACGTAAAATTAAAACCCAATGAAAATTTTTTATTGTATATTTTAATACCGTGGAGCAAATTTTTAGAAATGCGCGCTTTACCCGCACGTTTTAACCAAAAACAATTTCTATTTATAAATTTTATTAAATTTGTTTATTTGATAATCTGGATTTAAACCTGGTAGCAGATTCATAATTCCTTACATACACGTTACGCGGAATCTAAATAAGCCACTTTCCTTTGAAATGTTTATAATCCTTCAAGAAAAAAAGAAACACTACAAGACATGTATTTACACATCACTTGACTTTGGACAAACGTTAAAATTGGATTATGCGTCAATATTAAATTATATTGTTGAGGAAGGCCATGGTCCTGGAGAAAGAGGTCAACATGAGTATTAATAGTGGGAAAATCAAGGTAATGGAGTGTAGTATGAGAAACACTGCAATAACAAACGGTGTTTGATTGGGCAGGCATATTTTGAAGGACGTTACTTGGGCGGCATAACAACTAGAGTAGGATAGCACAGGCAAGGAAGGCTTTTGAAAGAAAGAACAATTTAATTATGGCTAACTTAATATGAATATTAGGTAATCATTACTTAAAATAATCGTATTGAGTGTGGTGTTATACAGGCGCGAAACGTAGGTAGAAGTTGCAGAAAGGAAAAGGATAGAAGCTTTTGAAATGTGGTGCTACAGGAGAATGCTGGAAATCTGATTAGTGGATAGAGTAACGAACCAGGAAGTTCTATACGGAGGACGTTGACCAAGAGAAGGAATAGATTAATAGACCACGTTTTAAGTCATGAGGGTAATGTAACATTAACATTAGAAGGAAGTTTGTGGGGTAAGAACAAAAGAAGGAGGACAAGGATGGAATACGCTGTACAGTGTAGGGAGGATGTGGTAATTGTGAGGAAGTGAAAAGGCTTGCTCAGAATAGGTTAGCATGGAGAGTTGCATCAGACAAGTTTAAGGACTGAAAATCACAACAACCTAAATTGTTTTTTCTGAAGAGGACTTTCTCCCAAACACTCCCACAAGGAAATTAGTCCAGTTGTTGATGGTTCTATTTAGGAATTAAAATTTGCCTACATCTCTTTTTCTGATGATATGATGAACATTTCAACTGATATAACTGGAGCTAATCTCAATCCATGGTTTTTGCTCCGTATAAGTTCTGAATTGTAAATGCAGTCTTGCTTTCTCCCTCTTTACTCCCCTTACTCGCACAAAATTCGTTGTCCTTTTCTGAACGTTTTCCATTTCTATCTGATTTTGTATGTGTGGGAGCCCGAATAAGCCACTTGGTATTCCAAAATGAGTTTAACTGATGTCTTAACAGTTATGTGACACATCATCCCAATGAAAAATTTTTACGAGTCTAATTACTTAAGATATTAATAATACTACAACAGCTACGGTGTTTATAATTCTCCACGACCCGTAATATGCAATATTTGATTAATTCAAATTATCCACAACAAGTTCATAAACAATAATCCTTCCAATAATTCGTCATAAACATTTAAAATTTTAGCCGCCCCTGTGTCAGCACGCACGGTGTTTTGTGCATTTTGAATGTCATATAATTGTTAAATCTTTGACAAGCAAGGGACTGAAAAGGAAATACTGCGCATGCGTATTTCTCATTACAGACAGGAATATAGCCCAGATATATGCGGGGGGGGGGGAGATAGGAGATAGAATACAGGAAGTCGTGGGGCAGTGTAAAGGATTCGAAAGTAAAACACTAAAATTACGAAATTAATAATTCCTCCTAAATTAATTAATATACTATAGAACATATGCACCAGTCGCCACTGCTTATTATGTAATGCTTTTTGGGTCGTAAAGTTCACCCAAGTCTATTGCTGAAATAAATTTGTAGATATGTGCAAGTTCCCCGCCCTTGGAATCAGTTCCCCACCTAATCTATATATTTAAAGCTGGTGAACACATAAACGATAATATAATTTTGAATCACAGAAATAATTGGTGTACAGTTTAGTAAACAATTTTTGTTATTATTTAATAACTCCTTTTGCTTCCATTGTGTCCTACCTTAAATGTACGTTGAAAGAGAAGAACCAGACGTCGTAATTGTTAATATCGCCAAAGCAATTCAAAACGCAGCTTGGACAGTTTCTCGAGATACAAGCAAGAATATCAAGTAATGATACAACAAAGAATACAAGGGCAAAGAAAAATAATGAAAAATGGCAAGTTACGAGAACAGTGATGATAAAAGCACATCCAATAAAGCAGCAAAGGACTTGACTGCAGTTACATACTCAATTTGAATCTAGTCAAGAGTATCAAAGTACCTTATGCAGTATCTGAACAGTATTGGATGGTTGTCCCAATACGATACACAAAGCTATCTGGAAAAGTAACAGTGTAAGACTTCATTTACTTGACTTGAAAGAGGTTACTTTCAAACCTTTTTATTGTTTTTTTGCTGAAACAATGGTTGTATGCTAATTAATTTAATAATTAATAATAATTTCAAACTTACCATATAGATCGCTACATCTTAAAGGACAGTTGTGTTTATTTATAAAGGCTACTGTAACTTTGTACACCTTTGATTTTACACCTGCTCACAATTGAAATATATAAATTCAAGAGCTTCGGCTTTTAACGTGACATTCGGAGCAACCACAGAGTTGTATTGCGTTCACTAGCACAGGTTGATCTATGAACTATCAATATCTATGACGTGATCATTTTCTGCGTTTCTTTTATTTACGTCGCAGTATCCATCTACTTTCTTTTTGCAAAACTCTTATTCCTTTGTAGAGCACTTAGTCTTTTAAACTGCGGGAGGTCTCATTTTGTCAGAGTATTATCTTTTATCTCTGTACCGTTAACTGCTTCAATGGAGAATTATCAGGGCAAGTTGGTAAAAAAAGTTTTAACGGCATTTGAAGTGAGCCTGTTTTATCCTAAATCACATGCTGTTTCGGTGGAGGAATATTGAACATCCTTCTTCATTTACAAACACGATCGAAATTTAAATATAGTTTATAATTTTTAAATTGCCTCATGGTTTCAACACTCACGCAGGAATAGTTTTTTATGCAAAACATTAAAAATCAAATACAACTTGTACATCCATTTCAATGTAAATTTGAATTTTTATTTTTTATTTAAATTCGACCGTAACTTGTCTAGTTATTATTCGCGCTATTTTATGTTCCTCAATCTTGACCAATATAATAAATCGCATTGTTAGTATTGTAAATGCTTTTATAACTCTGAATTTAAAGTTATTTGGAGAATTAATTCTTTATAAGTCTCCGTTCAATTGATAATTTTAAAGGCACGCTACGATTTACTAATCTCTATAATAAAATTAGTTGTTAGTGTGTGTCTGTCTGTATGTTCCGCATAAAAATCTAAACCAGTGGGCCAATTTCGACCAAATATGGTACGCCTGTTCTTCGCGACCCGGAAGTCGGCATTGTTGGGGTGAGACTCGACTACCACACCTAGGGGCGAGGATGGAAAATTTTTAATAAGCAAAAACGGTCAATATTTTTATCGCAAATACATTTTTGGATTAGTTTTTTAGTGTTTCTTCCTATAACTTACTCCTAGCGTGTAATTTCAACCCCATCCATAACCGAAGCGGATTATTCTTAGGGGTGGGAGTGGAGGGGCAACACTCAAAAATAACCAGAAATTGGGCTCTAAACCGGTGTAATGTGAGCCGAAGAGATTTTAAGTAACAGTTCATCCCCTAAGAGGTGTTGGAAGGTGGTAACACAGACTTCCGCTTTCTATCTTTAACGGATGGAACAATTACGACTAAATTTTGAACAAGTGAACTTGACGAACCCAATTCAACATAATTAGAGTAATATACGGCTCTCACCACTTGTCTAGTATATATTTTTTGGGTCATTAATTTGATTCGCTGAATTGGTTTTCGTATGATTTCAACCCCGTTTATCGTTTAAGGACTTTATTCATAGAGGTAGGGGTGCAGAGGGTGTCACATAAAAAATTATAGTTTGGTATCGAAATCGGTGCTATGGGAGGCTCTGAGTTTGATTCTGACATTTAGATTGCGAATTAAATTTCAGTTCATGCCCTACCAGGAGGATGGAACGAGATAAAACACACTTCTGCGCAGTACAATTAAATGAGAGAACAATTTTGATAAAATATTGTTTCCATATTCCTCGCGACCCAAAACCAAATTATTTGGACACTGCTATCACCCCTAAGAGGAGGGGTGCAATTAGCGGAAATATTATGAATAATAAAGGCTCATATCGAAAAAAAAATTTGAGGTCAATAACTTTTAGTGTTTCTCAGACATTCTTTGTGTGTAGTTTCAATCCCTTTGGGCATGTGAGGGATGAAATGAGTCATATGGGAAAAAAATATCACTTTTGTATTGCAAGCGATGTAATGAGGGTTGCTTCTGTTAAATTATAGCCTTTAATATGCTATTTAAATAAAAGTTCATCCCTTAAGTGGAGGAGAATTTTTATTCTGTTAGAGTACAGAAAATATTTTAGCTCTGTTGTACTGGGAGAATTTTTGACTCTCTCCAGATACTTTGAGTAAATTTGAGGTTCACACTGTGACGTTTTCGATAACTGTTTAATCACGTGATGACCAACTCCGGGTCCGCAGCTAGTAGCAAATAAATCTGAGTTTACGTGTGAGCCAATTTTTCTGAATAAAGATCCTAAAAATCTCGATGTTATGTCGATGTTTAGAGTTACTTTAGAGAAATCATTTAATTGAAAAGAGGAGTATCGACCTAATTATAAAAATCGAAATAGTATGAATTCCTTTAATATTTATTTTCCCGTCGTTTCTGGAATATTCAGAACAGTTTTGGAAATATATTTTACAATCCTAATGCAATTTCAAGTCTGTAGCCCGTTTTGTTCCCTGAGGATGACTTTCACAGCACCGGGAAATGATTCCGTTACTTTCTTCGGCGTACACTTGTTTTCCGCTAGCCTATTGTTATATTCAGTTGCATTTCTTATTACGTCATTCTCTACTGAAGAAGCCTGTAACGCTCTGCACCTTGAACTGTAAAACTTCTGACTGTCAACTGTATATATAATTGCTACATTCCAGCGAAGTGTGAATTTTAGATCAACTCTCCCCCCACAAATCATGCAGGTTGTAGAGATTTATGGTACAGGACCCCCTTGCTGTGTCATGAGGAAGCTCTGAAGATGCTTCACTGGAACTGGAAAGGAAGACTGCGAAGACAGCTGCTAAAAATAATAACGATTTGTATTAACCATTCCTCGAATCCCTGGAGGACAAATCACAATACGCTTATAAAAACAAAAAGTATAATGGAAGGATTATAAACTAAAAATAACAAGAAGGAACGTATACTAACACTGATGAATAGGCAGAAAAATACAGGATTGGAAAATAAAATTAACTTGAGCTGTGTTCGGAGGAGCATTTCCCAGCAGCACGATGGTTCATAACGGAACTCTGAAGTAGAGCCATTACATTCGTATTTCCTTTCCTTTCACCTTTTACATTCTTAAGTTACACGAAATGCAATACATGTACTATGGCGATAGTTTTTTTGTTAATATTATTTGTTCGCCAATCTGTGGATAATACTTCAATCGGAATTGTTCCTATTCGCATATTATTACTCTGAATGGGGTTATTCGCTGTGCATAGTGTTGTGAGTATTGTAGTAAATCCCTATCTAAGGTTTAGAAATAATGCAGAAAAGAATGAAAAATCGTACTGCTTGGGGCTTCCGACGTCTAAATAAAGAAACTACCAAAATTGAGAGATGATATTTCTTGGTCACATTATTGCTGGATGTTATAATATTAATTAGCCGGGACAGAGACACTAGAGAGTGTTAAAACGTAACTGCTTTATATTTATTAAATGACGTATTCTCTTTTGTATGATTCGGGTACATATTTATGTACTGGTAGATTCTTGTTACCTTGCAGCCACTCACTACACTGGCTACAGACAGGTTTCTCAGAATGTGGTAGTTATATATGGCACACAACACCATAGAGGTACCACAAGGAAGTCTGGATGCTGATTCAAGGAACTGCGAAGGAAAACTGCGCCAGACCTCTGATCGAACTTCACACCAGAAATCAGTTAAACAGATAGGAGATTAAAGAAAAAATTAATGTTTCAGAACTATTGAGGAAAAATTATCACGGTGTTGAAAAAGGGCTTAAGACGAATGTGACCGAATTTTGTGTTGGGGACTTTGTAATGGGTTAATTGGTTACATTATTTTGGGTAATCAAAATGAAATTATGACGCTCGAGGTGATTTTAACAATCTATTTTACTTAAACAAATAACATGACGTTATAAAGTTAATTGAATATCTAAAACAATTTTAACTAAAGATAAAATTTGGGCATATTAAAAATGGAAAAATGCGCCGGCTAGCTAAAAGCAAAGAAGAAAGCGTTAGAAAAACTGAAAATTTAAATAAGATATACATAAGCCTAACCCAGGGATTGTGGGGAGAAGCTAAACCGCGAATCCGCATGGTCATTGAAAAATAGCAAAGTGTTGATGATTTCAAGATATATTCACCAACTCGCAGATGGTGGAGGCGCAGTCAGTAGATTTTGCAGGTCGTCTTCCCTGGATCACAGCAGCAGATGAAAGTTTTGCCAGCCACACATATTCTACTGGCATATGTGAGCTACAGTATAGAGGTATGGAAGCTTGCGTCAGCGAGAACTCTCCTTCTTGCTCCCTCAAGAGTCTCTCTCCCAGAATTATTTCTCCCTCCGAAGCGTGGGAGGGAAAACATCTCGTGATGTCTCAAGATATACTTTGTGTCCCTTCTCATAACGGCTACTCGCAGGTCAAGTTCGCTTTTTTTCGTTCTCAGCTGGTAACTTTCTCTTTTATTTTCTATGCGAGGACCATCCCTCACTTGTTTTTCTCAATGACCATGGCTCTGATTTCCTCTGAAACCGAAAATTAAGAAAAGCCCACTTTCTTGTTTGCATTTAGGTAGACCGTTATAATGATTAAAAATGTAACGATCGTTACAAAGATCATTACAACTTGTCATTGTGTTGTAAATCGTTTATGGCTGCAATAAGAGACGTTCATGTCAATTCTGCAGAAAGAAGCAGAAAAACCTCGATGTTTCTTGTAAGTAATATACTATATAATTGAATAAAACTGAAGTATAAAAATAAATAAGACAACAGAAGGCACAGCATAGCTTAAATATATAAAAATAACTGCAGTCGTATTACAACTTATAAATATAATCAGGGAAAACAAAAAAATATTATGAAATATTAAAGAAGTGTCTGTGGGAGTTTTTCAAAAGTTCTCACATGCCGAGACACCGTCACCTATTTTGGGAGGTTTATGTACTGGGGTCGAAGACCTTGGGCATAAGGCTAGAGTTGTCAGCTGATCCATTTGGATCAGCCGACCAACTACCTCCTAAAACTGATGGGGTGACGGAGAAGAGAATGCTGCGACCCCACAGCAAACGTGTATCCCGTCATTCGGAAGGGCGTGAGAATAGTACCCAATGCCCGACCTACCTGATGCAGGTTTCCTAGGCTTTTGCCTGCATATTTTTAAGTGAAACTACGGGTAGGATCCTTAAACTATAGCCCGGGGGCTCTAGTCAACCCTTGGCTACCTTGCTCTGCCTTCCGCATCCCCCCTTTTCAATTCCCTTCCTATGCTATTAAAGGGGAGTTTCCTGTTTTAGGATCACCTTCGTGTAGCCTGTTAATTATGGAATGAAGCTACGAAGGTAGTCCTAGAAGATGTGGGTTATAGTGCTCTAAAGTACCAACATAATAAAGCTCAAGTTTGAAGAACTATATCAATAGTGAACGCTCTCGGTGAATTTGAAAATACCGAAAAAATGTGACACAATACTTCCATTGAAATGTCTCAGACCAAACAAGGCCAAGGAAGAAGAATTATTATTTAGAAATTATTTATCGATCGCTAAAGAGACCGTTGCTATTTAATATTATTCAATGACTGTATTTAGATTTCTGAGATTGTCAAAAGCAGTCTGTACGAATTTTTGATTTATAATATAATAAAAGTGTAAAAATCTGCACTGTAGGGAAGTCATCATATTTGTTATTAAATAGTGGAAATACGGAGGGATATTGAATATTAAATGAGATGTCAAATAAATCTTTGTTTGGTTTCAAATGTGGTGGATTGGTAAGGGGCTTTAAAACAAAATTTTGAAATATATATATATATATATAATGAGTATCTGTGACAGAAAGTTATCTTAAAGGTAACAAAATATCAAACAAAGATCGCCAACTTAATTCTAAAGGACTAAATACAACTTCCAAGATTTGTTTCTTCAGGCGTTTATAATGAATTACTATTTTCTTATTATCAAATAGTTACATTTTATGCTATTATTTGACAACTACTTATGTTTTATGATACTAATAGATTCAATACTTAGTCTGGAGCGTTTCATTTCCAACGTGGTTCGAGATAGAAATATTGACCTCTGAAGCTTCTTTTCCGAGAACATTCTAAGAGTGTTTGCATCTGCAAGTTCCTGTTTAAGAATAGCGAGAAACTAGTCCTTCGGTCGTTCATATGCTAACAATTCTTTACCTGGAACCAAAGTCCAGGACGAAATAACTGCGTCACAAACTGCAAGGATATACAAAGAAAGTGCACGAGGGGAATCACAGTGTTCTCGTATGTCGAAATAACTTACAATACCTTCATCGTCTAAGATTTGATTGGAAAATAGATATTCAGAAGTCTTGTCAGTACAGCATTGACTATTACCGTATGCCTTTTGATCTCGTTGCTAAGGCAGATCATATATTCTCTTGGACGTTCCCCGATACTTCGTCTCTTTATTCTATCTTCCACTAATGCTCCGTTCTTACTACTTCAGTTATTCCAACAGTAGGACTCTTTTATTAAGAACCTCTCTCAAAAGACTGGATCCCAGATCATTAATTTGGAATCCGTCAGACGCACTCCACAATTCAACCATTCCGTCGAATAGTGCACACGATTAACAACTGTAAAGTAATATTTTTGGATGTAAGTCAAGCCTTTGCAAAGGTTTGGCACTCAAGTCTACAAGTATAGATTAAAGATTAAAAGGAATCTGCCTGGCCAATA
The DNA here is from genome assembly GCA_034510155.1 of Eucriotettix oculatus. Lineage (NCBI taxonomy): Eukaryota > Metazoa > Arthropoda > Insecta > Orthoptera > Tetrigidae > Eucriotettix > Eucriotettix oculatus. The sequence goes on along the minus strand of CM067377.1, from coordinate 192,250,496 downwards.
TTACAGATTATTAAAGTCATACCTGAACCAAGGATAATTTCTCACATACGTAAAGCGCTAACCGTTTTCCTATTCCCTCAAGAGTGCCGCAGGGTAGCATCCTTGTCTCTATATTATACGTCTTATAAACAACCGATGTACCAACCTCAAGAGAATTTACACAAGTCCATTTGCGAAATCTACGACACAGGAAGAATACCAGAAGATTTTGATAAAAACAAAATTATCACATACCGAAGGAGACTGGGGTTAATAGATGCAAACAGCTCAGGACAATTACTATGTCATGCATGCAAAATAATAACGAAAATAGTGTAATATAATAATAATAATAATAATAATCATATTCCGTAGATCCTGTAAAGAAGCTAAGCTTCAAGGATGTGGAATGGGTCAGGGTGTACATTTATTACATTATTTTATTGTATAAAAGATAAATATACTTATAACAAATTTTTGTATTATAAACTATAATAAATTACTCTTCTCCGATTCTTCTATAAATTCCTTTATTGAATAGAAGGAGTGGCTAAGCAAAAATGAGCGTAATTCAGTGTTAAATTTACCTTGATTATCGGACAACTGTTTAATTCTGTTGAAGATGGATATCCCTGAATAATGCACACCTTTCTGTGCAATTGACAATGTTTTACATTTTTTATACAGATTATTTTTGTTCCTTGTATTGAAGGGATGAATATCAGTATTATTAAAAAATAAGTGCCTATTTGTGATTACAAATAACATCAATGAATAAATGTATTGGCACGTCAAAGTGAAAATACCTAACTTTTTGAACAGATTTCTGCAAGAAGTTCGTGAGGAAACCTGACATATTGCTCTAATAACACGTTTTTGACTAATAAAAATCTTATCTATGCCTACTGAGTTGCCCCAAAATATAATACCATATGATAAAATAGAATGAAAATATGCAAAGTATACTAATTTTCTTGTTTTTAAATCACTGAAGGTGGACATTGCTCTGACAGCATCACATGTAGCTGAGCTGAGTTTCTTAAGTAATTGATTAATCTGATCAGTCCCATTTAATTCATTATTTACTAATACTGATCCCTGTGGGACCCCAGTTTTAATAATTCTATAATAGGAGGAGACAAGTAAAATAGAATGAGAGTTAGGAGAAAATCAGTTTGGTTTTAGAAAGAATGTAGAGAGTAGAGAAGTAAGTTTGACTTTGTGTCTAATTTTAGAAGAGAAGATAAGAAAAAGACGGCCTACGTTCATAACGTGAACTGGAACATACTATTAAGGATTTTGAAGAGAACAGGAATTAAATATTGAAAAAGAAGGCTTGTCCATAACGTGTACACAAGGAAGTCAGCAGTAATTAGAATTAAAGATCAAGAAAAGAAAGCATAAATCAAGAAAGAAGTAAGTCAAGGATGTAGTCTGTCAACCATCCTGTTTAACTTATATATATAAGTTAAACAGGCGATAAAGAAAGATTAAACGCAAAATGGTAAAAGTTTCATACTGCAAGGATGATATTGTAGTGTCAGGGGAGTCAGAAGAAGACTTGGGAACCGTAATAAATGGCATGAACGTGGTCCTGGAGAAAGAGTACAACATGAGGTGTAATAGAGGGAAAACCGAGGTCATGTAGTGTAGTATGGGAAACAGAGGAATAACAAAGGACGTTATATTCGGAAGGGATATTTTGAAGGGATTAAGGAATTCTGGTACTTGGGAAGCGTAATAACTAGAGTAAGATAACACAGGCAAGGAAGGCTTTGGAAAAAATATAATATAAGAATGAATATTGGGAAATAATTACTCAAAATGGAGTGTGGCGTTATATGGGCGCGCAACGTGGACGGCTGGATTTGCAGAAAGGAAAAGTATTGAAGCTTTTGAAATGTGGTGCTGCAGAAGAATAAGATGGGTGGATAGAGTAACTAACCAGGAACTTTTAAGCAGAATAAGAGAAGAGAGAACAATATGGAAGACGTTGACCAAGTGAAGTGATAAATTAATAGGCCACGAGGGTCTCGTAAAATTAGCATTAGAGGGAAGTGTGTGGGGTAAGAACAGAAGAGGGAGGCCGAGGATGGAATACGCTCAACAAATTAGGGAGGATGTGGGATGTGGTAGTTGTGTGTAAATGAAAAGGATTGCACAGAATAGGTTTAGTATAGAAATAAAATTCTTATTAAATGGCATTCATTGTGTGTTCGCATCTGCTACCGTTCAGTTGTTTGTTTTGCGCAGAGCCAGGCTGAGTAGGTCTGGTGCAAGCCGCCGGCGGCGACGCTGTCGAAATACCAGGTACCGGAAACTCTGACGTCGGTAAAACTCACCTTGAACTCGGACAGGAGGAGATGTTTGCAGTTTGCGTCTCACGAGAATAAAGACAAAGCCAGTATATGTAACTCCTGGACGGCGAGAAGATTACTCCATTTTGAACTTCGCTTGGTAACGAATGTTATAAAAATGATCTAAAGAAAATACGCTGGCTCTTGCAGCTGGAGTATAATCACTGTTTGGAAGAGGCGAGGGCTGATTGGAAAAATACGGGATACTCGTCAAACAAATAATTTAAAATGACAGAAATTTGGATAAGCAAGATGACGAGCACATACGTCAAAGTGAGTGATGATTGGGAATATTTAGACAGCGGTAATTGAGGAAAAATAGATAATGAATCTGAAAACGTGAATATGAATGATTCTTTGCCCATAGTACTTGTGCTTCTGTTATGGGCTGTTATGTAACACAACCATATTATTTTGTATTTATTTATTCCAATTATATCGAGATACAGTCAAGTATTATTTATAAATTAATAGTAAATGATATTACAAATAATATAGAGTACATGAATTTTTTGAATTTAAAGTTAAATAAAAACAAAACATTATTACACATACATTTAAATAGAAACATGCTGAAGTTAACTGGGTTGGCATACGGACATGCATTTATGGAATAGAACAGTCCTTTGCAGTAATTTGGGTACACTTAATCTAAATCATATAGTTTTATTTTATAAAGCAATATAAGATTGCAAAAATCCACTGATTATCAGATAAGCTGTGTTTGGTTTATCTTTAAAAAAATTGCAATAAGTATGCTCATTTGGAGGAACAAGGGAGACCTCATACAGACATGAATCAGCTAAACCATAGTTGCATATAAACACAATCCCATTCAACATCGAAATGATTAATTTCCCTTCATTTCTTAGTAGTAGTTTTATTTTTATACAACTCAACAAAAATTGCATAAGTTATTAGTTGCTTGGATATTACATTAAAAGTTTAAAACGAGTGAATTACAATAAAAGTTCAAAACTCAATATTCTGACATTAAGTAAAATATATAAATATATGAAAATACGGTCAAATATGTCAGCAAACAAATTTAATTAGCGTTTAATTAGTATAACATTCCATCCAGATTTGTGTGCTTCAGGTAGCAATACACAAAAATTATAAAATCAATATAAGTATTACATAAATTTGTTAAAATATTAAGTATAATTTTCAATAAAGTAAAATAAAAACCAAGATTTAAATGTCTGGTGTGCATTACACCCATATTTATATATAAGAAAATTTTGTAATGCCACACTTCAATTCAAGATACAATAAGTTTAAACTTAACTTACCAAAGTAATTAAATGTTACCAGATTTAGGGAAAGTTCTCAGTTCAAGTTTCATAAAATTAATATGTCACTAAATGTTTGCTGACATATTTTGTCTTATTTTTATTTATTTACAATAAAAATAATTATTTAGCAATTTTTAATTATTGTTATTGCTATATGGATTCGCTTCACGAGCAAACGATAAATTGGTATCATGATATTCTTGCCCGGAACACGTGAAAAGTGAGTTAGTAGAATTTTTTTGACATTAATTGTAAGATATTTGTAGCACGTATTTATATTTCAAATTATTTCTTAAAGATTAGAAACTGCCATATATTTTTTAACTTCAGTATCTTATAGAACGAATTTACTAGAATCCAATTTATTACAGAAAGTATAAAAAATATTTAATATTATCTAATAAAACTGCTTCGTGAATCTCGACGTACATCAGATTGGTTTCAGATTTATCTTTAGATTAATTATTTGAGACATAGACCTAAGCTGTTTATGTTCAACGATTTGAGTAGAATTTTCACTGATAAGATGTCTTCTCTAGTCACTTGGGCATATAAATATTAATTATACATTCAATAACCAAAATGTTTACTTGGAGGCCTATCAGTGGAATAACTATTTAATAACCTCCAAATACTCTATTATCCTCAAATTGTCATTGAAAATTATTCATCAGAAAATAAATTGTAGACTATCAGTGCCCGGCCATTGACATCAGTACTTTAGATTTTCAAGTTCATGTCGTTAGAAATGTTCGTCCCGTAGAAAGCCTTTACGATGTAGTTGAGAGTAATTAGCGACTTCCAAGGACTCGTTTCAAACGAAGCCCGATAGAAATTGCGCGTCTGTGTTAGAAGATAATACAATGTTACCTTAAAACTAAATGATTCTTTTTGTAATAAGCGGGCATTAAAATACATTGACAGTAATTATTGCTTTTATGTGGAAATCACAATTCCATTCATGGCAAATAATTTTTGGCACTTTGTTTACTTGTTATTAATTAGTATTATGATATTAAGCGGTTATAGAACCTACTATAAAACTCAGGATAAGAAATTAATAAAATTATTTACAAGAAAGGCCCCCACCACGTTAAATCGGCGATGACTTTGGGATTTCACTACCGGCGTTCCACAAGGACCATTTATTGGACCTCATTTGTGTAAATGTATATACGACGTTGTACTCGTGTTCCTAAGTCCTGAAAATTGAATAACAATCTTAGTTTAAATAACATAAAAATTAATCAGATGGGTGGATATAATTACTAACCAGAAAGTTATAAGCAGAATAAGAGAAGAGAGGACATTATGGAGGACTTTGACTAAGAGAAGCGCTAGATTAATAGGCCACGTTTTAAGATAAGGGTTTTGTAAAATTGATATAAGAGGAAAGTTTGTGTAGTAAGATCAGAAGACAGATGCCTAAGATTGAATATGAGAAGCTGATTAAGGAGGATGTGGTAGTTATGTAGCAATGAAAAGACTTGCAAAGAATAGATCAGCATGAAGGGATGCATCAGACCAGTCTAAGGACTCAACATTACAATGACTACATGTAACACAACCATATTATTCTTCTTCCTTAGCTCGACAGCCCATTGAAGGCATTCAAACTGTCATCTTTCTAGATGAATTCCAAATTTGGAGTGTAACGTGGTCAGAGTCTCCAAGACAATTTCGACACAAACATGCAAGCCCATGCCAGGATTGGAACCTGGGATCTCTGGGTTGTCAGAAACTGACAAAAACCATTCGACCACAGGAGATTGGCAAAACAACATATCCATATAATAATTGATATTTAGGACTACAAATGAATAATAATATAAAGAATTGGAAGAGTTCATACATGAAAATACTTTAAAAAGATAACAAGAATTAAGAATCCGTGTAATACACAATACAATAAAGATTTGGACAAAAAAAATAGAAAAACATAAGACCTTTCTACCAGCCCTTATGGTCTTTGTCAATATATAAGCCAGAGAAATATATTTAACATACCATTGAAAACAGAAAACAAAAAGGCAGAACAATACTATAACATAAAATAAGCAAGAGAAGTAATTATAAAATTTGTAAAAGAAAATTCTTCAACTGCACATAACAGAAAAATAATAATGGTCACAAAAGAAATCATCAACACAATTCAAGAATGAATATTGGACCAATAGAACTTATATGAATAATTAACATAAGAATTAGTGACCTATATAACAGAAAATACAAAAAATGAACACAAGTAGACATTTTTACCATCACTAGTGGTTCTTGTCAGTCTGACTTAAATATTGTCATGGACCACAAGAGCTAATCAAAAAGTCTAATAATATTCTACTTTTTATTTTGTTCACAATTTTATTGTACATAAAATGTGTAATGTATATTCTTAATTCAAATGTTTGCTCATTTTATATCATTTACAATTTAATGTGAAGTCTAGGAAGCTTTCATGGTTTTGATATTACAACATTCAGACCATATTAACATCATAGTCTCACATGTCACATGGAGGTATGATGATGCTTTATATAACATTTAAAATAGTGGCATTATAGTATATTGTTAGAAGTATTAGGTAAAATGTTTTGAATTATTAAAAATTTAAATCACATCACAACTTGACAATGGAGATACTTATTTTTGTCTGTTGTGTTGACCATATGCTGTATGGTTTGCTGAAGATTTACTTAAAATTGGAACTGAGTCCTTCATACACATGTTCTCACTTAGGCCAAAATGATTCTATCAGTTCAAGTATAAGGGTAGAGCTATATAATGTTGATAATTGTAAAACTTGATGAATATTTATTTATATAATCAGATACTAGAGTAAAAATGAAATAATTAACACAATAATACCTTGAAAGAAAAGGCATTAACTGAAGAAATAACAAAAATTAATATTTTATAAGAAAAACATGTTCTTGGCAACGCATATAGCTTTCAATTTTTATGCAACTTGAAGAACTCAGTAATAACATTATACAACATGAGCACGAGAGAACATAACAAAGAAATTAAGGTTTAATAATGTTATTGTTGAGACAAGATAAATATGTGTAGATATCCACTCATTTAACATTGAAATAGAATCAGTGAGATTAAAATACAGTCCTTGTGCCCTTTTTAATGATTAGTGGCTAGCTTAATTGTCTATAATAATTTGAAATATAACATTATCTATAATAATCAGGATATTTCACAAGATTTATGATGCATTGATAATATATTTTAAAGAATCATGTATTCTGATAGTGACACACTGTTGATGACATACAGTCTCTAAATCATAGCTTCCTAACTTATCTTTTTAATGTGCTCCACATAAGTCATCTGATGCCCTACATGCAAATAAACATTTCTTTAATAGTAAGAAATTTTATTACTTCCTAACTAAAGCCCATTACAATGTGTTCAGGACAAAAACATTGGTTTTAGAAAGCTATCACTAGGAGATTATTAAGATAAACCAGTAAGCAAATACTTGAAAACATAAAGTAGACAACTAAAATTGAATTCAAAAAAATTATGTGACTATTTTCCTATATATTTTTAATTAATTACTATTTAATTGTTTAATAATTTTGTCATTAAGTGAGAGGTCACTTCTCAATTAGTGTTCTAAATTTAGTGAGACCCATATGCTTCATGCAGAGTGAATTTATTCTGTTTCTTCATTCAACTTCAGCCTCAAGTCTCCTATTTATTTGTAAATAAATAGTGAGATTGCCATAGTTTTTGCATTGCATGCCATGACAGTTTGGACTATTCCTTAATTAGGTGTAAACAATACTCTCATAGTTAATTGTATTTTATATTACTCCAAACTTAAAAGTGTATCTCTATAGAAAGTAAAACACTAACAGAATACTTCATTCAAACAGACATACCAACTTTTTTCTTTTTTAAAGTATAATCATAACAGGGTGTTTTTGGCTTTTATTGCTTCCAAGAACAATTAAATTGTGGCCCTATCAGGCTTGAGACCAATGTTGTAAAACACCACCCTAAATTATGTAATTGTAATCATTAAAAATAAGTTGAAGGAAATAGAAGAATGGAACCTTGAGGCACACCTTATGTGAGTGATTTTTCTGAGACTGTGTTTTGATGAGATTGGTGGAAATATGTTTGACAAAATTCTTATATTTATATAAATGTCTTATAGCAGTACACAGAGGTTCAGTGAAATTGTAACTATTAAAAACAAGTTGAAGGGAAAGATCAGAAGAGTAACCTTGAGGCACTCTGTATGTGAGTGATTTTGTCTGACAGTGTATTTTGATCAGATTCGTGAAAATATGTTTGACAGAACATTTGTTTTTTAAGATTGAAATTAACTTATACATATTCTCCAATACCACAGAAATCTGGTTTTGAACAGACTGTCAGGGGTGGAATAACCATGATCATCGGTCTCTTTATTAAACTGGACTTGCTGTTCAAATAACTGGTGAGGAAAAGGAAATTAATTTATTAATGAATCAAGCTTAAGGGCGAGAAGTTTTTTTTATAGATTAGTTAAAATCTGTGTTAATGTAAACTCAGGAAATGCTCATGGCTATGTAACATTTAACTTGTGCTTTTAAGGTTTCTGTTGTGCGTTGCTTCTTTGTGGTTTGTTAGATTTTTTCCCGTATATACTATATTTTCAGTTTTGTTTACATTTTTGTAACTATTGTAGAAAATAATAAACGCAGGAGTAATCAGTGATTTTTAAAAGTGTAAAGTGATATGGAATGTATTTCAGACGTCTTTGATTGGACTTTGGACACAATTCTTTAAAAAAAACTCGTCCCAAGTATTGAACTAATTACAAATTCAGATTTCCTTACCAATATTTGTAGATAAATATTACATTCAACTATGTTAACATCAATTTCGAAAAAAGGAAATTCTTGAGCAACAACTGCGGTTTTGTTTCAAGATTCTGTCAGGAAGGAAGATGTCACAATGCCTTAACACCTGCTGAAGAAAAAGAAGTGGACGAATACTGTTATTCCTATTCTGCTCTTCCCTTCCTGTTCTCAAGGTAGTTCCTCTGTTCCTCTTGTTACTACGAGCTCCTTCTATACTTTTGGTAATGATACGAAAAGTGATGGGAGGATAAATTTTTTTAACTATTCGTAGACACTCAGTCATAACAACGCTGAGCATATTTTCCTTTTTTTAAGAGAGTGGGAATACTTAAAAGCATAGACGTTGTTCTCTTTGGCTGCTCGTTAGCTCTTGACTGAATTATCTTGGCCTTGACTCTACTTCTTTCTTGTTAGAATCTCTTTTTCTTCTCCATGGCGTCCTCGTGAAGGATTTTGAATTTTTCAAACTATCTTATTAGGAATTTGCAACCGCCTTCGCAACCCAGTTATGAGGCCAAGATAGAGGTTCCTTTTTCAGGATGACAAATTAAATAGCTTCCTTCTGCCCAACTTCAGGAAAAAATGGAGAGCTTGGGAATGAGTTACGTTCATTTGCTTCGAATTTTTGTAAAATTCAAACAAAATAATCTTTATGGACTTGAAATGACAGACGGTGAGCGTTGGGATTGACTTCAGTGCCGTTAAGAAGAACTTTCTAGATTAGAAGACGAATTATGAGCAAAGTTTCTAGTCAACCCCGAGCACTAAAACGTGATCATCTGAGCAACAAATGTCGCAGCATCCAGGGCAGAGGACACGTGCTCCGATAACGGATTCATTAACTTGGTCCAATTTCGTGCAGTGTTGGTGACTGCAGTCTGCTGGAAACCAGGTAAAAATGGAACACTGGAAATAAAGCTACTACTTGAGTTTTGGCAAATAACCCGTGATACAGCTTCGCTAACACCTGAAAAAAATATTTTAAATAATTTTAATGGCTTTTAATTACAAATAAACAGCTCTGATCTTCTCTGGAGAGTGGACTTCATTATCATCTTCACATGTATAAGGGGGGTTGGACTGTTACGGTAGCCATCTTTTACATGGCCTTCATACGCTTCTTTATCCGTTATAGTTATATTTAAGAATTTTTACGGTAGCCTTTCCTCGTCTATACGCCCAACGTGCCTTTCCACTTTCTTCCTTAACCATAGTTTTTAACCCTTCTGAAAAACTTTTCTTTGTTTTGATTATCGTCCACGTCTCACTTCCGTATTTAAAAGTAGGTATCCTTATTTTTATATAATTATAAGTCCAAATACTTTTTGTAATACGTTAACGACTGCCACATTTATGTGTCTACGGTGAAGGAACGATGAATAGAGCATATCATTCTAGTCAACCGACAGTTTCGCTTAAAATTTATTTTATAAAAAATTGTATCATGATGTCAAGATAGCGTGGACAAGCGTAGACTCCCCTTTCTTTCCGTCACCTTGAAACGGACAATAGAGACGCGATGGTCAAAAGGTAGCGTGATAGCTGTGAGGAAGAGAGGTTGAGGAGACCAGAGCGGACATCAGGCCTGGGCAGAAAGTTAAGGAGCCCTGCAAAAAGGCATGTGAACCCCGAATGATTGGAGAAATGCAAAAGAAGCCTTCCGGCAGTTACGGCGGAGGGTGGACGTCGCAGGGGCGTCGGATTTGAACCCCCGTATTATCAAGTCTGAGGTTTCCCAAATACAACAAGCGGAGAGTAATTTGGTGACGATGGTCTGGAGAGATGGGAAATTGCGCCTTCGACGACATCATCCATCCCCCTTCCCTCCTTTCTGCTGACATGCTGATGGCCAGGACCAGGACGACGGCGCCTGAATATTGGACGCTGGTGAGACCCGCCCAAAATATTAATGGCGTTTTTATGCATTGTGGGGCCTAATAAATTTCCTTCTAAAAGTTTCTCTGTTACTTGGCCCCAGTCCCCAGAGAGAAATGGTAATAAAATTTTAATGTTTTGTTTAGTAAACTGGAATTTGTTATTGAATTAAATTAAAATTTCAACGAATGCTTCATAAGTAGTGAAGGTATTACATTAAAGTATTTATTACTTTTCGTGTTCGGTGCTCCAAAAATCGATCGAATTTCCTGGAAAGAAAGAAGAGGAGACGATCAGTGAGGATGAGACATTAGCATCGCTGGTGGAGGAGCGAGTGAGATGATGTCGCTAGTTTAATAATATATACTGGACAAAATAATACGCAAACACAAGTATATTAATAAATTCCGTGGAAGAATTTATTGCGGTTGTACAGCCTGTAGCGATTGGATTTGAGAACGTAACCATAAAATATATGGAGGAAAGCGGTTGCTACGGAAGACAGCTCCGAAGTTATTGAATTATGATTCATAACGCCAGGTTAATATTAAGTGGAAGATTCAAAATCCAGCAGCAGGCATTTTATATCCCTTGCTCCTGTGCGCACGACGTTACCTTGTGAATGTAGGTCTTCAATGCGTATAAGGTACAGACATTACTCACTACGTCATAGCGTGACGTATTCAACACCTTACTGTCACTATTTCTTATTACCTACCAGGATATTAAAAGATAAATTGTTTCGCGAAGGGAAAAACCTTTCGCATGGCGCCCAGAAATCGTGGCTAAGTTTGACTATCAGAGGACTTACAAAGACTTTAGGAATTGCCAGTTGCGGATTTACGTTAGAAATCCCACAAAAAGAACGAATATATTTATCTTTGAAATGACTTCCATACGTGACGTACATCTGGCTACTGTAATACAGTTGCACATGTTAAAGTAATTGAAGAAATACTCGATGCATTTGAAACTGACCAGAAAATGTCTGGCAAGCCAATTTAGTAAGTTTTTTTAAAAAAAATCTGAACCGCATAAAGTCACGTGGAGTTATATTTGCCATTCCGATTTTACACCACAAAAATATAAACAATTTACTGCGTGTCTTCTCAATGATAGGAAATATTTATTAAAATGGCACACAGATAATATATGGCAAGTTTATGCCTTTAATACAAGGAATCTCCACACAGGAAAAGGCGTGCAAAGTGCTTATTTAAATTTGATAATAAATCGTGTCAGAGGTCGTGAAAGAACATGTTTAGTGAACGCAATTGACTAAATTGCATAACGGGACGCACGGCAGCATTCCTGCCTCAACTACCCACTTATGAGAGACTTGGGTCAGTGTTTGTGTTCTTCGACACGTAAAATGGCAGCATCAGATGAACTGCAATAAACCCGGGCTTTGGTGATGGAGAAGACTCGCGGTTCTGTCGTCGTCCTCAGCTACTGAAGGGAGTAAGGGAGATTAAATAATGCTAAAAGGCACCATAAATTAGTGGTTTATAAGTCTTGGGACACATAAACCAGTATATTGTTCTTAATGATTTGATAAGCCAGAAACGCCAATTTTTTTTAATGTTGAACAGTTTCTGTCTGGCAATGTTAACTTGTTAATGTGTAGAATATGCCTATTGATTTTTTGGAGGGGAAGGGGATGTTAAAAGGCTACATGATGGTGATCCTGAAACAGGCAATTCCCCGTTAATAGCATAGGAAGGGAATTGAAAAGGAGGTGAGTGGAAGGTACAACAAGGCAGCCAAGGGTCGACTGAGGCCCCCAGGCTGCGGTTTAAGGATCCTTCCCAATGATTCTCCAAATAAAAATGCTTCATCAGATAGTTCGGGCAATTGGGTACTAATCTCACGCCCTTCCGAATAACGGGAGACAAGTTTGCGGTTCGGTCGCAGCATTCCCTTCTCTGTGTCTCCACGAGTTTTTAGGAGGCACTTGACCGACTGATCGAATGAAATCAGCGGGAAACACTTACCGTATGGTCAAGGTTTTCGACCCCAGTAAATTCACCTCCTAATATAGATGAAGGTGCCTCGCAATGTGAGAACCTTAAAACTATTGCTTCTTCAAAACATGAAAATTTCTCTGTAGTAAGTCAACTAACGCACAATAATTAAATTTACAGACAAATTTTTACAAAATGAAATCGACGTTTCGTCATCATGTTTAAGGACTTCATCAGGAAACGTAACTCCAAAAAACTGTAAAGGAAATGATACACACTGTAACACGGCACTTGTATTTTTCCCGTTCCAACATCATTGTCGCCCGATGACACGTTGCCACACCAACAAAACGAAATAATTACAAGCTCCCACAAATTTATCTACACATTAATAACAGTTGAGAAGCTTAATAACACTAGTAAAAATAAATAATAATGTGTAGCGAGGAAGTCCCGAACACGGTAAAGAAACGTCGATTTAATTAAAAAGAAACTATGCCTGTACTTTTGTGGGAAATTAATACGAGTTAAAATTTATATTTGTTAAATTCGTTAATCGTCAGGAAATGTAACAAAAAAATATCTATAAGTTTTCTTAAGCCACGTGGCGTCCATTTTCTCACTGCTGCATGATTTTCCTGCTATTCGGATTACATTAATACGTCGCGTAATTAGTATCAGGATGAATTGTGTATGTTATTGGTAAAAAGCGACAATCTGACTGGTTGAATATTTATTGCAAGGCCACTTCCTCCCACGCGCAGAGCTCATCTGTGTCGTTTTCTTCCAGATCTGTCAAGGACTCGCCGCAGATAAAGGAAATACGATGGCAAATGGCACCAGAATGCTGAACTATGAGATGGTATTAAGGGCTGACCTGATTGGCATTTAATGACGAATTTTTATGTAACGATAGTAATCTGTTTGCCATACACAGTTCCTCACTAAAGGTGGTTTCCCTTTGGGTGTGTATCTTATTAGAACTGACAATCCAAGATTTTGTCATCATGCTGATTATTTACATCATCCAGAGTCTTTGTGAAAAATATTGATATTGAGTTTGTCAATTTGTCTGCATAAGAATAAGGGAAGATAATCGGAAGGGAGTAGAGGAGCAGCGAGCCACGAGATGTCGTTAGTATACGTATAAATTGTATAACATGAAAATACGAAGTCTTTCGTGTGGTGCCCATAAATCGTGGTTAAACGGATATCCAAAGGATTTACGAAGACTATAAATTTCCAAAAAAGAGGAAGGATTATTTAAATCCCCTCTCTCCCTTTATACTAAATTCACTTTGTCTCTCTTTATCGTCAAATTTCTCTTTTTATAAAAACTGAAGGAAATGCCGTGCTCTGTTTTCACGATCTCGGTTGTAGCAACAGCCCGTTTAAAACGATTAAGTTTTATTTACGAGTTGAAATTATTATTTTTGTGTACAAGTTGTCCCTGAAATGCATCATCAGGTAGCTCGGGACATTGGGTTATAATGTCACGCCCTTCCGAATGACGGGAGAGAAATTTGCCGTCCGGTCGCAGCATTCCCTTCTCTGTGTCTCCACCAGTTTTAGGAGGCACTTGACCGACTGATCGAAAGGAATCAGTGGGAAACTCTTACCGTACGGTCAAGGTTTTCGACCCCAGTAAATACACCTCCTAATATAGATGAAGGTGCCTCGCAATGTGAGAACCTTAAAACTATTGCTTCTTCAAAACATGAGTAAATAACAGCCAGTTTAAAACGATCAAGTTTTATTTACGAGGTGAAATTATTGTTTTTGTGTGCAAGTTGTCCGTGAAATAACGAGTGGAACGGCGGTTACAATGGGTAAATCTCTGGAGCTCCTTCGGACGGCCGCTGCTGTTCGCTCCGTTTTCCTCGTCGTCGTAGCGGGAAAAGGAGATTTTTATGAGACTGCAGACTTGTTCCGAGGATTCGCGGACAAGCTGAAGGGGGCCATGACCTGCACCGTGTTGCCGAGGTCAAGGCTGGCGCATCTCAGGAGCGTGTGAACGAAATGAGTGATGGACCTACGTCCTGTTTCTTACACCACTTATAATCTATTCAAAGACTTAAAGAAAATACTGTCGAATATTTTGAGAGGCGGTAATAACTATCAAAACAAGAAGAAAATCCAAATAGACGTGGGCCTAGAAACGCATACTTTCAGAGATCTTTCCACTTGTCCATCCTGACGTCACTTGCTATAAGAGGTCTAGAAACCACATTTGTAGTCTTTGCTGACATCCTCCGATAAAATAGATAATTTTTTGATGGTAATGAGCCCAATTTAATCTTTGTGGTATGACCCTTGTAATTTAGCACCAAGAACGCCGGCCCATAAATGTGATGGAGATGTTATGTTGTCGCTTCCTTTCTGCAACTGCATAGGGATATTCATGAACCCACACACATGCTGGTTATGAACGTTCACAGCGGCATCTTCTGTGAAAGTAAATAAAATGAAATGAAAAGACAGAGGATGTGCAGCTGGAGCCACTGACAATTGAAATCTGTTACGGTGGTCTCCTGGCCTTAGTGTCTGGACGATGGTATGGATACAGCAATTGTTATTGTAGTACGGCTCAGACAAGAGGATGACTGTCACGTCTTCTGCTGCTGCCAATCGCCGCACACTGGTTCCAGGTCTTTGTGGCACACGCTCCTCCATCCACTATTAACCTTTCAGGCTGCGTGAGAACCTGTATCCTTAAGACATATTCACACGTCTACAACCGTCATGAACGAGAGTACAGGTATAAGAAAGTATGCTATTACAGACCCTTGTTTATTAGACTTTTTCTTATTTGATGGCTACTACCAGCTCTCGAAACATTCGACACTTTTTTTTAATATTCTGTATATTTCGCAACTGTCGATTAGGGAAGAATCTAAAATTAGCCATTCCATTGGTGATGTTAAAGCACATCCGTGTATTTATTGTTACAATAATAAGATTATGTTTTACAGGCTAAAATTGTCCCCTGGCGTTGGCCTTTGAAAGCAGTACTCATCCGGTCACTGTATCTGTAATACTGGCTGCTGGATAATAGAGAACACTAATACGAATATTGAGTACAAATAATGTGAACCATAATTATACATTTTAATAGTTATTTTGGATACTCCACAATACAGTCATCACATATATCTCAAAAATTTTACTCCACTTATAGTTAAAATAGAAATGCTGACGCTCTGCTTTGAATGAAAATCCTCGAACGACGTACCAGGTTATGGGGAGAGCCAGGGACTTAGGTGCGATGTTAATAAATAAATGCTTGCTAGTTGAAGGATGAGCTCAGGGACGAATGTTGTCGAGAATCCAGGTGAGGTAGGAGGAGACTCTGGTGTAGACTCCAGGAGAACCGACGGTGCCGCAGTTGCGAGGGCCGTAGGAGACGATGCCCGCCAGCACGGTCCTCACAGGCAGAGGATCATCCACGTCCACCATGAGAGGGCCTCCGGAGTCTCCGCCGCAGGAGTCGCCCTTGTCCTCGGCGCCACCAGCGCACAGCTGCGTGTCGGAGATGGGCTGGTTCCAGGCCTTGAAGGCTTCCTGGCACTTGGCACGGTCCACCACGGGCACCGCGGCCTTCAGCTTCACGGGACTGGGTTGCCCTGGAAAAGGCACATACAACATTAACAGACTGAAGGGCGATTTGTCCATCACTTTCTTCTATACAGAATGCACACAAGACGAAACAGGCGAAAAAAAGAAACTATATTGTAGGCCAGCTTCAATTGGAGCAATTCTTCTGTCTTTGAATCAGACCTATTGGTAGAGGTCCTGCTTGCCCCCAAACAGTGCTAAACTCCTGAAAACGAGAATTTTATGACACCAAATTTCGGTAACAACCTATCATAATTATTGTCATATTCATTTCTGCCCGTTGATGTCGTGTATGCCAACGCATTTGGCCTACTTATATATATATATATTGTAGCGGATCCGTCGTACCTCCGTATTCGAGGATTTCTTATTCCTTTAGGGCGCCAGGTATTTTTCATAAAAAAACACCAAAAATTGATTTTAATAGTTTTAATTTCAATCAGAGCATGAAGAAAAATTATATCTGCAGGGCGTGGTCATTCACTCGTCGTCCCGCCGACACAACCTGCTGCTCCAATCACCCCATGAAGACTCCCCAGACCACATTGTTGGCCCGGGTTGCGTCAGTTCCTCAACAATTGCAACTCGCAAGCTGGCCTGCATTGTTCATCGTAACTTTTCATGTTACAATATATATATATATATATATATATATATATATACTATACGCATTGTAACTGAGGTCCCACTTGCACCGACGAAATTGTTACAACATCCGCAGCTTCCTCTACACTTACCTCAGCTGAGCTCTGCCCTCGATTGCCAAAGTTAATTAATACAAAATAACTTTATTATGGAGCATTGAAATAAGACTTCCCTCGGCGCGTGGCTGACATTCTTTTCCGAATTTTTCACTTAATTCTTTCGTTCGCAAGTGTTAACATACACTTTGCGAACTTATCTATCCATAATAACATTATTCTTATTGCTATCTGGTGTGGTGGTAACTCGTTTGAGAATGCACTTGGTTTCCAAATTCTTCCTTCCCTGTCCCGTTACGAACTTTACGTCCTGGCGTCTCATCGGCGTGATGACGGTGACTTATTTGAGACCCGTCGCCCTCCTGCTCCATGCCACGTGGTGAAGTAGTAATTCTCCAGATTGCCAATGCTCTTGCCGCGCGTTTGGTGGCGTACGATAATGAAACTTTTCTGGCGGTTTGTCTCAAAAGCAACCGCAAACAATCTGTTTGGACCGACTTTCCAGCTTTAAACATGGAGCCGTAACTTCATGTTAGAATATATAATACTTAGTGTGGAGTGTTCCATGCAGTTTAATGGGTGACTATGCCAATAAAAGTTGTATTATAATTATTTGCAATAAACTTCAATAAGTCCGTCAATGCGTTTATTTGCAGTAGCTTTCGACTTTCGTCATCCTCATCTGCAACCATTTATTCAATAATCACTATTAACATACAATTATACATTAAGATTAATAAATATCATTTAGTTAGCATACCTGAACGTTTTTGAAACTTAATACATCGTTACAATACAGTTTCCTCTACTATTATGTACTCATTGAGTACAAGCCGCAACTGAACAATCATACCAAGATCAAAGAACTTAATACTACTATACAACCTCTTCAAACTGCTTACACAACTACATCATTACCTCTTTGACTCTTCCTTAAGATCGATTCATCACATTACCATGCATAAGTAGTATTAAAATCTTTGATCTTGGTATGATTTTTCAGTTGCGACGTGTACTCAATGAGTACATAATTGTAGTGGAAACTGTATTGTAATGATGTATTAAGTTTAAAAAACGTTCAGGTATGTTAACTAAATGATATTTAGTAATCTTATTGTATAATTGTATGTTAAGACCGATTATTGAATAAATAGTTGCAGATGAGGATGACGAAAGTCGAAAGCTACTGCAGATAAACGCATTGATGGGTTTATTGCGTTATTGAAGTTTGTTACCAGAACACAGTCCTTGAATATCTAATTTAATGTCTTTACAATAATTTAATAGATACAATTATCTGACTTCAATGAATTATAAAAGAATAAACCAGCCAAATTAGTCAGAAAAATATTATTATAAAACAGAATATTAGGACATATTAATATAATAAAATTATAAAATTTATTTTCAACGAATTAGTTATGTTTTCATATTTCAAGAAATAAATTTTAAGTAACGTTCAATTAATTTCCACATTAATTCTATTATAAATATCATGATTATAGAATGTTGTTATTTTTAATATTTTATACTGATAAAGTTTTTTGGGGACCTGAGGAGGATCCAAAACAGGAACGATACGGCGAGCCGATTTGATTTAAATATGTTTCTGACTGATTCAATGTTTGAAATAAGGCATTATATGAAAAGTATCCTCAATCTACTAATTCTTAAATCAAGTATTGGAGAGAAAGCAGCAGAGAGTAACTCAGTCAATGTAATATTATATTAGTTGAGAAGCATTATCAGTCCAGGAATACTTAAATCAGGTATTTGCGGGTAGTTGAGGAGAGTCAGCAGCAAGGGGTGGGTAACTACTCACCGTACTCTGTCAATCCCCAGCCAGAGACAATCAACTTCTCGCCAGGTGTGTAAACTCTGCTGGCCACTAACCCTATGGGCAGGCAAATGGGCTTGATGAAACCTGAAACAAGCAGAGTAAAACACTCAGTTTCCACTTACAGGGCACGAATTTGCTCCCCCCCCCCCCTCATCGCGTGGGAAAATAATTGTAAGAGAGCCAGCAGGGGTTCGTGAGCTTTTTAATTGTCCTACATAGTCTGCAGTACTATCTAATTTTCATGACCGAAAATATGTATCAGCAAGTTAACACGCTTTTGTAACACGAAAGTAGCTTTCCTTCTTACATATATTAAATCTCATCTGTCTTGGACTACTTTTCACCCACGATAGGCCCTTGCATGGCTCTTCAGGACAGTTTGCGAAACAGGAAGAATACCAGGAGATTTTAGTAAAAACATAATTACACCCATATCGAAGTAGACTGGGGCTGATAGATGCGTACAGCGCAGTACAATTAGTTTAGTATCTCATGCAAGCCAAATATTAACGAAAAAAGTATATAGGAGGATGGAACGACAAATAGAATCCGATTTAGAAGAAGATCAGTTAGGAAGAATGTAGGGACAAAGGAAGCATTATTGTCTCTGCGTCTAATTTTAGAAGGCAGGATAAGACAAAACCGGCCTACTTTCATGGCATTTGTAAATTTAGAAAAAGCCTTTGATAAAGTGAACTGGAACATTATTAAGGATTTTGAAGAGCACAGGAATAAAATACTGAGAAAGGAGGCTCATACATAACCTCTACAGAAGGTAGTCAGCAGTAATTAGAAATGAAGATAAAGAAAGTAAAGCAGAAATCAATAAAGGAGCAAGACAAGGATGTAGTCTGTCGCCCATACTCTTTAACTTATATATAGAACAGGCGATGAAGAAAGTTAAAAGGGAATGTGAAAAGGAGAAGAAATAAAAACCCTATGGTTAGTTAATGATATTGTTATATTAGGGGAGTCAGAACAAGACTTGGACACAAAAATAAATGGTATGAACGTGGTCCTGGAGAAAGGATTCAAAATGAGGATTAGTAAAGGAAAACCAAGGTAATGGAGTGTAGTATCGAAAACAGTGGAATAACAAATGGGGTTAGATTGGGAAGGGATATTTTGACGGAACTTAAGGAATTCTGCTACTTGGGAAGCGTAATAACTAGGGATGGTAGAAGTATAGTAGACATAAAGAGATAGCACAGGCAAGGAAGGCTTTCGCGAAAAAGTGGAATTTACTTACGGGTAATATAAGTCTGAATATTTGGAAATCGTTGCTAAAAATGTTCGTATGGGGGATGGCGTTATATGGGTGCGAAACGTGGACGGTAGGAGTTGAGGAAAGGAAAAGAATAGAATCATTTGAAATGTGATGCCTTAGACGAATGCTGAAAATCAGATGGTAGGATAGAATCTCTTCTAAGCAGAATAGGGGAAAAGCGTACAATATGGAAGACGTTGACTAAGAGAAAGGATAGATTAATAGGCTACGTTCTGAGACATGAGGGTCTTGTAAAGTTAGCATTGGAGGGAAGTGTGTTTGATAAGAACTGAAGAGGAGACCAGGGATGGAACACGCTAAGCAGATTAGGGAGGATGTGCTAGTTATGCGGAAATGATAAGGCTTGCGCGAGATAGTTTAGCGTGGAGGGTTGCATCAGACCAGTCTTAGAACTGAATACCACAACAAACAGCCCTTGCACTCTAGTTTATTTTAATGCCAGACGGATTTTCTGCGTCCAACACTGAGATACCCAGCAGGCTGGCTGTTTAAAGTCTTCAAAATAGAATCGTTTCTGTTGTAACAATTTTAAAGCACGTGAGCACATGTGGAGAAGCGGCGAGAAAGTTTCGTGCAAAATACTTGATACTTTGGAGTTTTTCGTCTTGTTGTCTCCAAGTACGACATCCAACGTTTTCTGCTTCACTAATGTATTTATTACTGTATTCTACGATTTTTTTACTGGTAGCCTGTAACCTTGCCTGGTTATTTTCTTCAAGATACTTCCTCGTTAGTTGTCTTTAAAAAATGTATCACTTCCTCCATATTTTCTTTTCTTCTTCCAATCTTTATGGGACCTCCAAACAAATACATTTGTGATAATGGAATGGCCATCCACGCCGTAGTGAAAGGTTACAGGGAAAGTACGAACCCTTATCCCGATTCTCATACTATGTCCACAGAAGTACATTTACTTTGACCGTTCCCAGAGTTCATCAACGGAACTAGTCACTGTAAACGTAATGATAGTCCGAGGAATCATCCGCACTTGTCTTCAGTTGGCCGAGAACTTCAGGCTCCACTGCTAATGGCCTCCTCTTTTTTTTTTTGTACGGTCCGGCGAGCAATCTTCTCCTAGCTGCAAAGGAGGAACACATCACTCCTTCCTACAATACTTTTCTATAGTTGAAAGTAAATTTAAATAATAGAATTACAGTTATATTTCAAAAAAAAACTTAATGCTTTTTTTTTCGTTTTACACGGGATATGTAATCACAATCCTGCGTAACCGTTGAGAGTTTATTTCTGTTTATCTTCATACACATTTACTAACTCTCTTTAGTATTGATAAATAATTTAATTATATTGGAATAGGCAATTGAATATCCTCTCATTGCAGAACATAACTCAACTGAATTATACACAATTCCGCTAACGCTAATTAATTGTCCCGTGTTGAATTAGCGCTCTTAGGATGGTTTCAGGTACCCGTTACATGACCGTGATAACGTCGTATCCTGATTACTAAGAGTATTAATAGGTACCCAACTAAAAAATAACTTGCCTCACTCCTCAACCAGACATGAATGATAATTAATTATTAATCATTTTGATTATCTGTTGAGCGTCACTCTCGTTTCCCTTTGTCCAGTCTAAGGTTGCAAGCCTGACTAATAATGCCTCGACATCAATTTCGAGCCAAATAATGTATACGTATGCTTTGCTATATCCTTTCATTTACTAAATAACTTTACTAAACCTTTCACAATCCTAATAAGCATTATAAGGTTAACAGTATTCTTTTAAATCATATCAACAAATGTACTGACCTTTGTTTACTCTTCCCGCTCATAATTCACACATATAAGTAAATACCATTTATCTACACTGAATTTAATTCTCTTTATGAATTAATATTTATTTAAAATAAAGTTGAATATGAACAATATTTAAATTCTCAGTCATAAAATTACAGATTTTTGCCGTTGGATTTTCCACTAAAACTACTTCTCATTGCAAAAATTACTTCGCAGAAACTCTGTGATTGTCACACCTGCGTCAATGTGTGTAAGCAATGGCTTTCCTCTATAACGTGTTCTAAATTGAAATAACAAATTCGTGGCTGCACTAATATAACTGAAAAGAATCATTAATTATTTAAACTACAATTACTCTGAGTTAAAAGGAAGAGCGTGCACGGAAAGCCAGAACTTTATATTATCTTTAAGTTGAAAGCAAGTGAAAGTAACTGTGTGTTGGAGAAGGAGGAAAACTGGGTTTTCCTCAATCGCCGGTACAGTCTTCTTCCGTCAACAGAGGGTAAATCCACAGCCGGATCTGGAAGTGTGAGAGTGGAGGAAGGAAAAACTATTACGGGGAAGGTCCGTAATTGCTGAGAAGATGAAACAGGTTCTTCACGAACGTGAAATCCTGCTGCACATTGTTACCCCAATAATTAACCCTGAGGAAGCCTTTCAAATTTTAACAGCCGTCCTATTTCATTAATATGTATAGTTGGAATATTGCGAATGGACCATTAAAGGAATTCTTCTTTTAAAAAAATAAAATTATTTTCTTAAAAGCACCAATAATTGGTTAAATAATTTTAAATAACCCACCTATTATTTCTTTACATACTTTTTGCGTAGTTTGTAAAAGAAACCGCAGTAAAATGAATATTTTAGAGAAAAAATTCACGAACTAACGTTAAACTAACGAAGGATCCCGCATAAAATAGTCATAATGTGCGGCTTATTCCTAAAATTAAATTAATTTACAATATGTAAGAAGGAACAATTCTTTTCGCGTTACAATGTTTGTCAACTTGGTTTTAAAATTTTCTGTTTTAAAAAGTTAGGCATTGTTACATGTTGACAGAATTAGGAATTTAGCATATTAGAATCTGGAGAGTATTGGTAACATTGTCAATTTTCTAGCATTATTAATATCTTGGGTGATTTCCAGCGATGATGTAGCACATAACTTGCTTACCATTGACGAACACTGATCTGAAGAGAGAGACTTTTACCCCCTTGGAAATGGAGTTTGCATGTTGTTCCGATAAATGCACGACGGTTGACCATAAGGACCAGACGTTTCCGCGGACAGTCTGTGACGGAGAACGTCTGAATTTATCAGAATTCTTCGTTCATTTTATGTCGCTATTTTTCATTTTACACTCGATCCCGGTTTTCGTCAGGAAAGCGACTTCACAATTTACTCTTGACAAGGTCCATGCTTGAGAATGAATTTGTAAGCCCGAATAAGCGAAGAGCCAGGAAAAGTATTTGAATATATACTCACTGGATGCATCTGGAGCTTGGCCGCTGAGACGGATGAGGGCGATGTCGTCGAACTTGGTGGGATTTCTGGAGTTGTACTTGGGGTGCGGGATGACCTCCTCCACTCCCATGTTCAACGGAGGGTCTGAACACCAGCTCTTGCCGCTGCCGGACGGGACGCAGTCTTTATCCGTCCTGATGTCCCACTCTCCCAGCCGGACGGTGACCCTGCCATCAGTGGATCAAAAACTTATCCCAAACTAATCAAATTAACGTCAGTCAAGTACGCGCTGACAAAACCTTCAGACATAAAAAAAAGTGAAAAATCGAATTAACTTAAGAAGGACAATGATGGTTATCTTCGCATCAACCATCCAGAATGACGAAAGGGGTTGAAATCTCACAGGAACAACTTCGGGAAAAACTTTATCAATCTCATGGACACGGAAATTTATATATATATATATATATATATATATATATATAAACTATTATGATACAGATTATCAGTTAGGCCAATATCGATACAGATGTACAATATTAAAAAAATTCATGAAAATAAGATATGGTGTATAATTAACATGGTTGCGTGAGGGTAGGTTAATCCGTTTGATTAACCTACTTTAGCCGAACAGGTTAGGTTTAATTATACCTGAGGGGCATACGACGTGGGTGTGTGAGGATTGACAAGTAGTGAACTGATTTTTGGAGGATTAATGAGGATGTGGTCTGCGGGCATGATGGTAGAGTGGGTTAGGGTGTGCCTGAATGATCAGGGGGTAGGATGAGGTCAATTGGGAGTTTTGGCTTGAGGCGACGGGAGGAAAAATATTTATTCTGCGCAAATAACGGCACATATTTACATGTTTTTAATTAAATAGTTACGGAGGTCTTTAGAGAAATAGGTAACTTACAGTTTGGAGTTCATCACTCCCTTTCCGTTGATGCAGTGCGACGCCGTGACCACGTAGCGCCTGTTGATGAGCGTCCCTCCGCAGCGATAATCCACACTGTTGCTGCCTACACACAGAGCCACTACCTCAATAACCACCATCGAAAGTAAATTAAATGGAACAATTAAAAGATAAATAATTACTTGCAACTTTTGGGCGCAACAACGGGGCACTCCTGAGTGAGCCAAAATGGTCTCATCTATCGTAGGCTGTTTGAGACTATTGATTCATTTAAGATATTAACATTAATGCTCTATTAAGCGCATTAAATTTTAATATATGTAGCCTACGTACTTGTGACAGCTAACGGAATAGTAAATTATTCTGATTAATCAAGAGTCTTATCTGACTATATTTACATTCATATTACGCAAAAATAGGCCTACGTTCATGTCACTTTTAGATTTAGAAAAGTTATTGGATAATATGAAGTGGAACACACTGTTAATAATTTTGAAGACCACAGGAATTAAATACCGAAGGCAGTCAGCAGTAATTAGAATTGAAGATCAAGAAAAGACGCAGAAGTAAGGAAAGGAATCAGGCAAGGTTGCAGTCCAAAAGGAGAAGAAATAAAAACCCTATGGACAGCCGATGATATTGTAGTATTATGTAGTCAAAAGAAAACTTGGAAACCATAATAAATAACATGAATGTTTTCCTGGAGGAAATGATTAATTGAACGTAAGCCAAGGTAATGGAGTGCAGTATGCGAAACAGTGTAATAACAAACGGTTTTACATTGGGAAGGGATATTTTGAAGGAACTTATGGAATTCGGCTAATTGGGAAGCGTAATAAGTAGGGATGGTAGAAGTATAGTAGACATAAAGACTAGGATAGCACAGGCAAGGAAGGCTTTCGCAAAAAAGAGGAATTTACTTACGGGTGATATAAGTGTGAATATTAGGAAATCATATGTTAAAAATGTTCATACGAGTGCGACGTTATATGGGTGGGAAATGTGGACGTTAGGAGCTCCGGAAAGGAAAAGAATAGATACCTTTAAAATGATGTGCTATAGGAGAAGTAGATGGATGGATAGAATCACTAACGAGGTAGTAGTTCTAAGCAGAATAGGGGAAGAGCGAGGAACTTGACCAATAGAAGGGATTGATTAATAGACCAGGTTTTAAGACATAGGGGTCATTTAAAATTATCATTAAAGCGAAGTGAGTGGGGTAAGAATAGAACAGCGTGGAATACGCTAAGCAGATTAGGAAGGGTGAGAGATGAGGAAATGAAAGGCTTGCGCTAGGTAGGTTAGCATGGAGGGTTTCATCAGACCAGTCTTAAAGCTGAACACTACAACTACATTCGAGGAATATCATCATCAATAAAATAACTTTAAAATGCTAATTATATTAGTGGCGGTATTTTTCGGCCTTCTACAAATTGACTCCGTTTTGTTATTAACGGCTATTTCAACTGACTTTATTATATTTAAAAATGTATTTTTGGTTTAGTTTTGGGGTTTGAAATTTTGTTTTGAATAGGGAACAGACGTTGTTCAATTGAAAGAATGTTGAAAAATTATTATTTGATTTTAACCATTAAATCGTTTGATAATTCATCGTATAACATTTAACACCTTTTTTTCCTTTTAAGTATTATTTTTAGAAGGAGGAAAAGAATGCTACGTAATTTTTTGTATTGTTGTTTGTTTTCTGCTCGGTTTAGTCAAAATGTATTTCCGTTTTTCCTTAAGTATATTTTATTTTAAAAGTTTAGTGTGGTGATTCATGACCCTTACATTGATCGGGTAAAGCAAAAATAATTTAGTTTTTGTTATTTGCGTACACAGGACGGAAAACGAGAATGGTTTGGTGAGGTCGAGTAGGCGGGAAACGTCACCGTCAACAACATTATTGATTGCCTGGAGTGCATTGTAGATTCAACAGTTGGTTCGGGGAGCTCTCCTGAGAAGGTCAGGGCGAGAGAGAGTGGAGGAAACAATATGCAGAAAAGTTAATTTCGCCATTGTTCGAGAAAAAAGATTTTGTTTTGTAGTACGGAAAAGAAAAAGAGGACATTTTGATGGAGATTTAAGCTGAAGAAGAGGCGCTAGAGGAGACGTGTTCAGCGAAGGAACATCCTGCACGGCAAACCAGGCCATTGTTAATATCTGGTAACGGCATTTTAACCCGGTTTTCCACTTAAACCATTCTCGTTGATTCGCGATTTTTAATACAATTATATCGTTCGTCACCCGCGTTCCCGGGAGCAGCCATTTAGAAACTGCGTAGATTTTCCTTTTTGCCTTACCGACTGAGCCAATTTGATTAAATTTTACTCGTAAATTTATATTTTCACTAAAATTTAATTTGAGTTAGATTTCTTCTGGAAATTTGATAACGTAATATTATAATTAAATGGAATATTCAAATTAAATACATTTTTTATTATTATTATTTAACAATTTGATTGTACAAAAATATTTTTGTTGGTGTAAGCAAACGAACACCACATTAGTATAGGTTTGTAATGTTGTATTGTTCCCTTCACCTTCTTGCAGAAATCTGTTCAAAAAGTTAGGTATTTTCACTTTGACGTGCCAATACATTTATTCATTGATGTTATTTTTAATCACAAATAGGCACTTATTTTTGAATAATTCTGATATTCATCCCTTCAATACAAGGAACAAAAATAATCTGTATAAAAAATGTAAAACATTGTCAATTGCACAGAAAGGTGTGCATTATTCAGGGATATCCATCTTCAACAGACTGCAGTCAGCACAGAATTAAACAGTTGTCCGATAATCAAGGTAAATTTAACACTGAATTACGCTAATTTTTGCTTAGCCACTCCTTCTATTCAATAAAGGAATTTATAGAAGAATCGGAGAAGAGTAATTAATTAATTAGTTTATAATACAAAGATTTGTTATATTTATCTTTTATACAATAAAATAATGTAATAAATGTACACCCTGACCCATTCCACATCCTTGAAGCTTAGCTTCTTTACAGGATCTACGGAATATGATTATTATTATTATTACCTGTACAAGTGGTATATGGTTTCCTGGTTTATTGTTGTTTCATGAGGGTAATCAAATCACCTTGCGTTTAACATGTAAACGTACTCATTTCAATGAGTTTTACGTTATGGAGGAGATTTTTGCCAGATATTCTGGTACCGTAGAAGCATTTATAATATTTATGGCTAACCTGAGAGCACTGAAATGTTCATGTGTTAAAGCCAAACATAATGAATGGTTTTCAGAAAAAAATAGGTCCAGTGGCCGAAAGGGGAAATAAACGAGTTTAAATATAAGTAAATTGACTTGAGATATTTAAGTATGTTGCTATTTAGGTTAGTTTCAAGGTAACGGATATACGGTTTACATTATAATAAGGTTATTTCGTTATCCTCCGCTGAAGATGCGTGCAGACAGTGCCTCCAAAAGTGATTGTAGTTTACTCACCCGGGGTTCTGTATCCGAGCATGGCCATCCACGGGAAGTTGCCGAGGTCCGTGATGTTGCCGTGGGCTATCCTGTCGGAGGAGTCGACGCCGCAGTCGTCGACGGGGAGCAGCTTCAGGTTCCTGTGGCTCAGGCCGTTGGTGCCGTCAGGGTCGCTGACAGGACTCACTGCCGGCTTCGGGGTGACGAAGGTGGGCCGCGTGGGTGGAGGCCTTCCTCCGCCCCCGCCATTGCCGCCATTGCCCCCCTGGCAGCACACGTGCAGGAGGAAGCCGTTGCCCGTGCAGCGCAACTTGCGCAACGTCTGCAGCACGGCGGGGTCCGAAGAGTCCGAGTGCAGCAGCTGGGCGACTGGGGGACAGGAGTTCACCGGGACGCACTGACCATTCTGGCCCTCGGGGGTTTTGCACGGCTTCTCTGCGCACATCAACACAAGAGCTACATGTCAAATACTTCAAATAGGTCACGAATTGTGCATAAATGATAACAACGTTAAATGACATATGGTATAATATTCTGGGGCAATGCATCAGGGAAAGATAAAATATTTACACTTCAAAAAAAGGCTGTTAGAATATTATGTCAGGTCTCACCAAAAACATCTTGTAGGGGACTTTTCAAGAAAACTGGAATACTGACACTCATCGATATCAATCACTCATTTTTTTTATAACATACTCTTCACTAAACTCAGATATACATGACTTTGATACCAGAAGTAAAAACAATTTACACAAGGAAGGGAAGTCTCTAACCTTAATACAAAAGGGTGTACATTACAATGCTATTAGCATATTTAATAAACTTCCCACCTCCATTAAACAATTAAAAATAAATCCAAACAAGTTCAAATATGTACTAACTAAGTTCTTACTAAGCCACTCCTTCTACTCTGTTGAAGAATTTATGAAGCTGAATGTATCATAGGGTAGATATTTATAATTATGTAAGAACATTATTAGAACACTAATTTTTTAGTATAGGATGTAAAAATATTTATGAATTTTATATATAAGGTACAAATTGTATGTCTTCTGTATAGAACTTAAGAAAATCTTATTATAAGTTAAAAGTAATCAATAGTTACAGTATATTCTAATATTAATAAAGCAACCTATGTAAAATCTCTGACTCGTTCCACATCCTTGAAGCTTGTGCTTCTCTATAGGATTTATGGAATATGATTTTATACTTATACTAAACGACTAGTAAACATACAAAAGTGATAAGTCTGATGCTGTATTTTCCTCATGACTTTTCTTTTGACACGCAACTCCCCATCAACGACATCGAAAGGGATTTGAAAAGAGATGTGCGAGGTAGAGCAAGGCAGCGAAGAGCTGACTGCGCGGACTCGGGGCTCTACTTCAAGGGGTTTCACATAAAATAATGTAGGGAAAGCCCTAGAAAACCTGCATAAGATAGGTCCGGTTATTTGGTGTTATTCTCACGCCTTTCCGAATGACGGTAGATAAGGTGACTGCGGGGTCGCAGCATTCCCTTCTACGTGTCCCCACCAGTTTTAGGAGGCAGCTGGCCGTCTGATCCAATGAGTTCAGCGAACAAACCTTTACCGTATTCGCAAGGTCATCGAGCCCAGTACATACACCTCCTAAAATAGATTAAGCTACCTCGGCATGTGTGAACTTTAAAAAATCAATGAGTACGGGAGTCAGGTGAGCCCCGCAGGAACAGAAATAACCTTCCGTCTCTTATTAAATTTCTTATGTACATTCGCCGACGGCAACTTCTAAATCCTCCGATTGACCGCTTAACCGCTATTTATGGGCGCCACAAGAAAGGATTTTCCCTTCGTGAAAATAAATTTAGATAAAAAGAAATTTAGATGATATAAGGTGTTGAAACGTCACGCTGTGACGCGCAATGAGTAATGTCTTTATCTCAGGTCGTACCTTATATGCACTGAGCAAGGGATATCAATGCCTACTGATGGATTCTGAATCTACCTATTAACATTAACTAGGCGTTATAAACCATAAATCAACCATATAGAAACTGTCTCCCATAGCATCCGCTTTGCTCCACGTATTTCAATGTCACGTCCTCAAATCCAATCGCTACAAGCAGTACAACTCCAATAAATTCTTCTGCTACCTGTATGTCATTCCATTCAATTCATACGTATACCAGCGAAAATCTGCTCTAACACTTTTTAAAATTTTAAATTGGACGTCTGTTATAAATTAATAAAACAATTTATTGCCTTTTACATACTTTACTTTTTAATATTTGATTAGTAACAACGTTTCAGCGTGTTTTCATGCGTTCTTCAGGTTTTCTTACTATAGAGGAAATATGTATATATAGGAGGAAAATTAACCAAAACGTTGTCATTAATCAAGTTAAAAAATAGACTCTGTGAAAAGTAATAAACTGTTAAACTAATTTTCTTTTTTTAAAAGAAACAAAGCATTTAGGATGTATACTGAAGTATCAGATTTAATCATCACTTTTCTGACATTAAATTTAGTAACAAATACTGCCTAAGAAGTCAGTGAATAAATTAAATTATTATAAATATAACGTTCCACCCAACTTTTTTTTTGTTAACAGGCTACTTGAGGGTGATCCTGAAACAGGCAACTCCCCTTTAATAGCATAGGAAGGGAATTGAAAAGGGGGGATACGGAAGGCAGAGCAAGGTAGCCAAGGGTTAATTAGGGCCCCGGGGCTATGGTTTAAGGATCCTACCCGGTGTTTCACCTAAAGAGATGCAGGGAAAACCCTAGAAAACCTGCATCAGGTAGTTCGGGCATTGGGTACTATTCTCACGCCCTTCCGAATGACGGGAGACGAGTTTGCTGTGGGGACGCAGCATTCCCTTCTCCGTGTCTCCACCAGCTTCAGGAGGCAGTTGGCCGACTGATCCAATGGGATCAGCGGACAGCTCTTGCCATATGCCCAAGGTCTTTGACCCCGGTACATATACCTCCTGAAATAGGTGAAGGTGTCTCGGCATATGAGAACTTTGATAAAAAGTACCCAGAGAGAGTGCACCCAACTTTGTGTACTTCTCCAGATAAATAAATATATGGATAGAAAAACCAATTACGCTGTGAGTAATTTGGTGTCGCGGACTACATCACGCGAATGTAATTAGTTCGTCCATTTAAAAATTCACCTAAATAAGGTCACAATCTTGGTTGAAACATTGTATTTATATGAATTAAATGTATTTGGTTACTAATTTCGCCGAATTTTTATTGAATCACGAATCAGATTACTTAACCACAATATAATATTAACAAAGAGAATTCATTCAGTTTTTTGTTGCATGTATTTTTTTATTTGAATTTAATATAATTCAGTAGCTGGGCGAATAAACGGATGCCGGGAATCCTTGAGATGCCGTGGGATTGTGTTCGAGGCACGGTTAAACCGAACTTCTTGGAAGAGGCTGATTTAGCGTACCAACCAACATCCTTGTTAACAGTCGCTGTTCTCGTAAGGCCAACAGCAGGAAGAAAGAGAGCGAAGTCTAGACGTGATGAAAAGAATACATTAACACTGCACCACACACAACAAAGAGTTGCATTGAAAAAGGAAGAAAGTATTTTTGCTTGTCGGGGAAGACGGGGAGACTCTCCAAGGAATGGAGTTGTCTGCGTCATCTCTTCAAAGAAATTGGTCTATAAAAGGACGAAGTGGTGTTCTGTCGTCGGGGAATACGTAGAGAGGTTTTTCGGCAAGATTATTAGGTGCATTGGAGTCGCATAGTATCTTGGACTGACGTGGAAGTGTTACAAAGGAGTTAATATTACCGGAGGGTCAGATAGAACTCCAAACACGTAGTCAGAAGAAGGATAATAGAAACTAAGAAAGGAAAATTTGCGAACTGAAAAACTGACGAGCATTCCAGGACATACACAGTAAGGGAATAAATGGAAAGCAAAATGATGAAAGTCGCAAAGGCAAGCAGCTTGTAAATTGCGAAGGAATGCTGACCTTAAACGGATTGAAGCTATGACGGATCGGAAAGTTTAAAACAAAACACTGGCTATTGACAGAACGGAATTCAATTTTACAGAGGGACACAAGATTGGTTACAGGTGAAACGAAATAATAACGAAAAACTTGAACTGTCTTTCAAAGTAATAATAATAACAAAGAATTGAGTGTTAATCGTTGGACATTTTGAAAAGCAATGAACTCCGTCTTGAAGAAGACGAAACAGTCATTTTCCAAATGATTACAGGCGTGTAACAGGATTGCAACTTTGGAACATTTTCGAATATAAATATACCCAAAACTCTACTTCCCGTTGGAACTTTCTCTCGCAGGTATTTCTTCCCAGATTGATTTTGGGGACTCATCTTTGGAGATGTCTCGTTTTTTCTGATGTCTGGTTTTTTCAAGGTTCTCACATGCCGAAGCACCTTCATCATCTCTTCGAGGTGAATGTACTAGGGTCGAAGATCTTAGGCTTACGGAAAGTGTTGTCTGCTAATCCCATTGGATCAGTCAGCCAGCTGCCTCCTAATACTGGTGGGGACATGGAGTAGGGAATGTTGCTACTCTACAATGCTGTGGAGTTAGCTCACACTCATCTCTCGTTATTCGGAATGGCGGGAGAATAGTCCCAATAGCCAGACCTACCTGATAGAGATTTTCTAGGGTTTTCCCTGCATCTCCGTGAGGTTAATCATTGGGTACGATCCTTAAACTATAGCATGGGGGCCTTAGTCAACCCTGGCTACCTTCGTGTCCTTTCCACATCCACACTTTTTCAATTCCCTTCCTATGATATTAAAGGGGAGTCATTTACACACAAATATATCTATGATCGGATTGTCTTTAGTCAGTAGTTACAGTCATAGCGCTTAAATATCTAATAATAAAAATAGGCCACGTTTCGAGACACGAGTGTTGTAAAAATTTGCATTAGAGGGCAGAGTGTGGGGTAAGAACAGAAGAGGTAGGCCAAGGATCAAATAAACTGAGCAGATTGAGGAGGATTTGGGATGTGGAAGTTATGTAGAAATGAAAAGGCTTCTACAGAAAAGGTTAACATGGAGGGTTGCATCATGCCAGTCTAATGACTGAAAATTACAACAATATATACATATATATATAATATACGTGGTAAATCATCAGAAAGATCTGGCTCCTTCTACTGAGCGAGGGGTTCTGATACGATCACAAAAAAGAACGCATTTTATTATCTCTATAGTAAACTTCATCGTTTGGCACTTTCTATTGACATGAAACTGGTGCAACATCAGTCAGTTGTTTTAATTTTGTTCTTTTATACACTTTTGTTGTTAAAAGGATTCTTGGCCAGAGTGATCGGCAAGCATCATACTAGGAAGCAATCTCACGTTTGCTTCTACATTAGGGAGATACTCATAGAATACGATATTTAAATATTACCCTTTGATGCTGATATTTCGGGCTATGATGATCCGGTGAACGTTTTTGGTCTCGGACGATTCTTTTTGGTGGATTTAGATCTTCCCCGTCAAGGAGAGTGACGTCATGGAGAAATACGTCGAGGTGAGAAGCTTACAGATAAGCTTAGTATTTACGGACTGCTCCCGAGGCGAGTGTAGAAGGCTACAACGTTTTTATAAATAAAAATCATAGCGACTTTGGGTGTTGTGAAGTGGTCGGTAACGAGGAAATGGCGACATTCGGATGGATACAACGAACGGTAACTTGCAAGTTTTCTCAATCCCTCACTGCGCTGCCAAGGACACTTCACTTGTGATGAAATACCAACGGGTTTTGTTTGACCGAGCTCGTCAACAATCAACATTCAAAACAGATTTTAATAAAAATAATAATGTGCTTAATAAATAAGTTTAAATCGTTATTATTCAGTTAGACGACGAATTTATTTCACGGCTGTAACTTTCTCCTTATTTATCACATACTTAAAAATGTTCCAAAGACTTCAGCAGCGCCCCCTTTTAAGCTTTCCGTGGTAATGTTTTTTCGTATTAGCGTGAAATAATAAGAAAATATTTTTAATCGCTGATGAGCAAAGAGTAGTGTGTGTAGAGGAATCTCTCTGGCGTGAGAGGCCTGCAATGCGTGATGTCAAGTAATTATATCTATATTATGATACTAAATGCTTACTAAACGTTATGCGTTCGTCAACAGTAAGTGAATTCCTCTTTAAAGATATATGGAATATAATTACCATTGCTTTAGATATAATTAATTTATAATGGAATACGAAACATTCGTTGGAGGTATTAAACTCGTCACGTCGCCTCGCCAAGAGCGCCACCAGGGGGCCAACATCCACAATATTTAACTAGACAGGGTGTAACGGGTTTGTAGAAGGATTTCCAGATCTCTGGTGGAATTGGAATGGGCAAGCGACATTAAGAGGAAATGAATGTATACCCATATATCTCAATTACTCCCCAGGAAAAATAAAATGCAGTTTTAATAGGCCAATCGGTGTGCAGGGATCTGGAGACCTGGACAATGCCAGTCCAGCTGCGAAAATAACTACGAAATATCTAAGGTCCAATTAAGGAAAAAGGACGGTAATTAATTATACCCGGATTTCCCAGACTGTGTTCTGCGGGGCCTGAATAGATGTTCCACGAAATTTAGGAGTGATTATATAAATGTTAATGATTTATACCCAAATTATAAATCATCTAACCTAAAAATATATTCTTTAAAATTTCTGAAAAGCTTTGGGACACCCTGAACAATACCAACATAAGGAGACAAAATTATAAAGGCGCTTACAAAGGACGTGAATACAGTTGTCCTGCAATTTTAAAGAGTGGATGACCCAAGCGTTGTTGCCCAAAACAGTTACATCCCGGGGGAAGGAAGTAGAAGAAGAGGAACGAGACACCCAGGTAGAAGTGAATCTCCGAGGATAATAAATGTGGACTCGCCAAGAATGGAACTACGGACATGGACGAGATGACGTCAAGAGGCCGAGACTCAAAGCGTTGGATACCCGTAGATAATAATAACAATAATAGAGTATCGCATTGCCGAATGACTAAATCACGCGATATTTAACGTTTACAGGAGATATAATACCAGGACAAAAGGAAAATCTTTACAAAATAACCTCAGAAAAATTTGTTTATTCAAGAGGCAAATGTTCAGTGCATAATATTTTATATTTAAGGAAAGAAGAGTTCTCCATAATCGGTACAGAAAGCAGTCAGCAGTCATTAGAATTGAAGGGCAGGAATAGAAAGCAGAAATCAAGAAAGGAGTAAGACAAGGATGCAGTCTGTCGCCCATGCTCTTTAACTTATATATAAATCAGGCGATGAAGAAAGTAAAAGATAAATATGGAAAGAGAATTAAACTGCAGGGAAAAGAAAACTCTAAGATTTACTGATGATATTGTGTTATTAGGGGAGTCAGAACAAGATTTGTAAGCCATAATAAATTACATGAACGTGATCCTGGAGGAAGAGTATAACATGAGGATTAATAAAGGGAAAACCAATGTGATGGAGTGTATGTATGCATTTATTTAATCTAAAAATGGATAGATGACCGGTGGTAGATACATAGGACTTAAAATGAGTTCACAATAATTAATAAGCTGATCGTATTTAACCTATAAATAAGTAATAGAATTATACTACTTCGACATCAATTATATGTACACCTAATAAATAAACAAATGTACATGGAATGGTATTATTGGAAGATAAATTTTAAAAAAGGACTAATATTGGTTATGCTTGATGAAGAAGACACTGGAAATATACCCGAAAACAGGAAAACTTTTTTACTATTACAGATTAATATATTGTTAGAGATTTCAGAGCTCTGATCACTTCACTTCACTGTACACTAAGTGTAATATCGGAAATAGTGGAATAACAAAGGGTGTTAGATTGGAAGTTACTTGAGCAGCATAATAACTAGAGAACAATGGCACAGACAAAGAAGAGGAATTTATTTACGGCTAATATAAATATGAATATTAGGAAATCGTTACTAAAAATGTTCGTACGGAGTTATACGGGTGCGAAACGTGGATGGTAGGAGTTGCTGACACTAAAACCATAGAAGATTTTGAAATGTGGTGAACAATGAGATGGGTGGATAGAGCAACTGACCAGGAAGTTATAAACAGAATAAGAGAAGCGAGAACAATATGGAGGACGTTGGCCAAGTGAGAGTTTTGAGACATATGGGTGTTGTAAAATTATCATTAGAGGGAACAGAAGAGGGATGCCAAGGATGCAATACGCTAAGAAGATGAGGAAGCATGTGGGATGTGTTAGCAATGTGGAAAAGGAAATGCTTGCGGAGGATAGGTTAGGACGGAGAGTTACATAAGACCAGGAAAGGGACTAAATACTACTAAACAAACAAGGAACTTTAAGTACGCATTGTTTTGTTCCAAAATGATAAATTTAGAAGTATATACACACACAAAAAGCTGTCAAATTTAATAATTAAAGACTTACTTTGAGTAGCATTTTACAATTTTGTGAACTTACTGCTAAATTTATCGTTATCGTACAACACAATAAGTCATTATTAAATTTCATTTCCGTTTTTATTATTTGTCCAGAGTCCTCTATAATAATAACGGCGTGTTTAAACCAAATGTAATCACAAGGAATGTTGAGCAACGAAAGTAGACAACAAAACCACGGTTTTGCGTGATGTCAACATTTCCCCCACACCCAACAAATGCTCTAGAATTCATCCTATAAGTTGGCAACATCGTTGCGAACTCCGTTGTAAACGCGCCCTTTTAATGAAATAGCCTCGGAAATATTTTCCTGTATGCTTTCTGCGTTCAGAGTCCTGTAGAACATTTTTGTAGGACTTGAGTGACCCTTACCCACTTGCCAAGAAATCCTTCAATAGCTCAGGACGATGTATACACCAGGATTGTTCTGTTACACACTAAATTCTACGTACTCTAAAGATAAGTGCTCTACATAACCGAAAATAAAACCTTGGCTGTAAATCAAACTTATGTTTAATAAAAATCTAACTCATATTTTATTAATTTTGATTCCGAATGTTTTAAAAATTATGAGGGATATTCCGGCACTTGCTACAGCCATCTTATTCTCTATAATAAAATTTTCTGTTTGTGCGTGTCCCCGACAATATTTGTGAATGATTTCAACCCCCTTCAGCCTGAGAGGGGAATACCCAATAGGGTGGGGAGTGGAAACGAGTCATAGAAACAATCGAGATTGGTGTCGAAATCACGGTTATGGGAGTCGCTGAGTTTAATAATGATTTTGAACATGCAACATTAGTTGGATTTCAGGACCTAAGGAAGGGAGTGGGGGAGGTTAAAAATAAAAGTTCCGTGTACATGATTCAACGTTTCGAGAAGCTCTTTCTATCAAATATTGAACGCACGTTCCTCAATAAGCGAAACAATACTGTGGACATAAGGTACGCAACCCGTGTAGTGGGGGGGGGGTGATGAGGCGGCACGAAGGGGGTAAATTGTAAAATATGCCCAAGTGGTTGAATAAATAATATCTTTTGTGGTTAAAAATTACTGTCAATTAAATAATTTAGTGGGCATCGCCGGGCACCCAGGTAGATTACAAAATAAAATGACCAAGTATAAATTCCTCTCGGGTTTACAACCGGGTAAAAGAGATTATCAGTTACGTTTATACATGCTATTAACCGGGAAAGACCTCGTATTTTAATAAAAAGACCAAATTAATTGCTACATCAGAAGAGTTTCTTTACTATTAAACATTATAAATAGCGATTTTATCATAGCATGTAATAATTAGGAATTTTAATATCTATAATTTCTTTAAGATAAGACAATATGGAGGTACAATAGATTTAGGTTTTCTTACAAAAATTATAATAAAAATTGCTTTTTATGTTTCAATTAATTTCGTTTTTTTATTTGTAGATG
Organism: Eucriotettix oculatus; assembly: GCA_034510155.1. Lineage (NCBI taxonomy): Eukaryota > Metazoa > Arthropoda > Insecta > Orthoptera > Tetrigidae > Eucriotettix > Eucriotettix oculatus. Next base: position 192,213,234 of record CM067377.1, on the reverse strand, counting down.
ACTGTGGAGCGCTCTCAAAGGTCCTTCACATATTTTTAAAAATTTTGTAATCGAAGTTAATATAATGATATAAAAAATATAATTTCGGTTTTATTAAAACTGAAACTGATTTAAAACCAAGGGGTTTATGTACATCTAAATTAAACTCCTTTAATGGAAAAAAAATCCCTTGAGATTGTTGTTTATAAAAAAGCAATGGGGAAAATTTTAGGTCCAAATACGACAAACCAAAGTCACATCGTCAGAGCCACCGCGTCACATCAGAAGATGTCACCCGGGTTCTAATCTCGGCGAGGGCCACCCTAATTAGTATCGCGAAATGTAATAAAAACGTCGCATTGGCCCAAGGAGTTGGAACCATTAAAAATAAAATTACATAAAAATATAAGACGAGGATAAATTGGTGAGAACTGGATGGCCCTAGCGATCAAGTAATGGAGTTGAAAATGGCATGGGGGTGGTCCGTTGCCCAGGGGGGGAGGGGGAATCGTGGCGTTGGTCGAGTCTTCAGAAGGTGATTAAGATAAGAACGTCTCATCAAACATTAATGAAGTTTTTGGAATTCATTTCACGGTGATTTTTAAGAAGTCTACGGTACTTACTGCCCCTTGGGTGGATGGGGATGAAATCGTAAAACGCATTTCAAGAGATAACACGAGAATTTGCGCAAACGATAAGAAGAGGCGAGGCAAGGCAGAGACTGTCTGATGGTAAACACTGCGTTGAAAAATAACACTGTAGGGCTAGGGGAGTGTGACGTCACGCCTCTAGATATTTGGAAATCGGTAATGGTTTACGGACGGACGGGTTCTGACAATGTGACTTTGTTTTGTCGTATTTGGACCTAAAATTTTTCCCATTGCTTTTTTATAAACAACAATCTCAAGGGATTTTTTTCCATTAAAGGAGTTTAATTTAGATGTACATAAACCCCTTGGTTTTAAACTTTCAGTTTTAATAAAACCGAAATTATATTTTTTATATCATTATATTAACTTCGATTACAAAATTTTTAAAAATATGTGAAGGACCTTTGAGAGCGCTCCACAGTCATCTACAAATAAAAAAACGAAATTAATTGAAACATTATAAAAAGCAATTTTTATTACAATCTTTGTAAGAAAACCTTAATCTATTGTACCTCCATATTGTCTTATCTTAAAGAAATTATAGATATTAAAATTCCTAATTATTACATGCTATGATAAAATCGCTATTTATAATGTGACGAATAAATTAACGTCGCATATGGACGAAGTACTTTCCTTTGAGAATGTTATATATATAATGATATTCAACGTGCATATACTGCACGTAGATTTCCGCGTTTTGTAACCGATGTAAAAAATCTTCGGAGCAATCAGGCAAAACCTCAAGTTGAAAACTCTCTCAATAGCAAACAGCTTCTTTGTTTTCGTCCATTCCAGAGAAGTTAAGTCACCACTTTTGTACTCACTAATTCACTTTACAAACACAATAGGGAAATGTTTTCACCGCTGATGTCTCACGTGGGAAATACTTTATGCGAAGAGTTTCTCGTCATGACGTCGATCATAGGAAAATCCCCTATACGGACGACTCGACGTAAGACGAGGCGAGGCGAGTTTATCAAAGTCAGTCTCAGTGTATGGAAACCAGGTGTTTGTTGTTTGTGAGCGGAGGCTGGACTTCCGCATGCCGATGTTGACGAAGAGTAAGAGGACTGGACTTACGTGCCGAGGCTCCGACGAGGAGAGCGAGCGAGACCAGCGCGAATCGCTGCATGGTGGAGACTCTGGCGCCTCGGCCTCAGCCTTGGTCTTAAATCCAGTGGCCGAGGAAATGGCGTCACTGCTGCCTGCGATTCCCAGAAGCGTCCGTCCGAACCGGTTACGCAGCCACCGACACGGCCACCGCTCTACAACTTGTCCCTCCGATCACGACGGCTCAATACCTCGGACATCCTCCAAATAACCTCCCCGGATTTCACATTTATTCATATAAAAACCTTCGCCGTTACTTGGTACAATAATAGATACAGAATATACAGTTTAAATGTTGTTGTGGTATTCACTCCTAAGATTGGTCTTATTTATTCTCAATTCAACTCTTAATTGAGTAGTGAGCGGCGACACACCAACCCGAACCCATTTGTGACTTCTTCCTTTCCCCTCTAGTTTAATAGTGAGCTACAGAGGCAACTTATAGCTCATTTGGTGAATGATTTAACTGTATTTTCCCTTTCCCAGATGGAATGTATCACCGTCTTCTGTTATTTTTACCCCTGTTGTTGTTGTGGTATTCAGCCCTAAGACTGGTCTGATGCAATCCTCAATGCTAACCTATCCTGCGCAAGCCTTTTCATATCCTCATAACTAGTCAACCAACATGCTCCCTAATCTGCTTGGCGTATTACATCCGTGCCCTCCTTCTTCTGTTCCTACCGCACACACTTCCCTCTAGTGTTAATTTTACGAGACCCTCATGCCTTAAAACGTGGCCTATTAATCTATCACTTCTCTTGGTCAACGTCCTCCATATTGTTCGATTTTCCCCTATTCTGTTTAGAACTTCATCCACCCATCTGATTTTCAGCGTTCTCGTATAGTATTTCAAAGGCTTCGATTATTTTCCTTCCGGAGCTCCTATCGTCCACGTTTCGCACCCATATAACGCCACGCTCCATACGAACACTTTTAGCAAGTGTTTCCTAATATTCACACTTATATTGCCCGCTAGTAAATTCCTCCTTTTTGCGAAAGCCTTCCTTGCCTGTGCTATCCTACTCTTTATGCTTACTATACTTCTACCGTCCCTAGTTATTCCGCTTCCCAAGTAGAAATTTCCTTATCCATTCCCAATCTAACACCCTTTGTTATTCCACTGTTTCCCAAACTACACTCCATTACCTTGGTTTTTCCCTCTATTAATCCTCATATTAAACTCTTTCTACAGGACCACATTCATGTCATTTATTATGGTTTCCAAGTCTTCTTCTGACTCCCCTAACACTACGATATCGTCGGCAAAGCGTAAGGCTTATTATTATTTATTAACGTACAATATTAAATAGTGAGTAAAAAATTAAAATATTGTATGTAATTAACATGTTGGCATGGAGGTAGGTTAATCCATTTACTTAACCTACTTTAGCAGAATGAGTTTATTTATTTATTTTTGTGAGTACCTGCGAGGCATACGACGTGAGTGTGACAGGTGGTTGACAGGCGGATGTGGTCTGCGGGCGTGATGGTAAGGTGGTGCCTGAATGCTCAGGGGGAAGGATGAGGTCAATTGGGAGTTTTCTTTTTAGCCGACGGAAGCGTGGAGATGGAGGAGAATTGTCGTGGAATTGCTGGATCGTTGGGTTTGGGTGATTGAGGGCGCTTTTAATTATGGAGGTTATGGATTTGGAGATTACCGAATTTACTTTATATTATATTAACAGCAAATGTTGTCAACATTTTTTATCTTCACCGACATCGTTGAGCAACGAGATTTGTCAACAAATGAAGGGAATGAAAGTAAGTAGAAAAACATTACCCACAGCCTGCAAGTAATGTTGACTACACCAGGTTAGGCATTTCTTTACATTCTTATCTTCTCAATTTCGTTTCATACCCTTTGGCTGCGCTCAATTGAATCAATTATTCTCACTATGGTTTAGAATTTTCGTAAAACTACTCTGAAATGTGTGGCAGGTTTTTACTCCTGATGATGTAGTATTATTCAGTCCTTAGACTGGTCTGATGCAACTCTCCATGCTAACCTATTTTGTGCTAGCCTTTTCAGTTGTACATATCTACCACATCCCACAGCCTCCGTAATCTGCTTAACGCATTCCATCCTTTTCCTCCCTTTATTTTCACTTTCCTCTAATTCTAATTCTCAAAACATAGCCTATTAACCTATCCCTTCAGAGTCCTCCATATTCTTTTCTCCTCTCTTATTCTACTTACAACTTCTTGGTTAGTTACTCTATCCATCCATCTCATTCTTTTACTGCAACCCAATTCAGTAACTTCTATTCTTTTCCTCTCTGTATCTCCTCCTACCGTCCACGTTTCGCACCCCAAATAACGCATCACTGCATGCAAGCATTTCTTAATATTAATAAATATTTTAATCGTATGTAAATTCCTGTTTCCTGTTTGTATTATCCTACTATAGTTATTACGCTGCCCAAGTATCCCTTCCCAATCTAATAGCCTTTTCTATTCCACTATTTCCCATACCTTTTGTTTTCCCGCTATTAATCCTCATCTTGTACTCTTCCTCCAGGATCACGTACATGTAATTTATTATCGTTTCCAAGTCTTCTTCTAACTCCCCTAATACTACAATATCATCGGCAAAGCGTAGTGTTTTTATTTCTTCTCCTTGTAGTATAATTCATTTTCATATTCCGTTTTAACATTCTTCATCGCCTGTTTTATATATTAGTTAAAGAGCATGAGTGACAGACTGCATCCTTGTGTTACTCCTTTCTTGATTTCTGCTTTATTTATAATTACTGCTGACTGCCTTACAGTATCATTACTTAAATAAAATGTAAGTTAAATTCGGGAATTATTTCACGCTTAAAAAAATACTCTGTTCGATTTGATTAGCCTGAAATAAAATGTATTAAGTCACGCAGTGCTTATTTAAAAATTTCCGCTCCCTCCAAGCATAAGGTACTCCATCTATTAATTTAGTCTGTTTAGCGCGAAATAATTTGTAAATTTAATGAACTTTTTATTTAATTACCAATATATTGTAAATAGTTAAAAAGTACATAAAAATGTTTATCTCTCGAGTGCGGCGCACACGCTACCCAATATAAAAACCACGCGTTGGGCCACTTGTAGTCAATTTTATTTTGTTTTAAAATTAGAAACCAGGACATCTATTATCAATTTTCATTAAAATGGAAACATTTTTTAGATTCGCCATATTTTTTTGTTGATAAAATAGTGCCAAATAATGAATCAGCGGCGTCAAAAATCTTACAAGTACTGACTTTTAGAAATGTTTTCGAATTATGGCCACGCTTCGGGCAAATGGGACCCCTGTGTGTAGAGGCTGGAGTCTTTGAAGACCTTGTCCGACTCATCGCTGGTAGAGCCTATAGACGAGTCCTGAACCGCTCCTCTAGTGCGAAGCGTTCGTTGGAAACGACGAGCTCTGAATTGACCTCACCATTTCCAGAGAAATACGATATAGGAAACATAATTTCACAATAAAATTTCAATTTTCACCTCCAAGAAAACGCACTCCATTATGATCTCTGGACAAGTCCTCTAGTTTAGAAGTCTGTGTCTCGTCTCCTTATGATCTGACTAAATATTATAAATGAAACACAATAAATGATCAAAGGTCAGAAACAGAAGAATTGTTATACAAAATAAGACGTTTCATCCCCAACTTACGTAACTTCTTACGTTCTTTCTTTTAATTCGATTTTTGACTTTCTAGCCAATTTTCTTCTTCTTCTTCCTGTTTGGTTCTACAGCCCATTTAGGACTTTGGCTTACCGGGTCGAGTGCAGACCATGACGGAACCAACATCCAAGCCTCATGCCAGGATTAAACAACCTCTGTGTTGTTAGGCAGCGACGCTAGCCACTAGACCACAGGAGGTCGGATTTGAATAGTATTCAGATTCTCCATCGCAGTTGTCCACGCTTCTGAAATAGGATTCAAGCCCCAAAACTTTCCCAAATGATTCACGAAGCTCATCAGGGTTCAGGAAATGGACTCGTGTATTCAGTTCCACTCATGTTATATTCTAAAAAAAAAAGAATGAAAGGAAGTAATTATTTATAATATTGCAAGGACGATATAAAATTAACTATTTACAGTAAATCAATGAACGTCTGTTGCTCGCAATAATTAAATCGAATAAATTAACAACCACATACGGGACAAAGTATTTATTTAGTTGAACCCACATTTGGTCATCATATTTGGGATTTCACCGGGTAATGTTAAATGGCAATTGTATAAAAATCTAAACTTGACTGCCCTCGAGGGCAGCTTCAAAATTTAGCATTACCTGATGAAGTCCTAACCATGGTGACGAAACGTTTTAAATTAATTCCATTTAAATTTAATTATAGTTTTAGCTAGATGAATGGTTTCTATTAGCCATCAAGGACACTAAGATGACTACGCTGGAAGATTCCTCAAGAAAGGTTTCATTTTACTTTTAGGTTCGAGTTGAAGTGACACGGTGATTCCTATCATTATTCCTTTCCTCTGGATGGCTCAACGTGTAGGTAGGAAGTATTGTGGTCGTCTGCATATCCTCCCGCTGACAAAACACCTTGCGGTTTTCGCAAAACCTTATCACAAATCCTCATAAACATTTGCACCTGTGTTGAAATATAAATTGAACGTTATTATTTGAATTTCAGACCGTTAACAAAAACAATTACAGGCTTTGCTCAATTATAATTACCTAAACTTTAGCCACAAATTTTAACTTTCACTCTAAAATATTTAAACGATTAAAAACTACTCGTAGTTCACGCCAACTATTTACTCATTTGTGGTAACTGTGAATACAATTAATTTCCAAAAACTCATTTACTGAATACAAGGAGCGGGGCAGTATAAATTATACCGAGCGAAATTAGTTTGAACTAAATCCAGATAAAAGACATTACTATTTATAATCGTCAAAAAAGGGTGTTTATTACCTTTGGTTATGCGTGCGTAGAGTCTCTGATTGTTAGTCTCAGAGAAGAGGAGTATCTTTTCCTTCAGTTTTGTCGTTCATTGCTGCAGATTGTAGTGATATAAGTTAATTAAAATAGTGACAGTAATAATTGTCTTCTTCAATGCATTTGGACACATATAGAATTTATCCGCGTAAACTGAGGGACATATTTGCAGTTACTTCGCCGCATTAATTAATTGGGCTGAATAGAAGTACGCTGCGGGCCGGAATTATAATTCGAGGTTAGAGGATGGACTACGAAGATATTGACCGACTGAGAGAAAATGCAGTGCTGAGTGAAAGAATGAATAAACTTTATATATATATGCGTGTGTGTATAACGAGAGAGAGAGTTTTAAATAATAGAAAGATACAGATTACAAATTAATTACATCATTATGTATATGTTCGCTTCTCTTTAATTATGTCAAACATTACGTCACAAATAGCAAAACTGACGTCACCGGCCCAGGTTTCAGAAAGAAAACTTTCCTCAATTACTTCTGTGATGTGGAAGATATATATAAATAAAACGTAATATATTAATTTTGGTGGTCCTCCACAAATGCCGGGCGTCTTGGCTAACACGCGCATCAAGTTTTTTTGTGTCAGAAGAATTTTTAATCTTGTTTTGTTTGTCTTGCGGACAATTAACGAGGCAACTGACGACCGGTTACGAAAACTCAACGAGTTTCCTTCGTTTCTGCTAAAAAATATATATTTAACTTTGTAATTAGTCGAGGCCTACTTTTCTTTCAATCGAATCTTTGGGAACCGTTTCGTTGTCTCAGGTTGGCAGCCTTGACCGCGCGTGACATTTGAATACTTGCCTAACGGTCCCTCCCTAATTCTTACTACGTTCATGAAGGACATGTAATACGTGTGTCCGTCATCCTGAGACACTTCGACTCTGCAGTCCGTCAACGGCATCCGATGATCATAAGTTGATGACGTCGTCCAACCTCTGCGAATATCCCATGTTTTAATTTCAAAAGAAAAGCACACAGCAGTTACTTTAGCTTACGTCGAGTAAACTGTGGTGAAGTTTATTGGTCAAAGGAATTTATTCCAGTTAAGAAGAAGGACGCACGCGTACGAGATCTTGCGCAATGACGCGTTACGTTGGTTGGAACGTTGCACCATCGTCGTCTAAGCTCGTTACGAATTTTAACTGTAGCGGACAATACTGAAACTTCAATACTGCCGGTCTGAGAACCTTCATTTTGGACGACGAGTCCGTTGTTCCAGCGAAACGGAATGGTTGAAAGTATCCCCTGAGCATTCTCAAACGATGTACGCCATCACCCCTTCTGACGTCAAGTAACATTTCTAGCTTTTCTTCGGTTACTTGTCAATCAACATCTGAATTATACTGCTACAAAAGTATTTTACTATAATTCGATGGACAGCGCTCTACGGCGCTTCCCGGCTCCTGATTGTCATTCTTGTCTGTTTCTCCACGTTTCTTCTCTCTCTTTCTTGAATCTCCTTATCAATTCCGTCCCTCCGATTCCCTTTCTTGTTCTTCTTCCTTGTGGTGTCCAAAGCAAGATCTGTCGTTCTCTACATGTCCATGCCAGAATAATAGTTTGGGCTTAATTGCGTCCAGAATTAATAGAGGGAAAAACAAGGTAATGGAGTGTAATATAAGAAACAGAATAATAAAGAAATTTGTTATAATGGGGAGGGATATTTTAAAGAAATTTAAGGAATTCTGCTACTTGGGCAGCGAAATAACTATAGTAAGATAGCAGAGGCGAGGAAGGCTTTCGCGAAAGGAGGAATTTACTCACGGGTAATATAAGTGTGAATATTAGGAAATCGTTGCTAAAAATGTTCGTATGGAGCGTGGCGTTATATGGGTTGCGAAACGTGGACGATAGGAGCTCCGGAAAGGAAAAGAATAGAATCGAAGCCTTTGAAATGTGTTGTTATAGGCGAATTCTGATAATCAGATGAGTGGATAGAATCACAAACGAGGAAGTTATAAACAGAATAGGGGAAGAGCCAACAATGTGGAGGACTTCGACGAAGAGAAGGGGTAGGTTAATAGGGCACGTTTTAAGGCATGAGGGTCTTGCATAATTAACTTTATAGGGACGTGTGTGGGGCAAGAACAGAAGAGGAAGTCTAAGGATGGAATACGCCAAGTAGATTAGGGCGGATGTGGGATGTGGTAGTTATTCGGAAATGGAGGGTTGCATCAGACCAGTCTTAAGACTTTTGGGTGCCCCATTCCCATTATTTCTCGGATCCTATCATTTCGTATTTTTTAAATTCTTGATTTGCCTGCTTCTCTCTTCAGAAATACATTTCAGTCGTCATTAACATGTTTTCCGTACTTTTCATCATTCGTCAAACTTCCTTATAAAGGTGTTATAAATCGGTTATTTGTTCTCTTTAGGTATAGTCTGGTCCCATAGGATTGCCTTGTATGTTGCTATCCTTGTACCGTTGTAATATAGTAATAATAAATTCTTAATGCAATTTAGTATCTTCCCGGTTCAGGGACCCGACGGTCGTCAGATATTGACTCAGCAGGATTGTGAGTGAGTGCGCAGGGTAACCATTTAGCATGTAAGGTCGGTCACCCTGTTGGCCGCGCTCACCGCTGACCTCGTAGCTGGAAATATTCGGTTCTCCATGAGCTCTGGTTGGAGGAAACATCATCATCAGGAGGAGGGGTGAGAACAGAACATCGGTGGCTCCTGGTGCCATACGCCAGGGCACTTTTATTAAATCTTTTTATTCTTAATTCAACTCTTAATTGAGTAGTGAGCGGCGACACACCAACCCGAACACATTATGTGACTTCTTCCTTTCGCCTCTAGATTAATAGTGAGCAACAGAGCTAAGTTATAGCTCACTTGGTGAATGATTTAACTGTATTTTCCCATTCCGAGGTGGAATGTATCACCGTCTTCTGTTATTTTTACCCCTGTTGTTGTTGTGGTTTTCAGTCCTAAGACTGGTCTGATGCAACCCTCAATGCTAACATATCCTGCGCAAGCCTTTACATGTCTACATGGCTACTACTTCCCAACCCTGTCTAATCTGTTCAGCGAATTCCATTCTTGGCCTCCCTCTTCTGTTTTCACCCCACACACTTCCCTCTAATGTTAATTTTACAAGACCCTCCTGCCATAAAACGTGGCCTATTAATCTATCCCCTTTCTTGGTCAAAGTCCTCCTAATTTTTCTCACTTCCCCTACTCTGTTTAGAACTTCCTGGTTAGTTACTCTATCCATCCATGTTTACTCCTAAGTATTTGTGCCGTCTTAAGATATGATATCTTGTGGTGTCCTTCAATACACATACATTCCGTTTTGTCTGTATTGACCTCGAGTCCGCATTTTTTATATTCATCTCGACTAATTTTCTGGTCATATAACTTAAGTCCTCATGCTATTAGATTCTGGTCGTCTGCGAAACATAGCGTGTAGATGGCTGAGAGGTATTCTCATACCTTTGCATTTTCTTTTCGACGTTTTCGATGTCTGTACTAAATATATTTTGAAGGGAGTTTGAGATACACAGCAACCCTGTTTGAGTCCCATTTGTCTAATACTTTACGACCTGCTTTAATTTTTATTAGGTTATCCTCATGTAATCTCTGAACTGCCTCTGTTAGCCCAGTTTACAAAAGTACAATTTAGCTAAAGTTAAATTTTTACAGAACACTCACTTTTTCACATACAAAGTACCAATTACAATTATACGTAATCTGTTTTGGATATCGATAAATTTTGTATTATAGCTTTAATGCTCTGTGATTTGTTGTGGCCGTGCGAGTGACCAACGGTAAGTGCTTTCTATAGATTCACGCATGAAGTCATTTATTTATTGGGCGTCAGGTAATTTGTTGAGTAAAAGTTAGCGATATAATGAAAAGAAAAACTTCATTATCGAGAATAAGGTTTGTTCAGGGCGTGGTTCAGTTCTAACATCACTACGTACCAATTTGTCCACTGTGTACACTTGACAATTTAATGCATACTCGTTGTCGTTGCAGTGAGCGATGTTTTCTTCTTGACCTTCTCCGTTCGTGCGTAGACTAAAGACTGGCGTTCTGATCGAGATCTTATTCAAAGAGCCTCTCTGCGGAGTGAGTGATCATTGATTTGGAAGAAAAGAGCGATATCTCATTGATTAATTTCGCATGTGTGATCCGACGGCTACCTCCTGTTTGAATCGCACAGTCATGAATCAGATCGCGCGGACCCTGATCCCAGAGCTAACTGCTCTTTGAATCACTCACTCATGGATCAGAATCACTTTCATTCTGGAAAAGTTATCGTGGGGCTAATTGTTCTTGAAAAATTAAATTAATCGTCTTAGGCACAAAATATTGTAACTGAGTACTAAATAATTTTCTCTTATCTGAATGTCTAGAGTATAATCGTATAAATCCCTTATGTAATCTATTGGTCCACGTATTATCGATAATGGAGAAAGTGTTCAATTTCAGGATTAATAGAAACCAAGTGAAGGAGTGTAGTATGGGAAACAGTGGAATAACGAAGGATGTTAAATTGGGAAGGGATATTTTGAAGGACGTTAAGAAATTCTGCTACTTGAGAAGCATAAGAACTAGAGTAGGATAGCACAGGCAAGGAAGGCTTTCGCGAAAAAGAGAAATTTACTTACGGGTAATATAAGTCTGAATATTAGGAAATCGTTGCTAAAAATGTTCGTATGGAGCGTGACATTATATGGGAGCGAAACGTGGAAAGGAAAAGAATAGAAGCTTTTGAACTGTAGTGCTACACTTGAATGCTGAAAATCATATGGGTGGATAGAGTAACTAACGAGGAAGTTCCTAACAGAATAGGGAAGAGCGAACGATTTGGAGGACGTTGACCAAGAGAAGGGATAGATTAATGGGCCACGTTCCAAGACATGAGGGACTTTTAAAATTAGCATTAGTTAGCATTAGAGGGAAATGTGTGGGCTAAGAACAAAAGAGGGAGGCCAAGGATGGAAAATGCAGGGAGGGGGGAGCTGGTAGTCATAAAGAAATGAAAACGCATGCGCAAGTAGGTTAGCTTGGAATGTTGCATCAAACCAGTCTTAGGACCGAATACCACAACAACAAACAATTGTTGAACACTAATTAATAAATAAGCTTTGTATGCTAAGTACTTTTTTCATAAACTCTTCAAATGTTACATTTGGAATTCTAATGAAAAATTAGTGTAAATATCTAAAGTGGACAGCTTCAGCGATAGTGTCAAATTTACGATTTGAAAAAAGTACATGAAGAAGTCAAAGTTATGGTGACGAAACGTCGGTTTAATTAAATAAATAGTTTTTATGTGGTCGTAAATATATTTCAGTCAAAACTAATTGAAGATCTTTTTTAAAAAATAGCATTGTGAATAAATATAATATTGTTCCTGTTTTAAAATTGTAATATTAGATTTATGGCTTTTTAAAAAAACACTTTATTTAGCAACACTTCAGTTTAGTGTCTTGTTCCTATCACTTCAGTACACTAATCTGTATTCACAGTGCAGTTCAAATTTATTGTAACATTCCGTTTGTAGATCAAATGAAATACTTACCTACATTTTAATACCAGTCTGATGTTGAAATGAATTGAAAATTAAGATGCAAGCGGGCGCTGAAGATGTCTGGTCTGATGCGGTTCTGTCCAGTTATGGCTCGTCTGTATCACTCTTTCCACCATCTTCCTTGAGCTCGTAATCCTCCCGTCCTTTCTTCCTTCCCTTCCGACAGCAAGAGAGAGTCTTTGATCGTCCAATACGACACGTGCTGCTCTTAATGTCGTCCACATTTTTATTTCTCACCAACAAGGCTGAGCAACGATACCTGTGAGATATGTTTAGAAGACGAAAATAATGTTGACGAAGAATTCTCCAGAGATTTTTCTTCCTAAAATTTGTCAAAAGTTGCTAGCAACATTGCTGCCAACTGCGGTGTAAACGCAGCTGAAAAGCGTTTAATTAATATAATAATCATTAATGTCTGTAAGTCTAAAAAGGCCAAAAAAACACTAACAATTAGTGAAACATAACAAATTATGCTTTAAAATCAACTACATGTTATAGTCCTGATGTGGACCCTCTTCAGGTTGAATTAAATAACGATGCGCAAAAATTATTAGATTTCAAAGACAGTAGAAACAAATAATACAGTAATTAAAGAACCAAAATTCAAATTTAAAAAAGGCAAATATAATAAATATGCATTTGATAATTAAGTTATTTTTTGGGTGAGGGGGGAGGGCAACAGACTACATGAGGGTGATCCTCAAACAGGCAACTCCCCTTTAATAGCATAGGAAGGGAATTGAAAAGGGGGCATGCGGAAGGTAGAGCAAGGTAGCCAAGGGTTGACTAGGGCCCCCGGGCTATGGTTTAAGGATCCTACCCGGTGTTTCACCTAAAGAGATGCAGGGAAAACCCTAGAAAACCTGCATCAGGTAGGTCGGGCATTGGGTAATATTCTCACGCCCTTCCGAATGACGGGAGACGAGTTTGCTGTGAGGTCGCAGCATTCCCTTCTCCGTGTCCCCAACAGTTTTAGGAGGTAGTTGGTCGACTGATCCAATTGGATCAGCGGACAACTCTTGCCTTATGCCCAAGATCTTTGACCCCGGTACATATACCTCCTAAATTAGGTGAAGGTGTCTCGGCGTGTGAAAACTTTAATAAAAAAATACCCAGAGAGAGTGCGAGGCATTCCCTACATGATCAGGTGAGCCCCGCAGTAACTCTGGGGTGAAGCGCCTGCGAGAAACTCCCGCATCGCCAGAAAACCTGCATGTTCTAAACCAACTGCGAGTTATAAGGTTTGCTTTGAAGCGATCATAAATAGATGATACCGTACGTTTTATATATCCAATGAATTGAACTTAATGTTTCGTTTTTCGGGTAAAATAAAAAGAACTATTTCGACGCAAACGAAGTCGCGGGGCTTACCTAGTAGTAAATAAATAAAAATGAATACCCTGGAGACGGAGACTGCAACTTAACGTTTTATTATATCTTGTATCCCAAAAATACAGTCAGAAGCGTTCATGAAAGGTAAGGTTTTTATTAATCTGATATATTAAACGACCATTATAGCACACATTAAAAAAATATTTTATTAATAATTTATTATGAACTTTTTCACATATATAACTTTTTTCTGCTTTGAAACATTTATGTAATAGAAAACAAGTTAAATGATTTTAAATATATGATTTTTTAATAATATAAAGACGGTTATGGTAATTTTGGTGAAAGGAAGTGTAAAGATTCAATTGAAGCTCATTAATAGCTTACAGCTAATTTAGAATAAAGACGAGAATGGAAAAATGTCAGCCGGACCAGGGACTGGAATGTCTGACTCCTGCTTTCCGGGCGATCACCCTACCACTGAGCTAATCCGATTCAACATCTCTCCTCTCGTGTAAACGTAAGCCAGCTTCACCCACAGTTTACTGATCACACTCTTCACAACCTAATACTAGGAAGGCAGTCATTGTGTAAATTGATCAAAGGTGCACAGAATTCAATTAAAGGAAGTGGAATGCTTCAATTGAATCTCATTGATAGCTTATATCTAATTTAGAAAAAAAATGCAGGCGAGCCTGGTTTAGGTTACAGGAATGGAGGGATGTCTAATCCGTCCTCGGATTAGCTTAGTGGTAGGTCTGGGGTTCGAGTCCCTGGTCCGGTCGGCAATTTTTCCATTCTTGTCTTTCTTCTTTAGTAATTTTACTTTGAACATCGATTTTCAACTTTTGAATTGATGAAAAAATTCTTGAGATGAACATGTCATTAAAAAGAATGAGAGCTACTTTTATAATTTGTTGGAGGAGATGAAGATCTGTGATTATATTTTACTTCGGACGGTAATAAAGGCTGTTTAAACCAAAACTATATGGTTTATTTTTTACACGACTTGAGACATTTAGGGTAGAAGAATATGGTAGTTTTACACGATTACATAAAATTCCCGTCATTCTGTGGGAAATGTTGCCAGCACGACAACGTTCGGTTTCGTTGACAACATGGGTGGAGATGCGGTTGCGTCGTGGTGTCGAGGACGCTAGTTTCCACCACGCAACAGGTCATTACGTCTGAAGATGACCGCCGTGAACCCAGTTGCAACGTCTTGCCGCCGAACTGACGATCCGCCGGGGCGTGGGCGGCGATCACTAACTTTCGTGTTACAACGTTACTTGCCGAAGGATTCAGTTGTTTCGTGGGGGATTTCCCGCCATTAAGGTCTCACCAGCGCGTCATTCTGCGTGCTTGTTTCGGAACCCTAATTAGGAGAAGTCGGAAATCAGGTAGTTGTTCTCTCTTGTTTTGATTTTAAATTCGTGATAGCCTCTGTCAGTACACGTCGGGTTTTCCAAGCATGTTCCTTATTTTTCTCCACGCTTTGTTTCCCGTGTACGAGCGGGGAACCTATATTATCCTTCCTTTTTGTTTCCCACCCTAAAAGGTTCATCAGTATTTTCAAGCCTCGCTCTAGCTTCGATACAAGTCGTGAATACTGCTACTTTGAGGGACAAAGCCTTCACAATAGCTACAATTGCGTCTCCGTGATGATTGTGAAAGAATTCTACGTCTGTTAACCTGCGCGGCCTTCGACGGGAATCCCCAGCGGCAGAGAGATGGAAACACGTTGCTCAAACATCCAAGATCCACTTCTTGTACGCAGGGTCAAAGTAGTTAACACGTTGCAATGTTCATGAATTCGACGGAAGTGTCCGGCAGGAAGGCACGGTGACATTTCATTAGAAAAGGTGGACAGAACATCATCATCAGCAGCAGCGACGTCCATCTTGTGATGGGACTTCCTTCCGCGGTGGAATCTGCTCCTGAAACATACCTACGTTTGTCATTACTAAATGTCGCAAATTTGAATTAATGGTTTTGCATGACTGTTCATACTATTTGTTATGGTTTCCAAGTCTCCGTCTGACTCCCCTTATACCACATAAAAAACCATAGGAATTCTTGTCTCACTCCTTTCTTGATTTCTGTTTTCTTTTCTTGTTCTTCAATTCTAATTACTGCAGACTGCCTTCTGTAGAAGTTATGGATACGCCAATTTTGTCGATATTTTATTCCAGTCCTCTTCGAAATCCTTAATAGTGTGCTCCAGTTCACATTATGTTGCCAACGTAGCATCCTGAACTTGGAATCATCCTTAACAATCACTCACTCATTCATTTTATTGTGCTGCTGCTGAAACTACTTCTCGCCGTCTACGGCACGTCCTTCCTCCTATCTAACATGAAAAAAGGATTGGAAATGGGATTATATATATAAGTGTATAAAGTCTATGGGGTTTGAATATAATATATATTATCTTGACTCAGGTTGGTACAGGTGATAATCAGTACTGAAGGCACGAACACCGGACAGAAACGTCAATATCTAGTCTTCTACAATGCAATGTATGTGTAACTAAAGAGTATCTTAAATAGATAAGAGTGGCAATGGCAGGACTTGCCTCCAGGTGGCAGCAGGTCTGTCATCCCCACTCCTCTAGGATCATGTAGCTCGTAGCTCCATAAGGCCCCATGAGTCCGCTAAAATCTATCTTAAACCAAAAAAAGGCAAATTAAAATGGATTATTTATTTACACCATATATTAGCATTTTGAAATATGTAAGGTACAAATATAAGTTTACACGGAATATTAAGAAAAGTGTTTCGTAATCATTGTTGCGAGTTGGATGCGGTTATATCAACATGATTATCAAATAAATGTTTTTAAAAATATAATTTTTTATTCGCAAATGTCGGAGGAGATTATAAATTGTTTTTCCTAGGATCTAAAATTGGTAAATGAGATATGTTTTATGTGCTTGGACAGAAATGAAACACTATTTTTTAAATTTATTGAAATTTCACCTTATTTTTTTACAATAAAACGTTTGAATACGTTATTTAAACATTTTGATATGAAACTAATTAGAAAAACTTGTTCTTCCAACGGCTCAACAGCCCTCTTGAGGGCCTAGGCCTGCCGAGGAGGCTGCGGACTGTCATCGGGCGTGACACATTCCGAATTTGGGGTGGCACGTGGTCAGTGTATCAATTCCCCAGCAGACTTAATCCCGGTCCTCGCGACACAAACATCCAAGCCCATGCCAGGATTCAAACCCCTGAGTTGTGAGGCAACGACTAGAGGCTAGCCACTACACCACAGGAGGTCGTTTAATTAGAAACACTGAAATTACAAAAATACATTTTTTTAAGCTTTCGTCGTAAAGCGTTTGATAATGTGAACTGGAGCACACTATTAAGGATTTCGAAGAGAACTGGAATAAAATATCGACAAAATTGGCGTATCCATAACTTCTACAGAAGGCAGTCTGCAGTAATTAGAATTGAAGAACAAGAAAAGAAAACAGAAATCAAGAAAGGAGTGAGACAAGAATGCCTAAAGCTTTTTTATGTGGTATAAGGGGAGTCAGAAGGAGGCTTGGAAACCATAACAAATGGTATGAATGTGGTTCTAGAGGGTTAATAGAGGGAAAACCAGGTAATGGAGTGTAGTTTGGGATACAGTGGAATAACAAAGGATTGGAAAAGGATATTTTGAAGAACGTTAAGGAATTCTGTAACTTGGGAAGCGTATAACTAGAGTAGGATACCACAGACAAGGAAGGTTTTAACGAAAAAGAGGAACTTACGTACGGGTAGTATAAGTGTGAATATTAGGAAATCGTTGCTAAAAATCCTTGTATGGCGTTATATGGGTGCGAAACGTGGACGACAGGAGTTGCGGAAAGGAAAAGAATAGAAGTCTTTGAAATGTAGTACTGCAGGAGAATGAGAAGGGTGGATAAAGTAACTAACCAGGACGTTCTAAGACAAGAGAAAACAGTATGTAGGACGTTGACCAAGAGAAAGGATAGAGTAATAGGTAACTTTTGTGACATGAGGGTTTTATAAAATTAGCATTAGGGGGAAATGAACAGAAGACGGTGGCCAAGGATGGATTTAGTTAAGCAAATGAGAGAGAATGTGGTAGTTACGTGGAAGTGAAAAGGCTTGCACAGAATAGGTTTGAAAACCTCAAGAAAAGCATCTAGGATAGAAGAAGGTGATCCAATTGAAAAATTCGTAGAGATTTGATAAGTTATTTCACGAAACATATCTGATATGAGGACAAATGTAGAGAGTAACTATAATATAACACCTTTGTATTACCAGTGACGTCACGAACATGTCGTCCTTGATATATATTTTCTGGGCTAAAAATTAATTATGTAATTCCAAAATCTGTGCAGATTCAAAAAATTACTTGACGAAATAAATGTATAAGATTAAAATAAATCTCATTATTATATATTGAAATACTGGTTTCTAATTCCATAAAAATTTTCCCTTCATTATGGCTTAACGTCCTGTTAGTGGTTGTTGGTCACTCCAATCAGCTTGCATTTTTGTTAGCTTAATACATATTTATATTTCGTTAGGTAATTTATTGCGTCTTTACGTATTCCTGAGATATTGTACAACACGTGATCGCGTTGATGCGCAGTGACGTGATTCGTGTAACTGCGCATGTGACTCGAGTCGTGGAATGATTGATTACTGACTTAATAGACGGAAACCCCGTAAATCACGTTCTCAAACAACCAGAAAGCTGCCATTCGGCTAGCAACGCACCGTGTTCCATCGCCACATTTATTTTTGAATATCTCGCAGAAAGTGATCCAAGTATCATCCTCCATCGCCCACTCGAGTGTACCGGATGTTAATTTCTCTGGTGACTCAACCGCAATTTGTATGTTTCGTTAAAACTGTTTTTCCTTCTGAGGATAATCGCTTAAATATTCCGCAACGCGTCGTTTCGACACAAAATTTAGTTAATTCTTTCCCGCCGATTCAACGAAGCCTGCCATCATTCCGGAAACTCTATTTCCGAGTAATGCTTCACAAGTCATCTTCTTTACATGTGTTTTGTCCTTGGAGCTACTCTGTGACTCACCCCGCCGCCATCTTGAACACAAAATTTTCCTGTTCGGATCAATAACTTAGGCTATCGATAAAGGTTTTGTTCTTAAATGAGTGAATAGATTGAGAAAATCGATAAAACTGTATGATGATTTTTAATTTGAGTTCTTATACTTTATGAGAAATTTAAATTAATTCAAAGTCTTTCGGTAGAGCTCTGGACATTTAATAATTACACAATTTATCACAACGCGAATATGTTTAAAGTTATTGTTTAATTTGGATGTGAGAACTGCTTTCCCAACAGTTGTGGAGAGTGTCAAGTAATTAGAAAATAATTAAATGTATGATAAAAATGAAAAATTGGCCGAACCGTGATATAAACATGAGATTTTTCTCTTTCATAAATTGTTAATCAACTCTAAGTGCATCTCTAAAAGGAGATCATATATTTCGGGACAGAAGCGATAACGTTTCAGTGACTCAAGTCTGTTTAGAACGCAATGGACCAATATATTTTTTTAATCTCATATTTTATTTCAGGTTTCTTGGATTCCCTTCCACATGACTAAATTCTAATAAACTAAAATAAGGACCGTAATCTGACTAAATTTCATGAAACTAGACGGTTTATCCCTTAGTTTAGGGACTTTTTCAGATGTATCTAGAAAAAATCTTGAATATAATGAGACACGGAATAGTTGACTTACAAACAAAAAATAAATGTAGTATAAGATGGCTGGTTAGGAAAATAATTAAAGAAAACCTTTCGACAGAGAAACATTTAGTCTAATTACACAACTTACAGGACCGAAATGAGGGGAGCAGCCACAAATTAAACAAATAACAAAACTTAGATTGTTGTCACTGACATTTTTTTTAAATGAATTTAAATAAGACCAATTAATTCGGTATAAAAGAAAAAATAATAAAAGAATTAACGACTTGCTTATAACAGGCAATTACAATAAAATTTTGAACAGAAAAAAATTTAGATCAATCCTTATAGTTTCTGTCAATATTTGAGCCAACAAGGGTTGATCGAAACGTCTCCTCTTTTATAAATTATTCTACTGTCTTACAAGAATTTAATTGAAAGTTTAAATTATGCAATTTTAAATCATACCAAATTGCCAATTTTTTGGTATCTTTTTCACATTTTGGGAATTAATATTTGACTCAGCCGAGGATAATAACTTCTGGCCCCTGTGATCGTGTCGTCTCAGCAGGAGAAGGATAACACGCCGAGTTCGCTTTCGCCCTTGCTACCTCTTGGACGGGAGGTTGAATTTATTACTTTGGTTCTCCAAGAAAAATGGATAACGTACATTCATTTATCATAACACCGAACTGTAAATATGGTCTTGAATACACACAATGTACTCAAGAAACCAATTAATAGCAGTTCTCCGTGTCTGCTTTCAACCACAACAGCCAGCATAAATGGCCGCATGCCGACAGCACTCCATAGGTCACTGGAGCTGGAAGCCACGACATGCGTTCTGGGACGGGCTTCTCTCAGCGCACCGTGCACGCCGCTTGACAGCGGGGAAGCTCTACGGTCTGTAAACCAAACAATCAAAATTCTCCCCCTTTTCTCGTTCTCTTCTCCCTTCCGTCGTTCTGCTCGTCTCTCGTGTGTATACCTCCAGTTGACCAAGAGAGGGGAGGGGGCGTACCAAAAAACCGGTACATAATTTCTTCATATAATAGTATTTCTATATTTCTGTGATGATTCAAGTTTATCATGTTCTGTTAATACAGATTGTTGATCCGAAGCTCCTTTCAAATTTATAAACTGTTATTTAATTCTGGTTTCAAGTTTACGTTTTGTTTGACAAATATAACAGCCTCTACGATCCAAACTCTCTATTATCTACACAACACTCCGAGGAAAACATCTTTAAAATGTCTTTTAAAGACACCTTAAATCAGTACATCATCTAAGTATTGCCCTATCTATCATAATTGGTAAACAGGTTGATTAATTTGAATTGAATGTTTGCTAAATATGGTAAAAGAATGAAGCCGCTAGATGTTTTACAATTATTAAATGTGAGTGAATTATCTTTGCAAATCAATAAATTCAATATATTTACGCTCTACCTTCCACATCACTCCTTTTCAATATCCTCCTTATGCTATTAAAGGGGAGTTTCCTGTTTCAGGATTACCCTCGTGTAGCCTGTTAACCAAAACAAAAGGTTTGTTAATGAAACTGGGAGGAAAAATATTTAAAAATAGAATATTAAAACTATGGTTCAATTTCTGTTTGTTACTTTTTATTTTTAGATTACAACTGAAGGAGTCCCTAGACGTAGAAAATAAAGTTTTAAATTTTGTAATCAATTTCAGACTTTTGACCCAGTAATATGTGATTTATTGAGATGATAATAAGTAGAATACGAGCTAATTTAATTTCTGAACCTTTTCTTCTAGATTTCTGATAAAAAAAATCTAGACAGCATGTTAATCAGGAGTACATAAAGGAATAAAATAAATTCGAGTAAGGAATTGTCAACGACGTTCTGATATTTGTGAAGTGGCGTTGTTTTCAGGTCAGTTGAATTGGAGCGGCGCTGATATGAATTCAAATCCGAGCAAACAGCAATTAGGGTCGACGTGAGCTTCTGAGGCAACGCTCGTTTACTTATGAAGAAATCCCTGCCACTAACCCTGCACAGGATTAATCGATCACGATTATTTATAATAAGTCTATTATTTATATAAGTCGATGAAAGGATTTCCAAAAAGGCTGACAACTCATTGCGGAACTCAGGGCGGAACGGGACACCCTTTTTTTTGACCGGATAGTAATGGAGTTTAGTAAATAGGGGTGGAGGGAAGAAATCCTTATACCACGTGAATAAATTCTAGTTTAGGCGTATTAAAACTGTGAGTTTATAATTTGTGTGGGAACGCAAGAAACCCGCCTCCATGCCTCGATCAGTATTGAGGGGCAGCTGGCCGTCTGGTCTAATGGGATCAGCGAACAACAGTAGACAACGGGCTTTCGTAGGGCATCTTTCAAGATACTGGTCGTTATATGGTACTTGCTCCCCCGATCTCCCCTCAGTTCTTGAGGGGCTTTGAGAGAAAATGCCAGCCGTGTTCCTGTGTAGCTCGCTCAGTGTTGTCGACCATCAGAAAGCAAACAAGTCTCGTATTTTCTCAACATGCCTCATATGACGTAATTAACACACCCCCTGAGTAGCGGTTTTCTTTCCCACAGCATCAGGCTATTAAAGACCATTAACGACTGTCAGATTTATCTGAGAACCCGGGAACCTTGCTTCTTGCGACAGGTGGCACCACTATCACAAATCACCTGTTAATTGCTGCCGTATTTCAATCCGCAAGTCCTGTATTCTTCTCTTCTGCGGTTGCTTCCAGCTCCAACGTTCCTTGGGTTATCCTTTTACACTGAGGTGGCATTTATGGTTGCCGACTCTTGTTTCAGATGATCGAAACCTTCACCGGGGGGAAGCTAATTTGGTTCTGGGACAGCAGCAGCAGCAGCATGAGCAACTGACAACCCACATAAGATGCCTAAGCCCGAGGATGAGGATGAGGAAGCTGCGACGCCTGCTCCTGATGGCGGCTGGGGTTGGCTCGTTGCCATCGCATTAGCTTTCACTTTTGTAAGTCTTATTCTTATTACAGACACGGCAATTAAAAAAATTGCTTCGTTTACATTGGCAGAGAATGATTTGCAGCGCACTATTAAAACAAAAAGGTTTGAATTAATAAATAAAATAATTATAACAAGTAGGGAAGCCAATACCCTTACTTATCCATCCAAGGTTTATTGCTCATCCAATTTCTGAAAGACGTATAATCATCATCATTCTTGTGACGTTACTCCTCTATATTAATCGAATATGCACTTTAAGAACTTTGTTTTCCTACGATACGAGTCAATCTTATTCGTAATTTATCTTAGTCAATGTAAACGACGTCTTGTAATACCTTGAGACGAGTTCAACACCACCAACGTACGTCAGCTGTTGCTTGCGTCATCGAGCGCTTACATAACCAAACCCACGCCAAATTCCTATCCTAAACATTCTTATTATAAGAACCTAGTAGCTCTAATTCTAATTTATTAATATTAAATCAATAAACGTCTGATATTAAAATATTTAAATAAAATAATTTTCGACCGGGGTTTTTCAGACTATTTTTATTTTTAATCCAACATTTTATAATATGTTTAATTTTTAAAAAATAGATGTAACAATAAT
The DNA here is from genome assembly GCA_034510155.1 of Eucriotettix oculatus. NCBI lineage: Eukaryota > Metazoa > Arthropoda > Insecta > Orthoptera > Tetrigidae > Eucriotettix > Eucriotettix oculatus. The sequence continues at coordinate 192,190,369 of CM067377.1, read as the reverse complement.
TTTACTGCGAGAAACAAAACATGAAGACGGCGCGAATATGCACCGAAACGTTGTTTGATTAAAAATAATAAAAACTGCCAGAAAAAATTATTCCTTGTAATTAATTAAATTGTTATACCAATTATTGCTTTAAACGTAATCGTTTAATCTTAAACGTAAAGAAAGTAATTTTTACTGTGATTTGTTTGGGGTTAACAGACTACATGAGGGTGATCCTGAAACAGGCAACTCCTTTTTTTTGGCGGGTAACAGGCTACATGAGGGTGATCCTGAACTCCCCTTTAATAGCATAGGAAGGGAAATGAAAAGGACTCCTTTTTGGGGGTAACAGGCTACATGAGGGTGATCCTGAAGCAGGCAACTCCCCTTTAATAGCATAGGAAGGGGGGATGTGGAAGGTAGAGCGAGGTAGCCCAGGGTTGACTAGGCCCCCCAGGCTGTAGTGTAAGGATTCTACCCGTAGTTTCACCTAAAGGTGATGCAGGGAAAAACCCTAGAAAACCTGCATCAGGTAGGTCGGGCTAGTGTTCACTACTACTGCGCCCTTCTGATGACGGGAGACTGGATTGTTGTGGGAACGCAACAAACTCGCCTCCGTGCCTTGTTCAGTATTGAGAGGCATTTGGCCGACTGGTCCAATAGGATCAGCGAACAACTCTTACCGTATGCCGAAGGTCTTCGACCCCCGTACATACACCTCTCAAACTGCCCAAGGTCGCCTCAGCCTGCAGGAGTCTTAAATTAGCTACCTTGGCCATGGACCAAGGGGGGAGGGAAAGAGGAAAACCAGGAAGAAAAGGACTCCCCTTTAATAGCATATTTATATGGCGTTGTGTGTTCACCGCACTCGAGAGATAAATATTTTTATACACTTCTTAATAATTTAAAATATATTGTTACTTTTTTTACTACATTTTACAAGTTATTTCACGCTAAACAGACCAAATAGATTGATCATCCAGCTTATTCTTACAAATGAAATTCATTGCTTATGTGTAAAAAATATCTTGTGTTCAACCAAAATTTGTATATATCTTTTTTTGCGACTTATAAATCAGCACTGTAGGGGTGAGACGAGGCTACCACTCATAGGGACGGGGGTGGAAGGGTGGAAATTTTTAAACATGCAAAATCGGTCGATATTTCCGACGAATAAATACTTTTACAATGTTTCCCGGGACACTATTTGTATCCGTCCTACCCTAATGACTTACAGATCTTAGTACCAAATACACTATGTTGTAGTTTTCAGTCCTTAGACTGGTCTGATGCAACTCTCCATGCTAACCTATTCTGCGCAAGCCTTTTTAATTTCTACACAACTACCACATCCCTAATCAGCTCAGTGTTTCCCATCCTTTACCTTCCTTTTCTTTTTTTACCTCACATACACTTTCCTCTAGTGCGCATTTTGCAAGACCCTCGTGTCTGAAAACGTGGCCGATTAATCTATCCCTTCTCATGGTCAACATCCTCCATATTTTAGCGTCACCTTCTCTGCCTTGCACAGGCTATCTTGCTACAGAGCTTTAATTGTTGGGATATTCCAATAGGAGGTACAACTGGAGTGCAAGCAGGAAATATTGAAGACAAATATCAAACATACACACAAATATTATTTCCTTTTGTTACTTTTTACGACATATTTACAATTCATGAAAGAAAAGATGAAGAAGAAATTAAATTCTATTCACTATTAATTTGTTTAGTAGTGAATTTAAATTGAATATTAGTTTTCAAACACAAAATATGAGAAGTACACAAATGAATTAACTGTCCGAATATACTTTCTTAATGTTCTTAAGGTTTTGTGATTGACCAAGTATTTTCACAAACGAGTTAATCTTCTTACTTTTTTGTGATTCGTAATAAAGAAGCAATGAAGACGGCTTACATTTGGTTCGTAGTCTGTTGTGATTACCAGCGGGATGGCGCGCACCAAGATCAAACGAGCGATGCTTTGGTCAAAAGGCGGATCAGGGTATCAGCAGTCAAAAAACCATAAGAACGCTCTTCAATGGCTGTCCACCATGAAAACAATTCCGAAATACTTCAGATCTGTATACAACTCTAAACGAACAAAGTTTTCGTTCGTCCGCCCCGCCAATGTTCGGCGCTCCTTCTCTCCCAACAATGCTCTATCTGTTTTCTCTTATCTTTTTTTCCTAAGCATAACTAATTCTCGACATAGAAACTCTTTGAATAATACCTCGGAAATATTGCTCGCCAATATTTAAGATTACGCCGTTGATGCGGCACAGGAAAAAATGAATCATTAAAAATATATATAGATTTAGATTTATTGTTGTTTCCATTAGTCCTCGATTGAGGAAATAGGATACGTCATACATTAAAAATGAACAAAATAAGGTACATAATTAAAGACAAATAATCTTAAAATAAATTAATAAAAGAAAATGTATATAGACAAAAGTCAATATAAACACAACACGGACACACGATGTCACACACACACTGGGAAACACAAACAAGCACACACTGAGAAACACGCAATGGAGTTTTAACTACTTGGAGCTCTGCGACCAGGAAACTGTCCTTCCCTCTGTCGTAGCTCCAGGCAATACATGAAACAAACAAACAAAAGAGCAGAAAAAACTGAATAGAAATTTTAAAGATATGTGATGTGCTATTTTACAATGCAGCTCATTCAACACTTTTTGCAGGAACCTTGATTTTAAATACTAGAAGGACGATTAAGAAAATCCTGTACCGAGTAAAACGCATCATTTAAAAGAATAGTTTTACTCTGCTTCACGAAGCTTTTGTAGGTACTATTTTTAACCTCTGGCGGAAGGCTGTTGTATAAAACTATCCCGGTATTGTGAATACTTTTCTGGTGTAGAGCAAGGCGATGCTTGTCCGACCTTAGAGCTGAACGATTTCTGGTCACGTATTCATGAAACTCGCCATTTGTTTGAAACAAATTAGTGTTCCGCTTTACAAACTTTAATATTTCATAAATATATACGCTTGGTAAAGTAAGTATTTGCAAACTTTTGAAGAAAGGTTTGCAACTCGATCTAGAATTCGTGCTAGAAAGTATTCTAATTCCACGCTTTTGCAACTTAAATATTTCATTACTCCTGGAGCAGTTTCCCCAATTAGAGATATGAATTAAACAATAATAATTTTTGAATAGTTACGTCAAAAATAAAAAGAATAATATTTAATAACTCCAAATATATGTATCATGACGTCACACAGATGCTATTAGAACAGGCATTGCAAATTAATTTGTAATGGTAGGAACCATTAAAATATTTTTCGCTCTTAAAACTTCGTCTGATTTTCAACAATCTTCACACATTTCAAAAGGCTTCTAATCTTTTCCTTTCTGCAATTCCTACCGTCCACGTTTCGCACTACATACGAACATTTTAGCAATGATTTCTTAATATTACTCGTAAGTAAATTCGTCTTTTGTGCTATTCTACTCTAGTTATTATGTTGCCAAAGTGGCAGAAATCCGTAACTTCCTTCAAAATATCTATTCCTCAAGCCTTTGTTATTCCACAATAATAAACCACATAAATTGAGGACCAAATTACAGACTTAAAGATTTTATTTGGGTTATGGTATAACCCAATTAGTCCTCTTAATTAGTTTATCAACAATTTATTCAATAAGTCATCTAGCCAGAAGCTTTCGACTATATTCATCTGTATTTACCTGCTTTCTGCCTTAGCGTTGCCAGAGAACTCTGAACTATGGCCATAATGGCCGAAATCATCTGACTGGATGTATTAATTGAATTTTTATAATTATTTTATTAATACTGCAATTGAGTAACACTCGGTGGCAGTTACAAAAATAAACTTAAAAATAAAATATGTTACAAATAATAATTATACTAATATAATATAAATTAAATCCTAACAAAAAAAGAGTACCCATTATTCATATATTGTTTCGTCGCACTACACTACACTTCACTACACTTGCACTTCACTACACTTGCACTTCACTACACTTCCTAATTCTTCCCTGAAACACGTTGCTATTGGCAGGGAATGTTTCGAAAACTTCTGCAGGTAAATTGTTCCAATCCCTTACAGTCCGATTTAAAAATGAAAATTTCCCAACGTCAGTTTTAAAGCTACACTGCTCAATTTTACAATGATGATCCCTTCTACTGAAATAATTTACTTCTAAAAACTTTGATGCAATATCTTCCCAGGATTCTTGGCCTGCGTACGCTTTAAAAAGAGCCCCGAGACGTAAATTTTGTCGTCGTTTTTCTAACATATCCCACCCTAATTGACGAACCTCCTCGTTTCCGTGACCAGGGTTACACCTTACCTGCTGGTCCACATTGGCTTTTAAGAATATGAAATTGCAAATGAGCTCAAATCGCACGCAAAATTGATCCAAGCAGAGCAAGAGTTAGCAAAAAAAAAGAGAATAGAGAAGCAAAAATACTGAAACTAACTCAGAGCTTCGGGGGAGTGAAAGTCATAGACAGAAAAGAGTTAAAAAGATTCCCAAAGTTATCGATTTAATAGCGAAGAGTTGCAAAATGCACTTATTCAATTAAACCGACGTTTCGTCACCATGCTTGGGACTTCTTCGGGGAATTTATTCAACTGTTAAATTTTGAAGCACTTAGTTGTAAAGTTTGATGAAGGAATAGAATTCAAAGAGTCTAAACACGTTAACTGCAGCTTCAACCGATGAGCCTTGACTTGCCGGAAGAAGTTACAAACATGGTGACAAAATTTCGTCTTAATTAAATAAATATTTTTAGTGTGTAATTTCACTAAGATCCGGGAGCAAAATGTTCGTTTGGGATGAAGGAGAAGTGAGGAGTGATTGCGGGGTCCGCAGGTCGTGACCACAGGTCCTCTGCTCTGTTTCGGGCTCCTCTTCAGCGACTTCCTCGAGCAGGTCGGCGCAGGAGCCAAGGGAGTCGCCATCACGGTGTCCGTCTTCATCGCCGGAAACAGTTTCATCGGTGAGTCACTTCCACAGAATTCTTCTGCCAAGCGATTCTCCGAAAGCTGATTCCCCCCGACTTTCCTTTCGCAGGTATCATGTGCACGCCGCTCTTGAAGAAGTTTTCCTGCCGAGCTGTTGGCCTTGCTGGGAGCCTCATATTCTTCGTGGGATGTCTGCTGTCCAGTTTCGCCACCAACTTCGCCTCCATCATCGTGTCCTACGGGGTCATGCAAGGTTTGCCACCTCACATCTCCACTACTAAAGACAATCTAGGGAAGAGATCAAGAATGTCGTCTTAGAATATTTTAAAATTACCACAACGTTTCGGAGAAGATGGCTTCAGGGAAATATATATTTATTAAATACATTGGTCAAAAGCATCATTATATATACATAATGAAATTCTCCAAATAAGAAAATAAACGAGTGAGAAAAATATAAGTTTTCAAACGAAATAATTATGAAACGACGTAATTCGTCTAGGATAAAAGCACAAAAAGGAATCACATAAACGTAAAAGAAGATTAGACGATAAATAATATCATCAGTTTCCTGGCCACAGGCAGGTCTTCATACAGCCGCTCTCCTCTTCCTCCCGTCCTCTTCAGGTTCTCATTCCCTTCACATCCATTAACAATATCTATTTTGTTCACCTTCCTTTCCCTCTTTTCCCATGTACCAGCTCTGTCTTAGAGGGAGGCCAAGGATAGAATACGCTAAACAGATTAGGGAGGATGAGGGTTGTTCTAGTTATAAGGATATGAAAAGGTTTGCGCAAGATAGGTTACCATGGATGGTTGCATCAGACCAGCCTTAGGACTAAATACAACAATGTGAATACTGTAATATCTGATGACTGCAAAAATAGTTGTCCATTTATGTTTGCATTTGTTCACATGTTATTGCTTTTGGTTCAGTTTCATTGTCTTTTATACTATAAATATCAAGTGTCCTAAAATAAAAGATGGTCCCCACTCGACCACCTCAGAATTTTTTCAAATTTAATGCATGTGTTAGGCTACTGTGAAAAATATTGGGTCGATTCTGAGCCATCTTAGTGGTGGGAAGGATTTGGCCAAGTTTGATATGTTCTGGAGCTTCAAATACGATGTTTGTCGCCCTAATCTAGCAGAACTTTTGGTGCTGAATGCAGCTGAAGCATATAATTTCTTAGAAATTATTTTTTCTTATGTTATTCGGACCGCAAGTGCCTTGGTAAATTTGCCGCAGAACTAGCTGGAACCTTGATTTTTTGTCGTCGTCATATTAAATAAATATTATAGTTTATGAGTTAATAGTTCTTATTTTATTTACCCTCAATCTAGGTGCGAAATTAAAAAATGCTATTTTTTTGCACTATTCAGAGTCATTTTTCAATATGGCTAACATCACTGGTCTACTTTTTATTGACACCATTGGAAAGAACACACTCTTTTCCTCCAAGAAACTTAATAGAGCCGAATGGCAAAATACCATACAAGGTTTTTAAATACTCTTTAAGTTACTCTAGCTTATCGGCATGTCGCGTGTATCACAGAGTTGGAGTACGCCATGGTACCTGTAATGTGATTTAGATGTACTGGGATGCCTATAAATTTTCGTTGCATATTTTAGTTTATTTATCTCAATGAATTTACAATATTAAGTATTCTGAAACAAGTTCCATTGACAACAATCACCTATCTGGGGTAAACAAACACAGTCATAAGCTCGTGAGGAGTCTCAGTCCTTTGTCTGGAAGGATTTTGCGACACGGAGAAAACCTCAGGTCAGCCAAGGTCAAAAAATGACTTTGGGTGGCCCCTGCCAAATATTAAAATTTTGGAGAGGAACCTCATTGGAGGACCTGCGGAAGATTGAAAAAGCGGGGAGACCAATGTCGTTTTTAGGAGAGGTGAGTTTGAGGTGGGTGGGACGTCGAAAAAGAGAGTCGGATGTCAGACGTCAGAGAAGGACTAGCGAAACGTAAAGTCGGACTGGCTGGCTTCAGGAAGTCAGAGAGGAGAGACGAGGAGACGAAAGCGGAGACACTTTTCCTGCACCACATAAGAGGCCAGCCACTTCACAGGTCGACCCGGAAGCTGTCTTTGCGTTGAATCCAGGATTGCCGGTGAACCAGGAAACTAGGGGAGGATGAATGCTATGCACTTAAAACATGTCTTACAGCCCTGAGTAAAGTACATTAAATTTACTAAAAAATACTCTTGGTATGTTATTTCCTTGGTTTGGGCTCAGCTGGGCAAATAATATTCATCAATTGCTAAATATTGTAATTTGTTGAATCTTTTCCACTTCTTATACTAATACTTCTGTTTTTAATTTTCAAGTTGAGATTTATTGGCGCTACCGTATTTACATATATATTCTAAATTCTTTGATATAGTTGTAAATTTAAAACAAGCCGTAAACAATTTCTTGTATGTAGAGATCCTTTGTGGTTTTCTCGAAGTTGTAGAATCTGGCCTTGACTCTTCAATCGATGCTGATTCGGAACGTAGAATGGAAATGAGATGTAAGGATTATCTCGAAGGGTTGTAAAGTTTCAAGACACATCAGTATAGTTGTGGTAGTGAGAGTAGGTACGCCTGAGCCTGATCAGGTAAGAATGGGAAGGTTAGGGTTTTTACCAGTTAAAACAGATATGTAGTTTTACACATGTGTATAATTACAGTCAATATTACATACTAAGAAGTGGGAAACGAATGGAAGACTGTTAGGTTTAAAACTAACAATGAAGTGAACCAGTGCCTTCAGTCAGGATATATGTGATCGACTTTTATCGAAAATTTGGTGTGAGAGGCTTTTAAAGGTGTGTTGTGGTTGTCATTGTCCTAATATGTAGGTCCGCTGATAGGTCGTTTGATCGTCAGCATTTCCGCAACACTGCCGGGTTTGCATCCATCCACCAAGGCAAATGGCCTATGTAAACGAGAATTCGTTACACAATTGCAGTTTACCAATACAGTGTACCACTCGACTCAATATTTTGCACATTAGCTTACACACATGAGTGTGCATCTATGCGCAAATTTTGAACAAAATCTGAGGACACTTGGCTTGGAATGACCCTGCTACAAACATGTAGTTCCATGAGAGTGACTGTTTCAGGTATCGGCTTCGGCATGATGAAGCCCGCCGTGTACTCCACCTTCAACGCGTACTTCAGCAAGCGACGGACGACAGCCATGGGAATCTCCCAGACACTGGTCGCCGCGGGTTCCATGGCGTCGCCTCTGCTCATTCAGTTCCTGCTGGACCAGTACGGATTCCGCGGAGCACAGTTGGTGATAGCGGCCATCAGTCTGCACACGACGCTGGCCATGATAACCCTCAGACACCCGGAATCTACAAGACGGCGCGCTACGGTCTCAGGTACCTCAGCATACCATATGCACCAATAATTCTTGACTTGTCTTATTTTTGTCACCCAACATATGTGAAAGAACTGTCCCATATTGGCTCACCACACACCAGCAGACTTTTCAGTCACTGTAATCCGCCACATGTTTTATTTATATAGTTTATTGAATTATGAACACCCAGAAAAAATGCACTGTAAATTAGACGATATATAAATATTAGTGGCCCAAAAGGTACAATTTTAGCATTCCTAATATTATTGATATACATATTACTTTTATAAACATATGGAAATGTTTTCTATGGAAATTTTGTGTATAAAACAAATATATTATTGATACTATAATGAAATACATTTAGAAAAAAACAACATTATTTTTTCCATCATTTACATCTCATGCTGTAGTAGACTTTAATAAACTTTTACATTTCACTTACATAATTTCACTTTAATTTGTAGTATTTCTTCACTTCATTGTGTTTATTAATTTAATTTATTATATAATTTGTGAAAAATAACACTGTAATACAATTGCATTCAAAATACATCCAATAGCAATAATTATGCAAAATTATCCATAAGTTTTGTTGCACAATATTTTGCTGGTTTATTGGGAGGAAAAGAGAAAATTTATTTCTGAAGAAGGAAATGGTCAAAGCCTATGAATCAAGTTTCTCCAACAAATCATGTAGAGTCATTTTATTTTTAAGAAATAGCAGTTTTTAGAAAACTGAGGGTGATTCAGCCCATGTGCAAATTGAGACTTGTATAATTGAAATTGGCAATTTCAAATCAGTCACTTACAATCCTCTAATGGCTGTATATAGGACTATAAAATTTTAACCTGTTGTGTGATGCTGTGTCTTTTTGAAAATAAATTCAACTGTATTCAAATTGGATATATCATTTTATTATCAAAGGTCTTTTTTTAAGAAAAAAAACAGGCATTCTGGCTCTCACATGTTAATACATGGAATTGTAAACATTTCTGACAAATAGTGGTATTAAAATTACAAACAGTTTAGATAAGTACAAACAAATGAATTGCAAACAGGAAAAACTCATTCTGTTATTCCGAAAGGAGTCATTACAAAAATCATTGTGATATTATTTGATTAAATTCGCAGATAGAATTAAATGGTTGAAATACCATAAAATCAATCATGAAGAAGAAAGAAGTAATTTTTTCTTTATGCACTCATTACATTCAGTTATTGATCTAACAGAATTAGATTTATAATTAAGTAAACCTGTAAATTACATCAATACTCAACCCAAAAAATGCTATTTAATTCAATTATTATTCGTAATTATGCAGACTTGATAAGTGGAGGAATGTCATAGCTGTTTGTCAATCAATTTACGTCAGTATTTTTATAAAGAATAAAATTAAATTACATCAATTGTCTGAGCATCTGTACACACACTCCAGTTATTTATTACTTATTGTTTGAACATTATGTTATGTACATGAACTCATAAACTGTATTTGTATAAAACAGGGAACAACTATAATTCTCTAATTTTTTCAGACCATGATCCATCAACGCAACTGAAATTGTTAAATGCAGATATAGAGAAGGTACCGGCCACAATAAATATATTACTATAAAACATAATTTTTATAAACATTATGTGTTCCACATCACTTTTCCAGGACAAAATCAGAAACACAACAGTTGTTAGTGGCTCAGAAAGTAAGAACTCGAGAACTTCAATATGTGACGACCAATTGTTGTTCATGAGCCCTAAAGTTTACAAAAGGTTGGTATCATTAATATACATAGAGAACATGAGTCTATGTCAGACAGGAAACACTGTGTTCACTGTACAGTGCCATTTAGAGGTCTGAGTGTTTATATACAAACTAGGAAATACAAGAGTATGTATTTAAACATTACATGGGACTAGTTTCCTAATATATAACTGTTACAATTAATTGTTTTAGTAAATATTCAGCACAGTTTATTTTATCTATTTTTTAATGTAAATTGTGTAAAATATTACTTCTGCCTTATAATAATGACAATATTAAGTGTGATAAGTGGTAGCTTGTGCGTTTTATAAGTTATGTGCCTATAACAGTGACAGCATTACGAATACTCTGAAGCTTGTAATATGCTAAATTTCAAATTCTGTCTACATGTAATTATGCCTAAATTTTAAAACTAGAGGATTTAAAAAAATAAGTTGTCACACCATTTATAACACAAATCCTTTTTTGCTTCATACATATTTTAAATAAATGTAATTTCAGGAATTAAAAAACAGATGATGACTATTTTATGCAGCATCCTGTGGCTTTGTGTTTATAATACGAAGTGTCTTAAAATAAGAATTATTAATTACTAAATGGTTCTCATTTATTTTTTATTTTGGTGTGAATGTTACCCATTTATGATGGAGCCTCATACGGATTGGGTACGACATAGAGTAGCTCAAAGAAGGATCAGTCTGTGGTAATTACAGGTGATGTAGAGGAACTGTATCTTTACATGTGTCATTGCAGACAGGAAACAAAGTGCTACAACAGTGATAGCACAGATGGTTTGGTTGAGCGGATATGGAAAGCGCAGGAATTGAAGGAAACATCCACAGTCTTATTATAAAGGTTCTTAAAATTGCGAAACTAACAATTCTTCCTAAACTAATTCATGTACTGGAACACATGAGCACATATGCATCACTGAGTCTGATAATAGATATATCAAAACAAATACAGTAGAGTCCTGAAAACTTGGCCTAATGGGACCAAAGGGTTGTCAAGTTTATGAAAATGTCAGGTTATCGGGAATGGTGTTAAAAAAGAAGTAAAATTGTTTCCTCAGAAAATACAGTATTGTACTTGTATGCACTGTTTGCTTGAAAATACAGCAAGGAATAAAGTAAAGAATAATTTATGAATTTGCAAATACTGGCTTCTTTTTAAAGAAATGCATAATGTCCTGTTATCTTCTGAACTTTACTCTGTGTTTTCCTGCTTCATCACAAATATGATGAAGGAACAGCAAGTGCTTTAATGATGCAACTTGTTGTTCAAAATACTGAAGCCTTTAATCCCTCACTAGATGATATTTTAGGACAGTGGAGCCCTCAATGTCGGTGTCTTTATCATTTCATGGCATTTTTTCATTATATTCAACAGCAATAATTAATAATAAGTTTACATTTTCTGCTTCATCATGTTCAACTAACTCATTTCCCTCATAATCAAGAAATTTTCACTAGGAAGGAACTAGTGTTAATGTAGACAGTGGGAGTAACTGTGACTCTCTAACAGAAGTCAGGTTACTTCTGCTATTTAGTAGCTTTCCTGATAGGAGCTACAGTAACACCTATTGGATCAGTCAGATATGTCCTATATTTGTGTTATGATGAATGCAAGAATTTTAGTCTTTGCTGTCAAAGTTTACTCGCGGCACTCATGTTAAGTCACACTAGGGTGGTGAAGAGATTCTGCCTGATATGTGGAAGGGCAGTTGTGTGGCTCTCTAAGTGGTTAGTCTGAGAAAAGGGCTTCCTGATCCTGCCAGTGAAAGTAAGTGAGACTCGATGCAGTCATAGAGTCATCTTCGAGTGACTAAGGAGTCGTAAGTGTGGTGTGGTGTGCATCATGGGAGGGGGAGGAGGCTTGGGCCTTCTGGTTGAATATGCATTCATTGAGCCTCAGACCCTTTGGTGGTATCCTGGTTTCTGTTTCTCCTTGCTTTCAGTATCCAATGATGAACTTTCTGGCCATATTCATCTACTAGTATTGCTCATACTGTTAGAACGACATATATTAGCTTGGGAGCTCATTCTGGCTTCCTACAATGGGCAGGCAAGTTTCAAGGGCCAGTTTTATGAAACTCCTCCCTATGGGACAACCTTGAGCAGGTAAATACTTAAAGGAGCAATGTGCATGGCTGGCCAATGCCATCCTTTGGGGAAATTGGTACTTTGGGGCGCATAGTGCCTCTAGTCTATCCTTCAGAGACCCTAAAGTCAACCTGGTGATGGCTTGTCTGAGTCCCAGGCCAACGAACATTGAAACTTGAGGTGGCTGTGGTTTGCAGGTACCATTTTTTACCTTCCCTTTTCCAAGGGTGCAGGACCCTTACAGCAGCAGCCCCCATTGCCCTCTCTCTGAGGGGGCTATGAGAACAAAATGCCAGTGGAAACCAAACCAAACACTCAATGTTAACGACTCTAACTTATTCCATGTGTCTACCACCCATCCAACAACAACTAATACAGTAATTTTCTTTAAACTGAGGATAAGACCTTGGTATCATTGTTTGCAGAAAGAAGGGAGGTTAACAGCTCTTGTCCATATCTTCTCTTCAAACTAACCAAAACTCCTTGGTCCATTTGGTTGGTATAACCCCCTGACTTCGGATGGTTAAAACAGCCATTTTCTAACTCTCCAATGTCCGGGTAAAAAGACGTGTTGTCCAAATTAGAACAGGCTTGCTTGATTGATTTTTAGATTTTAAAAACTGCTAAACCAATAGAACAAATACTTCATGGAACCATTCTTGGAAAATTGCACAGCTCATCCAAGCATGTGACTGGTTTCAATACCAAACTGAAAGTTTATCCATTTCATTGTGCTTAAACACACATGGTTTCTTTGATTTTTGCACAAGAACAAGTTTTAATTTGAGCTCATCTGTTGCATTACTCCATGCTAGCATTGTTATCCTCTCTTGCTCCTTTTAAAACCTTGGTCAGACAGTTCTTCTTTGAAACAACAATTTTCACTGGTACCAGTTTAAAATTTAACCCTGTTTCATCACAATTGTACCTTGGCAAAGCCTGCATCCATGTACAATGAACGTCTGAACTCACATCGGCGCAACACATGGTGTCAGATGTGGCCGAGTTATCCAGACTGTTAGATTATCAAGTGCAGAGTTTTCCAGACTCTACTGCATTTGTTTTAGGAAACCTTAAAGCAATACTTTAAAAATCTCTTGATATAGAAAATTTAATAATAGTGTATTTTGTTCAACAGTCAAAACAAAACTAGACATTGGATTGTCAGCACATTTGATCTTCAATTACTGAAAGATTTGACATTCATCAACATGTCAGTAGGAGTTGCCTTGAGTCACTGTGCCAGCACTGCTCTGTTCACACTGCAGCCAGTTTATTTACTTTATCTTGGCATAAGTTCTGCTAGAACGGCGACCGTCATAGGAGCAGCTGCGATTGGTGATATCATAGCCAGACTTACCCTGGGAGTTTTAGGATGTTGGCTTGCGACTCGAAATAGAATTATATTTTGGATAGGTTCTTGTGCTACAGCAGCTGTAATCATAAGTGAGTGAATTAGACTATTGCTATATATTCTTTCTATAACCAAAGATTGGGGCAGAACTTTATATATACTTTAAATGTGAATTCGTAAACATGAATGAGTCTTTCTTCACCACACCCAAGTATATGACTAAAACAGTTTCCTTTTCTTTTTTTCCAGTATTAATCAGAATTGAGAATTACACATTTCTCTTAACTTTGAATATTGGACTTGGCTTTTTCAAAGGTTGTATGTATGTTGCCTTTGCTTTGGTGTTTGCAGAACATTTTACTACAAAATTGTTTCCTTCAGCATACAACTTATTCCTTTTATTTAATGGTACTATTGCTCTTCTCACTGGATTTGTAATTGGTAAGTTTTCAATTATAAATTATTATTTAAAACTAATGCCCAAGTTCATAAATGTCTCACATTATTTATTATTAGCAATTAGGGCAAAATAATAAGAAAAAATTAAAATAATTATTACTAATTGTTCTTTAACCAAAGCAACTGACCTTCATAATCCCATTATTCACTAATCCACTATCTATCATTGACCAGGGTTCTCCTTTCTACTACCCTCTAGTTTAGTTTATAACATACGTGTTCTGTTCTGGCAATGTATTAATTAATTTAAACTTAAATTGCTACCTTATGAACTTGAAACATTTAGTCAATAATATTTGCTAGAGTTTACTGTAAATAATTCATTGCAATACTAGTAGCATCAACAGGTAATTAATCGTAAATTTTCAATTAATTGTTTTTCTTAATCTGTACCAATAATTTAAAGATTTGTATATATTCCATACTTTACGCTATTGGGAGTGAAATACGCACAGTACTAGATTAAAACTTTCTCATTTTGTAGGAGTTGTGAATGGTGCAACAGACAACTTCATATCCAGCTTCTACTTGCTGGTCGCAATGTTGATGGTGACAGTAATCTCATGGGGTGCAGAATTTATATTTAATCTTTATTGTAATAGGGTCAGTCAGAATAAAGGAGTTGCAAATTAAAGTTTTTGTTCCAAAGTTGTGTGTAATATATCCAACCAAAAATAAAATGAGAGCTTAGTTATGATGAAATGTTGGTACCACTGCTTGTTAATCCTCAGGTGATATAACTTTATACATGTTGGTGTAGTTCTGTAATAAAAACTATTTCCTCCTTTTTAAAATTAATATTTTGAGAAAGATCATACTGACTACAAACCCAATTTCTTTCCCAGTGTTCACACTACATCCAATCATATACACTGGATATAAATACTAAACAGATTTGTTTATGAATTTATTTCCCTTTCTCTAAAAGCATCAATTACTCTTCATCATGTCTGTGCCATACAATTCTTGGTTTTCTTTACTAAAATGTATTGAAATTTTGATTATTGAGAAACACATTTTACAAGTGCATGGTAAGATGATGAGGTTTTTCTATTTTTTTAAAGAAACATGTACTTGTGATTCAGTAAACAGCTGTGTAGATGCATGGCAGAGATGGCAAATTTTAAATTGAACTAGCCATGTTCTTATTTAGCTACTACTTCTATTCTGTAAAGGAATTTGTGAAACTATGTAAGTATTGATGTAAAACTAGATATAAGATTATCCTAATAATAATGTAATAAATTCATGTAAAACTGTATCAGGTTTCCACTCAGGTGCAGGTGCGATGAAAAGGCGACGTTTCGACGACCCAGTGCTCAGTCGTCGTTTTCATCGCACCTGCACCCGAGTGGAAACCCGAGAACTATTTCTGCATCAACTACACCAGGAAAACCTCAGCTCATTTATTTCATGTAAAACTATTTGACTCGTTCAATATCTTCAAAGCATTGCTTCACTGAAGGATCCATGGAATATGACTATTATGTTATGTTTGGATTAAAATAATAACCTATGTTTTTGCCCATGTGTCCAGGTTGTTTCAAGTCTGCTGTATTAATCAGGTGGATGGTTGAAGGTTTGCTCCCCTAGTGATGATAACATTATCAGTAAACATTTCAATCCTGACAGGTAGACTGATTGCCAATTTGATGTAATTTACTGGAATTGAAAAGAGAATAACACTAATACTTGAGTCTTGTGGTAAGCCAATCTCCAACTTGAAGGTATCTGAGAATGCAATGTTAGTTTACACTTGTATAATTAAATAAATTGATGATACTTCTTTCATTAATAAGGTTATTTATAAAGGCAAATTAGTGGCCTGTTACACCCACCTCTGTAAATTGCTTAATACATGTCATCTCCAGATGAATCAATGGCCTTATGTACTTCCAATGTTGTAATAAGTGTAAACCTTAAGTTACATTAAATAAAAAGACAACTAATAAGTCAGCAATTAATTTTAAAGAAATTTAACCAAGATTTTAATGATTGGTGTACATTACTCCCATATTTATATTTAACCAAATTTATGAATGACATACTTTAATACAACATACAATAAGTTTAGATTTTTAGATACAATCATATAATAATTTATTTTAATAACATAAAATCAGAAGATTAAGTACAATTAATTAAAAATAAGATGTATATTAAAAATATCATGAATTATTTATTTTATTCTCAGTTAGTCTATTAAACAAAATAAAGGCTGAATGATGCTGAAACTATATCTGATGATGGGAAATAAATAATTCCTGAAATTTGGAGGACATTCATGTTGTTCCAATTAATAATTTTTTTATTGTTAACAATAACAGTTTTCACATTAACAATAGATAACCAGGTAAGTTGTATGTCTATATCGATAACATACTCAGTATGAAATGTAAAATAAATGTAGTTTGATGAGAATATACAATGCCCTAAAGGCAACTATATGATATGTTGTTCAATATTATGTCCCCTACTGATGTGAAATTAACTCTTGTATTTTCAGTATCTGAAAGGAAAGTTGATGCAATACAGTCAATAAGAAAATTAAAGTTGATAATATGATATGAATCAGGAAACAAAATTTGTTACCTGTAGCACACATGTCATGTGCATACATGCATCTTTCAGGATCTCTATTGCAATCCAAGAAAAAATTTCTCATAAAGGCATAGCCTTCTTTTGCATCTCCTCTTGGTCCTGTAAATGATAGATATACAATAGAACTGCTTTTCTAGAGACCGGATATTTTGTTCCTTAAATAGGGGTATTCATTAAATAAGAGTGTTCACATATCTTACAGTACAATCAATCCATTTACAGTGAACCACATTTTTTCCCCTTACAGCTTAGGGTGTTCCTTTAATGGAAGTTTGCATAAAATAAATATGAAAAGTTTTCTTAACTAAGACTGATTTCAATTTATTTAAATAGTTTATTGATACACCTTAATCACTCTCTTTGCTACTATTTCCTCTGTAATATATATCGTCACAAAAAGTAGATGTTTCTGATTTGTGATAATTGTAAAAAAAACTTTAACTATGGTTTTCAGCTAAGTCATAAATTTATGTCACATTTACTTTTGTGAGACTTTCCATTACTCCGCCTTATTTATCATGAAAATTGCCAGTATATCTCATCAATAGGTAATTAGAACTTTTTATGTTTCTTCTGCTGGCTTAATTTTAAAACAACAAATATAAAGTTCTAAACAGATTCTTGTAGCATTTGACTTAGTGCGTTCTGTATTTACTAGGGCCTCCTCAACCAGCTTGGATATTAAAATATAAAGTAACACAGTACACCAAAATTTGAAATAGGTGCCTGTGGAGTTTTCTCTTGCAGGAATTTCTAACCAGATTGACTGTGGGGTTCACCTGACTATGATGGTAATGCTTTGTACTTTCTTTGGTTTTTTTCAAAGTTCTCACAAGTCAAGGCACCTTTTTTCTATTTTAGGTACATGCACTGGGTTTATCCTGTCCATGGATCAGTCAGCGAACTGCCTCCTAAAACTGGCGGAGAGAAGGAGAAGGGAATGCTGTGATCCCACAGCAAACTTATCTTCCATCATTCAGAGGATAATACCCAACAGCTCAACCTACCTTATGCAGGTTTTCTAGGGTTTTTCCTGCATCTCTTTAGGTGAAACACCAGGCAGGATCCTTAAACTATAGACCAGGGCCCCTAGTCAATCATCGGCTACCTTGCTGTACCTTCCACATCCCCCTTTTTGATTCCCTTCCTATTCCATTAAAGGGGAGTTTCCTGTTTCAGGATCATCCTCATGTAGTCTCTTAACCAAAAAAATTGAAATAGTTAGAGCTATTACACTTGGACAGAAACTTTGCAAACACTGTGCTTGGTGTGGGCGAGAATTAAATCAAAATAGAGATAAAAAAAGTTCCATAAAATAGTAAATTTCTTTATACTGGGGTTCCTTAAAATTGGAAGGAAATTACATTACATACAGCAATTTTTCCGAAACTTAAGAAATATTTCCTTACAATATTTCCTTATAATGGGGTGTTGCAATAACTCAATACTCAATCACACTGTTTGTCTCTCTTTGCTATGTTTGCCTGCATAGCAGTAGTTGCTAAAAAATTATTGACTGAAAAAGATTAAAAGAACTCCTCCAACTGACAATAGAAAACAAATAAAAAGTAAAAGTGTAAGGAAGAACCATGTAGGTTTAAAATTATGCTGTCCCAAAGAAACACTTTGAGGTGGTAACCCACATGATCAGAAAGGGTTTCAGTTGGATGTGGATGTCTGTCAGTTTGCATCAAATAAAATAAAACATAACTGCTTAATAATTATCAAGTATGTCTTACAGTTCAAATTTTAACTACAAATTTTTGATCTGCAGTTACATCAAACATTTATATTAATAAGATAATTACTTAAACAAATCAATGCAAGTGATGGATCAGACAATTCTGTAGCAATCAACTTATCCAGTTTATCAATCTTTATTCTTGAAAATAAATACAGACAAAAATGAACCTTCATCATTATACAGATATAAAAAAACAATTTTTACCTGTGTCATAAAAATATTTGCAATTAAGCTATTAATAAACATACCAGTGTATTCTTCAATGTAATCCCCTAAATGGGTATTGATGATTTTTTCATTAAACAAGTCTATCTTGTTCAGAAACAGTATAGTTGATGACAGCTGCAACCATTCAATGTTGATAATTTTAAGAAACAAATGCCTGCTTTCTATAAGGCAGTTCTGTGAAAGGTACAGGGAACAAATTAATATAGAAGTTCAAAGTGATGTGTCAAATGGTTATTGTACATATTCAACCAGTAGTAATTACTTTTTTTAAAATAGCTATATCGCTAAAGATAGACATTAAAGTAGTGGCCTCACAAGAAGTAACTCCTCCAAATTATAATAATAAAGTGTATGTTCAATTGTTATACAAATTACTTATTGTTTGTAGAGGACAGATAGTAGGCAAGAGGAGTTAAAAAAATTCTGGTTAGCAATTTTCCATACATACCATATTCTTATCTTCTTGAAGCACTTGGTCATAATCACTGATAGCAGTCAGGAATATCAGTGCATGAATCTTATCGAAAAATTGCACCCACTTCAGACGTTCTGTTCTTTGTGCTCCGACAGCAACAATCCTGAAGGTTAAAGAATTTAATGGTGAATGTATTTAATTTATATATTATGGTATGGCTGATGATGATACACTTTCTTGCATTAAGGCAGAATACATTTTAACAGAAATAGTAAAGTCCTAATATTCATATAGAAATGTATATTTATAGAATCCAATTAATGTTTCACTAATAATTGATGTGAATAATGTTTATTATAATGAATTTAATACTAATAATTATGGTTGGACTCTATCAAAATAGTTTTCTACATTAATATTTGAACTTAATATATACATACATTACTGGAGACCCAGCATTGCCTGGGTATTTATTTATATTATCCAGGTACGTTATTTAATTCTTGGTCAACACATGATTAAACCAGCATTGAAAACATCAAAATATAAACCTCAAATATACTCCTAGTATCTCGATGGTCAAAAATACTCCCAGTACAATAACAGGACTAAAATTATTTTCAGTACTCTGACAGAATAAAATTTCTTCCCCACTTAAGGGATGAATTTTTACTTAAATCACATATTAAAGGTCATAATTTAACAGAACAACCCCCTTTACACCAGTTTCAAACCCAAAGTTGATAATTTCCTTGTTATTTTCATATGACTCATTTCCACCCCCACCCCTCACATGCTGCAAGGGGTTGAAATTATACACACAGGGAAAACATTATAAACGTAATTGACCTCAAGAATTATTTTTCAACTCAAATTATTGTGTTATTGCTTATTACATATAAAAATTCCCCTGATTCAATAATCATACGTAATTGTTATGTTTGACTGTTTTCTTGCCTCTCACCAGACCCTGACAGTATGGGATCTTCTGGAGCTGTGGTAGATCTCACTTGAGAAATTCCCATTTTGTTTGCCTCCAAATGCTGCCTACAATCTTCTTCAGTCTCATTGTCTCAAAGATTATGAACTTGACTTCTGTTACACATACACCAACTGAAATTTTGTCACCTCACTGGTGGCATTTTCTTATCACTAACAATAGCTAACACGATGATAAGCACATCAAAACACATGAAACACACCAAGTGTAATTGAATATGAATGAATGTCAATCTATCAATACTTTATGAACACATCTATTCAGTCCAGTGGTTGACAAAGACGAGAGAGGATATATGATTGCTGCATGGCAAACCTTACAAATCGCAGTTGGTTTTGAACAGGTCCCGCTTTATTATTTTTACAACAATGCTGTCAAAATTAGGCTTATAATAACACAGTAAGTAGGATGAATGGTATAGGAATGGCTAATAAGACTTTTAACTCACATTTGATTTTTATGTCACCTTTCACGTGGCAATTCAATGGATTTATAAATATTTACATTAATATTTTCTGAACTCTGCAAGATATCAAAATGAAGCATGTACAAAACTTTGAGTTAAAAATCCCATTTCAATCCCTGAAATTTCCATTGAAATCCATCAACCTGTTTCGGAGCATAACATCAAGAGTATAGGCAGCCCACATTCACATTGTAAATTCACATAAATTAACAAAGTATTGTTTCAAGTTGGTGCTATTTGTGTTGGTACAAATACATTTGAGGAAAAGCATTAAATTTTCCAGATTTTTAATTTCATTTCTTACTGGTAAACTACTTCTCCATCATACATGGAGAAAACATGTTCCTCCACTCCACATGCTGGAAACTGGCAGTGTAGAATATCTTGGTGAGTAGGAGTATATTCATCAGAACACACATCATCCAAGCGTTCTGTGATGTAGCTACAAAACAAACTAATTTTGTTTCAAAACTAATTTTTCTGACATATAAATAAAAATACTGCCAAATATGTCAGCAAACAAATTTAAATGACAATTAATATAAATACAACATTTCACCCAACTTCTTCAGGTAAATTTTTTAATTTTTGCTGACATATTTTCATTTGTTAATATTGTTTCTGTTTTCATTGTATGTAGGGGAGAATTTTTTTCAGTAAAGATACTAGTGAAATTTTTAGCTATTTGGTTGGTAAAGCTGTAATTATTAATAGATAACAATGAACACTGAAAAGCGGCATTTATCAAGTGATTCTTATTTCAGAGTGAGGAGAGTTTTTTCTTAATACAAAAGTTACTTTTCCATAATTAAATTGAAGTGTATCAGCATCAGTTAAAAATTTACAATTAAAAGATAAATATTGTAGTGTAAATTATATGTTATTAGCTTTACATTTTGATAGTATTTCAACAAATCTATTCATAACTTAGGGGAAATTAAATTTATTTCAAAATGTCAATGTTGAGGCCAGTTCCATCCAAGACTGAATTTGAAGAGACATAGTTAGATGTTTTTCAAAGAGACATAAGTATTTGACATAATGTGCTTTAGACCAGGGTGTTTCTAAATCTGCATTGGCACAGACAATTAAAAAACACAAGGAATCAGATTTAGATACTTTCAAATATCAGTTGTTCATTATGTGGCACAAATTTTAAAAAATTAATAGTGCAGTATTGTTTACTGTTAAAGTCTTGAAAAAGGTAATTGGTGGTGAAAAAATTAAATTTATTATGCACAAAGATGGATATGAAACAGAAGTTCTTCAAGACAAGCATTATTTACTTATTTCCCTATGCCATTCACTAGCTACAACAACACTTAGTTTTGGTATTTTTTAAGGTGTATATGTAAATTTGAATGTGTTATTTAATCTTTAAGAAAAATATCCATTGTAAATTTTGTGTTTTTATTTCAGGATTTATACATTACCAGAAAAAGATGTACCAGAGGACACATTGCAACGTTGAATAAATTAATTAAATTAACAGGATCTCTGATTTTAAGAAACAATAGAAAATACTAATTGCTTGCCAAAGAAATACATATGTCAAGCATAGAATTTGTAATTTATCCTTAACGGATGCTCCTAATTCTTCCATCCCTCTTCTCTATCCATCCTAACTTGAAAAACCTAATATATAGACTGAAAATGTTCGGTTGGTCATACTCGATGTGGTGGCGGAGTGGATAGACGCACTCCACGGCTCTAGTGGTGATGCACTGTTGTTTCATGCACCCAGGTTCGAGTCCTGGCCACATCGAATTTTTTCAGTCTTTCTTCCTTCTTCCATTCCCTTCTACGCTTGACATCATATGTATTTCTTTGTGCACGATTCCATGCCGTACATATGATTCAAAGAGCGAATTCCTGAGAAAGACTCAAAAGGGAGACGAAATGTCATAATTGAATAAATAGTAATAAATTTATATGCTGACTTAATTTTTTATTGATTGATTATTGATTTTTTATTAATTGATTATTTAATATTAACTTTATTCCATTCAGACTATTTTGAAATCACCATTTTCGACTATAATGTCTTTCAAGTATGGAGTACTTGTTTATGATAGAAGCAGTTTTACTCTCAACTGTGACACCTACTTGCTTAAGTATGTAGGAAACATCTAAAATCACACATGCAAATGGGATTGCATGGGAATCAATAGAAACTTAAGATGGAAGAAGATGTTACATCCTTTGATACACAAAGAACATACACAAATACTTAACATGATTCATAAATACCAACAGAAAGCATTTGAAACTCACTATTTGATAGACTCCATTACGTAATATTCTCTCTGTCTTGAAAAGCACTCTTGAAATCCTATGTCTCTCCAAAGCTTCTGTATTACTTCCCCAGTTTTTGAATCCAAATGTTTCTGGTTCCAGTCATAGCCCATGATCATCTTTGAATTTATCTATATAATTAAGATTTTTATTCATTTCATATCTTACAGACAATATGAGCAACATGCCAAGATAATGATACTATCTGAACCAATCTATAATACAGATATAAATAATGCCCCAAACTGGATAGAAAAAATTTATGGCAAACTGTAATGCATGAAGACTATAAATACAAATCTCAAGACAATTCCTGTCACTTCATATAGTTCGATAACAAGAAAACTAAGAGTACCAGTAATGTCTCATATTTCTACTGGAAGTTTTTATTCTGACTGAGGACAAATGAAGACAGTGAATTCCTCAAGGTTCTGTTCAAAGTACATTGTTTACCTTGATTTACATAAATAATTTACCAAAAAAACTGACTTTATTGTGTGAAGCTATTCTGTTGGTCTATGATATTAGCATTTTAATAACAAAGAAACATAAGACCACAGAGGAAGTGACCTTTGTCAGATTGTGAAATATTAATTAGTTGTCATAATATGGCCATTGTAAATATAAAAGAAATACTTTAGAGAACATATGTTTTCCTGGTGTAGTTATTTGAATTAAGTATTCTTGGGATTCCACTCAGGTATGGATGGCTGTCAACACCATTTTCTTTAGGTGAAATAACTGAGATTTGAACTCTTGTTTGGCATTTGTATGATTTAAGTACATAGTAACCATAAAAATTAGTAAATCTAATAGAACTATGTTTAACTTATATATACAAAGTTAAAACAAATTAAGGATTTGGAATCATACTGCAAGGGGAAGAAATAAAAACATTTTGCTGATGATATTGTAGTATTGGGGGAGTCAGAAGAGGACTTAGAAATCATAATTAATGCCATTGCATGAACGTGGTCCTGGAGGAAGAGTACAACATGAGGATTAATGGAGGGAAAACTAAGGTTGTTAGATTGGAAAGGGGTATTTTGACAGAAGTTAAGGAATTCAGCTATTTGGGCAGCATAATAACAAGGGATGGTAGAAGTATAGGAAATATAAATAGTAGGAAAACATAGGAAGGAAGGTTTTCACAAGAAAGAGGAATTTAGTGATGGGTAATATAAGTATGAGTAGTATGAAATCATTGCTAAAAATGTTTGTATGAAGTGTGGGTGAAAACATAGATGGTAGGAGTTGTAGAAAGGAAAAGAATAGAAGCCTTTGAAATGTGATACTACAGGCGAATGCTGAAAATCGGATGGGTGGATAGAATCACTAATGAGGAATTCTAAACAGAATAGGGAAAGATCGAACAATATGGACTAAGAGAAGGGAAAGATTAATAGGACACCTTTTAAAACATGAGAGTCTTGTAAAAGTAGCATTAGAGGGAAGTGTGTGGGGTAAGAACAGAAGATGGAGGCAAAGGATGGAATACGCTAAGCAGATTAAGGAAGATGATGTGTGTGCTACTTATAAGGAAATGAAAAGGCTTGCGAAAGATAGGTTAGCATGGAGGGTTGCATCAAACTAGTCTTAGGACTGAATACCACAACAATATAACTATAAACAATTCTTGGGTTTCCACTCAGGTTAAATGGAGTTTAAGCCACGACGTTTCGATGGCGTACTCTGCCATCGTTCTCAAGGTTGTCAACCTTCGATCTTTAATAATATAACTATAGTTAGAATTATATGCATGTTTTTGTTGATACCAACATATGGAAATACTGTTACGCATAACTTTTGTAGTTATTATCCTCATTAGTAGAAGGAATCTTGTGTGTTTGATAAGCACTTGTACAGGATTGTGGTCCATTGTGTCCCAGGGATAAACTTGATTACCTCGTTTTCGGGATCCGAGTAGGATATCTCGAGCTTGGTCATGGCTTGAACAACGTTCTGCACGGATGTGATTATGTTTGTGACAATGGTGGCGTGGTAATGGCTCGTCTGCTCCTCGGAAAACGTTTCGCCGTTGATAATCTTGAGCTGGTTGAGGAAGGTGGACTTGCCCGCCCCCTTGGTACCTGAGAACCAACATCGGCCCATTACGACGACGATTGTACGGGCATGGTCGGGGTGGTTTTGGCCTTACCCAGAAGCAGCACTTGTATGCACAGGATGCGCCTCTCCCTGACGTGGCCAATTGTCTCTACCTCCTCTCCACGCAAACATTCCTTCGGATCGCACACGCAGCTCGTCATGGCGGATGTCGCCGCACTGGAAATATCAGCGCACTCTG
The DNA here is from genome assembly GCA_034510155.1 of Eucriotettix oculatus. Taxonomy (NCBI): domain Eukaryota; kingdom Metazoa; phylum Arthropoda; class Insecta; order Orthoptera; family Tetrigidae; genus Eucriotettix; species Eucriotettix oculatus. The sequence goes on along the minus strand of CM067377.1, from coordinate 192,165,327 downwards.
CTGCCGCCGTTACTAAGCGGACGCTTTTCCTTGCATCTAATTGATACCGTCAGTGTTTGTCCGTCAAGCACGTTAGATTGCGCGGGGGTGGATTTTGTCCGAGAATCTGCCCCGCTGGTCAGGATGAGTATTTTTTGGTATAGCATCGGAGAAGGAATAAAAGCTAAAATGCCTACGACAAAAGGGAGACTTACAAAATTTTGCGAAAACAAATTAAAAATTTGACGATATGAGGAAGAAATTAGTCAATTACGAACAGCAATGGAACACATACTCGTTATTTGTTTGGACATATCTTGTTGTGTATTCATCAGCCTTTTCATTCCCTTATACCTACCACAATCCATATCCTCTCTAATCTTCTTAGCGTATTTCATCCTTAGCCTCCCTATTCTGTTCTTACCTCACACACATCCCTCTAATACTAATTTTAAAAGACCCTTGTGTCTTAAAACGTGGCCTATTAATCTATCCTTTCTCTTAGTCATCGTCCTCCATATTGTTCACTTTTCCCCTATTCTGTTTAGAGCTTTCTCGTTAGTTACTCTATCCACTCATCTGATTTTTAGCATTCGCCTATAGCACCACATTTCAAAGGCTTCTATTCTTTTCCTTTCCTCAACTCCTATCGTCCGCGTTTCGCACCCATATATCGCTACGCTCCATACAAACATTTTTAGCAACGATTTCCTAATATTCACACTTATATTACCCGTAAGTAAATCCCTCTTTTTCGCGAAAACCTTCCTTGCCTGTGCTATCCTACTCTTTATGTCTACTATACTTCTACCATCCCTAGTTATTACGCTTCCCAAGTAGCAGAATTCCTTAACTTCCGTCAAAATATCCCTGTGTTATTCCACTGTTTACCATAGTACACTCCATTACCTTCGTTTTCCCTCTATTAATCTTCATATTGAACTCTTTCTCCAGGACTCCGTTCATGCCATTCATTATTGTTTCCAAGTCTTCTTCTGATTCCCTTAATACTACAATATCGTCGACAAAGCGTAAGGTTTTTATTTCTTCTCCTTGCAGTATGGTTCCTTTTCCAAATTCCGTTTTAACTTTCTTCATCGCCTGTTCTATATATAAGTTAAACAGCATGGGTGACAGACTGCATCCTTGATATTGTTGTTACCTTAATTTTATTTTAGACTGTATTGGAGTTGTTACAGGTTCCGTGTAAATCACGTGAGAGACATGTACCTCATTGAGGAATGTTTGGTGAATGAAAATTCAGGAAACCAGTGAGTGAAATTCTTAAAAGTAATTGGTAAAATAACATAGTCTACTCTATAGCCAGTCTGCTGCAGGTTTCTAATCCGAAAAAAAAGTATTTCCTTACTTATGGAAGACCTAAAAGCCTCTCTGTTCCCTTTAAAATCGCTCTTAAGACTTTCATTACCTCCTTTCGATTTCACATTATTCCTATCGTTCGTCTCTTCTTCCGCTGATAAGAGTTGCTTAGTGAACTTCCGCATCCGTGCATTTATTAGACGGACTGCTCACTGGATCACTTATAATAGGAACTGGTGGGAAAATTTATTTGTAATTTAAATAAGGACAATTTTTTATGTTAATATTAAAACAAATATCAATGAAAATACAAATTTGGGGTCTATTAATATCCCACGATTAGCTCAGCAGCAGACTCAATCTAATACAGGGTCAGAAATGTGGGGTTTGTTGCACAGCAGAAAGAGAGTCATTACGCATTTTGATGCATTAATTGGCACTGACACACCTGGTTTCCGTGTTTGTGAGGCAGCTGCTAGCTTCTAATGGGTCTGGCTCTGTTACCTGGGGTTGGCTCGCGTCCCAGTGCCTGGCTCTTCCTTCCAAGAATTCTGGTTCCGCGATTACGTTGACGGGCGAAGCCACCTTGAAGCACCCTGCCGTCAGTCTTATTTCTTTCCTCTTACTCCAACAAGATTACAAGTTGCCGTCTCTATGTTACTACGGCAAGACTCACTTGTAGGGTCTCATCTCCTCTGACTTGATAAATAACTTCGTATATATTCAGATAAAGCCTTACTATGATGGCTACTGTCTGGCTAGCTTTGCTTTGTCCATGAATTCCGGAAGCACTGGTGTTTGAACAGATGACTTCTGAAGAGCTTTCCTGAATGGTTAATCTTCTGATATCCATATACTTCTCAAGTATGAGATGTTAGACTGTGAGGAACTGGACGCATACCTCACAGATGGAATTTGAGTATGAAGTGATCTGATTCTAAAAACTATTTTCTTCTTCATGATACATTGTGAAGGTGACAGAGGTTTGGAAACAATTGAAGGTTCTGGTGGAAATGGCCATTATTATCCCCTCATCTTAGAGTGTTCCATAGATCCCCCAATTTCCCTCAGAATATTTTTGAGATACTGGAGTATCCTTGAAGGTTGATTCCTTTAGTGTCATGGTAGCCAGTACATCCGATGCTTTATCCAGGGATCCAGACCAACTTCATATTCTTACCACTTGCATTACAGACAGGTTACATCTATTTAAGTTGGCAATACCATTCCTGGCCATTATAATTTTTAATAATGTTAAAGTTTTCATGGAATCTCATAGTATTATTAAGATATCAAATAATAACTCCAAACAATAGTCAGTAGCCATCGCTATGGCAATATTTCTGCTGTAGTGGAGGATGCCATGCCATTAAGGTGTACCTTTCTCAAGTTTATCAAGTAAGTTGTGTCATATGTTGTTTTTATGCAACTGTAAAAATACATGTAATGACTTGAGGGTGTTTTTTATGGTGGTTAGTTTTCTTCCAAAGGAGGGTGACATCTCTTTATCCTCATTTAGTAGTCTAACCACAGGAGTATTTCTTATGCATCCTGTTATAATTGTCAGAGATCCATAGTGGATTGTTTCGAGATTATAGAGAGCTTACTTAGGTGCAGACTCATATATGAGTGATCCATAGTAAACCTAAGGGCCTTATTAGTGGTATCTTGAAGCCTTGAATTAGCACTGCAGTTGTATTCAACAATAGACTTCAAGATGAAGAGTTGCCAATTTACTGCTGTTTGTAGATTCTTAATATGTTCTACAAAACTTAAGCATATGGCCATTGCTGAAAGTGAATTGGATGGATTGAAATATAGCGCTATGAGTAAAGAGGATTTAGATTAATATGATAACCTATGTTTTTTGTCCATGCATCGAGGTAGTTTAAAGTCTGCTGTATTATCTGGATGGACTGTTGAATGTCAGTGAACATTTCAATCTTGATGGGAAGATTGATTACCAATTTGATGTCATTTACTGCAATTAAAAAGACAATAACACTAATTCTTGAGTTTTGTGGTAAACCAACCTTAAACTCGAAGGTATCTGAGAATGCATTGTTATGGAGCGTGGCGTTACATGGATACGAAACATGGGAGAGAATAGTTGCAGAAAGGAAAACAATAGAAGCCTTTGAAATGTGGTGCTATAGGAGAAAATCAGATGGGTGGATAGAATCACTAACGAGGAAGTTCTAAACTGAATAGTGGAAGAGCGAACCAAGAGAAGGGATAGATTAATAGGCCACGTTTTAAGGCACGAGGGTCTTTTAAAATTAGCATTAGAGGGAAGTGTGTGGGATATAAGAACAGAAGAGGGAGGCCAAGAATGGAATGCGCTAAGCAGATTAGGGAGGATGTGAGATGTGGTAATTATGCGGAAATGAAAAAGCTTGGGCAAGATAGGTTAGCATGGAGGAATACCACAACAACAAAACACTCTCTGCTGTACTTAATTCCAGAACAGTAATCTCTTCGTCAACACGTGATTAAATCACCAGCGCAGCTTAATTTTTTTTTATTTTTAACTTTAATTAATCTAGGACATCATAAACACGGATCTTTTATCCCCCGCCGGTAAAACGATAAATTATATTCTGATGCAGTGGCAAATATGAACTAACAAAGTACGACTATTGTTCGATGAGTCTGTTGAAAAAAAAAAGTAAAATAATTTTTTTTGAAAACTTACTTCATTTTTGAACATAGTCTTCTTCCTTGGCCCAGCGAGTTTCCAATTTATTCAACCTCGTGACAAATTAGGTTCCGTCAAACTCTTCGTGTGTTGAAAATTTCTTCCCAACAAGCTAAGTTTGTTGGATCAGGAACAAGAAGAAGTCACTTTGGTGCCAGGTCTGGAGAATAGGGTGGATGAGAAACAACATTCGTGCACTTTCGCCATTGAGATTGGTGAAGCAGCACTTTCTTTTGTCGTTTCTCGATCAGCACAACACAACATCAAAATAGAGACCACTTGTGGATGACCCTCCGTTAACTAAAATGGATAGCAGAAAGTTCACAAAGGTTATTCGGAGCTTGCGAAACTAATCGTGTTTGTTGATTAATAACGAAAACTTACACAAATATCATGCTTAGCCATCATGACGAGTCCCCCAAAGTTGCAGGAAAAATTTCGCCCACTTTTCTTACTTATTTTCAAGGAATCCTGCTGGGATAAATTAAGTAGTTTAGGGATTCTCCATACATTACTTCGCATGTCTACATGCGAGTCTACAAGTCAGAAGATTACAGTTTTTCAAATGAATTTGGCGCCAAAATGAGAAACGCCAAAAAGGAACTTTTTCAGAGCAATAAATCGTTCGGGAAAATGGCATGAACGGAGTCCTGGAGGAAGAGTTCAATATGAGGATTAATAGAGGGAAACCCTAGGTAATGGAGTGTAGTTTGGGAAACAGTGGAATAACAAAGGGCGTTAGATTGGGAAGGGATATTTTGACGGAAGTTAAGGAATTCTGCTATTTGGGAATTGTTATAACTAGAGATGGTAGAAATATAGTAGACATAGTAGGATAGCACAGGCAAGGAAGGATTTCGCGAAAAAGAGGGATTTCCTTGCGGGTAATATAAGTGTGAGTATTAGGAAATCGTTACTAAAATTGTTCGTTTGGAGCGTGGCGTTATATTGTTGCGAAACGTGGACGATATGAGTTGCAGAAAGGTAAAGAATAGAACCCATTGAAATATGATGCTATAGGCGAATGCTGAAAATCAGATTAACGAGGAAGTTCTAAACAGAATAGGGAAACAGCTAGCAATATGGAGGACGTTGATCAAGGGAAGGGATAGATTAATAGGCCCTAGCACCACAATATCATTACTAATACTTTTATAGGTTTTTTCTTTTCCTTTTCATATCCATTTTTCACTTTCATCGTCGCCTGTTCTACGCACTGTAACGGACAAACACATCTGCTCGGGTTTTGGCGGCAAGGAGTCAAAAGAAAGGAGACAGCTCAAGGGGCAAAAAGCTCAGACACCTCGTCGCGGTCTCTCAATATATTCCAATCATTGTGAGAATTTGGCGACGTCGGGTGGTGTATTTCCCAGTTGTCACCATAAATGTTATTGGTGGATATCCATCACTGCCACTTTGGTGATAGAAACTGAAGAAGTTGGGAGGAAGTTTTAAAAAGGCTGCTGGAGACATTTTTGAGGCAGTTTGGTGGTGGAGATTTTACAGATTGGAGATTGTTCGAGAGCGATGAGAGGAGAGATGTTTTGAGGAAGATTTTTGGAGGAGATTTCCTGAGATTGTTCGAGAGGAGTGAGACGGGAGGGAGAGCTGGCAGAACATATTTGGTGTGAAATTCCACGTGGAGCTAAACTTCTCACTCACGACTGTGGTTCGAATTGCAGCGAGGGAAGATTTTGAAATTCTTCCTGGAACGGGAAGAATAGGTGGTCGGCAGCTTTGATCTGGAGGGAGGACGAACCAGGAAGAAGCTGAAACCTGCATTACGGTAATTACCTCCTATAAATCTTTGCTAATTTTCTGTTTTCTGCCATGATCCGAGTACATTTTTGTGTTTAACGTTCTGCTCTATGCGAAGGCGCATAAATGCGACCCTGAGGTTAGAGTTAAAATTGTTAGTTTTAAGAATGTAATGAAAATATTTTTTTGTAAATATATATGTAGTTTTTATTGACGAAAGAAGTGACGGCATAAATATATAAACATTAAAAATTGTAATTATTATTGTAAATGTGTTTTTCTTGTTAAAGTAAATTGTTTTCTTGTTTTTATTACAAAATATTATCATTATTTAATTATTAATTAATATCCCCTGTTAATATTCATTTCAGTACATTAAAAGGAAAATAATGATAAAATGCCATGCAAAATAAGAATAGAAGACGGTAAAACGTCAGAAAGTCAAAAAAAGTCACGCATTTTGTGCTGTCACAAGTGAACATTATTCGCAAACGTGTTATAAAATGGCGTCTCCAAAAGGAAAGTCGCGCACACACACAAGGAAGTTTACTTTCCAGAAAATGAGATACGGTAAGGAAAACGAATGAAGCAAAATGGAGGGCTGTGGTCAGTTATTAGATATTTTTATTTGATAAGGAAATTAAAAATTCAGTAAGAACCATAATTTAAAATAATATTTACAATTTTGTCACAGACGGTATTTAAGCGCAGAGGAATGTAAGTATCTGTATTTTCCTCGAGGGTCGACCAGTTAAAAAGAGGAGAAACGTCTCTGTCTCCAAAGGGACATTGTTCTTCAGCATCACGTCATCGTCCACAAACTCTTTACATTCAGCATGATTGGACGAAAAAAATTAACAACAAGAAACCAATAGAAGAAGCTCAGGAAGAGAATATTTTAAATTTATTTTTATAATTTAAATTGCTGACTTCACAACTTCTCTTGTTTGTGTCCTCATCACACACCCACACACTCACTCTCAGACAGTCATGTGCTATAATTGGAGATTGTATACAGCATTCTCCAAAATACACAAGTAAATAATTAAAGTTAGCCATTCAACACAGAAAATTTTGTATTAATAAATCTGTTAAATACAAGGATTATATCCCCAAAGAATTTAGGTCAATAAGAAAAAGAATGCATTTCGTTCATACTTTGGGACCTCTTCAGGTCATATATTAGGGGGAATGTAAACAAATTAATATGCATCTAAGGAACACAACATGCCTTGAAATTAATTTTGAATTAAAAGAACTGTAAAAAACTCAACTCACAGGTTCCAAATTAAACCTTTTAACATGAAGTTTCAAATGCATTAATTTTTTTAATAGTTATTTTCACTTATTATTCTGAATATATGCATTTTAAACGGCCTTACCTTTTAACTTAGAAATGTAAATGCTAATATAAAATATTATTAATACTACTAATCACGATAAATTTTACGATTATTTTATCTTTATAAATCATAAATATTTCATTAATAAATAATAAACATACAAAATTTAATTAATCTGTAATTTTAATTTGAAAAAATGTGGTTCATAATTACTTTATGATTAGTAACATTTATTATTAATCGAAAGGATGTTGAAAATTTATGATTTGATTTGCATTTTAGGATGAATTAAATTCAGATAATTGAATAAGAATATTCGGAAGCAAGCAGATAAGAGGCGGAAACTCCAGGATTAGAAAGGCGCTAGACTGTCGCGAAGATCCGTGCCTGCTAGATAGGTGTGGGCGGTTAAAGATGTTTATCCACCATGGGATGATGAACCATGAAAATTTCCTCGATCTGTGAAAATTAATGACGGTTGGTGAAGACGCGTCACGTGATGAAGGGAAAGGAGAGATTGGCTGGGAAGTGGCAAGGAGACGAAAAAGTCAGTGTGATTTTTAAGTTGGAACGAACTGGAGGTCAGGAGAAGAGTGAACTCAGTGTTGGTCAGAAGTTGAAAGAAATGAATTTTTCAGAGGAGAAATTCAGTAAGTGTATGTTTGAAGTTGGAAAGAAGAGGACTTATAATTTACACGAGACTAATTAAAATCGGGGTCAGCTGTCGGGTGAACCAAGAGGAAGCAACGTAATTTATTGTAAATAGGTCTGGAGAACTCTATAAAATTAAAAATAACGACACCGACGAAGGCTGCTGCTGCATTGTCCTGCGGCGTTTTGCTCTGGGTTGGTGATCTGGAGGCGCCTGTCGATCCTCGTTGGCTGATCTCGTTGTATGGCGGACGTCTTGGACCCAAGACAGCAGAACTCCTACTAAAATTCTACATCTCTCATTATAATGATGTTTTTCCAGCTGCTCGCAATTATTTGCCCCTGCGCCTTAAAATTCCTCTCCGCGTAACCTCGGTAAGTTTTCAAAGTACTGCCCCTCATTTCCAGTAACCAATCGGCTGCAATTTCCAATAGCACCCATTGGCTGGTATTTGAGTAACTGCAGTCAATAAGATAATTTTTTCAGCCGATGATGTGAACGGATGTTATCGCACATATGTTCTGCATTAGTTCCATCTAGTGGACATTCCTAATTTTTCACGCCGAACTTCCGACTTCCGAAGAATTAGGAACGGATGTGTCTTTTGTTCCTGAAAGGTCTTTTATTCTATTGTGCAGAAAAGGTTCTGTTTCAATGTCCGAATTAATTTCGGAGGAAGGCGCTGGCCACACACAAACACAAAAGCTTCACAGCCGTCTGGACTTTTACTTAACGCAGTGCTTATACATAACCTCTGCAGAAGACAGGCAGCTGTAATTAGAATAGAAGATCAAGAAAAGAAAGCCGTAATCAAGAAAGCATTAAGACAATAATGCACGCAGTCTGTCGCCCATGATGTTTAATTTATAATAGAACAGGCGGTGAAGAAAGTTAAAACGGAATATGGAAAAGGAATCATACTGCAAGGAGAAGAAATAAAAACCTTACATTTTGCCGACGATATTGTAGTATTAGCGGAGTCAGAAGAAGACTCGGAAACCATTATAAATGGCATGAAGGTGATCGTGAAGGAAGAGTACAACGTGAGGATTAATAGAGGGAAAACCAAGGTAATGGAGTGTACTATGGGATATAGTGGAATAGCAAAGACTGCCAGATTGAGAAGGGATATTTTGAAGGAAGCTAAAGAATTCTGCTCCTTGGGAAGATTAATTACTAGAGTAGAATACTTTAGGCACGAAACGCTAATATAAGTATGAATATTAGGAGAAAGAGTCCAATAGGAGGATTAATAGAGGGAAAACCAAGGTAATGTAGTGTAGTATGGGAAACAGTGGAATAAGAAAGGGTGTTAGAATGGGAAGGGATATTTTGACGGAAGTTGAGGAATTCTGCTACTTGGGAAGCGTAATAACTAGGGATGGTAGAAGTATAGTAGACATAAAGAGTAGGATAGCACAGGCAAGGAAGGCTTTAGCGAAAAAGAGGAATTTACTTATGCGTAATACAAGTAATATTAGGAAATCGTTGTTAAAAATGTTGGAATGGAGCGTGGCGTTATATGGGTGCTCCGGAAAGGAAAAGAATAGAAGCCTTTGAAATGTTGTGCTATAGGCGAATGCTGAAAATCAGATGGGTGGATAGAGTAAGTAACGAGGAAGTTCTAAACAGAATAGGGGAAAAGCGAACAATGTTGAGAATGTTGACTAAGAGAAGGGATAGATTAATAGGCCACGTTTTAAGGCACGAGGGTCTTGTAAAATTAGTATTAGAGGGAAGTGTGTGGGGTAAGAACAGAAGAGGAAGGCAAAGGGTTGAATACGCTAAGCAGATTAGGGAGGATGTGTGTTTTGCTTGTTATAATGAAATGAAAAGGCTTGCACAAGATAGGTTAATATGGAAGGTTGCATCAGGCCAGTCTTAGGACTGAAAACCACAACATTTACAAAAAACCAGGTGGCAAAGGTTTCCATCCAAGTAAATCTATTCCGTAGAAGGATATTGGCGCTGCCTTTGAAGGTTTCGCCAATTGATGTTCATTGCACAATTGCGCAAATATCGACCAGACCATGGCGTTGATTAATTTCTGGTATAACCTTGACCGTCGGTGTTACGAAACGCCGTGCACATCCCCGGCCTGGAGTCAACGTATTGAAGGATTAGAGGTCATTTGTGCGTCCGATACGATAACGGCGGGGCAAGGATTCGACGAAGACGTCGGCCTAAGGCCAGATCATACGCAACCATGATGAGCGCAGGAAGCGGTTCAGCGGAGGCTTCAGTGGACAAGGTAGGCCTCGCTCCTCCTTCCTCGTCAATGTCGACAGGACCGGCGACTCACGAGTATTCTCCCCTCCCCACCATCCGGCCATTTCCTTTATCTCAATACGCAGTACATTTTGCAATGACATGCTTACGTATGTTTTTATTTACCAGACGCTTCCATCTTGTTGAAATCTGCACGAAACATTACATCAGTAAACCGCTCCTCTTACAACAATACTTCCCAGTACTGTTATTACAATGCAACAAATTCCTTTCCCAATAAATACTCGTGAGGAACAAAGTCTCGATGATGTGGAATGACTCTTACCTTTTACATTGCTTAGAACCTAATAACTTCATTTACCAAATAATATGATTTTTATTTCTATCAAAATTTTAAAATTAATTTTTTTACATTACAAAATAAATGTAATAATTATTAAGGGTGTAATAAAAGGACCTGTAAGTTAGAACATTTACAACTACACAACGTTTCGTCCCTCATCAAGTGTTTAAAATAACCAAGAAATTTAAGAGGAATTTCTTTTTTTGTTTATTTAAAGCACTAGATGAAGTCTGAAAACTAAGGGACGAAACGTCGCCCAGTGTAATTAACAGCTAATAAATTTCATATAATGAGTACTCATATAATTTAAGATTAAACATATATCAGTAATGAAAGGCTGCTGATAATTCATGCACCCTATTTAAGTTCCAAGTACATACTCTATATTTATGATTATAATAATTTTTCAAGCACCGTCATCAGTCTGAGTAGAATTTTTTCTTTTTTGCTAACTGACTTTTGGATTTAACTGAGGTGTTTCTTAATTCTTAGAAGTTTGTTAAAAGTCAACAGATTGGCTATGAATATTTATGTGTTATGTTTCTACTGTAACAGTAATTTCTGTGTATATTCCACCCCTTTATTTGTATCTGACCAAGACTTTTAGTCTCTTATGTACATTATTTCTTGTGTTAAAATAATGCATATCTGAGTTGGTACTAAATTTATAAGAATCATTGATTACAAATACCAGCGTTGAGTAATTTCTCTAAATATTTCCAAGAATTCAAGTTTGCTGTCAGTCCCGAGCTTCCTTCCTTGTCTCGGGCGATTTAGTAGTCGTGCAATGACACTTGAAGTCCGTCTCGCTGCCTTCTCTTCTTTCCCTTTTCTTTGTTTCTATTTGGCCAGTGACAGTTTGTCTTAAGAGATTTATTGACAAACTTCTGTCTCTGCTGATTCAATGGAGACTAACTATTCTCACGTCTCTATCTCTCTCTGATACTAGGATCTAGACTGACTTGTTCGCCCATAGCGGTCCAACTCCCACACCATCTCCTTACATTCTCTCTCTTAAAAGAATGGAGCCAGACTGCATCTTCTTTACCTCGTCTCCCATCCACCTTCCTCCTTCAAAATTCCACTCCAGACACACAGTTTCTGCACCTCATTTCGTCTCCGGTCAATTACTCTCATACTTCCACCAGGAGGGTGGGTGCCAGATCAATAAAATTTCCAGCTTGGTCCGGGGTAGTTATCTGATTTCGCGAAGGGAGAAAAGGCCTCCGAAGGTTTGATAACCTTGAACACTTCGTAAATCGTATGTACAGGTCGTTCATCCCCGCCTGATCGGCGACTGGCTGACATGTTATCGCCGTCTAATTGGCGCCAATATGAAATTTCTCAACCCGTATGTGCTCAGGATCATTTCTGATTGAATGAAATAGCAATCGCCACGCTAATTCATTATAGATAACTAGATTCATCTTAAATTTTCAATGGACGATGTAGACAGCAAATTATCGTACCGTGGGCAAACTGAAGCCAAGTTCATCTGCTTTACAAAAATTCTGGCTATATTACTTGCTTCACCAAACTAATAGCATGTGCCCTTTTTAACTGAAAAGGTCCAAAAACGTGGACGAAACGTTGAAGCTTATGTTTTGAATAATACAAAAGTAATTCTGACTTATTGATTGTTTTAGTGTTTATTTGTTGATAAGGGAATAAAAATGCAAGGAAAAGAAACGAAACCCTAAGGTTTGCTGATGACATTGTGGTATTAGGGAAGTCAGAAGAAGACTTGGAAACCATAATGAATGGCGTGAACGTGAGCCTCGAGGAAGACTACAACATGAGGATTAGTAGAGGGAAAACCAAGGTAATGGAGTGTAGTATGGGAAACAGTGGATAACAAAGGGTGTTCGATTGGGAAGGGATATTTTGAAGGAAGTTCAGGATTTTTGCTACTTGGCTGCTTAATAAGTAAAGTAGGACAGTACAGTCAAGGAAGGCTTTCGCAAAAAAAGAGCTAATTACTTATGTGTAATATAAGTGTGAAAACTAGGAAATCATTATTAAAAATGTTAGTATGGAATGCGGTATATGGGTAGGAAACGTGGACGATAGGAGTTTGTCAGAAAATGAATAAAGTTTTTGAAATGTGGTGCTATAGAAGATGAGTTGCGTAAAGAAGGAGCTGCGGGAGTTTTCTCGCAGGCGCTTCACTCCAGAGTAACTGCGGGGCTCACCTGGTTATGTCGGGAATGCCTCGCTCTCTCTCTCTCTCTGGGATTTTTCGAAGTTCTCACATGCCCTGACACCTTACATATTTTAGGAGGTATATGTACTGGGGTCGAAGACCTTGGGCATATGGCAAGAGTTGTCCGCTGATCCCATTGGATCAGTCGTCCAACTGCCTCCTGAAACTGGTGGAGACATGGAGAAGGGAATGCTGCGACCCCACAGCAAACTCGTCTCCCGTCATTCGGAAGGGCTTGAGAATAGTACCCAATGCCCGACCTGCCTGATGCACGTTTTCTAGGGTTTTTCCTGCATCTCTTTAGGTGAAACACCGGGTAGGATCCTTAAACCATAGCCCGGGGGCTTTAGTCAACCCTGGCTACGCATCCCCCCTTTTCAATTCTCTTCCTATGCTATTAAAGGGGAGTTGCCCGTTTCAGGATCACCCTCATGTAGCCTGTTAACCAAAAAAAATGAGTTGCGTGGATAGATTAACTAAGTAGAAAAGGGGAAGAGAGAACAATATGGAGGACGTTGACCAAGAGAAGGGCCATGTAAAATTAACATTAGAGGGAATACACTAAGTAGATTTGGGAATTATGTGTGACGTGGTAGCTATTTAGGAAAGAAAAGGCTTTCGCGGGATATGTTAGCATAGTGGGTTGCATCAGACCAGTATTAGGACTGATCACCATATCAACAACAGATATGGGAGACTGAGGTTTTTTATATTATTTGTATTTTTTATGAGAATCCTATTGTTACGAAATTGGACGTTGCTATTTGTTGGTTTTTGAGTAAATAAGGATACGGAAGCTATTGTGGCGATGAGCAAGGTAACGTCTGTGGTTTTCAGTTTCCCGGTTGTTGCGAATGTTCTTCCACAAACAAAACATGGAAGAAGCGATAATCCATCACAGAACGTTGATGAGCGATCTGATCTTCCACATTGTAATACGTACATCTTTCTTTTCCAAGCTTTCTAAATTTAGTAAGGAAAAGCCCAGTTCCCAGAGTGTTCGAAATATAATCACGTACGGGAAAAATATTTATTCTTATAAATATTATCAAAGATATAATCACCAAAGTTACCTAACCAGCGTTACATAATCTTCTCGATTCGCCGTGTAACGAGGAAAAAAGGTAACGTGCTACAAAGTGACAACAGGCACACAAGGAATCAGTAATTACATTCCTCCTCCTTTTTTCCTCCTCCCTTTGAGACGCTTTATTGCTCAGCAAGTAGTTTATTGACTTATAACCGAGATGAAAAGAGTCTTTCAGCCTTTCCCACAAGGTCTTCTCAGAAACTCGAGAGATCGCAAATAACAGATGACAATTGAGATGCATCTGCCGTGTCATCTCAAAGTTATGTAACAAAAGGTTAGTTACGCTCGGAGGGAAAATAAATAATATTCAGTTAGATGCGAACAGAGGAAAGGCCCGAGGAGACTGTCAGCTGAAAATAAGTGGAGGAAAAAGCGGACTTGAGGGCTTTAAAATTCTCCCGTGGTGTTTAAAATAAATATTTCTCGGAGTCCAGACGGTTGACTTCACCTTCTGAGCTGCGTGGAACGAAATGTTTGCCTCACACATTGGAACAAATCCATCACAACCAGTCACGGACGATTCGACAATATTGTCATTTTCATTACCTACCCGTAAAGAAAGGGTGAATTACATATTGAAATTCCTGTCTAAATAAACTGTCTCAGCGCAAACCATATTTATTGCTGATAAAACTACTTTTCCTGAGGCGCGAAATTTAACAGTCGCGGCGTATAAATCCACTGATGCAGTCTCACAATAGTAATTTTATAGGAGAACCTGTAGTTGGATCAGTCTCACAATAGCAAATTTATAGGAGAGCCTGTAGTTGGATCAATCTCACAGTTTTCACCTCCAGACGTGATTCTCTGCCTGGCTCCAATCTCCACTACAATGATTATTAAATGGTATTCGTGGCCGTGACAGAATGATTACAACGCTCCACAGATGCCGAAAGTCCAAAGATGATCTCTCCAACGATTCTCCTCATCGTCGTCCTCCTCGAGATATCCCTGTATGTCAGAGACAATCTCCCTTCACCCAGAGATATCTATCTCCTGTTTTCCCTCGTGTACACGTTGGACATGTACACAATGAAAGAACATTAATTGCTTTTTACAAGTTAAATAACGGGTTACATCCTCACAAGTACCTTCAATCGATCAAATTAATACCGAATTAGCAACTTGAGTGTTCTCTCGCAGGTATTTCTCCCCAGATTGATTGCGGTGCTCACCTCTGGTGATGTCTCGTTCTCTATCTAGTTTTATGGTGCCGAGGAGGTGTATGTACTGGTGTCGGAGAACTTGTGAATACGGTAAGGGTTGTCCCCTGATCCCCTTGGATAAGTCGGTCAATTGCCACCTAAAACGGGCGTAGACACGGAAAGAGAATGCTGCGACCACACAGCAGCAGCCGTCATTCGGTACGGGGTGAGAAAAGTAGTCAATTGCTGAACCTACCTGATGCAGGGTTTCTTGGGTTTTCCCTGCATCTGTTTTAGTCGAATCACCGGGTAGAATCCTTAAATTTTAGCCCCGAGTAAACCCTTCCTCTTGAAAGGAAGGGCGCTGCGGGAGTTTTCTCGCAGGCGCTTCAGCCCAGAGTGACTGCGGGGCTCACCTGATTATGTCGGGGATGCCTCGCACTCTCTCTGGGTACTTTTTATCAAAGTTCTCATATGCCGAGACACCTTCACCTATTTTAGGAGGTATATGTACCGGGGTCAAAGACCTTGGGCATATGGCAAGAGCTGTCCTCTGATCCCATTGGATCAGTCGGCCAACTGCCTCCTGAAACTGGTGAAGACACGGAGAAGGGAATTCTGCGACCCCACAGCAGACTCGTCTCCCGTCATTCGGAAGGGCGTGACCTACCTGATGCAGGTTTTCTTTGGTTTTCCCTGCATCTCTTTAGGTGAAACACCGGGTAGGATCCTTAAACCATAGCCCGGGGGCCCTAGTTAACCCTTGGCTACCTTGCTCTACCTTCCGCATCCCCCCTTTTCAATTCCCTTCCTATGCTATTAAAGGGGAGTTGCCTGTTTCAGGATCACCCTCATGTAGCCTGTTAACCAAAAAAAAAATTGATCGTACTCGTTATTTGGCAGGCTGCTGAAAGAACAATATTACTAATCTGTACAGGGTGATAACGTGGGGGGACACGCAGGTAACTAATTCGATATAGGACACTTATGGTGCAAACGGACAGGAAATGCCCTGTCAAGTCCGGCTGTCCACATCACGCATGAGCACGAATGCTGTCTGTGTGGTTGGTTGCCAGAGACCGAAAGATTTGTGTGAGTGGTCGAATGTTCAAGTTCGCCAACCTTTTTTTTCTACGCCGTTCAACTCCAATCAGCGCTCAATAACCTAGAGCAATGGTCCAAACAATGGCGAATCAGTATCAACCCCACCAAATCAATAACCATCCCATTCACCCTAACAAAAAACCCTCCTCCCCAAATTCATCTCTATCAAAACAATTCATTAATCCCTACAAAAACGGAAACAGCCTACCTCGGAATCATGTTTGACTCAAAACTATCCTGGAAACCTCACATTAATTTTCTCCTCTCCAAAATAAACCAAAAATTCAGAACACTATATCCCCTCCTAAACAGAAAATCCCCTGTCTCCACTAGCACAAAACGCCTCATATACCTCTCCATAATACAACCCACCTGGTCCTAAGCCTCCTCCATATGGGGAACAACAGCCAAAACCCATTCAACCAAAATTCAAACCAAACAAAACACAATACTACGCACATCACAAACTCTCCCTGGTACCTAAGAAATTACGTCATCCATAAAAACATCAAAATTCCCAAGTTAACTCAGTAATCTCCAAATCCATAACAAACCTAATCAAAAGCGCACTCAACCACCCAAACCCCACGATCCAGCAATTTCACAACAATCCTCCTCCACCTCTACGATCCCGTCGCCTCAAAAGAAAACTTCCGATTGACCTCATCCTTCCCCCTGATCATTCAGGCACACCCTAACCCACTCTACCATCATCCTCATTAATCCTCCATAAATCAGTTCTCTACCTGTCAATCCTCACCCACCTAAGTCGTATGCCCCTCAGGTACTCGCAAAAATAAATAAACACAACCAATTCTCCTAAAGTAGGTTAATTAAATGAATTAACCTATCTTCACGTTATCATGTTAATTATATACCTTTTTAATATTGTATATACTGTATCGTTATCGTCCTAACTGATAATCTTTACGATAAAAGTTTTTAAAATTAAAAAAAACGCCGTTCGTATTTCCTTTGTTTACATTACTTTCATGATCCTTGGTATTTCTCTAAATAAAAATAGTTAACAAAGACGGGCGTTTTGTTTAGTTTGCATTTCTCTCGACAGGTTTGTATGAATTGTTGTTCATGATGAAGCTCACAGGGAAATTGGAAAGATTGGAAGGAATTACAAGTACCTCGTTTACTTCATAAATTAGTTATCGGCCGAAATGTACAATTTACTTTACCAGTCGCAATAAGAAATGTAAATAACAGAAACAGATCTGTGATGATTTTTTCCTTAAAGTAGGAAATGAAGGATAGTTAAACCCAAAAGTTTCTCGATCTATACAACCAATGGCTAGTAAAGAATGATCTCAGGTCATATTGGCCATCACGTTCCCCAACTGTTGACATAAATAAGAGATAGCACCCAGAGGAATGGTGAGTAGATGACAGTAACCTTCAGGTTGGCCTAAAGCATTCTCTAAGGACTTAATATTTTCATCCATTTTAATAAAATGAACAACTTTGTGTTCTCTGCGAATAAGAAAAGCCGATTGAGTTAGTTGTTTACAAGTTAACCCCCCACAGCACTGAAGGATTTGTTTTGAGAGACCTTCGATATTTGCCTCAACTGACGCGACAAGGGCATATATATTAACGGTTATCCGATAACAACATTCAAAATTGGTCGATTGCCAATTAATTTAATTTAGTGGGGGGAATCGCGTCAATCAACTTTGATGGCCGCAAATACTCTCAGCGAATAAGAGAAACCGCTTGACTTGCCTCAAACAGCATTGAAAGATTTATTTTGAGAGATCTTCGATATTTGCCTCAAATGACGCGTCATCTACTTATAAATAACTGACGCAATAAGGACAGATTAAAGGTTACCCGATAACAACATTCAAAATTGAATGATTGCCAATTAATTGAATTTATTGGGGGGATCGCGTCAATCAATTTTGATGGCCGCTTAGATATGTTATATAACTTTAGATGCTAATATGTCGTGGCACGGTAAGCGTTGGCAGAAATCAAACTAACATTTGCTTATCGGATCTTCTTAAATTCTGCAATTTGGAAAATCTATTTTTATTTATTTGTAGGTGCTCCATAGACCTTGGTCCAATTATGTACATAATAGTATGTAACGCACCTAATTTCTCAGAGAGATTATCCCGATAAATGGATATATATTCGTATTAATCGGGGGGGGGGGGGAGATAAAAATAATAATGAGCTACAACTGCAGCACATGAAACCTCTGGCAACTACTCGACATGCTGGAGTCACTGATTCCTTCTTTCTGCCTTTTTTCTCTTTCTTTACTCGATTTATATTAATCACTATATCATTTATCCTATAACAGGAATAATCTCTTCGAAAAATTACGCTCGTCAAACGTTGCTACAATGATGTCTCCCATGCTGTTTAACTTATACATGGAAAAGGCGATGAAGAAACTTAAAATGGAATATGGAAAATGAATCGTGCAGTAAAGAGAATAAATAAAAACTCTACGCTTTTACGATGATATTGTAGTAGTAGGATAGTCAGAAGAAGACTTTGGGTGGGGGGGATAATAAATGGCATGAACGTGATCCTAGAGGAAGAATACAACATGAGGATTGGTAGAGGGAAAAACGAAGGTAATAGAGTGTAAGATGGGAAACAATGGAATAACAAAGGGTTTTAGATTGGGAATGGATATTCACAAGGAAGTTCCTGCATGGGCAGACTAGAGTAGGATAGCACAGGCGAGGAAGGCATTTACTTATAGCTAATATGAGTATGAAATTATTACTAAAATGGAGTTATATGGGTGAAAAACGTGGACGGTAGGAGTTGCAGACAGGAAAAGAATAGTATCTTTCGAAATGTGGCGCTATAGGAGTATGCTGAAAATCAGATGAGTGGAAAGGAAATTCTAACAAGAATGGCGGAACGGAGAAAAATATGGAGGATTTTAACCAAGGGGTCAATGCAAGCCCAGTGGTCCAGAAAGAAGTAAATTGGTTGGCGCACCATCTCATAAGAAATTAATATTTTCTTTAAATTTTAATATCAGGGTACTTATTTTTAAACTCAGAAAATAGTTCATTTAAATTACAAAGCACTAACCACTTTAGTTTTTGTACCTCCGTTCCGTTTTCTTTCAAAGATACACTATTTTTTCCCGTACATCAAACAACTACTTTCATCACCTTCATATAAACACAAAAATGGAAGAATGTGCATCACAAATTGTTATATAATATTATATATTGTTCTCGAAATAGTTTTAGTTCAAAATGTCTATATATTTGAAGTATTACATTGATATCCCCACTTATCCTACACGTGGTAACCGAGTATTTCTTGCTATGTTCAACAATTTTTTATACAATCTTTGATCTAAATCTCAAAGTTTAAACTTATATCGTAGTTTGCTACTATAAAGACCTATTATGCGAACAACTTTCTGATTTTTATCTATATGGCCAACAGAGGTATAGCGTCTCAAATATTGAAAAAATTTTAAAAATCTCATTTTGAAAGGGGTGTAATTTGTAAAGGGAACGTCATTTACCACTGATAATTTATATAGAGTAACTACACCATTATGTATAGGAGCATGGAAATTATTGAGGTTCGGAAACTGTTTCTTCTTGGGTAAATAAGGCTACGAAAATGGAATTTTCTTCATTTGGAATCGACAAATTTGTGGTGCACGGAAAACATGAAAAAATAATATTAGGTTAGTAAATATGGGTTTAACTTGTAGGCCTGAATGTACTGAACACGATTCAGTTTATTTGAAAACGATACGTCAACACAGTCGTGGATAATTTAGTAATTCGTAGATATCTGCAAACGCGAAAAACGGCGTGCGCGCTACAACAAAAGTGGTGGCCATTTTTTAACCGGACACAATTTAAATTAAACAAAATGGGTTTAGAACTGCCAAAACGTGAGGCAAGGCACAAACAAAATATTAATTTTTTTCTGAGACGGGGCGGCAACCAGTGCTTGGATTAACTTCACGAGAAGGGATAGATAAATAGGCCATGTTTTGAGACA
Organism: Eucriotettix oculatus; assembly: GCA_034510155.1. Lineage (NCBI taxonomy): Eukaryota > Metazoa > Arthropoda > Insecta > Orthoptera > Tetrigidae > Eucriotettix > Eucriotettix oculatus. The sequence continues at coordinate 192,145,452 of CM067377.1, read as the reverse complement.
TGAGGGTCTTGTAAAATTAGCATTAGAGGGTAAGAATAGAGGTGGCAGGGCGGGAATGGAGTGCGCTAATCAAATTAGGGAGGATGTGGGATGTGATAGCTATGTAGGAATTAAAAGAGTTGCGCAGGATACGTAAGCATGGAGGACTGCACCCGATGACTCCATGGACTGAACACCACAACAATAACATCTTCTTTCCCTGCTTCAACTTTAGTTATTATTATGAGCTATCCGATTGAGAACATTTATTTAGGCCGATTGGAAAACCTGTAAATCAGCTGGCTGAGCAAGGATATCTTTAGTCTCGGCAATGCGTAACGTTTCACCAATTATATTCGTACAATGCTAATATTATTCAACAATTACTCATAAAATACTCGAAACTCAAGAGCTTATTGATTTTCAAACGACTTTGGTTCATTTGTAAACGTATCTCCAACTTCGCTGATCACGTGTTACTCCAAATTCGGAATGGATCATGCAAGTCGACCCAGGCCCTCAATGGGCTATACAGTCAAAGAATAATAATAATCCCAAACCTAAGCTCATTATTTCCTGCATATATTTCTTTCTGAATAAGAGGAATTTCTCACCTTCTTTATCAATTAGTAATAAGCTTCCAATATCTAACAAATTTTATTTCAACATTTACAAATATTTAAATCCGGTATCGGCAACAACTTAACCAACGTAACACCACTTCACTGTCCCTCTCCCTCCTCTCTTTTCCCTGACTTACAACGATATCCCGTACTTATTCATATTCTACCCCCCTTCCCCAATAAACCAAATATAAGCATTTCAAACGAAACCTAAAGTGGTCGTCACTCTACGAGAATGTTAATATATATAAAAAACAGAGGTAGTCATGTAGGATATACTATCTCACCATAAATATGTTTTTATAGAAAAAAAATCATTTTCACGGCACGGAAACTTTAGATGCACTCTCACGAGAAGATATGAACGGTTCAAGAGAAATAATGGTTCACAGTCCTCATAAAAAGTTTAAGAGGGAAAAGATTGAGGAACTTACGAGACTAAACTTCCATGTACTCATCAAGAGACGACGTCACTGTTCCTTTTCCAAACAGCATAATTACCGTGTATTATGCGTAACACCAAAAATGGATACCGAGAAAGAAATCAACTTTTTCCTTGTTGCGGCTTCACTTGAAACGGCAACAGGAGAAAGTTATCTTGGAAATTAAAAAGAAATAATAATCTCTGCGATACATCCTGCACTTCTCCAAGGCCAACCCATCACAGGAAGTAAGAGTTTTATCGCTGACAAGTTTGTTGATCCAGAGAGTTTCCGATCTGACTCCGATTTCTTTCTTTGGTTTGCCATGACATCTGACGACAAAACTAGTTCCAAGGCTAATATTTCATAATATCACGGAAAGTTGATGCCGCGTTCTTCTCTTTAATTGATTAGAAGACGCGCTTGAAGTGTTTAAAAGGGAACTGAGCCTCTAGTTCCGTGTATCGGAAAGTCGACTCATGATTGAAACTGTTCGCAAATTACGAACAGAAGTAGAAGAATTTAATTTGAATTGAAATGCTTCGTCTGTATGTACGTAATTATATATTTTCCGTAGAATGAGCTGTATATCCCGAAAGATGGGGACGAAACGCTTTAATTCAAATTAAATCCATATATTTCTGCCTTTTGGCCATTCTTTGTATTTTATTACATTGTTTTACCTTACTGTGATCATCTATCTACAAACTTTAAAATGCTACTTAAACAGACACAAGATCTCTCTGTAATTTTCAAAACTGTCCTTATTTGTTAAAGAAAATTCTTTTTTTCTCATAATAGTGTTCACAAAATTTCATGTAGTAATTTCTCATAATTCATTGGTCTCACTTAACGATCTCTGCAAACTATAATTAAATAACATTAAGATAGTTTATATGGAAAATGAATCATACTGCAAGGAGAAGAAAGAAAACTCCCAACGTTTGCCGATGATATCACAGTATTAGAGAAGTCTGAACGGGACTTGGAAACCATAATAAATGGCATGAAGGTGGCGCCGTAGAAAGAGTACAACATGAGGATTAATAGAGGGAAAACCAAGGTATGGGAAATAGTGGAATAGCAAAGAGTGCTAGATTGAGAAGGGATATTTTGAAGGAAGCTATAGAATTCTGCTCCTTGGGAAGATTAATCACTAGAGTAGGATAGTTTAGGCACGAAACGCTAATATAAGTATGAATATTAGGAAATCAATGCTAAAAATTTTCGTATGGAGCATGGTGTTATAAGGGTGCAGACAGGAAAAGTAAATAACCTTTTGAAATCTGGTGCTACAGGAGAATGCTGAAAATCAGATGGGTGTATAGTTACTAACGAGGAAATAGGGGAAGAGCGAGCAATATGGAGGACGTTGACGAAGAGAAGTGATAGATTAATAGGCCACGTTTTGAGACAAGAGGGTCTTGTAAAATTAGCGTTAGAGGGAAGTGTGTGGGGTAAGAACAGAAGAGGGAGGACAGGTGTGGAATACGCCAGGTAGATTAGGCAGGATGCGGGATGTGCTAGTTATGCGGAAATGAAAAAGCTTGCATGAGATAGTTCAGCATGGAGGGTTGCATCAGACCGCAACAACATCTAAAGTTAAAATTATATCTAAGTTAAAATAAAAATAGAACAAAAAATCCGAAATATTTCACGAATGCCTGTAGCTTTTTATTGCCTTAAAAATTAAAAAGTTAATAATCATTCACTATTATCAGGGTATATTTTGATTTTTAGAAAAATTTCGTTCTTTAAGACACTTCAATAAAACATTTATTACACCCGATAAGTATCAAATATATTTTATACTTCTACCTACTCTACTTTCTTAAAATAATTTATCTGCCCTGATTTTTATATTTTTCGGTCTGTTATTACACATAGTATTTTTGCAGGTAAATCGTTTCAATCCCCAATTGTTCTGTCCAGAAAAGAGTATTTTCTCGGTTTGATTTTGATTTTAAGAGTGTGGATCACTTTTGCCAACATAATTTGTCATACTTTCAAGATTTTGCACTTCATATATCATTAATAACGTGGTCTCTTGGATTATAAATAAATTAATTTAATTAATCTGACTTGTTATTATAAATTAAACGCAAAGAGTGGTCACAGGTCAGAAGTGGAATATATCATTTGAACTGAAAACGTTTCGTCGTCGTCGTCGTCCCTCAACTTTCGCGACCTACTCAGTTCTTTAATTAAAACATTTAAAAAATTAATTTCAATAAGTAATCCACGTTACTGTCACCAGGGAAAGAACCATTTTAATAAACACACAATCTGCGTAATAAGGAAGAAGCAAAAAAGAAGACTGGTCAGCATACCTGGGCCTGCGAATGTCAGGAAATACAGATCACAAGTCCGTATTATTGACTCTAATGGTACCGGATGGCCTCGACGTCATTCCTCTCACAGATGACGAAATACCTTCGCGGAATTACACGACGGATCCCGAGTATTGCTAGACAACATTACTCAACTCTTCAAAGGAAAACAAAATAAAAACTTGCCGGAATGAAAAGACTACATGGGGAAACGGGGAGGGAGGGGGGAAGGAGGGACGGGGAGGGCGTGTGACGATTATATAAAGAAAACGCTCCGGAGGATTTGTGTATTCCGAAGAAGAGATCATCATGGGACTGTCTACGGTCACGGCTGAACCAGACAACGCTGACGTAAGAAAATTCAGTTCTTTTAACCGCTACCTCAAATTTCTGCTTTCAGCTTACAACACAAAACGACTCCCCGACCCTTCTGCTAAGCTTTATGTATTTGTTTTTCTACAAAAAAAAACTTGTTTCGTGGACTTTTGTCTGTTGTGACAGAATTAGTAGTCGGTAAAAGGTCGTCGCTCTAAATTATTATGTCATAAGCCATACAACAGCAGCTTTCTTAGTCCATTTAGGTTCTTGACCCACCTTTGCTTGAAAACCTCCTTCAGTTTTCGTGACCACGACGAACACTGACATCCAAGGCCCTTGACGGGAATCGAACCCGGGACCTCCGTGAAGTGAGGTTGCTGAACATGACCGCAGGTCGACATCCCACAGCAACTAGAAGAAACCATAAAAGGAATTGTGTAGTCTACATGTTAATCGCCAAAAAATTAATTTATAATTCTTCATAGCCATACACAACGTTTCGTCCTGACATTAATGACTCTTCATGTAACTTTAACATATAAAACGTACATTACATTATACATAAAATCAATATTTCAATTAAAATTTAAAAATACAAACAACTCTGACCTATTAATGGATTTCAGTTATAGATACGTCACTTAAAGCCTGCTTTTTTAAAATAATTATAAAAAGTTAATTTAAACTGCCAATGCAATTTTTTTATTCAATTCCTACAACATTTCAACCTCACGTTTGTGGACTTCATCTGGTAAATTTCTCCAGTGTTTTTTAAATTTTGACAAAAAGTAAAGGGTCCGAATGTATGAACCTTTTCGTCTTTGACTGAATCCAAAGACAGTTACAACCTAAATGCATCGTTTAATTAATTGATTTATTTATTATTGATTATTTGTTTATTATTTATTTAATTTTTAGCCTTATGGTTGAAACTAACCACACAGATGCAGTCTAAGACGAAAAATTTAATATATTTCGAGCTCTATAGTTTGTCTAACTTAATGTTTAAGTACATACTTCAAATTTTAAAATCCTGAAGAAATTCACATAATGTGAGACGAAACGAAGTAGGAATCCTATATAATTTATGTGAGTTACGAAAATGAAATACTGTTTTTTTAAAAAAAAATTGAATATGCGTTTTATATTTTAAAAATATCTTAATTTATACTTGAAAATTTCCTCGTGTGACGCACCTTTGTCTCTCGTCAATGAAGGCAATTTCTTCATTATATATTTTACTTATCATTAATATTTACATGAACCTATAAACTGTTGGAAAATAAACTATTCGCTATGCAATGAAATTATTAATCGTAATGTATATTAGGACAATTTTGTAATTCCCCTCAGAACTTCTATTTTTCTGTGTTGGCACACCTGTAATTTTATATACCCTTGCGGGCATTTTGCGGTATTTCACTTCCAATAAACTCAAAAATAGAATGTAGTACAAGTCGAAAATCTATTAAATTCAAACAACGGAAATGATATTAAAAGAAATTTCAGACTATTGCAAGGATATATACAAAAATAATATACAATAAATTGATTTATAATTTTAAATTTTGTAAATACAAAAATTTATGTCAAAGCCGTCATATTTCTATGAAGTTCTTTTTTAGATTATAATGCAGACATACTTAACCTTTAACCTTTAAGCTTAAATTTAAAATTCTCTTGTATCTGACACAAAGTATTAAAAGAGGCAAAAAAAATTTCCAACACCTTTAACGGTAGCAATTCAAAAGTCTGGCACATTTCGAAACTCTCCTTAAATTACTTAGGATATACGACAGACAGCATCTTATAGGTTTAAGATACATAGTTTTCTTTGAATTTTATGATCAAACACATTTATGTTTATGCTTGCACACAAGAAAGAAAACTATTACATTTCCTTATGTTCTTTAATTAATCTATAGACATTTATTTTCTTTAATTAAATATTTATCTTTACATCAAGACTTCTAGGTTTATTATTTTATTGATTGACCAATACAATCCTCTTGCTTAAAATATTTATTTTACATATTTCTTCATTGTTCCCCACAGTAGCTTTCGGCCTCTTCGGCAATAATAATATAATGTAAAATCTTGTAGAATTGTCTAGAAACACCTGAAAATGGCCCAAGAGGCTGAAAGCTACTGTGACAATCAATGTAAAATAATTACTGCCAACATTAGGTAAATAACAAAGACATTTGAAAATCAGTATGGGTTCATAAGAAATAATTTTCACATGATGCTGCTATGAACTTTATTTAATCTTCCCAGGATGCTCATCATCATTAGGGTCCTGGCTGTCTCAAGAGTTTTTTTTTTGCCATTCTTCTCTTTTTTTGCTTCGCCGATCCAATGTCATATTCCAATATTTTTGCATCCTTTTCTATGTCATCCTCCCATCTCATTCTCAGTCTTCCTCTTGCTCCTGGGTTATTTAAGAGAATTCTTTTTTCCTGGTCCTGAGTCGTTCAGTCTTATTAAATGTCCAGCCCATCTTAGACACCAATTTTTGTTATTGTAATAATATTTATAACCCTGTGTTATATTGTGTTTTCCATTCTTTTCTCACTTGAACCTATAAAATTACTCTTAGAATTTCAAACATATTGAGTCTATTTACGTTCCGTTTATGTCTAGGTTTCAGAAACATAGCTATGTACTAGTCTGATCAATGTTTTATAAGTAATAATGCCACAGTCTATATTGATGATAAATTTTATGTCAAAGTCACTCAATACTATGTCAACAACGCACTTTGTTAATTTACAGAAAGCAAGCTGTATTCTTGTTAATCTGAATCTAAAAACTATTATCTATATGTTGATGATTTTGTACAGTTCTAGTAGAATAGTTGCTATGTACATTATCTCTTTTATTATAACTGAAGACTGGTGCAGTGATGATTTCATATTATTGAATCTATAAACACATAATAACTAGAAGTCAACAAGTGTAAAGCTACTATGGGGATCAATGAAGAAATACGTAAAATAAACATTTCCTGAGATGAAAGGTGTATATTTTTTATCAGACTAAATAATAATGGGTTTATCACTTTCCACATATTGTGATTGTGTATTCTCACCTCACTTATTGGCCAATACTCTCCAAACACACACAAAAAAAAACATTAAGAGCAATATTGTTTTATAAATAAAATATATGTTCCTCTTTTACAGCCTGTTTTGATGACAGGGGGAAATTACATCAAAGAAGGCTTAGATTCAGCTAAGAGTATCTGTCTCATATTTTCTCCAAATGAAAAGGACCAGATTGGAGGTCTTTCTCGTTCTCTAAAACTTTTTGAGGTATGGATTAACAGTGTCACTCAATGAATACATTGCTCTTTACATATGAAAAATAAAATAATTTTAACCACATTTAATTTTTATAGTAAACAATTTTCTTCTATTATAATTATTTAAGTAATTGTTAATCAATTAATTACATCAAAATTTCAATCAACAGCTACACTCTGTAAACCTCACTCACATTGAGTCACGGTCCTCGCAACGACTTCCTAATCAGTATGAGTTTATGGTAGAGTGCGCCCCTGGTGGTAATATCGGTGGAGCCATTGAAAAATTGAGGGATGATTCAGAATACTTTACGATTATATCCAGAAATCATAAAGACAATAGAGGTGAGTAATTAATAAATTCTGTAAAATATCAGCCCTTATTATTGACATTAAGATTTTGATTTGAAATTTAATCATAATAATGCAAATATAGAATATTTGTTTTCCAAAAGTCAAGCCAATTATTTTCTAAAATGAGTGTACTTATTCTTTACTGTACTTCTATGTGAAGACAATTAGAGTATTAATTTATGAAGGTACTTCCAGTAACTTTAGAATCATAGTCTTCTTTTTTTAAAAAAGGTTATAGAATTTGGATTTCCTGAAGGAAAGGGGGGAGGGGATTAAACAGGAATAAAATCATACTGTAGTAATAGAAATAATATTTATGCTATCTTCAACATGAAAATAGTTACACTGTTAGGTCAACTGTTAATCAAAAAGAATTAAATTATTCACCGGGAAAGTCTGCATTCAAGAATTAAATATATTTAACTCTTTTTTTACATTAATTTTAATACAAACAACAGTTGAATAAAACATAAATATTAAAGGAACTAAGTTGTCATAAGAATTATGAGTAAATGAAAACCAGGACATCATTCAAAATTTATGAAATTTAAATATTTTTAATAATGTATCACTTTTTGAAGCAAAACCAAAAAACACAAGTGAAACCCAACTAGAAGAATTGTTCGTTAAAAGTAACTACAATAAACCAAACTCTCCATTTATAGGCACTGTCCCATGGTTCCCACGGCGCATAAGGGACCTGGATAAATTTGCAAATCAAATCCTTTCGTATGGTTCGGAGTTGGATGCTGATCACCCGGGTTTCACTGATCCTGTCTACAGAGCCAGGAGAAAATACTTTGCAGATATTGCTTATAACTACAAACAGTAAGAAATCAATATACATATTCAAGTGTCATTGAATTTAAAATAATAATTGACTAATTTGTGAATATAACCCATAAAAATACAATTATTAATTAAATAATCTTGAAATTGTTCCTAGTGGAGAACCATTGCCACACATTGAGTATACGGAAGAGGAGACTCAAACATGGGGAACAATCTTCAAAGAACTTTCTAAGCTGTACCCCAAATATGCATGCAGAGAACATAATCATGTCTTCCAGTTACTTATAGAGAACTGTGGATACAATGAAACAAATATTCCACAGATGCAAGATGTCTCTAATTTCCTGAAAGGTACTACTTTACTGGAGAACTGAGTTTGGATAGCATAATTTGCAATATTTACTTGTATGCACATATAATTTCTATACTGAGTCAGGCCCTTTATATAATTGCAATTATATATTTCATATCATTCAAAAAGTAATTTATATATGTATTATGGTAACTGTACTTTTGAACTTGTTAAAATAGTCCAGTATAAACAACAATAGAACTAGAACCCTAAAAAATATGTTGTTGTGGAATTCAGCCCTAAGACTGGTCTGATGCAACCCTCCATGCTAACCTATCTTGCACAAGCCTTTTCATTTCTGCATAATTACCACATCCTTTCTATTCTGATTAGTGTATTCCATACTTAGCCTCCCTCTTCTGTTCTTACCCCACACACTTCTCTCTAATTTTACAAGACCCTCATGTCTTATAACTTGGCCTATTAATCTATCCCTTCTCCTGGTCAACGTCCTCCATATTGTTTGCTCTTCCCCTATTCTGTTTATAACTTCCTTGTTAGTGATTCTTCTATCATCCCATTTGATTTTCAGTATTCTCCTACACCACCAGATTTCAAAGGCTTTTCAGTAAAAGAAGTTGCCCAGATAATAAATTTGGACAGATAGTACTGTTTGATAAGAGACCTGTCTGAAAGGAAAGTAGTAAAAAGGGCATTATCAATGGAAGCAGCATCGATAATGTTAGCTCACAACCATCCGAGAGGGAGTCTAAATGCTCTTTCATTTTCTTCCCCTCCCCTGGGTGTAATCACTGTCGCTTCAATATCCAAAGATATATATAAAGGGGAATCCACATAATCGAATGACTTTTCACCAAAAATTGTCATTAATAGCTTTGTTTCAGAAAGCAATGAAAGAGAACGCTTAGTTGGAAAGTTCTTAGCTAATCAATATACTAGTGATATATGAGCGGTCATAAATATTATTTTCCTTTTCGGATTTCCTATTATCCGTGTATTGCACCCATATAATGCCATACTCCATACGAACATATTTAGCGATGATTTCCTAATATTCCTCTTTTTTACAAAAGTTTTCCTTGTCTCTGGTAGGATAAAAAAAAAGACAGTGGCAGAATTCCTTAACTTCCTTCAAAATATCCCTTCCCAATCAAACACCCTTCATTATTCCACTGTTTCGCATACTACACTCCATTCCCTTGGTTTTCCCTCTATTAATCCTCATGTTGAACTCTTTCCCCAGGACCGCGTTCATGCCATTGATTATGGTTTCCAAGTCTTCTTCTGATTCCCCTAATACTACAATATCATCAGCAAAGCATAGTTGTTATTTCTTCTCCTTGCAATATGATTCCTTTTCCATATTCCGTTTTAAATTTCTTCATCGTCTGTTCTATTTATAAGTTTGAAGACAAGAGTTATTTTAACAAATATAACATTAATTATTTGCAGATTGCACTGGATTTACCTTACGGCCAGTTGCTGGATTATTATCTTCACGTGACTTTCTTGCGGGGCTGGCATTTAGAGTTTTTCACTCAACACAATACATCAGACATGCCAGTAGACCTTTCTATACTCCGGAACCCGATGTTTGCCATGAACTTCTTGGACATGCACCACTCTTTGCCGATCCAGCATTTGCTCAGTTTTCACAAGAAATTGGATTGGCGTCACTGGGAGCACCAGACGATTACATAGAGAAATTAGCAACAGTGCGTTCCAAATCATATTTCATGTTCTTAAACAAATACTTTTAATTACATTTTCCCAATATATGTACATTTTAATTTTTGTTTTGTAGTGTTTCTGGTTTACTGTTGAGTATGGCCTCTGCAAACAAGATGATCATATTAAAGTTTTTGGCGCTGGCCTTCTCTCATCTGTGGATGAACTTCAATATTGCCTTACAGGCAAATCTGAAATTAGAAACTTTGACCCAGTGAAAACAGCAGAGCAAAAGTACCCAATTACAGAATTTCAGCCAGTATATTATGTTGCCGAGAGTTTTGATGATGCTAAAGAAAAAATGATGTAAGTAAACATAGTATTTGACATAATAATCAGAGTTTAAATGGCTTTTACTTCTGATTACTTCATTATAAATAACAAAACTTGAACTAATCATTATTAATTGTAAAAGTTATATTAAATTCTTTATTAATTTACTTTCCTTGAATATACAATGATTTTTCAAGATATCTAATGTACATTTACTTTGATTATAGAAAATATGCCCAAAGTATTCCTCGTCCGTTTGGAGTTCGCTACAATCCTTACACTCAAAGCATCGAAATCCTCGATTCAAAGCCTCAAATTGAAAGTCTAACTGCAAATATCAACTATGAAATACAAATATTGATGGATTCTCTTAAAAAACTGTAGCAGAAAATTACACGTTTATAACACTTTCAATAGAGTTAATTGAACACTGAAACATATTTTCATACATGTATTATAGGTTTAAGAGAAATGTAAATAGAAACATAGTTTAATGAAAATGTGGAGAGAAAAAAATGTGAGCAATTGTGTATGTATATATATTTAATAATTACAAAATAAAGTTATTTATGTATTATACAAATTTTAGCATGTATTTTTATTCCTACAAGGTATTTAATAAGTCATATTATTATTTTTCTTTCAAAATGTTTTAATGAGATCAATCAATCAACACAAATATGAAAATTATTGGCAGTTAAACTTTTCAGGAATGAAAAAATTAACTACAAACCTTTCCCAATTCAAACTACCTTCATTTTTGTGTAGCTTGTTCAAGAATGCTTTTAAAGAAGACTGTATTTAAAAAATATATATATATATATATATATATATATATATATATATGGGATAAGTGACGAAGTCACGCATTTGATAATTGGATAGAAAGAAAGATAGAAATATTTGGGAGAAAGGCAGGAAATTCGCTCTTTAAATCATATGTACGGCATGGAATCATGCACAAGGAAATACATATGTCAAGCGTAGAAGGGAATGGAAGAAGGAAGAAAGAAAGACTGAAAAAATTTCGATGTGGCCAGGACTCGAACCTGGGTGCACGAAACAACAGTGCATCACCCCTAGAGCCGGGGCGTGCGTCTATCCACTCCGCCACCACATCGAGTACGACCAACCGAACATTTTCAGTCTATATATCTTAGGTTTTCAAGTTAGGATAGATAGAGAAGAGGGATGGAAGAATTAGGAGCATCGGTTAAGGATAAATTAAATATATATATATATGTATGGGATAAGTGATGAAGTCACGCATTTGATAATTGGATAGAAAGAAAGATAGAAATATTTGGGAGCCACCAAACATGCTGAAACAGTCTAAAACAATCAGAAGTATATAAAACATATACAGTTTATTTTATTGCAGCAAGTTCATATGTTCACATGGAGTGTGGCATTGTATGGATGCGAAACAGTATGAGTTTAGACAGAAAAATAATAGACGCTTTGGTAATTTGGTGCTATAGGAGAATGAGATGGTGGATAGGGTAACTAACCAGGAAGTTATAAGCAAAATAGGGGATGAGAACAATTTGGAGGACTTTGACCAATAGACAGATAAATTAATAAGCCTTGTTTTAAGACACAAGGGTCTTGCAAAATTAGCATTAGAGAGAAGTGTGTGGGGTAAGAACAGAAGAGGGAGGCAAAGGATAGAATACAGTAAGCAGATTAGGGAGGATGTAATAGGTTTGAATAAATGAAAGGGCTTGCACAGGATAGGTTAGCATGGAGAGTTGCATCAGACCAGTCTCAGGACCAATTCCCACAACAACATTTCAGATTATTATATTTCTTTTCAAACCTTTAAGGGCATTGGCCTCTCATCTGAGATTCATGGCAAGAGTTGTTTTACAGTATGGGCTTATTAACCATACACCCAACCCCCAAAATGAATGACCAGTGGACTACTCACAGTCTGTCGTCTACCATTCAACCTGACTGGGTTGCGTGGCCCTACCAAGAGCTTAAGCACATCGGAGAACTCTAACCTCCCCACCTGTACAGTGCTTGGAGAGGCAAACCATATCAATGTGCAGTTGTTTGTTTTATAATGCATGTGCAACATTTTATTCTCTTACAGCTGACCAATTTGAAGATTTTACTTACAAGAATGTCCACATTTTAATTTGTTCATTAATAATAAGTGAGGAGATTCAGCAAGTCCTGTGTCAACACCAAGTGCAGTAGACAACATCCCCGATATTTTAGTGCAGGAAACAGGAGCTCAGTTTACCTCAAATCTTTGTTGAGATATATTTGGTAGTGTAAAAGCAATTCTGAAAACTTGAAACTTCAGTCAGGAAGCTCGTCCATGAAATCTAAGAATTGACAAATATAATGTGTGGTAAAAAAAGTTGCCTTGGTCTGGGAAGCACGTTCATAAGAATATAATATACACTTTCAACCATGATAGTAGCATGGTGCAGACCCACTTGAAGGGGAAGTTTCTTCTCAAAAGACAATACTCGACTCCCCCTTCTTTCTCTACAGTGCCTGGAGTATGCCATGTTACAGGTCATGATCTGTAACTTATGTTTTTGTTTGTCATAATTGAGCAGACGTTTTATCAAATTACATAGTAATAGTGAGAAAAGTTGCAAAAGATACACTTGCTTCCACTGGTTCCAATAAGTCCAGGTTTCTATACTTCTAAGTATTAAGGAAACATAGTTAATTAAATTTTAATTAATTCACATTATGTATTACATAATAATTCACATAGCCCGATGATGGCGGCAGAGAATGTCCGTGGAAATGTTGAGTGTATTTATGAGACTGACCCGGATGGTTAACAATAAAGATTTTACCCAAATTATTTATTTCCCAGGAAAGATGATGTTCATTATTCCCAAAATGTTTAATTTTTTTAATTGTTCATGAAAGGTAAAGGCAAAACCATACACAGGCCAAATATTGAACTTATGTCAGATTATTAATTACACATTGTTAAAATAAAGTAAAACAGTATTTATTAAAAAATAAATATAACAAAATTTTCAACAAATAGTTAACAAAAATTTAATAAATTCATAACAAAAGAAATTAGTGTTTAAAAATGGAGATCATTTGTTCCATTCAGATAAGATGTAACATAATTAAAGTTTTGCAATCATCAAACACAGGAAAAATTAACGTTACTCTAAAAATAGTGCAAATGTATATCACTTAATAACAAGTATTATTAATAGATGAAAAATACAGCAACTGTACAAAGTACACATCCAAAAATATTACAATCAATACACAGACAACATTTTCAATAATTGATACGATATACAAATTTTTGCATCAATATTGATACCTTAGAAGACCACAAGATATCAAAAATAATCTTGGATACAGGTTAAGAAATAAACATTCTTTTATGTTCATAAGTAAAATATAGTAGTATTCATACAACAAACGCTGAACACAACATTTACATATAGTATTACATGACCAAACTCCAGTTTGCTAATATATGAAATACGAGAAATAATGGATAACATTAAAATGTAGCCAATATGTAACATCTCTTTCTTATATATAATATTGACCTGTCTTCTCTCACATACCACAATTTTTGTACTAATACAGGAAAGGAAATATATTGAAGCAGGCAGAACACTAATAGTGTGAGAATATTCACTGAAGTGGAATGTGTTTCCAGGGCAAACCCTCAGATTATAAAGCCTACAATTTGAAGTTACACTACAAAGTATTTAAAAAAAATTCCAAAATAAACTGCACAAGAAGTTGAAATATGTAGTATAAAAAGAACAAAAAGCTTTTATTAAAGTTGTGTATAGAACACATATGTGTGTGTGTGTGTATATATATATATATATATATATATGTATGTATATATCCGATCACTGGAAATGTCTTCCTAACTTTCTGATGAAGGGGGCGGTGCCTCCAAAAATTCAAGTACTCTAAACCTCGCAAGGTGTCTACCATCTGTGAACCTCAGGTGAGTCTCTCTGTCCTTTCCCCATTAATTACACACACACACACACACACACACACACAGATATATATATATATATAGTGAAAAAGTACAAATGCAGACAATAGAAGACCATTCAATGAATCTTATAGAGAAATAGGAAAATTGATAGGATTGATGGGATGGAAGTGATATGGAATAGCACTTTCTCTTGAATCAAATATTGTATAATAATTGACATCAAATTTGTTCAAATGTGTAAACAAATTCCTAACTCAAATGTAGGATAATACATAAAAGTATACTCAACACTCTTTACTGCAATAAGGAGAACATGAAAGGGAACATGCAGAATAAGACGAGGGATCTAAAGTTAGCAAATTATGACTTAGCACCACAAACATTCTTGGAGAATTTACATTGATATAATAGTCACAATTATATACTTATGGTAATATCAATAATTTAAAACCAGTTGCATTTTACAAGATCGCACTTACAAGAAAAACAATTTAAGGAACACTGCTTTTACCAATGCCACAATTTGTACTTCCAAATAGTATTGATGTAAATATTAAAACTATTTTACCGTTAACTACAGCCTGACTAGTATTTTTACAAATGGTTAAAATACAATGTCATTTTACTAATTAGCTACCCAGATCAACGACAATGTTTTCTCAATATAAATTGTTCAGAAATATATTTTAATATTTATAAAATATAAACATTTAGCATTTAACAAAAATAAAATTCAGCGACTCTGTAGAAATACAGTAATGTTACATTATAACACCCACTGGTGAGTCCTCCAATCAGCAGGGGAGAAACGCGGCATGGAAATTAGTTCAATAATGGTTGGCTACCTAAACAACAAACATAAAAATTTTACCGCAATATCCATTGTAATCTAAATTATAATATTATCTATACCTTAAAATGCAAAAAAGATATCTTCAGAAACATACTGTATAGTTTAAAGCTTTACATTTAATTTCCAAATATATATATAGTCATCGGCTAGCCGATCACTGGAAATGTCTATATATATACAGGAATTTTGGGTTATACTATGGTTTTTAAAATCAAAAAACATATTTTTCCACTGTGTCTTAGTATGATCATGACAACAGGCAACCAATCAGAACAAGAAACATATCATCATCCGATATTACTACATACCAAATTATTGGTGATGTTGCGTTGAATTTGGAGCTGAGAAGAGTAACTGGGCTTGTTGCTGTGACAGCTGAAAAGGAATAACTTCATCGCTCGAATGTGTGTGAAGATTGACCTGTAAATTTAAAATACTTTGGTTAACAAGGCTACTGATTAATTTATTTCATTCACCAATATTTAAAATATATCAGAACTTCAAACAATATTTAATATTTTAACTATCAACATAAAATGAATGATACAATTACAGGTAAATGCAAAAAGTTACATATAAAACTGTATTTGAAAAATTTATTTTGGTCTGATTAAAAATTTCAATCTGTAATTAATGAGGCACAGGAAAACATGACTAACCTGATGTGGTTCAATCATAATTGATGCATGCCCATGTGGTCTTGCTGCTACAGTGGCCATAGTAAGAGGAGACTGAAAAAGATCTGACGTCACTGTTTCAGAACCCTCATGGCCAATGGTTGCCGTAGTGCTGCTAACAGCAGCCCCTGCTGGACTATATGGTAGGGCTACCTAATGCATGTAATTAAAACTGATGATTTACACTGCAATTACTGTTGCACCAAATGATTTTTAAAAATAACAGATATTAACATCTGCAAGTTTAAATTAATGTTTTAATGAGGCCAAAAAAGGACAAAAATTAATACAATAAAACCTACCATAATTCAATTACATGTTTCGGTCCTGATCTGGACCCTTTTCAGGTTGAACTGAAATTATTTTAGTCCAGTTCAGGACCAACACATAAAATAAAACCAACCATAATTTAATTACATCAATTTTTGTCCATTTCTTAAAAATATTAATTGTGGTAATCTTTAATTTGTAACATTATGAAACATATACATTTAATATAATAAATCATAAGAAGATATGAATTGCAAATTCACAGCTCACACACAGACATTCAAAAACCATTGTAATAAATAATTCTATATTAATTACAATTATCTATGCAGAGATCTCCAATCAGCATCATGTTACTTTAAAAAAAAGAGTAAATGAAACAAAGTTAAATACTTGCATTCATTATAGAAGCATTTCCTTGTCTTCCAGCAATGCTATTTACATTGAGGTGCAAAGAAGGTAAAAGGCCATAGCGAGCCATCAAGAGTTGCTCAGATACACGACGTAATTCTTCTTGCTGCTGGACAATAAGTTGTTGCAGTTCTTCATGCTTCCTCTGCAACTGTTCTTGTATATGAGTCTGTGAACTTGTCATCACAATTGGCTGACGTACCAACTGAAAATTGAAAGGTTAATTAGACATGTCAGTTGCTAGTGGCTCTCTAACCAATGGGAGCAAGCATAAATAATTTTGTACAAAGTTTTCTCGGGCTTCCAACCGGATGAAAAGACAGTAGTTCCACGACGTTTCGGCAGCTGTCATTGCTACCATATTCTGGTGAAGATGGTAGCAATGACAGCTGCCGAAACATCGTGGAACTACTGTGTTTTCACCCGGTTGGAAGCCCGAGAAAACTTTGTACATTACTTACACCGGGAAAGCCTTCACTTAATCATAAATAATTTTACAGTTTAATGTTAACATTTATGTAAATATTTTTTGCAAATGCTATAATACACAACTAATAAGTTTAAATGTTGATTCACAACCAGACCCAAAAGACAGGAAATGGGAAATGTGAGTCAACATTAAAACTTTGGAAGATTGAAAAAAAAAGGCTTATTAATAGTAAATTATTAAAATAAAATTTGCCAAACAAATTAATTTGCCCAATATTCTACATTACAAAAGAAAGTAAAGCATTGTCTGAAAAAAATCAAAGATTGTTTCTTTTTATAGTCACATAAAACTGTAACACATGCTACAATAAAAGTTATTTACTGTGCAAAGTGTGTTATAAATGAAAGAGTTAAAATTATAACTTTGTACGATATAAACTGTTTATTAAAAGGGAACTGAATTCAACAATTTAATTCGCAAAGCCACTTGTGTAAAACAAAATTTCCCACTAATCAACATGTATGAGACATAGGAACATGAATGTGCATAGGTATGAGTTAATGCATGTCTTGATATATTTCAAATAAGGAATTTTCAACAGTTTAGTTGAACTGAATTGTGTCATTTGTTGTGCATTGTACACTAAATTATCGCATTAGATTATGTTAAAACCAGTAAATTTGAGAACTTTTTGTTCAACTGTAAATCGTTCAATTGTAAAACTACACTCTGTGATAATTATGAGATATATTCATATTGAATCTTTTGCACCAATGTGATCTTGTTTAATCTTGTTATCTGCTTTGCTGAAACAAAGCAATTTACACAATTGCAGCTTATGAAATAATGCTTGTCAAGGTTGAATTAATTTCCTACATAAGCAATGGTTCCAGGTTAACTAACCATTGAAACTTTAAAAGTTTAAGAAAATTTCCCAAATCCTAGTCTACCAACCATTTTTAAGAGTATGGGAAAAGACTGATTTACAAAGCATTTCATACTGTGCTGTTACCTTTAAGGGAACAAAATTACTCACACCAACATCTGGCATGGATGTCACAACAGCTGTTCCAGGAAATCCAGCAGTAGCTAAAACTGGTTGTACAGGTATAGCAGCTACATATTGTTGTGGTTCAAGAAACGAAGGTGTTATTTGTTGAGAAGGTGCTACAGTCAGCAAAGGCTTATTTATTATTTGAACTGCCCCTGCACTGGAATGTGATCGCTAGAAGAAAGTAATAATGTTACATATGAATATTTAAATAAGATGTTTAATAATAAAAGTAGTAATTCAAAATTCCATCAATAATGTTCACAATGTATTTAATGTACATGTTAAAATTAAGTATGTACAAATGTATACCTTGAAGGAAATGATGCCTCACTCATATAAATGAATTGCTTTTAATATAAAACAACATATCAAAAAATATAGTATCTCTAACAAACTCCAACATTCCTTCCAATCCTCATGAGTTACAGAATCATATTTTGTGTGTGAGGGAGAATAATCTTAAATTTTCAATATTTCAAAAAAGATAATTAATTCATACCAAGTTATTGTACAATCTCACATTTATTGTATTTTGTAATAAATTTATAATAACTAAAAAATGGAATAACATGCATTCAAACCAATAATTAATTTCAAATTATCAACACCTACAATAAAAGCATTCGACGATTAATGCTTACATTTGCTTGGACACTTAGTTGAGAATGGCGTGAAACTGGAGAATCAGCAGACGTAGAATTTGAATCCGATCCAGGAGGAGGAGGTGGAGGTGCTGCATGAGTCCGCTGTTTTGCAGGAGGTGGAGAGTTTACATCTGGTGTTGTGAAACGTGAAGATGGAACAACTATAAAACAAAAATTAATATTCAGATACATAGTAAGTATAATTAACATTGACCAAGAATATAAAATAAAAGGCACACAAAACAAATGTTCATAATGAGATAATTATAAGTTTAATGGAACTAATTATGAAAATAAAGGTACTTAGTGAAAACAGTTTTAAACAATAAAAAGAGACTATGACAGAAAAACATTGATACAAAAATTTATTGAAATGGTAATTTTATTTTACCCAGAGGAAAATTTTGATGTAAATAAAATGTACAAGGTTCTAAAAAGAATAAAATGATATATTAATGGAAATCACAAAATTTTAAGAAGTAAAAGAAAATATAAATACCCCTCCCCAAAACGGATTGCCAACCACCACAGTACAGTAAATCTCCACAAAACACAATTCCCCATAGTCGTCCATGCCCATAGCCACAACTTCAACCAGTGCTTTAAACTGACCCCCATCAAAGCCCTACCTCTTGATTCTTTAGAAGCTGAACTCCATCTATGGGAACTTTCATTTTAGCATGTCCAGACAAAGCCCTGGAATCAATATCCTACAGATCTTTACCTTCACCTTACACCCCCCCCCCTCCCCCGAAGCACCTATAACAGCACAAGCTCAGTGGAATTTGTACATGTGATAAAACCTGATGTGTGTATACTGGGTGTGTATGTTGTGTATACCTTGATGTGTGTTTGAGGGGTGGTTGTATGGGTGTGTCTTAATATTTAAATATTGACACCTTTGAGGAAGGATGTGTTTGAATGAGTGTGTGTCAATATAATATAGGGGTGTCAGCAGGCATCTCCCTAACCCCTATCAAGTCCTTGCCTCTTCCCAAACCCTCATTGAGAGTTGACCAGGTGGGGTCAATTGTTTAGGACCTAAGCTAGCAGCGCAGTAAAATTTGGCTGCTCAGTCGTCGGCTAGCTGATCACTAGAAATGTCTTCCTAACTTTCTGATGAAGGGGGCGGTGCCTCCGAAAATTTAAAGAACTCCAAACCTCACAAGGTGCCTACCATCTATGAACCTCAGGTAAGTCACCGACTTTCTATCTCTCTTTCCTTTCCTTATTAATTGTTTTAACATGACAATGTCATTTCCTGACATATATTATCAAGGATAGTAAAGAGATTCTGCACTCAGCATGGTGCCTGCTAACAGTAAACTTAAGGTAAGTCATCAAAGTTCTCTCTTTACTATCAGTATCTTTTTAATTACCCTGACAATGTCATTTTTTGTCATCAGAATTATCCGAGGTTGAAATTTGGCATCACCATACCTCACAGTAACGAGCGTGTCAAAATTTCAAGAGCCTAAGCCCATTTCAGGCTAATATTTGTCATTGCAATTCAAATATACTTGAAGAAATATTTGATTAAATGTGAAAAGTTTTGCTCAAGACACAAATAAGTTGACAAAACAAACCTGCAGCTTTTGAAGACCACTGACTCGAAGCAACACCACTCTGTGTCACAGCTGTGGTACTATCTTTACTACTTAAATTCGTACACCGCCCTGAATCACTTTCATGGTTTTGTGTTCCTGTCTCTGAATTCTTTCTCATTTGCTTCATAACATCAACATAACTGCAACAAAATAAGGTAATTAATGAACTTACCGATGTTATGTCCATATTATATATAGATACACAGTCGGAGTGGAAAGCTAATTACCCACCTTAAATTGATGGTAAGCATTGCCCAGCGAGGGCAAAAACTCTAAATTACCAGAGTTATTTTCTATACCGACAGTGAAATTTGACTATAAACAAAGTAGCATAGTATTTAATGTAAAGCATGAACTGATACAGTAACAAAATTTTCAAGAGATTATACCCCCTAATTCAAGACCGCATCACAGTCAAACTATAAGAAATCAAATTCCTGATAGTAGTTTATGTCCATAGCCTCTACACTAACAATTTCAATCATTGCTTTTCATGGATCCTACTTAAAGCCCTCATTTCACAGTAGCAGTTGTTTTTTTCCTCAGATATTCCCATCTTTTAGTGTATTGAAGCAGCTTTCAAACTGACCAGCAAAGAAGAAAAAAATGGATAGGGACAACTGTGTCGCCCAGAACTACCACTGCGTACATCCAGTGAAACAATGTTTCTCTGACAACAATGACATGATGTCATTATCTTCTGTGACCTGCGGTGGGTTGAAGCATATTTTTAATTCTTCAGTGCTAGTAAAATAATGGAAGATATTGAGGAAGAAGTTTGGAAGCCAGACCTGTGATGTGGGACAAATTTCATAACAAATAAAACGATAGGAATGCTAATCAACATGCCTGGCATGAAGTTTGTGAAGAACTCCTCCCACAATTTAATGTTATTGATAAAAAATATAAAAATGTGTATGGAAAGACAATCATTACTGATGCTATCACTTAAACATGCATAATGCATTTATTTTCTTTACAGAAAATACTTTTTAACTTTATTTTATTTATCTCAGTTTATATTTTTGCAATTTGCCATGGCACACTTACGACATCAGAAACAAAATAATTATATAATACTTTTTGATATGTTTGCAGTTACTCAGTCCTATTATGGTTCTCTTGTGATAATTCAATCCTTCGATATAAATTGTGTCCATGTCACTATACAAAAGTACAAAATTATGTAATATGATGCAAGCATTTACAATAATGATTCTACATTAACAACTTATAGTAGCACACCATAATCACCAACTGAAAGCTTCCAAGCTGTCATCATCTGGGTTCATTTGAAAAAGTGTAATAGAATCACGTATATAAGCACCTTGACTGAGAATGTTGGCCACCACGCCATTAACTACACTCAAAAAGAGCCCAGTTTCTTACAAATTTGACATGTTACTACTTCCCAACCTGACAATTCCTACTAAGTATAATGTAAGTCAACTCCTGTTATATGTCCCTCTTTCTCTCCATATGAATTAATTAATTTACCTTTGTCACCATCTTCTCATCAAATAAATTGTCATACAAACAACAAATTACTTAAATTATAAAAGTTAAATTCTAAAGTTTAAAAAAAAAGAAGCCATGCTAATAGTAAAAAAAAAGTTTTTTAAAAATAGACAAACCTCACAACCCTGTGAGTGCAAACAATGAATTCAGGCTTAGAATTCCACTGATGATAAGTAATATAGAATCTTGTCTGCAGCCATATCCATTGTTGACCTTTAGTAAGAAATCTGTAGTGACAGGAAGTGCCTTCACCTTTTTGCATTACTGAAAATAAAAACTTCTTATAAACAAAATTAATATAATACACCTACATTAATTTAATAATAGTACTTACAAGCTTCATGACATGTTACTACTTTATCTAAATCATCCACATGGTAATAATCATAACCAGAAGTTCCAAGAACTTCAAATGGTAAATATCCAATAATTGGAGGAGCCCTGAAAGAAAAAGAATTCAAAATTGGTAATTCAATTACTACAATACTTTAAGAAAGACACCTGAGAAAAAATAGGCTTCATATGTCCACAACACAATAGAAAAAGAACTGGTGGGGTTATATCCCCCACGTATACACCCCTAACTTGTGATTGGTGCATAACTTGAGACGTCACAGTCTGTTAATGTGTATCCAATGAAGGGAAAATCCTGATGGGGGATCATATTACCCTTTAGCCTAGAAAATTTTCGTCAAGCCATTGACCATATCACAAGCCTTGGAAACTTATTAAACTTAAAGAAAATGATACAGTTTGGTGTTACTAGCCCCTCCTCACATAATGATATTAAACAAAAAGAAGTTATTATAACATTAGTTGTGAAATGGGCTTACATGCTTGGATAAATTGTGTGAGTGGCAGGCACAGCAGGAGCAAACTTAATAAGAAATGTTGTAAAGTGGTCATTGTAATTTCTCTTTTTTCATCCGGACAAGTCACGACCTCTAGTTGGTTTCAGTTTTACCATTACCATCATTTTTCCTCTTTGTTCTGGACGTAGTCATCGTGGTCAATGTTGACCGGTCAATATGTCTTACTAGACGTAGGAAACATAAAACTGGATCAGTTTTCAGTCTTTGCTAATTTTCGAAAGAGGTAGTGCCCCAAGTAATTTGGGAAAGACCCTCTGCCTATTATATGCAGGAAGTGCAGCTTTAACGTGCCTCCAACAACTTTTAATTTTATTTGTTTGAGGCTCCGTAGTGAGGTCCACAAAATTTAGAGAATGACTATCGGTCAAGTCTTTAAAGCTCAAATCACCAAGTTCGTCACATGCTTTCCAACACTCTGTTTAAATCATCGTTCCTGGAAGCACCCACTTTTTAATAATGGCAGTTTTGTCCTCTATTGGTACCAAAACATTTTTCCAGTAGTTCTCTCCCCACAGAGGACCCACTGGCCTTCGACACAATGCCCAATACGATTTCTTAGCTTACCAAATTGAGTTTCATCAATTTCAACAATTACTGAAGGTCCTCCCATAGGTTCCAAATTTTCCTCTAAATAAATTAACATGGTCTCTCGGACAACCTTAGTCCAGTCAGTGATTGTCGTTTTGCTGATTTCCATGTCAGTCCCAATGTCGACTCAGGAAGTTCGTCTAATTATGTTGAAAGTCAAAGTCATCCTTTGAGAAATGGTTAAATGTGATCCAGTGAACTATCAGACTCTGGGATAAGTGAATAAGTATTATTTGGAATATTTTATGATCAAATTAACTACCGTGCCAGATATTGTGGGTGGTATTGCGATTTTCAAGCAACTAATGTTAAAAGAAATAACTGAAATATTTTATTACAAAAGAATTATCTTTAAATAAAGACAAGTTCGATGTTGATTTTTTTTCCTTTTGGTTGGTAGAACAAAATTTAAAGTAGTAGATGGGAGGTTCTGCTAAGTACAAGTATCTCAAAACACTGTTAATGTAAGAAGCTTCACATAAGAATAAATGGGTCTAGGACGATTCGGTGCAGGGACATTACGTGGCGATAAACAACAATATCGTGGACACTTGTTTCAAATAAGTTATTTTATACAAATACACATCTTATATTAATATTAATAAAATGAAAAACAGCCTGTATATCAGGAAAAAATTGATATAAACTTTAGTAATAGTAGTTCGTTCACAACGTTTCGTTCCTAAATTTTAGAACTTCATCTTGTACGATTATAATGAAAATGAATATTTACAATATATGTTATAATACAATTATGTTATAAAATGAAATGTTATTCACGGAAACAATAAATTAAAATGGATAAAAAATTTATTGTGCATGTCGCACAAGCAACGAGGCTGAAATAACAGCTACTAAGAATAATTCATAAGCGTATTGTTAGTTTCAGAATAACAATGGAAAACTTTAACAATGAGTTTATTCTGTATAGAGAATTATCATAAGTTGTGCAAAACACCAAAATGTACATTTCTAATAATCCTGATGTAATCTTTACTGAATCTGCCAAAGGAATATGACTAAATAGTTTTATAAAGTTAAAACATTATTATCACACACAAAAATACATAAAATTTACAATAAAAATTATATCAGTTACTTTAATTATTGATCAATTGGATTAATTTGAAAAAACTTAAAGAAGAAAATTACGTGGACAGCAGCAGTTTCCACCCCTAGCTTTTAACTTCTGCTAATATTGCCAGAGCCTATGCTGTAGCTAATACATCTTTCAGAATTATCATTTCTTCTACTACCAGCCCTCTTCATAACATTACTATATTTTTACATAATCTCTTCAATATGGGTCTCAATGAAGAAAATAATTTTACAGTCAAAACGTCTTAAAAGTTTACTGACCATTTAAATATATATAATTTTTTACCCCATGTATTAATTATACTAAGTTTTAAAAATAGATGGGATAACTAATTTTCTAAATTGACAAAAAATCTTATCTTTATAAATGTAATTATAATTTCACTTATTTTTCGTTCAATAACATTTACTGTCACAAAATCAGTGGGAATTTTTCTTTGTCCTTTCTTAAAAATAGATGGGATAACTAATTTTCTAAATTGACAAAAAATCTTATCTTAATAAATGTAATTATAATTTCACTTATTTTTCGTTCAATAACATTTACTATCACAAAATGAGTGGGAATTTTTCTTTGTCCTTTTCTTCGTGCAAATTATGAGAGATTTGGAAGCCTTATGTATTGCATCTTTAGATCTTTTTGTATTATCTTCAGATTCTACATAAACCATTAGCTTAATACTTTTAATAATTACAACCCTGAAAGGAACTTTACAATTGAAATGAAAAAGATCACTCTGTCAACTTTCTTGATGTTTTGGTTATTGTTCCTGTCAATAAGATAATTAGCAATTGCTATAAAAAGATGTACTTACTCGGGAATAATTCTTTATTACATGTCTAATCACCCATTATCCAATAAGAAAGTATGGTTTATAATCTATTTAATAGGGATGTCAAATTATCTTGTCAGCGCTATCATAAATTTAATCTGGGCAAAATTTTAGATAGTATTCTTTTTTAACACTTATCCTTTGCATTTCATTTACAAATATATTAAAATTAGGTTGGCTAAGATTAAATATCAAGTTAATAAATTACCCAGTAAGAAATTTATATATATATATATATAGCTGTCCCCCATTTTGAAAGAAATACAAGCTTAATGACTTGTTTAAAAATTATTATATCTGAATTACATTTAAATCTTACAATAATTTAAGCTTTGGTGAAATATTAAAATAAAATTAATAAGGTTATATACCAACCTAACTGTTAAGATTGTAATTACAGTTATATTGGTCAAACTATATACATATTTAATATCCGCATTAAAGTGACTTGAAAAAAATAAAATTCAATGTAAAAAATTATTCAGTTTTGTGGAAGCATATAAATTATAATTTTAGATGTTAAACATATTTATTTTAGACTGATGAGTGAGGTGCATCACATCAGAACAATTCGGTTATTATTATTATTATTATTATTAAAAAAAGACAAGTAATTTAAATAAAATTAAATCGCTACTTTTATAAAATTTCTGTTTCACTCATGGATAAATATTTTGATTTTTATTCTGAACACAACTCTCTCGAGTTATTGTCACTAATTGTACAATTTGGCATCTTCAAATTTTAACGAAAAGTCCAGCTACTTTGTCATAAGAACGTAGCCTAATATTTATTTAAATAAACCTATGACACTTCATCCATATTTGTGAAATTCATCATGTAAATTATAATTGGAAAACATATATTTAAATGCAGATGATTTTGTGTCATGTTCTCCATTCAGCGACGCTTACAACCTGATGCTCGTAAATGTATTTATTGCATATTAACTTTGTGCTGACGACTTGTCTGGACTTGTATTTATGTTTCTGTTATTTCTGCCTCTTGTGCGACTTGCATTTTCAACCGTTTTAGTTCCTTGATACCGTGAGTAAATTTTCATTTTATAAGAAAATTGTATTATATATAATATATTGTAAATAATTATTTTGTATTTTTAGTTTTATTCACTTTAGATAAGGTTCCAAATTTAGGAAGAAAATGTCTTGTACAAACTGCTGTTATTAAACATTATCTTAAATTTTTCTTACTTATAGCTTGTTTTACTGTTAATGTTTTACAAACTCTCGGGTATTGTAACTGATTAAGTGTTTAGGAATACATTTAAAAATTTTGATAAACATTAAATTCATAAATAGTAATGTTAAGAAAACACTATATTAATAAATTTCCTTAGTATCTTTTATTTTCTTACTTTAAAAGTATAAAGAAATACATTTAATAATTTAGATAAATATTAATTTGTGTGTCTAGCAATGTTGAGCGGGTTTCGCACCGAAATGGCCGCTTTACATCTAATGTTAGTGAGTTTCGCGCCGAATGGTCCCATCCCGAGAATGTTGTAAAACATTTTTACCCCAAATTGACATAATTCCCATCATTCTAAGAAACTTTTTGCAAGGACAACATATCCAATAGGGCAGCCAGTTCCGTATTTTGGAGTCTTGGTTGAAGTGGGGTTAGAGTAACACTAAAGTGTACTTAAGCCATTTTAAAAATAATACTGAAATAGTAAATAAATTATTGAAATAATAGAATCGTATATAATGAATTGAATGAAACTTTTAAATTGTGTTGAAGGAACTTTGTCAACAGAATTTGCAAAGTTATTTTTTTAAAGTAAAGTATTCTTCACTACTGTGAGATTGTTTAATGGATAACATACCTGTGATCCAGAAACAAAAACTTCCATTCAAGACTGTGCCGTGATGTAAATTCACTTTTTGTAGAATCGACCACTGACATCTCTCGTATTAACAAAGGAGTTTGTAAACGTCCAGTGCCAACAAATATTAGTCTGAAAACAAAATGTATTGTAAGTACATAACGTAATTAAAATGAACAATTTAATTTTGTAGGGAATGGTTGTCACTCTTACAAAAAAGAAGTTGCATTCTAACTTGAGTGGTATTCATTCTCTCCTAATTTTTCGTCTACTTGTTTTCATTGATTAGAAACTAAAAAATCTTAGCTTTTGTAAATAAAAGTAATATGCTTAAATAAGATTTTCGTCCTAAATTTTACCTTGTATCTATTTCTTCAGACAAATTATTGAAGCGAACACTTGTAGAAATAAGGTTGTCAACTTCGAGAGGATCTACATCTGATCCTGCAGAAAAAATAAGTATGTTTATTCCAAATAAATTATTATCAGCTCATTAAATCTGCCAATACTTACGAAAATACCCTACAAACTGAACAAGTTCAAATGTAGTTTCATCTCGCAAGTCAAGTCCACCTCTTCTCAAATGGCAAGTGAAAGAAATTTGGCCATCTGAAAAGTAAAGATCAGTGAGCACCAAGGAACATTTTGTTTATATATTGTCAATAAACATCTTACCTTTGTTATCATTATACTGAACGGTGTTAATGCCGTTATTTGAACCGACAAGTAAATTATAAAGTTCTGACTGATCTTCCTCATAAACCATGTCATAAATTGTCATGTTCATCAAATCACTCTGAAAGAAAAACACACACAAAAAAAACATTACTTCTACAATGATGTAAAGTGGGCCAAAGGAAGTGTCTGTGAATGATAAGTTTTTGAAAAATTAAAAATACAATATACAAGTTGTAGGTTATTGTGTATTTAAGAGCAGTGTCTTAACTTTCATGAGATAATGAAAGCAGTATGTTTGAAATAGGGCAAAAATTAATCTTGGCTGAGGGATCAGGTAAAAAACAATAAATTAGTGTTTTATCAAAGATAAAGCAAAATTGTAAGAAAGAATATAAAATCAATATTTTACTCTAAGTTCTAGTTAATTCAGTTTGTATGATAGCAGATTAAAACAAATTTGATAATTGTTCTGACTATATCTTGAAAAATACAGCTTAATAATTACGGCCAGACTTGAACATTATTTATTAATTAAAATATGTCATGATGTTTCATTCCTATTATTGGAACCTCCTCATGTGTGAAACAATCCAATGAAAACTTTTCGATTTACTTTTGGACTGTTTCACACCTGAGGAAGTTCCAATGATAGGAACAAAATTAAAGGTAAGAATACAATTTGCAATAACATTTCACTGATGATCCTCAAACTCTTACAAATGAGTGAAAACAATTTGGACAATATCAACATGTTAGAATGGTGTTCTTTATTATTTGGGTTCAGAAATTCTACTCTTGAAATGCATCATGATGTAGTTTTAACATGGTAAAACACAGTTGCACATGACCAATATAAAGTTTATAACTGTTAACATTTACTTACAATATGGATAAGGAAGAAACAAAATTGAATAAAAATAAAGAAAATCTTACTGGTAAATGCCCAAGAAGTGATGTTATACTTTCTGAAGCATAAAAAATTCTTCCTTGTGATGAAAACACCATTATAAAACCATCCAGAGCCTAATGACAAAAGGAAGTATTTAATTTCAAGATTTTTCATTAACTATATATCACAACATAAATAAAAACTCATACCTCTAAAATTAAATGAGTAAATTCTTCATTTGACAAAAATGAAGGTTTCCAATCCTCTTGGATTTCATGAGCTCTTGATCGCACAGCAATTTCTTAAATGACAGAATTATTAAAATTAGTTCTCCATTTAATTAACAGGGTAATATATTGAGGTATGTGTATTGTGTTAGTTAAAAGGTAGGGTTGACTACAAGTAATGAGAATTGCATTACAAAAAATAACAAATGGTAATGCAAAATTATTTTCCAAAATAAATATTTACTATACAAAGCAGATTATGAGTGGAAGTGCACTAAATGAGGGAAAATCAATTTTAAAGTGTAGGAAACTAATTGAACAATAGAAACACAATTAGCTGATAAGTTCCCAAATCAGATTTAATTTAGTTTGCAAATTTTTTCATGTGAACACATATTTATCAATAATTGAACTACACACAACAATACTAATTAAAAATGGAAAATATTGTCAAATTTAATACCATTGTGATTTTTCAGAAAGGATATTGTCGATTTCAGAACAGTTGACTTGTCCATTTTGCGGTTATTTGTTGATACCATTGAACTTAACTCGTTGATAAGCATATTAAATTGATCGCGTCGCTTCTTCTCACTTAAATTTCTCGATTTTCTATTTTAAACAAAAAATATGAAATTAGAACATTATTCAATAATTCAGAATGAAATAAACATATTTATAGTGTAAAACCTCTTAGTATCGTCTTTATCGTCACCATCATCGTCCATTGTATCACTGTAAACAACAGGAAATTAATAAGTTCGACTTGACAACTACTTTAAATGAAAGATAACAAAAATGTAAATTTTTATCTTACAATCTGATAGTTTTAAGCATAAAAATATTACATAGTTACTCACTCTGACCTTGTAGAAAACCCTCTTTTAATAAAGCTCGTCATTTTTACACTATTCCCTATATTAACACTAAAATCTGAATAACAAATTGATTTCTGTATACATTATACTATCAAATTCAGAACCATGGTTCATAATGAAAATAAATTATTGCACGGCACGAAAACATTTGTATGCGACAATCTGTCAACTGTCAAACGAAAGACTTTTACGTAAGTCTCAACAACCTCGAGCTGTAATGTATTCATATTGCAGTGCAACCAACTTAACAACGAGGCCATTCTTTAACAAATATAAAGCATTACCAACTATCTAAGCAATAATTATTGCCTTATAATGCCCTTAAATATCATTACATATCCAACGGCACAATACTTAAATTACTGAATCAAAAAATATTCTATGTATTTCTTAACAACGATACTAGTATTGTCCATTCATTCGACGTTCAAGAATTTCTTTCTAAATTTGGTGTCCTTAATCTGTTGTTTTACTTTATAACTACATTATATAAATCCATGACCGATCTAGATCAGTTACAACTTTACTTTATTTGAAAAGTTAAATAAATCAATTTAGTGTATTTAGATAAACAGGTATTCCAAAGATCATATACGAGTCAGAGATAATTTGTGTGAAACATAGGATTTAAATGTCAATAAATATTGTGTTGTAAACAGATTGTTGAGGTTATCGTAATAAATATATATTCAAGAAGATTTTGTGAATTTCGCCGATTTAGTGTTTCTCAAATTCATATACAAAACAATTGTATTGTCTGTTTCATTAAAAAGCTATGGTGTATTTACATTTTCCGACAAATTTGACAGAGGAAGAATTGATGTTGCAAGCAAAATATACGAAACTTAAGAAAAAGGTATAGTTTTAATTGCATATATGGTTTTACCTTTCTCCTTGCGTCCAATATTCTTTTCTGCATACCATTAAAACACAAATTACGTTATTACATTTTTAAGATCCAGAATATAATTATTGTTTATATTGAGGCAATTTAATTAATTGGAAAGTTGATTCATTGAATTAATAATGTAAACCATATTAATCCAGAAACTAGATTGTAAACAATTGTGAATAGTTTGTGTACAGTATATGCAAAATAAATTCACCAACATATGGTTCAACATTACAGGAAAATAGAAAACATTAACTTTTCAACTGGAGAATTTTTTCATTTCGTTGTGAAAGTGTTAACTTTCACATAAATTTTTTATTATTTTATCATGGCCTCTTATTCACATAAATTTCGTGAAATGGTGATCCTCTTGTGATATAAAATATAATAATTGCAGAGCAACTCTCTCCTTTATGTACATTATTCAATTTATACTAAAATATTAAACTTTAAGTATACATTCAAAACTTACTAAATTTATTTATATCTCCATTGTACCTGATGAAGTTCCAATTTAAGGGGGGAAACATTGTAGTTGAATAAAGCTTCAGAATTGTAAAAGTGGTCTTTATTAATTTTTCTTTTAAAAAAGACTAAAGTAAATATAATTCTTATAATTTGCAATTAATTAATTTTATTTCAACTGGTTGTAATGGTATATACATTACAAATGCATTGTAAGCACCATTTTTACCAGATTATATTAAATTGTTCCATAATGCTACCCTCAATTATATTTTCAGCAGTTATATTTTACAACTTATAGGATCAAAAAAATTTTCAGTTAAGTAGTAAGTAATTTTGATAATGGTCAATCCATATTAGTAGAATTGATTCCAAATTTATTGGATGTATAAACCATTTGTTGTATCATGTATTGTTAAAAACGAAATAATTATCAAACTCAATTTACAATATTACACTTCATCTTAAACAAATCAACATGCAACAGCACTAATAACTCCATTCCAGGTCTCAATATGGATTCAACGTTTTGATAGAATTTAAAAGTTTTACATAAAAGGATTGGACTTAGTATTGTTATAATTTTGCCACAGAAAAAAGCCTTGCAAGCATTGAAAGCTCCACGTCCTGAACCCGAGAGAACTCCACAGACACCAAAGAGACCTGCAGAAGCCAGAGATGCAAGAGAGGTAGCAAAAAAACTTCTTAAGTCTGGGGCTATTACTGCTATATCAAAGACTCCCAAGAGGCCTGAACAGTCAGGATTTAAGCGACCTAGAGGCTTAAAACGAAAATTTCCAGGCACTGAAAAGACTGTTAGTGGTTATCAGCCATTTTCAGCAACACATCCAGAAGATCTGGAGGCAGAGAATCGCCCCAAAGTGAAGGTAATTGCAATTACAGTTAGACTTAATTTTTCCTTCAGGGAAGCTTCAATATTAATTTATAGCTATGTTAAATATATTGAGAGTTAAATTAATATTTGTACAATTCATTAGTTAAAATTGTGTAAAACTTATGATGGAAATGAAAATATATAGCCTTTTGTGATATTTGTAAACATGTCATAAATTTGATAAATTTTATTTAGTAATTATGTCTAATTTCTGTGAATTTTTTTTACAGAATTTGTATGAAAGCTTTGTAACTGCTAGAGATAGAGAAGAACGTGGGCGTCCTGATAAACCTCGCCAGGGAAATACCATATTTGTTGCAGGGCACAATATCACAGAAGATTTTCTCCGGAAAGAATTTCAGCGTTTTGGGAATATAGTGAATGTTACAATGGAAATTGAAAAGAAGTGAGTCAATTTGCATTATGAATGGTGTTTCATAATTGATTATCAGTTAATATTATTCTTTATTGTTTAGTCGAGGTTTTGTAACGTTTGACAAAATGGAAGGCGCAGGAGATGCAATAACTGAGGTATGTAACATTTTTTCCTACATTTATTCAAAATTTGTTTGTATGAATGCCAAGATTTATAAAATTCACAAGATGTTTATATTAGATGAGGCTTGAAGTTTTTAAGGTGTAATTTATCAAACAGAATATTTATTTATGTGAGTGATGCTGTCACTTACAGTGAATAGTAAAATTTTAATTTTCATCAGTACAGAAACTGAGTTTCTGTTTAAATTGATGTACAACTGATAGAAATTCTAAGGTCTATCATCATGTGTTACAGACTGATGGTTCAATTGTTTCTGGAATTCAGCTTAAAGTATCTTTGGCTAGACGACAACCTGTTATTCAACCTATAAATGATGCTTCTTCTTCCTCTGCTTGGTCAACTATAGGTAATATAATATATATGTATACCTCTGTCATTGCGTGTCTGTCAAAAGAGCTTTGTTTATGATAATATTTAGCTGTTAGTTCTACAGTGTAAAGTCAAGTATTCAAGCTATTTTATTGTGTTTCAACCACACTTGGTCACCCTGAAATTTCAGAAGTGTTGCAGCTAAAATTACAAAAATCAGTTAAAAAAATGCTGTTTTGATTATTGTCTCCATTTAAAATTATTAAACAGACATAATAAATTATGATCTTCAAGGCATAATAAAAATTTATTTTGTTCTTTGAGTGCTTAAAAAATATTTAATGTGGTTAACTCTTA
Organism: Eucriotettix oculatus; assembly: GCA_034510155.1. Lineage (NCBI taxonomy): Eukaryota > Metazoa > Arthropoda > Insecta > Orthoptera > Tetrigidae > Eucriotettix > Eucriotettix oculatus. The sequence goes on along the minus strand of CM067377.1, from coordinate 192,112,199 downwards.
CCATTTTTTAAAAATTCATATGCAGGTTAAGAGTTATAAGTTAATGCTAATAAAAATTCTTATACAAACTATTCTAAACACTAGTTTGAGTTCATTGTAAATTCAGAGAGAAGAAACCCAACCAACAAGTATATACAGTATCTATGTGTTAGAAAACCCGAACATTGGCTGGAAGATATGTCTTAAAGAGAAGTTTGAAATATATTTTATTATAGGTATAAAATAATTAGATGTGAGCAACAGTCAGATCAACATTGATCAAGAAAAAATTTTATTAAAGTGTTTGATTACTGAAAATTAAGTCACTAATGTAACAATTTATATATATGAAGGTATGAAAAAATAATATACTTTGTTTCTTTTCTAGCTGCAAGCCATTCTCAGAAAGGCAGTCACAAGGATAAAAGAGAAATGGTTGTTTATGAAGATGAAGATTTGTTTGGTTAGTTATGCATTTTCTAAAATTTGTATGTACTTGTAAATAAAAGTAATGTAAATATTGTATACTGTGTGAATTCATTTATTGCTGCTGAGAAGTGAAATATTGTAGGGGTTGTGAGCTCAGATATAAAACATCAGTCATATTCCCAGCATGAGTCATGATGAAAGAACGAATATAGAATAGTATAGTAATTGGCGTGGGGTTCAGAGTAGCTCCAAGACATTCCTTGGAGGTAGATGTGGTGCAATCTGAAATGAGAACTATATACTTAAAGAATTAAGAAGTTTATTGATCTGACAAGAATGGAGAAGAAAACCTTATAGTTAATGCCACTGAGAGATGTCTGCCAAAGCTTCTGTTAGCTCTCCTCAGTCTTAACCAAATCAGGTATGTCCCCCTCCAGTACAGAGTAATGCTTCCAAAATTAAGAGTCACCAAGCACATACTTCCATGGAGGCAGTGTAATTGCCATTAAAAAAATGAAGCTGAATCCATTATCTGTTGTTCTGTTTCAACGTGGACTGAATGTTGGGAGTGTTTTTTTTTTCACAGCTGTCTTTGAAATCATTTCGGGCACAAATCAATAAAATGCTAGATTACAGGTTTGAACCTAAATACACACAATAAATAATTAAATTACTGTTTTAATATAAAATACAAAGAATAGCCAAGTCATAATTAGAAGTATTTTCAGCCCCAGACATTGCAGCAGCAACATAAAATTTTGTAATATTTTAATTAATAAACTTGGGAGGTTCCAAAATGTTTTCAAACTAAATTCTTGTATTTGTAACTTTCAACCATTCTTTGTATTTTATCTGAACAAACATCATTTGAATGTTTAGCAGGCCAATTCCATTAATTCTTCCAACTTTTAATTGAATCTGCTGTTAGATTTCTTGTATTTTTAAACAGAAAAATCCTGTCGTCCATTTTTGACTCTAAGAACTCAAATCCTTCACTGTATCATTAGTTTACTTTTTTATATTGAAAAGGCTTGTGTAAGATAGGTTAGGATGGAGGGTTGCATCAGTCCAGTCTTAGGACTGAATATCACAACAACTACAAGGTACATTAGGGACATTTATTGTCAACTTTGTCAGAGTAGCTTTCTGACACTTTTACACCTCAAGATAGCCATAGACTTATTAACTTCTTCTACATCAGAAACCTTGACAGTTACTTCAATCCCCAACAATTGACAGATCTGAATTGATTGGCTCAGCTTTCATGCTGATTCTTGTTCCTACTCACCAACTTCTTTGGAAGTAACAATTTAAAAGACTTATTCGTCAATTATTGTGCAGCTACACTACTAAACAGCAAACTTTCAAGTTAATAATGTTCCTTACCTTAAGGATAAGAATACCTCTCTTGCTTCTCTCTCACTCATCCAACCATGGATCACAGACTCCCATTGGTGTATGAACTAACATGTTTACCAAATATTTGGTTATCTCTTCTGATATTCCAATAAATCATCATTTGTTCCCCTAGCATCTTTCTTTCCCACATTCAGTTATCAACTCCCTCTTTTTATAGCAGTAATTTTTAGACTGAAAGTGGGCCTCTCGATAATATCAGGAGATAAAGAACTTGATTTCTTAGGACCACAAAACATAACTGGAACCTCAGTTTCCAACCTTAAGTAATACAAAGAGTGAAGAATTGCTTCTGACTTAAGTTCATCCAAAGGCCATGATACTGAAGGGGAAAAAATGACTGGACCAGGAATCAAACTCAGGAGTAATAAGTAATATTCATTAATAAAATATATTATTATAATCTTAATAAAACAAAGTTCTCAACCTATCGAACTAATGTGACAACTGTGAACCCTGTGTGGATAACAAATGGAAGGTGGAAAATTGGGAGTTTATTAAAACAAAGAGCTTAGTTCTCATAAATTCTCTTTTATTCTTGTGATTTTAGTATTGCTGGCAAATTTTTCATATGTGGTTTTCCTTTTATGTGCATGTAGATTCCACGAACAGAATATGGAAGGTCACAGTCACATAATGTACATGCAAATCCTGTGGGTTCAATATAAATCTTATTAATTTTTGTATACAAAGGAACAGAACTCCACAAGGCATCAACATTACAAGAATCATTTAATATATTTTCAAAACAAGCTGGTTGGTTTTTACAAATAGCGTTATGCTTTTTACCTCTGTTATGGAATATAACATTGTCAATATTTTGGATGATTACATCACAAAAATTGCATTTATATCCATCATCTTTATATGAAATGGTATTATAAATATTAACCAATGTATCTGTAGACATTTCGTCGTTCCCGCTGGATGTCTTTGAAGCGACTTGCTGTAGCAATGTTCGTTGTGAAAAACATTGGCCAGAATTTGTGGCTCTAACCTCTTTTACTTTTTGGTCATATATGACAACAGATTCTGCAATACAGAGAAGCTGCTGCATATCATTGTTCAAAGCTATTATTTTTCCATTAATTTGACTTAGATCACCAAATTTTTTTATGTCTATATCATCTAAGAGGTTTGATAATCTCCAATAAAGACTTTGACAATGTTTAAAGCTTTCATCCAAGAACACCTTTTCAAAGGTTGGACCAGACATTCTATTTTCCAAGTTATTCAGGCTTCCTGAAAATAACACAAAAATGTATAACAGCAATATTTCACAATGTTTAACAAAGATGTATGTTGTCAAAAACTTCAATCTTTCATCTGTTAAGGTCTTAAAAAAAGAAATATTAAAATGGTTATTTAATTCATTAAAAAGTATTTTTTTCAATGCAGGTTTAATCATGTGCTGACCTGGAATTTAATTATGTACCTGGATAATATAAATAAATACCGGGCAATGCCAGATCCCCAGCTAGTTGAGTAAAAAATTAGATGTCTGAAAGAAGTTACAAGCGATCTTGCTGGAAATAAACATGGAAAGAGGTTGTTTTAATTTAGGTTTACACATGGTGTATTAATTAAATAATTTTTATTATAGGTATCACAGAGCTTTTATAGGTTAGATAATTCCATACACCAGTTCTATCAATCTATTATATAATAAATAATATCTGTCAGAACATCAAGTACAAACCTGGATCTAGCACCGTATCATTAATTATATATGTCAATTTTTAAAACTTGTCAGTTAATAACAATATTTATGTTGTTGTAGTATTCAGTCCTAAGGCTGGTCTGATGCAATCCTCCATACTAACCTATCTTGCACAAGCCTTTTCATTTCCTCATAACTAGCACAACCCACATCCTCCCTAATCAGCTTAGGGTATTCTATCATTGGCCTCCGTCTTCTATACTTACCCCACACACTTCCCTCTAATGCTAATTTTACAAGAACCTCATGCCTTCTTAAAACGTGGCCTATTAATCTATTCCTTCTCATAGTCAACGTCCTCCATATTGTTCGCTTTTCCCCTATTCTGTTAAGAACTTACTAATTTGTGATTATATCTTCCCATATGATTTTCAGCATTTGCCTATAGCACCACATTTCAAAGGCTTCTATTTGTTTCCTATCCAGAGCTCCTATCGTCCACGTTTCACACCCATGTAACACCACGCTCCATACCATCATTTTTAGCAACGATTTCCTTAAATACATATATTACCCGTAAGTAAATTCCTCTTTTTCAAGAAAGCCTTCATTGCCTGTGCTATCCTTCTCTTTATATCTACTATACTTCTACCATCCCTAGTTATTACGCTTCCCAAGTAGCAGAATTCCTTAACTTCCGTCAAAATATCGCATCCCAATCTAACACCCTTTGTTATTCCACTGTTTCCCATACTACACTCCATTATCTTGGTTTTCCCTCTATTAATCCTCATATTGAACTCTTTCTCCAGGACCACGTTCATGCCATTTATTATGATTTCCAAGTATTCTTCAGATTCCCCTAATACTACAATATTGTCGGCAAAGTGTAAGGTTTTTATTTCTTCTCTTTGCAGTATGATTCCTTTTCCATATTCCACTTTAACCTTCTTCGCCTGTTCTATATATAAGGTAAACAGCATGGGTGAGAGAATGCATCATTGACTTACTCCTTTCTTGAGTATGTCTTTCTTTTCTTGAACTTCTATTCTAATTACTGCTGCCTGTTTTCTGTAGAGGTTATATATAAGCCTCCTTTCTCAATATTTTATTCTAGTGCTCTTCAAAATCCTTAATAGTGTGTTCCAGTTCACATTATCAAACACTTTTTCTAAATCTACAAATGACATAAACGTCGGCAGGTTTTTTCTTATCCCATCTTCTAAAATCAGTCGCGAAGTAAAGATTGCTTCTCTTGTCCCTACATTCTTCCTAAAACCAAATTGATTGTCTCCTAACTCACATTCTATTTGATATTCAATTCTCCTATATACTATTTTAGTTCATATTTTGCATGCATGGGATACTAAACTAATTGTCCTATGCTGTTCGCATCTATCAGCCCGTTTTCTTCGGTTTGGTTATAATTATGTTTTTACTAAATTTTCTGGGAGAGTCTTCCTGTTTTATAGATTTTGTAAACTATCCTGAATAGCTGAGATATTGCTTCTTCGCCCAATGATCTTATCTGCTCTGCTGAAATGTTATCAATTTCTGGCGCTTTATAGTTGCTCAGATCTGTCAGCGCCTTGTCCTTATAATTTTGTCCTCCAACTCTTCGTCATCCACCTCCTATTGTTCTTCTATTATTGACTGATCTAGATTTCTGCTGTGATACAGCTCTTCTAGATATTCCTTCAATCTTTCTACTTTCTTCTTTATCCAGAATTGGCTTCCCATCCGCTTGCTAATAATTTTCTTATCGCCAAATGTTTCTTTGATTTTCCTACAAGCTGTGTCTATTTTCCCTTTTACCATGAAATCTTCAACTGCTTTGCATTTCTCTTGTAGCCAAGCCTCTGGCTCATTTTCACTTCCTATCTATCTCATTCTTCAAATGTCTGTACTGCTCTTTAACATTTGCATTCCTTGTATTTTTATATTTACGCCTTCCATCAATCATTTATATTACAAGTATAAAATCATATTCCATAAATCCTATAGAGAAGCACAAGCTTCAAGGATGTGGAACGAGTCAGAGATTTTACATAGGTTGCTTTATTAATATTAAAATATACTGTAACTATTCATTAATTTTTAACTTATAATAAGATTTTCTTAAGTTCTATACAGAAGACATACAATTTGTATCATATATAAAATTGATAAATATTTTTACATCCTATACTAAAAAATTAGTGTTCTAATAATGTTCTTTCATAATTATAAATATCTACCCTATGATACATTCAGCTTCATAAATTCTTCAACAGAGTAGAAGGAGTGGCTTAGTAAGAACTTAGTTAGTTCATATTTGAACTTGTTTGGATTTATTTTTAATTGTTTAATGGAGGTGGGAAGTCTATTAAATATGCTAATAGCATTGTAATGTACACCCTTTTGTATTACGGTTAGAGACTTCCCTTCCTTGTGTAAATTGTTTTTACTTCTGGTATCAAAGTCATGTATATCTGAGTTTAGTGTGAAGAGGTTACTGTTATTAATAACAAATAACATGAGTGATTGAATATGCTTGCAGGTGAGTGTCAGTATTCCAGTTTTCTTGAAAAGTCCCCTACAAGATGTTTTTGGTGAGACCTGACATAATATTCTAACAGCCTTTTTTTGAAGTGTAAATATTTTATCTTTCCCTGATGCATTGCCCCAGAATATTATACCATATGTCATTATAGTGGAAATATGCAAAATAAACTAATTTTCTTGTGTTAGGATCACTACAACTTGACATAATTCTAAGAGCAAAGGTTGCCGATCCTAGTTTTCGTAGGAGAATATTAATATGATCCTTCCAGTTTAATTTATTGTCCATGGATATACCTAAAAATTTTGTACATTCAACTTCAGTTATTTCACAATTATTTGTTGCTAGTTTTATTGACTTCAAATTGGCATTCTTTGTCTGAAACTGTATGAAGTGAGTTTTATCACAATTGACTGACAAGCCATTGGCTGAAAACCAGTGAAGCATCTGGCTTAATGTAACACTGGCAGCATTTTCTAGACTATTTTGTTTATTTGTAACCAAAATACTAGTATCACCAGCAAAAAGTATAGTTTCAGAAGAGGAATTTATGGATTTAGGTAAGTCATTTATATATATTAAGAAGAGCAATGGACCTAGAATGGAACCCTGTGGAACCCCAGTCTTTATTTGTCCCCAGTCTGAGTTAATAATTTGTCCAGAGTTAGAGTCTTTTAATGTATCCCTCTGTTTCCTATTTCTTAGGTAAGACGAGAATCAATTATGGGAAATTCCTGTTATTCCATAAAACTTCATTTTGTTTAGAAGGATATTATGGTCTACACAATCAAAAGCTTTGGATAGGTCACAAAAAATTCCTAATGGATATCTTTTTTTGTTTAGTTGTTCCAAGATTTCATGAGTGAGAGTGAAAATAGCAATGTCTGTTGAACCCTTTTTCCTGAAGCCAAATTGTGAGGTGGTAAGCAGATTATATTTATTTAAGTGATCAACTACTCTATTATAGACTACTTTTTCAAATATTTTAGAGAATACTGGCGGGAGGGATATTGGTCTGTAATTACCAAAGTCGTCCAAACTTCCTTTCTTAAAGATAGGAGTAACTGTTGCATATTTTAGCCTATCAGGAAAAATTCCACTGCACAATGACTGATTACATAGGTAAGTTACTATGGGGGTGATGGTGTTAGCTATGTTTTTTAAGACAATACTTGTTATTCCATCATAACCTGAGGAATGTTTATTTTTTAATGATCTTATAATTTTTTAAATTTCAAATTCAGTTGTCATCGTAAGATCACTTATGTCGCTAGATATAGTTCCTCGAAGTAAGTGTTCTGCTTCTGTATTTGATTTACTCTTATATCCGACTAATTGTTGGGATGCAGTTAAAAAGTAGTTATTAAATTGATTAGATTTTGTCACTAACTCTGATTTAATCTCACTTTCCATTGAGCATAAGTGATTTTTGTTTGTTTCATTTTTAATTATCTTCCAAACTGTTTTAATTTTGTTACTGGAATTGCTGATAACCTTACTGAAATACATATTTTTAGCTGCAGCTATGACCTTGTTTAATACTCTACAATAATTTTTGTAGTGAGTTTTTAAACAATTATTGTTTTTAGTTGCCAAATATAGTTCTCGTTTGTGTTTGCAAGATATTTTTATCCCCTTTGCTATCCAAGGATTACTGACATTACTTTTAGAAACAATTTGTTTCTCAGGAAAGCAAGATTCATTGTGTAGATGTAAAGTTTTGAGGAAATAATTGAACTTATCATTAACATTGGACATGCAGTATAAATCTTTCCAAGATTCTTCCATTAGTGTGTGTTTAAAGTTGTTTAATGAATAGTCATCAATTTTCCTGAATCTGATTATTTTCTTTTGATGTGTTTGGTGTATAGCTTATTTATCATCAGTAGTTGGGCATCATGGTCTGATAGGGCATTAACAACTGACTGAACATTGAAATTAGAGAAGGAAGAAGTGTCCATAAAAATGTTGTCTATAGCTGTACCTTTGGAATCAGATATTCTGGTATTGTGGGCACATAAACTTGAATAATTGTCATCGACTGCGGTTTTGTTTTTAATGTTATAGTAATTAACCTTTCATTACATTGTTTGTAATAACTAATGCTTTGTCCCAGCCTTCTATTCATTACGTGACCTACCCCAGCATTTCTTCTATTTGCTTTTGTGCTATTCATATTGAATTGTTAATCATTAGATACTTGTACAATTATGCCTCACAAGTTTTAAAAATTGACATGCACAAATAATTATACAGTGGTAGATCCAGGTTTGTATGAGATGTTTTGACAAAAATTATTATATAATAGATTGAATGGAACTGATGTATGATTGTTATAAAGGCAATTAGCCGAAAGCTCCCGAGAAGGTAGATTGAAATAAAGGAAAGGAATATATGAGTAATTTGGTGTTTCAAGAATATTTAACTAATGTTTAAGTGCCTCTGTGGCTGTGGGAGTTTCTTTGACAAAACGGGTTGATTCATTTCCTGGTTATTACCACACTTCCACCTAAAGCCATGATTCTGGAGCATAGCTCCCAGTAAAATCAAAGTATTTTAAGGCTCCATGTAGTATATTATCTTTGTTTGTCATCGCCAATAGAATCTGAACTGTAAATTCATCCTGATAATCTGCGTCGTGATATTTACTGAGTGACAGAAACGTAAAAATAAATCTACAATACATTTTGACCATGATAAGTTCTTAACTTACGCAAATTTTTTGTTGACGTAAGTGAAGCGTCGTCCTTCAACTCCAAATGCAAATGAGATATGCCAAGTTCCCACTCGTTGTCTCTCTCTCCCACTAGATATAAACACGAATATATGATGACTAATGACTGATTACAGAATACGGCCCTGCATGTCAACAAGGTTTTTCCCCTCTTTCACAGTGTTGCCAGAGTGACAACAATATTGATATTTAACACTCCCCCCTCCCTCCCGTAATTGTCACGTTCTTAATCAACTTGTTTAAGTGAATATTTGTCTTTTAAATTGTTCAAATTCTGTATAATTCAAAGGTAAATCAGCAATATGTGAGTTAGTTGCACAGTAATTGAGTTTTAAATCATTGTTGTTGACCTTTTCTTTTATATTATGGAATCTAACGTCTGTGTGTTTAGATTTAATATTTCATTGTTCACAAGACATTGGCTAGGTTTACACGTGCAGTGATGACTGCCAGAAAACGAGGGGTAGTGTTGTCCGTGGCGTATAAACATATGTCAGCACTCTGTACTGACAATTCATCGCTGACACGACAGCACAGAGGCGGCTAATCCCCAAAATTCACTTTTACGCGTAGTTCGCATTGTACCGCCAGAGTGCAGTGCAGAGCTGCAAAATTCACTTTTACAATGAGTGATTCGAATTCATCCTCATTCCTCTGGAATTTCTGTGCGGGGCTGGCTGACTTTGTTATTCTTCCCCGCGTGGAATTTTATTAGCTTGAGCTACTAGCATATACGCTCTAACTAATCAAATTCACTTAATATTATACAATTATTTTATCATAATTGTACTTATTTTATTTTCACAAGTTGTTTGCGGTTCGGTGCAGAGCTGATTCTAATTCACTCTCATCCACGTGATTATTCTCCATACACTTTATTCTTTTGTGATAATTGTGAATTTTTTATTTCCTCAGGTTGCTTCAAATTGTGTAGTGTCGACATTCTAATTCACTCATCACGTGGAATTCTTGAGCTGCTAACCATCGCCTTTGAAAATTTATTTCCATTTATATTGTTATTTACCTTGAGGTACGAAAATAACACATTCACTAATTGTAGTTTCTCACGCGTACTACAATTTCCTGAAAACTGAATTCCATAGGTTGTAAGTTACATCCGCTCAAAGAAATGGATTTTTTGTGTGACCTTTGTGGTGCATCATTCACTCAAGAGGTATTTGTCTCAACATAAGTTACGCACTCACTGTATTAAACCAGCCAAAATATCGGAGAATTCAGTTGTTCCATTTGTAATAAACCCTTTTCGTCCAAGAAAGTTCTCTCAAATCATTCTGCAAGCATGCACAATATTAAAAGGCTGTCTATTGAGTGTCAAGAAGAGAATTGTGATTTTGTACCAAAATCTGTAAAATTTTATTATTAAAAATAAAAAATTTAAAAAAAAAACAATGTGTGCAATTTTTTGAGACAAAACCCCATACCTCAGTGGTTAAAATTCTGACCTAAAAGTTTGAGAGGTAGAGTTCAAATCCAATGGATACACATTTCATATAATTATTTTTAAGGCTACAGTTTCAGGAGTGAATAATTATTAAATTATTGACATGGTTACTTGAGAAACTTCAAGGACACATATCGTAGTTTGGAGAGAAACTGTCTGTGCTAAATTAGCATGTCATGTAGCCTGTTAACCCACCAAAAAATGTGAAGCTATTTTCGTCAACTAGTATTTCAACAGAAAATACGTCTTTCATCGACATTTCTCAGTCGCAAGGTTGAGAGAAGAGATTGGTCAAAGCATATGTTGAGCTTGAGCAGTTGTTTTTTTACGATCACTCAATTTTTCGTTCCCTAGTTTCGCGAACTTTTGATCATGTCTTGGCACGTAACTTGTTGGGTTATATGAGTAAGAAATCCTAATTATTATTTTTTAGAGGTTATTTAATTCACATTCAGGAAACTTATCAGGATCACAACACAAAGATATATAAGAAAAACAACAGACAAGGTTGTTGCCAAAATGACAATTATACAGCGATATTAATATTAGACATAACCGTCCTTCTGGTTTGAACAGCAGCCTCTGTATGTAAAACGAGAGACATTTCTACCAATAAAGAAACATTAAATGAAGTTTTGAGAATATTGAGAAAGAAGGCTTATACCTAACCTCTGCAGAGGGGGGTAGCTTTGAGGATAGTTTTCGAAATCTACGAAACAGGAAGATTTTAGTAAAAACATAATTATACCCATACCGAAAAAGACTGGGGCTGATAAATGCGAAAATCACAGGACAAGTTTAGTATCTCATGCATGCAAAATATTAACGAAAATAGTATATAGGAGAATAGAACACGAGGTAGGAGAAGAACAGTTTGGTTTTAGGAAGAATTCAGGGACAAGAGAGGCAATATTGGCTTTGTCTCTAATTATATATGACAGGTTAAAAACAAACAGGTCTACGTTCATGGCATTTGTAGATTTAGAAAAAGCGTTTGATAATGTGAACTGGATCACACTATTAAGGATTTTGAAGAGCACTGGAATAAAATATCGAGAAAGGAGGATAATACATAACCTCTACAGAAGGGAGTCAGCAGTAATTAGAATTGAAGACCAAGAAAAGAAAATAGAAATCAAGAAAGGAGTAAGGCAAGGATGCAGTCTGTCGTTTATGCTATTAATTTATATATACAACTGGCAATGAAGAAAGTACATAATGAACATGGAAAGGGAATCAAACTGCAAGGAGAAGAATTAAAACCCTACGATTTACTGATGATATTGTGGTATTATGAAAGTCAGGAGACTTCGAAACCATAATAAGTGGCATGAACTTGGTCCTGGAGAAATAGTTCAATATGAGGATTATTAATAGAGGGAAAGCCAAGGTAATGGAGTGTAGTATGGGAACCAGTGGAATAACAAAGGGTGTTAGATTGGGAAGGTGTTTTGAAGGAAATTAAGGAAATCTGCTTCTTGGGAAGCGTAATAACTAGGGGTGGTAGAAGTATAGTAGACATAAAGAGTAGGTTAGCACAGGCAAGGAAGGCTTTCACAAAAAAGGGGAATTTTCTTATGGGTTATTAAAGTGTGAATATTATGAAATCGTTGCTAAAAATGTTGGTATGGAGCGTGGCTTTATATGGGTGCAAAACGTGGACGAGAGGAGCTGCGAAAAAGAAAAGAATATAAGTCTTTGAAATGTGGTGCTGTAGTCCACGTTTTGAGACATGCATGTCTTGTAAAATTAGCTTTAGAGGGAATTGTGTGGGGTAAGGACATAAGTGGGAGGCAAAGGATGGAATACGCTAAGCAATTTAGGGGTAAAGTGTGATGTGCTAGTTATGCGGAAATGAAAAGGCTTGCTCAAGATAGGTTAGCATGGAGCGTTACATCAGACCGGTCTCAAGACTGAATACCACAATAAAAACCACGGGAAATTTTATTCAGAAGGGATTATAATATGTAGGACGTCCAACATCGTGTTTCACTTCGAGGCATTTGTGTATTCGTCTTTTTTCTTACAGAAATTCTCCATGGAGAAAATATAAGCCAACTTGTGACATTTGTGCTCGACTTCTTGTAAAACCTTCCAAATGGAACAATAAAGCCAAGTGGACATCTTGAGCTTTGAACACGTCGCTTCAATTAATTAAAACGCCCGTTAAGGATATTGCTGTATAAATTCCTCTCGAGTTTCCAACCGGGTCAAAGATTTTACCAGTGACGTTTCGATGGCTTGCTCTGCCATCATCTTCAGACTGAAGTGTCAAATTCGGTGAGTGTAGGCATTTATATAGTCTGAGGCAAGTCTGTGCAAGCACAAACCGCCTGTGATTGGCTAGATGTGGACGCGGGAACGAAGGCGTCTCCCATTGGTCCACTTGCTTAGTCATGCTCTAGTCTCCCGTGGCCCGTCTCCGCTGCATCTGGGGTCCCGTGACTCAGCTCCGCGTTCCTCCGGTGAAACAATGGGTTCCAAGCCAGGCTCAATTGGAATCCAGAATATCTATTCAGTAAATTCTCACTGGACCTGATGTTTATTGCCTCCAAAATAACGCTATCCCAATAGCAATTAGCTCGGTCCAGAATACGCGTCTTATCGAAAGCTATTTTATGGCCCGTGAACAAGGCATGTTCGGCAATAGCTGACTTATTGGGTTGTTTTAATCGTAGATGTCTATTATGCTCTTTTATTCTTTCATCTACGGTTCTGATTGTTTGTCCTATGTATTTACTGCCACAGTCGCAAGGTATTTCATAAATACCAGGGGTCTTTAGGCCTACATCGTCTTTTACATTCCTGAACATGTCTTTGATTTTACGTTGTGTTAGAAACACCGTTGTTATATCATGCTTGGCCAGTATGCGACTAACTATGGTTGTGCATTTTCCGGCATATGGAATATACGCTCTTTTTCCGGTCGACTCCTCTTTTTTTCGTCACTGTTAAAATCTTTGACCCGGTTGGAAACTCGAGAGGAATTTATACATGCCATTCACCGGGAAAGACCTCGTACTTTAATAAGGATATTGCTATTTGGAAAATTTTAAATTGGAGTGACTGGAGGTAATACGCACTGACGGCTGGAGCATGCATTTTCACGATATAAATTAATTTAGGAGGAATTATTTTTCCATAATTATAAGAACGTTTATAATAATTAAGTATTTACAGTGCTAATTTTCCGTATCGATTTGGAAGACTCTAAACTGTTCCGCCTTGCTGTGCACTCGCTCCCGCAGGTTAACACTGTACTCAGATTTTCCAAGTACAGTATTTTTTTTTCTGGAATTGTAGATGCGCATCCGCGTGTCCTTATCCAGAAAGCTCAACAAACAGCCTCCATTCTGTTGCTATAGCGGGGCGCATTAATCAAAATAAGTTTTAACTATTCAGTAATAAGAATCTTTTTTTTTCAGGAGTTTCTACACTATCTGAGCATTTTGCGTAGTAGGTTTTCTTAAAAGTTAGTTTATAGAGAAAAACCATTAAAAAAGCTGCCTGTGGGAGTTTTCTGTCCCAGGTATTTCTCTCCAGATTGACTGCGGGTCTCGCCTTTGGGAATGCTTTATACTCTCATTGCATTTTTCAAGTTTCTCGCATGCCAAGGCACCTTAATCTATTTTAGGAAGTCGAAGAATTTGGACATACGTCAAGAGTTGTCCGCTGATCTCGTTGGATCAGACGGCTAACTGCCTCCAAAACTCGTGGGCACACAGAGAAGGGAATTCTGCGACCTCACAGGAAACTCATCTCCCGGCACACGGAAGAACGTGAGAATAGTGATCAATAATCCGGCCTACCTGATGCAGGTTTTCTAAGGGTTTCGCTGCATCTCTTTTAGGGATAGGATCTTTAAAATATAACCGGAGGCCCTACTAAACCCTTGCTCTACCTTCCACATCCCCCCTTTCTATTCTCTTCCTTTGGTATTAAAATGAGAGTTCCTTGTTTCAGCATCGCCCTCATGTTGCCTGCGAACCAGAATAAAAGAAGGCTCCAATCCGTTGCTATGAACCAGAACGCCACAGCGAAACGGCAAAAGAAACGAAATCAAAATAAGGTCGAACCATTAAGCGTTTATTTTTTAACAAATTTAATAGGAGTTTATATAGTGTCCTTCAGTATATTTTTTATAAATCATCCGCCAAAAGCTATTTTAAACAGAAAAAAATGCATTTCAGGGGCGACATTTCGAAGACTTACATACTGGGGAAATACACGTCACAATCCTGTATACATACACCGCTGTCATCATGTGTGGCTTCTTCCCAAAAATTAATTTAATTTTAAATATGAACAAAGGAAAATTATTCGTGTTACATCTTTGTTGAAATTATTTCCCGATTTAAAAATTAGACACTATTACCTGTTGTTATTTAGACTGTATCAGAAATGGAGCATATTACGCGTTTGGCTATTTACCACAGAGTATTATTACATTTCCTAATTATCCTTGCTATAATGATTGCTTGTGTTGATGTGCATTACTTAATTACGTATAACCTACACGAGGTACACCTTAAGAGCCGTCAGAGAACCACATGGAAAAAAAGTTCCATAAATACACTTAAATTGTATTTAATTTTAACCGCTTTAAGGGTATGTTGAGGGATAAGTGAGACGATGTGGCAACGTTTGTGTATTTCTCTGCCCTCATTCGCTGATCGTGTGAACGCTTACCGTTAGGCAAGGACTATCTATAGATAGGTATTTCAGCGACGTTGGAAATGAAGTGGCTTTTGAAGGTGAAGATAAGTTATCACAGGGAATCTCACTTTGAGGAACTGTTGACTGCACACTAAAGAAGACACTTATGAGAAGCATTAACACCACAGATGAAGTTTTCAAAAAATGATAAATTATCTTATTTTAATGTCAAATCCAGTCTTTCCAACCTTATCTATAATCACTAATTCGTTCAACTGCATCATCTCTGAAAACATTATCGTGTAATTTTTCACACACTACTACAAACTCAAACGTCTCCACTCCACTTCTCTTTCAATTTCCGCCATCTTGTTTAGCTAATCTGAATCGGTGTAGTAGTAACCAACGTCCGTCAATTTTTGGACAAATGCGACTCGAGATTCTGCAATACAAAGAAGCCTTTGCATGTCATTGTTCAAAGCTAATATTTTTTCGTTGATTTGTTTTAAATCACCAACGTCTTTTGTATCTACATCTTCCAAGGCGTTTGATAATCTGACATAAATACTTTGACACTGTTTAAAGCTTGTATCCAAGAGCACTTTTTCAAAAATTGGGCGAGACATTCTTCTTTCCTGAATTTAAAAGGAATAAATAATAGCCAGGAGAAGCGGTCAACTTCTAAGGTCCTGAAAAGTAAGAGAAGTTTATACAAATTAAAATTTATCTTAACAATATACTGAATGGTATATAATAAATTTCCTCGATGGTAAAAGAAAAGTTAATAATTTCCCCTATATATTACAGATATTATCACACAATGACCTCATTACTACATTTTAGAAGAAAAAAAATTAAGCTATGTAGAAAGAAGTAAAAATCATGAGCACAAGCACCCAGTTAAGGCTCTAAAATAAATTGAAAATTTATAAAAGTGCCTTAATTTTAAATGAATTAATTCACGTGGTTTGTAATGAAAGGAAAACGTATCATTTGTAGATTTTTCTCATAAGAAAAAATATCAACTTAAATTTTTTATATCACAATTTTCAATTATTGATGATAGAAATGATTGGCGTGAAATTAATTACACATTTGAAATTAATCTTATTCCCAATGAGGATTGGTAGGATTTTTTTTTTCATGGGACATGTTTTACATGGCAACTAATGTCGCATGTACATCACAATATTTAATATTTGAACAACGTTAATAATAAATCCATCAATACAATTTGTTTTTAGTTATTAAGTAATACAAGAGTGAAAAGTTTGCAGGATCGTTACCTAAACCATTGCCATCGTCAGTCGGGGATTTTAGTTTTTAGTACTGGCGACTATTTAGACAAAGAAGCAAATGGCAATATCGTGAAACGGCTTGTGACTGGTGTATATATTTTTAGTAAATTAATAGAGCGGGGTGGCGTTTACATCATTTCATTTTTATTAAATAATTTTTCCGAACTCCGGAACTCGTGGGCTCATTGTAATTCAGTTACCGGGGACCTGGCAGAACAAATATCTATTGAAGAATGTGAAGAATTAAGAAAATGCCGCCGCTGATCTAGCATGGTTTATAGATCCTTCCGGAGGATATTCTTGGCTTTCGTAATATTATCACATACGAATCTTTCACACAGGAAATGGAAATATTCTTGTGCGCGAAGTTTCGCGGTTTTGAATAAACTTATCGATCCCGTATTAGGAAGTTGTGAGGTGAGACATGGCTGGTGCTAAATAATTTGGATCGGGAAGCGAGATCCGAGGTTTTGAAATAGATGGAAAAAAAATGAGAAAGTTAGTTACGCATAAAAGTCAGTCAGAGCAGTTGTGGAAGGGACGTGAAAGGATTGTGGACGAGATTTAAGTCACTAATGTTGCCGAGAGGACACACGAAAGAGTAATTATGGAAGGGACATGTAAAATAAAATGACGTGTTAGCGGAGACTTGTGGGCAGCCAGAGATCAAAGTGATTTTGTATATTTAAACGAACAGATTTGTGTGACAACTTGTTTGATTTAAACATACAAATAACGTAACAATTACAGCTGTTACTTACGTAAATTTACCGAAGTGGTGAATTTACTTCAGTTCCAAATGTAAATGCTCCTTCCTGTTGTGCCTCCCTCTAAATACCCATATGATGAGTAATAACGGATTACGGAATACAGTACTATCTCCGTCTTATCTGCATGTCCACTACATTTCCCTTTATCTTTTCGACTTCAGTGATTATGCGTGAAAACGCCCTTCTGGCTTGAAATATAGACAGCAGCTCCTGTATCCTAAGACGATGGACATTTCTACAAATAATTATTCAATTAAATTTGATAATGGGTCATTCCATGTCAAATCACCAAAGGCTTCCCTCTCAAGTAGGAGCCATTAGTTGATTTTCGGTGATTTGGCAAGGAATTACCCCAATGGAAAATTATACTCAGACGTGATTCTAATGTGTATTTTTTTTTTCAAAGACCGTCCAACATCTTGTTTTACGTCTAGGCATTTGTGTGTCTTTTCCAGAACTACTCAGTTTCTCTGTGGAGTGAATTCAGGCCAACTCAAAGTGACTTTCACTCAACTTTCTGCAAAATCGAACAATAAAAGCCAATTTAATATCTTGAGCTTTGTACCGGTCACTTTAACAGACGCTTAATTAAAACGTCCTTTAAAGAAGCTTTTGGGGAAATTTTAAATCGTAGTGTGTGGAGGTAATACGCAGTTTCGGCTGACGCATTTACTTTACATCGCGTAAATTAGTTTAGGAAGAATTATTTTCCGTCATTTTAAGAACGCTTATAATAAGCGTGTATTTACAGTGCCAATTTTTGCGTCCATTTGGAAGATTCCCGCCTTGCAGTGCACTCGCTCCCGCTAAAGCAGCCAGCTGGCTAACACTGTGCTCAGCCTTTCTGAGCATGGGATTTTTTTTTCTCTGTAATTATAGATGCGAATACACAGCATTCCATACTACCCCCGGGCCTATCCATAAAGCTCAACAAACAGCCTTTATTCTGTTGCTATTAACCAGGGCGCCATTAATCAAAATAAGTTTAAACTATTCACTAATTAGAATTCTTTTTCTAAGGAGTTTATACACTGTCCGTAATCTATATTCTTAAAAGTTATTTTATAGGGCGAAACGTTTAAGGTGCATTTTGAAGATTTGGAACGTACTGGGGAAGTTCACTGCCATAATGTGCGACTTGTTCCCAAAATTAGCTTAATTTAAAATTCTTTCATGTTACAACTTTGCTTAAAATATGTCCCAGTTAAATAATTGGACACTTACTTGTTCGTTAGACTGAATCAGAAATGAAGAATATGACGCGTTGGCTATTTGCCGCAGAGTATTGCATTTCCTAATTATTCTAGTAAAATTATTTCTTGGGTTGATGTAGAGCACAATTTAATTAAGAATAACCTACACAAGGTATAATTTAAGGGCTCCAACCCTGAACAGAGAAAATTGTCCAATAGCAGAAAAATGTTGTATATATTGTCAGCAAAATGGTTAATCTGGACTTCAAATACATTAGGGCCTCAACAATTCAACTTCAGTGCTGGTTATAATTTTAAGGTATTTTGTGCTCACTTTATTAGATAATTTATTTACTTCTGGATTTATTACAAGTTGCTAATAAATCATTCTTAACTGGTAAGGAAAGAAAAAGAAAGGCAGTGGCTTACCTGAAATTTTTGTTCGGCAACACAAATTAGGGCAGGAGGAATTTCTTCAAATTATCATGGCGAGTTTCTCTCGCAGGCATTTCCTTCCAGAGTGACTGCGGGGCTCACCTCACTATGTCGGGAATGCCTCGTAATCTCTGGGTTTTTTTTATCAAAGTTCTTACATGCCGAGACACCTTCACCTGTTTTAGGAGATATATGTACTGGGGTCGAAGACCTTGGTCATATGGCAAGAGTTGTCTGCTGATCCCGTTGGATCAGTCGGTCAACTGCCTCCTAAAACTTGTGGAGACACGGAGAAGGGAATGCTGCGTCCCCACAGCAAACTCGTCTCCCGTCATTCTGAAGGGCGTGAGAATAGTACCCAATGCCCGACCTACCTGATGCAGATTTTACTTGCATCTCTTTCGGTGAAACACTGGGTAGAATCCTTAAACCAGCACCCTCGTGTAGCCGTTAACCCAAATAAAGGGTTGGAAGACGGTCCTTGGAGAGAGATGGCGGCGACGTGTTAAGTTGGAGGACTTCGCAAAAGGCGACGAACTGAAATTATTTTAAAATATTGGAGATTCTAGGGGGAAGTGGAGAGACGCCGACGACGGCTTAATCGGTATCCACCATCAACATTGGCACGTGACCGACGTTGACGCTCGGACCCTCACTCATTGCCGGCAGCGTGGAACCCTCGTCAGAAAGTTGAAATTTATACACCTACTTTACCTTACGATTTTCATGCATTGTCGGACTCAATCTTTAATTTAATTGTGTCTCTGCTACTTGGCCATAAATCCCCTGAGAAAAAAGTTCATTTATAACCCAAAAGTGAAGTTGCTGTATGTAAAATTTAACTTCATTGTCTAATCAGTGTTAATAAATCTTAATGTTTTCTAGTTTGAAAATTGAAGTTACTTATTTAATTAATCCCACCATTTTAATTAAAAATTAAATAAAAATAGTAAAAGTCTTTTCATTACAATACATTAGACTTGAGTTTTCAGAATGGCCAAGATGAAAAGTGACGTTCCCCTTGACAGTTGCAAAGTTCAGCCCTCACTTGTTAGGGGTGAATTTTGAAAGTTGCTTACAAGTGCTGTGTCACATTTACCCCAGCCTGAATACTTTTTACACTTGTGTTTGGATTTCTTTTGCTATTTTATTTACAACTAGAACATTGCCACAGTATTTATTTATTTCAATAAAGAGGAAAATTAATGAATTATAGCTATTGTCAAATATTATTTTCAAGTACAAAGTCTACAATAAATTTAACTTAAAACTTGATTATGAACAGCAGTATTAGTTGTACTTCCAGGACCAAGAATAAATAAATTCTATGATTATTTTTGCCTTACCAGCCAAGAAGTGTTTTATAGTCACCTCAGTCACTCCAAAAATGATGTATTTTAAAGTGAACTCAGGTAATTTTGAATATTTTATTATAAGCTATTAATTCTGATAGGAGATGAACTTGGACTTATTCATCAACCCATTCAGCTCGGATGACATGATGTTCACATCATTCAGACCTGGACTTTAAATCCTTTGATGTGAACAGAGAACTCATGTGTTATCTTGCTTGTTTTCAAGTGACATTGGGAGAGCGACTTTTCTTCATTAGTTTACATTTTATAAACATTTAAGTGTGAAAATACATTCATATTCAGTTGAGAGGAAAATATATTTATATACACGGTATTTAAATCAGAGTAGATTGGGTTTAGAGTGTCAATCTTGATACTCTTAGAAATTTTTTATGTTATTGGATTCTGTTAACATTTGGGGCTTCTTTCCAAATTGTCAGATGTAAGGTTAAAACTGCTTATTGCAATCAGTGTGTGTGTGTGTATGGAACATATACATACAAAATCACTCATTTTAATGAAGACATTAACCTATTAATTTATATTTTTTATAATGTAATTATAGATACCTAACAATTTATATGGAAAGAGAATTGTGGTGACTTACCTGAAATTTAAGTTTGGCTCTATCATTAAAGAGCAAGAGGAAGCCCTTCAAATTTTAGAGGTATTCTTTCTTCAGGATAAATACACCCTATGTGTAATTGAACAGGATCCTTTTAATACAATATCCCAAATTTGGGAAACATGAAGCATAAATAATCTAAGTCATTGACACTATCACGAAAAACAAACAAACTAAAAGTATTTTATCGAGAGTAAACAAAAGTGACATACAATTCTTTTGACAAATAAATAGAATAATAGAAGCCACCACTATGCAGATCAAGTGGTGTAAAATACTACAAGTGCTTGGGTTACAAAGATTGAAAACAATATTCTATGATCCATATTTATTTAACTGCTAACTCAGTTTTGCACACGAACTCCCAAATCTGCAGATTTCAGAGGATTATAAATACCAGATTATAAGTTACGTTGTCTTTGAAGAACCAACAGCTTCATTAGTACACAAATAAAAAGCTACACAGCACTCAACAAACATAAAAAAAGGAATGTTATTACAAATAGAGAGTAACTGTAACGAGATCAGTTAAATATCTTATTAGAACATTACTTTTCTAATTGTAGACATGTTGGAACATTATTCAAATGTTTCTTTCCTGAAATGTGCAAGTACACTCCATGGGCATTAAATGGAATACTACATTTACATAAAGTACATGTAAATCCTGTAGGTTGAATATAAATCTTACAAATTTTTAAATACAAAGGTACAAAACTCCAAAAGGCACCAATATTACAAGAATCTTTTAAAATATTATCAAAGCAGGTTGATGGGTTTTTACAAATATCTTTATGCTCCTGACTACCAACATGCAATATAACAGCATCAATACTATTCATGGTTACAGAACATAAATTACATGTATATTTATCATCTTTATATAAAATAGTTCTATGAATTTCAGACCTTATTTTAGAAGTTATCTGACTAGAGTAAGCATCAGCTATTAGTGCCAAGGCAGCACCTTCTTTACTTACTTTAATTGTCTGATCATTCTGTACTGCACTTCCTTGCAATGAAAGTTGACCTGAATCACTTGGAATGTTGCTTAGAACATTACACTCTACATGACGTTTTACACCTTCAGAATTCACTTTTGTAATCTTGAAATCAATTTTCTTTAAAGCAGGAAGGGCAGCAATGCTTGTAACATCATCCAAGTACTCTATACCTTTGAATTTGAAATCTGTAACACTATTACCTTTTAATTTTTGATCATATATGAAAACAGATTCTGCTACACAAAGAAGCTTATACATATCAGTACTCAAACTCAATATTTTTTCATTAATTTGTTTTATATCACCAACTTCCAAGAGATTTAGATCACCAACTTCCAAGAGTTTTGATAATTTGTCATAAATACTTAGGCAATTTTTAAAGTTTGTATCCATGAACACTTTTTCAAATACTGAGCCAGACATATTTCTTTTTAGAATTTTTAGAACTCTTTAAATTAAACCAATTTAATAATATTTCACCAGATACTATGAAGACTTTAACAGGAAATCTTATAAAGTGCAGTCTCCTGGAAAAAGAAGATTTATTTATATAATTTCCTGCAAACATTATATCCATTAAATTTTATTTTAAAAACAAGTGGATGGTTAATTAATTACATGAGGAATTACAATTGATTATTGTACATTTTGGAAAGGATTATAATTACTAACAATATCTATGTTCAAAATAATACAGGATAGTGAAGGTAAGTAATGACACAAATTCTGCAACTAATTTTAAAATTAAATTGTAATGTTACAAAACACATATGGAACTTTTTCTAGCATGTGAAAATCAGTCCATTTCTATTGACTTTAATTTGATCTATTGAGACTGACAACAAAAATTGAGGCTCTATACCTGACTTAACATTATAGACATGTATAGCTGAGTGAATAAATTTTCTCTACTTGTTATTAATTAAAATACTTCAGTTATGAAGGCAGATTTTCTAATAATAACAGGAGACATAAGATTCTTATTTCACACATATTCATCTTCAGATGCTTAAATATAATGACCATTAAAACAAAAATAATATCATCTATTGAGACTGACAACAAAAATTGAGGCTCTATACCTGACTTAACACTATAGACATGCATAGCTAAGTGAATAAATTTTCTCTACTTGTTAATAATTCAAATACTTCAGTTATGAAGGCAGATTTTCTCATAATAACAGGAGACATAAGATTCTTATTTCACAAATATTTATCTTCAGATGCTTACATATAATGACCATTAAAACAAAAATAATATTCAAAGGTAATACAGCATTTTTTGTTTCCTTCGAGAAAGCTCATTTTCCCAAAACTGTTACAATTCAACTTTCATCGTATTCTCCACCACATACATGAACCAAATCCTTTGCTTCTTTGGATCAATACTGACACTAAGAAACTTATTTTCCTGAACACCTTCAATGTTGTGCAAAATATCACAAAGTATTACTTTAACAGTTATTTACGGTACAGTCACAAACAAGTGCTACAAGTCATTAATCATTCCAGTCGGTAGGAGTGGAGTAGAAAAGACACAAAAATGGTAAAAAAAATTATTTGCAAAGGAAGACTAGAGAAAAAAATAAGACAATAATATTGCAAAAAAAATGAGATGGTGGCAGTTAAAATTACACAAGAATAGTCTAATCTGCATGTCTCTCAGGTCTCCTGAAAAAAAAAACAAGATTTGTTTTCAGCAACAGGTCTGCTGTTTATTTGGGAAAAGAAAAATTTCAATGACACACGGCCAATTGAAATTTTTCACACAGAACTTGCAGGAAATAATTAAAAAAATAAAAAATAATCTAGATGGGGCATTTGAAATTACAATGTTTAAAACCAGTTCAGATTTACTGATAAGCGACGTCACCCGTTCCACACGACAGTGCTGACTGTAATTTTAGTGTGGTTTAGTATCCAATTTCTACTGTCCCTATTTCCCACAATTTTTTCCTGAGAGTAATAATTATACTTAATATTCTGTTCTGCTTACGGATTGATGTCGTACCTTTCTTCCCAATCAACAACGACAACCTTACGGTGAAAAATTACAAGGGATGTAGATGTGGTAACTGTCACAGTACCGTTAGCTACTGTGCCGATACTTTTTCAGAGTATCGATAATGATAAATTGTAAATCTGTAATAGAGGCAGACTTGTCGAATTCTTCCGTAACCTCATACAAAAATATAAAATACTGACTAAAGTAAATGTTATAAAACTTTCCGCAGGAATATCAAAGTATTCGAGTTACGAAGATACTATTAAACTCTGACGGGGGTGTGAACGGTATTGCAGACTAGTTGAGAAGTATTTGATTTTCCCTGTAGAGTTGAATTGTAGAGGAATTTTACGATAATTAAAACACGAAAGAGAAGTTGGAAACGCTATTCTTTTTTTTTTTTTAAGTTATACTGCGAAATAAAAAAACGACCCAGTCAAGCACATAGAACATCTGGGCGGTAAAATAAATTTTTGTTAGTATTCACGATGAAATCTTAAAGAGCATCACAGTAATTAAGTTGTATGTATACCCTCAGTACTGAAAAAACAGAATTATCAAATTTTCAGTTGAAGTCGTTGTGTTAATTTATAAACAAGGATGTTGTCACTTCGTACACCCAGCGAGTGGCGCGTTTAAATGCGCTCACATTTCCTTGGTTATAAAGAGGTAAAGGAGTGCGGCGGTAACTTTCTAAAATGGTGTCTTTTCCCTCTGTAGATAGCGTTTCTTCATTTTTGCAGAATTTCCGATAAAGTTTACAAATATATTTAATGAGCGTGTTTTTTAAATTCACAATAACTGTTCAAATAAAACTTTGGGGGGGGGGGGGACGTTAACAGGCTTCATGAGGATGATCTTCAAACAAGCAACTCCTCTTTAATAGCATAGGAAGGGAATTGAAAAGGGGGATGAGGAAGGTAGCCAAGGGTTGACTAGTGCCCCCGGATTATAGTTTAAGGATCCTTCGGTGTTTCACCTAAAGAGATGCAGGGAAAACCCTAGAAAACCTGCACGAAGTAGGTCGGGCATTGGGTACTATTCTCACGCCCTTCCAAATGACAGGAAACGAGTTTGCTGTGGGGTTGCAGCATTCCCTTCTACGTGTCTGAACCAGTTTCCTCAGGCAGTTGACCAACTGATCTGATGGGATGCACAGATGTTTCTTTAGAGCAATTTCTTTTACTCTTGTTGCTACAAGAATTATTATTCTTATAAACAATTTGCAATTTCAAAACTTAACATTTAATAGAAAATATTGTAAAAGTGTTACGGTAGTGATTGTAGTAAATAGTTAGAAAATAGAAAACTTGTGATTTAAACCAGGGCCGGATTGAGGGGTGAAAAGTATGGTTTTCCTGATCCTTAAAGGGATAAACTAAAATTCAATTGTTAATTATATAATAAAACTCTTACTCAAAATCACTTTTATTCATAGCAATGTAATAATGCAAACTGTGGTACAATTACACAAAATTTATTTGGAATGACACATTTTACAAGGGCTTAGGACATCTTCTTACAAGTTAGTCCTGTTTCTCTTCTTTTTGCTTCTTATCAGTCAAAAAATCTTTTTATTTACTTTATTAACTTCCCTCTTTCAGGATCTCTGTGAAATTCACAGAGTTACTTACTGAACTGATGTTGCTTCCGGTGAATGTTGACCTAAGTCCTTGCAGTACTGATTTGAATATCACACTCTACCTGTCTCTTCACAATACCAAATTGAATTTTAGCAATGTTTAAATCAGCTGTGTTTAAATTAAACAGCCCATTATTGCCTTTTAATTTTTGGTCACATATGAAAACAGATTCTGCTGCACAAAGAAGCTTATACATATTAATGTTCAAAGTTAATAGTTTTTCATTAATTTGATTTATATCCCCAACTTGTTTAACATCTACCTGTTCCAAGATTTTTGACAGTTTGTTACAAACATTTTGACAATTCCTAAAGCTGGTATCCATCTGCACCCTTTCAAATGATAAGTTGGACATAATCTCTTATGTTTGATTCAAACATTCTTAAATAAATTCTCTATTGGTTAGATATGTTTTGTAAGATGTGAGCAGATAATCTTCAAAATTGTCAGGGTCCTTGAAAGAAAATTATTTATTTGTGTAACTGAAGATGATGGCAGAGCAAGCCATTGAAACGTCACTGATAATCTCTTTAGCCCAGTTGGAAACCTGAGAGGAATTTATACATGCCATTCACCGGGAAAGACCTCATATTTTAATAAATGATTTATTATTATAAATTGTTTATTCCAATATACATAAATAAGAAATAGACAGATAATAGTACATTATTTAAAGCAGTTACTTATCTTGTTCAGTAACTTAATCTATGACCAAAATTATGAAACCCATTAATTTTTTTTAATCATATAAATGCACACATTGTCTATAATAACAAAATAAAGTATTTATTTTTTGATATTAATATAAGTAGTATGTTTCTTAACATAAATACAACCCATACTTTTACATAAAAATTACCTATTAGTTTTAAAGCCAAGACTACACCAAGGGACCAATTATTACACATTGAAAACAGCAATTGGTTTACTTAAATTGAAGTCAACATTATGCCTGACTACTAATATTGAATTGAGGCTTAAGCAGCAGAGTCTTCCTTGTGAATTATTTTTATTGTAGAAATTTATTCTTCATAATCCATACAACAAACATACATTTTCCCTAGCAGAATTTTAAGAGCTGAATTGTCTTTCAACAATATTTACTATGTGAAAATATAATTTCATATTGGAAATAAATCCTAGCTCTCATGATGGACGAAAGGGTTATTACATGGAACAACTTTAATTAAAACCTAACTGGAATATATTGACAGGACAGCAATAAGTTCCTTTTTAAACAAGAGATATTCTGGATCATTTACACAATCTGTTACAGCCTTATGTTTTCCTTTAAACACTTTTCAAGTTGGTTACGAGTTATCTAGACCTTCATGTTCTGGGGGACATGTCTCTAATTAGCACTATAAACCCACAGTCTTGTCTCCTACAAAGACACTATTAATAAAACTAATATGCTTTGGATATATAAACAGGTCTGTGCGAATTTTCTCGCAGGCACTTCACTCAAGAGTAACTGCGCTGCTCACCTGATTATGTCAGGAAAACCTCGTTCTCTCTCTCTCTCTGGGGTTTTTCAAAGTTCTCACATGCCAAGACACCTTCACTTAATTTGAGAGGTATATGTACTGGGGTCGAAGACCTTGGGCATAAAGCAAGAGTTGTCTGCTGATCCCATCGGACCAGTCAGCCAACTAATGCCTCTTAAAACCGGAGGGGACACAGAGAAGGGAATGCTGCAACCCCACAGCAAACTCATCTCCCGTCATTTGGAAGGGCGTGAGAATAGTACCTAATGCCCAACCTACCTTATGCAGGTTTTCTAGGGTTTTCCCTGCATCTCTTTAGGTGAAACACCAGGTAGGATCCTTAAACTGTAGGCCGGGGTCCTAGTCAACCCTTGACTACCTTGCTCAACCTTCCGCATCCTCCTATGCTATTGAAGGGGAGTTGCCTGTTTCAGGATCACCCTCATGTAGCCTGTTAACCCCCCCCCCCCCAAAAAAAAAGTAGTCATGCTATAACGACTGTTTTTAAAATATAAATGGATGTTAAAGAGTAGACACCCAAATTTCTGTCTTCTTTTATTGACAAGAATTACATTTCTTTGACAGTCGTGTAATTTCATTCTGAAGCTTTCGGCATTATATTGTCATACTCATCAGTACGTTTAAAGTTCAATTACTATAATCTAAAACATCTCTCCTTGCTTACGTCTGATGCCCATGTTATCTAAATATTTTTATGGAAAACTATTTATATTTATAAAATTTCAAATTACGAATGCATGTTTTTTAAACTATAAGTTATATTGATAAGCCGAGTTTCACACTTGTCTGGCCTCTAGAATTGATTTACCGAGGGATCAAAGTTGGCCCTTTCGGAGGCGCGTGCGCGTTAACGCGGTGACAGACCATTGAAGATTGTCTTGTAACTTCTGAACCAGTGTATAATGAGCTCCAATATGTTGCACATTTTCGATTGAGATATGGGTTTACTTCCTTACAAAATTTCATGAGATTTGGAGTGGGTCGAGTGGGAAGCCCTTGGTTATTTGACATGGAATGACCTTGAATTTTGCAGAAATTTGAAAATAAAATGCAAAACGGAATTCAAATTTTAAACATGATTTAATTTACAAAAAATACTTGATAAAAATTATGTAAACTATGAAATGTTATTCCAGCAATTTAATTTTTATTGTAGTTATTACAACCAAACGCAACACACTGAGCCTTTACGATTAGAATATTAAAACACAAAAACACCGTTTAACTGCTTCATTGCATACGAAACTAGCACACGCTCTACACTGAGCGAAATATAATAGTCAAGATTCACATTTCCAGGAAAAATAATCTTATACCGTTAGGGAAATACAAAGTATGCTTTCGTTTGGAGGAGCCGCAACTAGAGTTACTATTGCATACAATATACAATATTTTACAGGCTCTGTTTCATTAATAAGACTAATACTGTATTGTACTATTCTAGATGGTCTTGTATAACAAACATATATATATATATATATATATATTATACACTTGTATATGTTTCTAAATAATATACTTATGAAAAAGATTCCGTTCCGTGTATTTATGTACGCGCGACGTTCAGAGCGATGAAATATATATTTTTAATTTAATCGAATAATTAACTATGAAAATTAAAATTAATTTGTAAAAGTAAGGATTATAAATTTTAATTTTATTAGTGACAACGCGGCTATAATCGATGATTTAGTGAAATCAGATAGTGAATGAAATTCTGAACAAAGTTCCCTTCTCAGACTAATTAGTGTTGGAGCGATCCTGAGCTAGATGTCTCTGCTCTCACTCACTCGTCAACAATTCAACGTGCATTGTTACACTCACGCAATACTTTGCTTTTGACACTGGCCTTAGTTAATAACACAAGATATACGACTTTATTTAACATAGGGAGCTTAAGAATCGGAGTGAACCAATTAAAAACTTTAAATTCCTTTTAAGAGCCATTTGCGAAAGATGCCAATGTCGCATCGAAACGTCGGCCTATCTAAATTATATTATAAAAATAACTTATTTTCCGAATTCAGATCCCAGGAAAAACAATTTACATTCTGCTTCAATATTTGCGAATAGAAAATATATTTTTAACATTTAATGGAGAAATATGCCGATATAACTTAGCATCCAACTCGCAATACCGATTTCGAAACATGCTAAATATTTTTAATATTCGCATTTGAATTGATTCCTTTTCCTTATATTTTGTAAATACTAATATATGGTGTAAATAAATAATCCACTTAAATTTGTCTTTTACTGATTTAAGAAGGATTTTAGCGGACTCAAAAAGCGTTTTTTTTACATAGGCTCTTATGGGTCTACGAGCGAATTACACCTACAGGGAAGGGGATGACGTCACAAGGCCTGGCATTGCCTCTCTATTTAAGATACTCTTTGGTTCAGAGAGTGGCCGTTGTAACGTCACAAATCCTACACATTTTAATGTCTAATATCTCGGTAACTAAGCCTATGCAAGCAAAATTTCATTTGAAAAAGTTGCTTAGAATAATGGAATTTATATTGTTTAGTGGAAATAAAATAATTTTAGATCTGTTCCGTATTCTGCAGTCAAGCCTAATTCTTCTGGGGTAAGTACAAAAAGTACCTCGTATCGACTAGACATTGTTCACCTCCGTCCCCAACCTCCACCAGCAATCTGGTCGTCTCGGACGTCTCCGGATGCATGGCCTTGGTGGGCGGATGGACGTCCTGATCAAAGGAAGACTTACGTGCCTTGGCGCCGATCAGGACGATCTCGCCCTCGAGCCCGAGACCCATCAGCTTCAGGCCGAAGCAGATCACTTTGAGACCATCAAACGAAGTAGACAGGTTCTCCTCGAAGGGTGCCTGGGTGAAGTGCGGAGGGTCCTGAAGAACGGCGGCCAGCAGGTTCTTCGTGTAACGCTGTTCGGACACGAATGGTGAGAGTTGTACTGGAGACGCACGACTGCTGACAAGCGGAACATTGTTACCTTCAATAATCCACAGACTGCCTTTTTGTGCAGGACGTTCCCGCCCCCACGTCGCTAAGATTGATTATGGCAGCGGGCTTTACACGTAGCTAAGCACTCACTGAAAACAGTAAAATACTCTCTGTGATTCCTTGGCAACCCTCCTTCATTTTAAGCTTTCTGATTGTTGTATTCAAGGTCACATCCCTTGGGAGTAAATAGTCGCTAGCCTTACAATTTCAATCGTATAGTCTTGATTTTTCGCAATCAGTATCAGAATATTCAAGACAAATCAAAACATTTAAATTACATATTAATCAATCATTAATATCTCATCTTCTTTGTCCCACTGAGCAAGTTCCAAATTAGGGATATTAATCATATTGGTATTTAATAGACCTGTTCTATTTGTACATTTATATTAATTGGGGGTTTTGCTGGGTATCAGGCTACATGAAGGTGATCCTGAAGTAGGCAACTCCCCTTTAATAGCATAGGAAAGTAATCGATGAAAAGGGATATGTAGAAGGTAGAGATACACCCTTCAAACCACTCAAGGTCGTCTAAGTTTGTGGTAGACTTAATTTAAAATCCTTGGCCTAAGGCCAGAGGGGTAGGGGAAGTCAACCCTGACGGACTTCCCTGTACTCCTTTGGATCCTCTTATCCCCAATTGGGTTATTTGTGGTGAAATTATATATTTTGTATATAGTTTTTCCTGTGACAGGATTTCATGATGTGTCTCTAATGTGAGAATAGTTCCCAATGCCCGACCTACCTGATGAAGGTTTTCTATGGTTTTCCCTGTATCTCTTTAGGTGAAAAACTGGGTAGGATCTTTAAACTATAGCCCGGGGCCCCTAGTCATCCCTTGGCTACCTTGTTCTACCTTCCGCATCCTCCCATTTCAATTCACTTCCTATGCTATTAAAGGGGAGTTGACTGTTTCAGGATCACCCTCATGTATCCTGTTAACCAAAAAAAATTATTTAATTAAATTATAATCAAGAAAGACCATCTTACGGTTACTGGTCTTTATAATTATGAAACAAAGTTGATATACATACATTTAATAAGGATATTGTGTAGTAATAAAAATTTGCGTCAAAAGCTTAGATTTTTTCCATCATAATCCTTTAATTCATTTTCAAGGCTGAATTTCGCTAGGTAGCATTTCTTCTTTTCTTGAATTAATAGTATTATATCAATATTAAATATGCAGCGAGGAAAAATATCGCTACCCGCCCACTGCGAATTTTAATGTGTGGTCTGTGACGCTATTTGGAAAGTATGTAAGTGCAGTAAAGACGAATGAGGAATCATTCTAGCGGCAATACGTGCCGAAAATGGGAAAATCGACTAGCATAAGTTACTTTAACAAAATTTTACGTCCCGGCGCCTGGAAATGAAAGTTTTAGGAAGTATGTATTTGGTCAGCTGTTCGCGTGATGATGTCGTGAGGTGAAAGTTGTGAAACCACGAATAGGTGACAAGTTGTTGGAGGACCACGTTTCAGAGAATAACATGTTTATCCGAGACTTGCACGCTCATTAAATCAGGATAGACCTCACGGCAGAGTATATAATGCTGGTGATATGTGTATCGAAAAAAATCCGTTCAGGATACGTTGAAAATACATGATCTTTCCCAACAGTGATGGCATATTCCACCAGTAGGAAAACTGTCAGTGATACAATCATGCTCCAGTTGTTTGAGAGACATGACGGTAAACTAACGCTGGTGGTTTGACCTCAAAATTAGCCAATTCCGCGTTCGTAAACCATTAACCCGTAAATTAACCTTTTAGTGGGCCGTGGAAAGTGTACTTTCTATTTGTTAATTTCATGTATATTGATTTTTCTTTACATGTTTTTGTAATTTAAACACGTACATATTGTCAGTATAAAATGTGTCCAATAAATCAATCCAATTATTTTTTTAATAAATAACCTCTACAGATGACAGGCAGCAGTAATTATAATATAAGATTAAGAAAATAAAGCTGTAATCAAGAAAGGAGTAAGACAAGGATGCAGTCTGTCGCCCATGCTCTTTAACTTATATATACAACAGGAGATGAAAAATGTTAAAACAGAATATGGAAAAGGAATCAAACTGCAAGGAGAAGAAATAAAAACCTTACGCTTTGTCGGCGATATTGCAGTATTAGGGGAATAAGAATAAGACTTGGAAACCATAACAAATGACATGAACGGAGATCTGGAGAAAGAGTTCAATATGAGAATTAATAGAGGGAAAACCAAGGTAAGGAAGTGTAGTATGTGAAACAGTGGAATAACAAAGGGTGTTAGATTAGGAAGGGATATTTTGACGGAAGTTAAGGAATTCTGCTACTTGGGAAGCGTAATAACTAGGGATGGAAGAAGACATAAAGTGTACGATAGCACAGGCAAGGAAGGCTTTCGCTAAAAAGAGGAATTTACTTACGGGTAATATAAATGTGAATATTAGGAAATCGTTGCCAGAATTTTCGTATGGAATGCGCCGTTATATGGGTGCAAAACGTGGACGGTAGGAATTGCAGAAAGGAAAAGAATAGAAACCTTTGAAATATGGTGTTATAGGCGAATGCTGAAAATCAGATGGGTGATGAAACCGTTTCACCTGATTTCAGAAGCTCATAGTACACCACACCCTTCTGGTCCCACCAGATGCACAGCATTCCCTTCTTTCCAAAGCGATTTGGTTTTGCGGTGGATGTTGATGCTTGACCTGGGTCAACCCATGATTTTTTACGTTTGGGGTTCTCAAAATAAATATTTTTCTCATCCCCAGTCACGATCTGATGCAAAAAACTTTTATGTTGGTGCCGAGATAACAAAATTTCGCACACTGTTTTTCGCTTTTCTATCTGTCTGTCATTGAGCTGATGTGGTACCCATTTTCCCGCTTTCTGAATTTTTCCCATGGCATGCAGACGATCGCAAATCGTTCGGCGACCGACGTTCAACCGTTCTGCCATTTGTTGTTGGGTTTGCGTATCATCTTCGTCTAATAATTCTTGTAGTTCGGCGTCATCGAATTTTTTCGGTTGACCAGGGCGTTCTTTGTCTTTTAAGTCAAAATCACCACTTTTGAATCGTCTAAACCACCCTGAGTAATTAACGAGGAAGTTCTAAACAGAATAGGGGAAACAATATGGAGGACGTTGACCAAGAGAAGGGATAGATTAATAGGCCACGTTTTAAGGCACTATGGTCTTGTAAAATTAGCATTAGGGGGAAGTGTTTGGGGTAAGAACAGATGAGGGAGGCAAAGGATGGAATACGCTAAGTAGATTAGGCAAGATATGGGTTGTGATAGTTATGAGGAAATGAAGAGGCTTGGGCAAGATTGGTTAGCATGGAGAGTTGCGTCCGACCCGTCTTAGGATTGAATACCACAACAACATAGTATTATCAACTAGATATACTATTAGAAGAAGAACGATATCAAACATCATTTAACGAACTAACCAGTACCGCGTAAATCGTGAATTACGATTCAGATACTATATTTGTAATACAATACATTTGGGATATTCTGACTTTGACTATTTCATTGATGAAAGAAGGAGAACGTTCTCTGAGACTGGTTCTCTCGATTTGGACAAGAGAGGTGTCTATTTGAAAATGGAGAATTTCCAGGATGGGGTGGGTGAAACAGAATTATAATCAACAGTAGGTAGAAATTGTTCTTTGTTTGGCATTACTATATATATGTAGCAGATCGGTAGTTTCCAGCCAACTCTTCCTCGATATTGGAATTTAACAACTTTTAGGGCGCCAGGTATTTTTTTGTCATAAAAACACCAAAAGATTCAATTTAGATTTTTAATTAAAATTCAGAGCACGTTATATATACATCAAGAGGTCGTGGTCACTCATTCACCCTTACTTTACGAAACCCAACATTCTTCAACCATAACCCACTGACGACTCACTGTCCGCTTCCGCTTACGTCAGCCAATCGACAATGTCTCATCCACAACAATACATCCCGGAGTATTGTTGCGCGCCCTTCTTCCAACACGTAGCAACTTGCAAGCTACAAAACCTGGCTTGCATTGTTTCTATCTGGGCACTACAGCCCTTTGTGAGCCTTGGCCTCCTCTACAATCAGCCTCCATGAGCTCTTCTCTTCCATTCTCTTATTCCCATCCATCCACATATATCTTGGTCTTCCCTTTGCTGTTGTATGATGACGCTTTTTTTTCACTATTCTCTTTGTTATTCGTTCTTCTGCCGATCTCTCCACATGACCCATCCAGTCGACCCTACGCTCCTTCACAAATCTACCTTTCCTTGAATCAGCTCATATACCTCCGCGTTATACTTTGTTCTCCATCCTTCCTCTGTCTTACCTGGTCCCAACATCTTCCTTAATATACGTCGTTCAAACACTCTGAAAGTCCTATTTTGAAGGCTTTCCTCTCCATTTCAATATACATTTGTTTAAGGAAGCTTACTGTCCTGCTAATAATTGCCACATCATCTGCATAACCACAGATTTGGCTTGGCTTTACAAATATTGTCCCTTTTTGGTCAATTAAGTTTATCACCTTATGCTGAAAGTCCATCTCCTTGTTTTACTCCTGCATGGAATTCAAATTCGTCACTAAGCTTGTTACTCACTTTCACCCTTGTTTTAGTTTCACTCATAGTGATTTTTATCAGCTTTATTAATTTTGGGGGAATATTATACGCTTTAAGTATATAGCATCCTTGAGTGACTGCGGGGCTCACGTGATTATGTCGGCAATGCCTCGTACTCTCCAGTGCCCCCTGTACTATACAGGGGGCGTTGTACTCTCTCTGTTTTTTTTTTCAAAGTGCTCACATGTCCTGACACGATCACCTATTTTAGGAGGTATATGTACTGGGGTCAAAGAAATTGGGCATAAGGCAAGAGTTGTCTGCTGATCCCATTGGATCAGTCGGCCAACTGCCTCCTGAAACGGGTGGAGACACGGAGAAGGGAATGCTGCGACCCCACAGCAAACTCGTCTCCCGTCATTCGGAAGGGCGTGAGAATAGTACCCGATGCCCGACCTACCTGATGAAGGTTTTCTAGGGTTTTCACTGCATATCTTTAGGTGAAACACCGGGTAGGATCCTTAAACTATAGCCCGGTGGCCCTTGTCAACCCTTGGCTCTACCTTCCGCATCCCCCCATTTCAATTCCCTTCCTGTACTATTAAAGGGGAGTTGCCTGTTTCAGGATCACCCTCATGTAGCCTGTTAACCCCCCCCCCCCAAAAAAAAAAGAGGAAAAAAAATCTTTAAGTATCTCTTCAAGTGCCATTCGTTTAAGATTGTCAAATGCTTGCATGAAGTCAATTACTATATATATATATATATTACTGCCATGAATGTTTTGTGTTACGAGATTCATTGGTACATTAAGTCGTGACAAGTTCATTTAGTGGCAATGAGCTCCATGTGGAACGTGAAGCATCTTTGAAGCTGGATGCTGTAAGAAATCAATATGGATCATGCGCAGTAGACAACCCCTCCGGCTTACATCCAAACATTTGATGAAGAGTGGCTCTGAAGTGGTGTGAATTGTCTTGCAGGGTGCACGACTAATTCACTTGACAGTACTTGTATAAGGTATAGAAACCGTTAAGGGGATCCGCCACCAAGGTGAAGTATGGATACTGCAGCCGACGATCTCGAAAGGACAGTGAGTGTTTCGCTGTTCTTGTAGATTCACTTTAAACGTAGAGCTATTTCGCGATTTCTTTGATTAAATAATTCAGCCTTAAAGCCGAAATGCTGCACGTTTATTCTACCTTTGTTGTTTCTTTATTGATTCCCTGCAGGTCCAAAAAGCTGACACAAAGTTGGACCTCATTGCATGGAAGCTTGAGAAATGCGAGAAAGAATTGTTTCATTTGGACGGCACCGAGGTAGGCCCTGAGTGCCACCATCTCATTTCTGCTTCATGTTTCATTTCATTTCCATCGTCGAGTGAGCTATGTGTTATATTCCATGCAAATATTGAATAACCTTAAGTCAACCGCCATGCTTATTGGAGAAATGACGGCTCCATCTTATATCTTATTAATTTTATACGTATTGGTGAGACTTGGGAACGTCTGGAAATTAAATTTGTTGTGACTTCACCACTGAGATAAAAGTTCCGAATTAAAAACTAAAATTCACGACCGTATATTTCCTGAGTTTTTTATACCTATTTTTCATTAAAACAGCATCAAAACACTATGGACTGAATGCTAAATAGTAACTGGTGTAATCCGTATGTCGCTATGCCGTTTTACAATTATCGAAAATAGTATTTTACATTTTTTTTTCAAAAATTGTAATTTACATTCATTAATTTAATCCCTTCTTTCAAGATCTGAAAACTTGGATGACATTCATTCATTTCAACAAATTAAATTTATACTTCATTTGCGTAATGATAAACTCGATGCAGCGTGCAATACCGCATTTTCAAAGATGAACGAAATCCATTAAAATAAAAATTAAATTATAATTACGTTTTTTATTTATAAATCTCAGTTTCTAAGTGCCTTATTAAACTTTCGAAATACACATTTTCTGAGAGGTGAAACACATGGCCATTCGACGGTTGCTTTATTCATAAATCCATTAAATGTCAACAACTGCATGCAATAATATAATTAGTTGTTTTGCGCTTTGTCAAGTTTATAATGTCTTTATTGCCGCAATAATATGTTTTCGCAAATTGCAGTAGATTTGAAATTTAAAGAGATTTTTTTTAAATTTTGGGTGAAAATTCTGTCTTATTGAAACGCTGAATACTTATAACAATTTTGTAAATGAGTAGGCTAAGTAATGCCGTGAAATTTTCAATCAAATTTAAAGGCCGTTTTTCCAAGTAATAATAAGTAGTAGTATATTGTTGGATTTCGTAGTACATGTAATGTAATGGATATTTCAAGGTTTCCGTGATTTCATTATTGAGAGGAGTTAATCAAGTAAAGGAAGAATATGAAAACTTAAGAAGAGAAATATCTGAGGTACAGCAGCTTCAAAAACAACTCTCCGATTCGCTGAAAATTCAATTGAGACAAGTTCAAGGAAGATTCGGAACGCTGAGAGAAAGAATAATACAAAGTCAACAGAACCAATGAATGACACTTCCTCACATTTCTTGTTCACCCGAATCTTGGTGTAAAAGAACAAATATCAAATTCTTCCAAACATGGGTTGCCAGTCTTGAAACAATTTAATTACAAGGGCAGACATTGTTTTGATAGAATGCTTTTTACAATTTTATTAAATTTTCTGATGCAGTTTGATTGTATAATATATGTGAAAGGTTTTGTATGGCATGTTGTAATACAAGCAAGCTCTTTACTATTTGCAATTCGTAACATTAACTCTTAAGACACTTGTTATATTTATATAAATGTACACGAGTGCAAATGTATTTTCACGTGTCAAATATAAATCATCACTACAATAACTGATCTTTCATGTTCAAGAGGATTAAATATTCTAAAAAAAATACATGTATTACTGTGGTTTGTCTTCAACCACTAGTGCCATCATATGTGTATAAAATCTAAATTTAAACTTTAGTAAGAAACATTATTTTTTGTTGAACTATATTGAAATACTTTCATTGTTCTGCACTTTAATTAGTCTAAAAGTTGTTTGTCACTATTTATCAGTTTTAACATTAATAGTTTAATATAATTGTTAAAATTGTTATCAGAATTTAATCTAAAGATCAATACTTTACTGTTTTTTTCTTCCAAAAATGATAAGATAAATAAATATGACATTTTCCTAAAAGCTATTTAATAAATACTGAAGAATGTCTGTGCTATTATCAATGAATTACAAGTTAAAGTTTATGGAAATGTTACTAAATCAATTTAAGTATACTTGAATTTGTTACATAAATTAATTACATTTTATGGTGCTCGTTATGGAGTAGGTCAGTATCAAAACATTGGCAACATCACATAATTTTTCCCCCCAAAAAATACATATTCTTTCAGTTCCTTTTTTATTTTTAGTAATTATATTTTATCAGTGAATTTATACATTGGGCAATATTCTGATACACATATACAAACAATATACTATAACATCTTGCTAATCAGTAATGACGGAAGTTAATTTATTTATATGGGACCATTTACAAATGTACTAATATGTTAAAATGAGACAATATACAAAATTCTTTGGTTATTCAATAGTTCACCCTTCAAATGCCTGGACACACACTTGTATTTTGGCAGATTTTGAAGACAGTTGTTTACATATTTTTATTTCTCTGGCCATGGAAAAACTGTAGACTTAATAAATCACTAAAACTATATTCACTACTGCATTTCATTGTTAAAATAGATTATTTTGAGATTTAATTGCATCAGTTTTTTTGAATCTATTAATTGAAAATAATAATACTTGCAAACCCCTTTATGTTTGTCAAAACAAGACAGAGAAATAAACTGTAACACTGCAATAAGTATATATGCACCAAATTTAAATATTACTAAACTGAGAAGTGAAGTTATTTGGATTGTATTTCAACACCTCTGTTTCCACATAATAATTGTATAAATTTTACCACATTCAATTTAATCTATAAATGGTTAATTGTATTTATCTGATAACCATGACACTGTTTATAGGGTGTCAAGTTTGATTCACACATCACACCATATCATTAAAAAGTGGTATTTCCTTTCAGGTGAAAGTTTTTTAAAATATATGAATATTGTAAAGAATTGATGAGTGCCTTAACTAAACAAAAATATATGTTCACTACTATAGGTCTATTACTTGATAAATAATTGAATAATTAAATAAAAATTAACCTTGATTGTAATATATTTCAAAAACATCATCAAATAATATGAATGGCTGTTTTTTGCCGAGTAATTACATGTCAAATGACAAAATATACTCATATATGTTTGATATAATTGTAATGTACTGATATATTGGCTTCATTCAAAGAAATTTTAATAACTTTAATATGTCAATAATAGTTAACATGCTACTAATTGTTATGAAGTAAAGGAAGAATGTATTGGATAAGACTAAAAGAATTGTCATGCAACAATTATTTTGTCTCACCTGGCAACCCACCTCTCTTAACTTGCTCAATAAATTCATTTTGTTAACTAGATACACTAACATAACTTTAAGAAATTGATTAACTAGTTTCAAAACTTGTCAAGGTAATAAAATAATAAATATATCCAGTGTATCAAATGTATTTCAAGCATGGATTCAGCAAATACCATAACGAGACTTGTGTGAATAATATATTAACTAACCCTTCATACATAAAAAATTAATGTTACAAAACTGGAGAAAATGACTCATCTCTAATTTTCAGATTAAATTTGGAGCACCTTCTCGAAAGGGGCGAGGTAATTTTCGGCTAAAGGGGAATATAATCCCCCAGACGTATACATCAGGATTTTCCCTTCATTGTACACATGTTAACAGACTGTGACGTCTCTAGTTGTTCACCAATCACGAGTTAGGGACGTATTTGTGGGGACTATAACTCCACCAGTTCCTAATTTTCTCCTGTCGTAAAAATGACAATTGCTGGACTTACACTATTTGATTTAAAATCAGATTAAATAATAGAAAATAGTCCGTACGGCAAGTTATATTAAGGTCAAACACTTCCGACCTTATATATGCCTATTCTAGTCTCCTGCCTGGCGACAATACAGTTCGGTTTCGTCTCGTTCGTATTTTATCCGCTATTGTGCAACACACGATTTTACTCATAAATATGAAATATGGAAATATTCTTAACCGTGTATTGCCAACTGTTGAAAATTATCTTAATTCTAAATCCTGATTTATTATAAATTCCGAGCAATATGGAGCGGAATCACCTTCAATACACTAAGGAGGACGCGCGTTTTTTCCCGTACATGATAAATCTGAACTACAGTCTTTATCAATTTTCAGACCATTAATGTTTTCGCACGCCAATGCTTTATTATTATACTACGGTCATTTGTAAGTAATACCCCAACCCTCATAATGATCACAAGAAAGACAGACACCCAGCCATTGTTTCTTCCTCAGTCGTTTTTACTTATGATCTCGCCCTCTAACTCAGATTCGTTCAAGTCATAGTGCAATATTTGTAACTTAAACACTGCTTACTAAATACAAGATGCAATATCACATAGAGCATAATAATTAATTTAAATTCTGAAACATCACTTACTATCAGTTGTTATTTTATAGTTCATTATTTAATAAATTTTAGAGTTAAATAATTATTAATAACATTTTTTAAAAATAGTGTTGCATTTGTTCAGGATAAACTGATTCATGATGTGTGTGTTAAATTATCATTCCATGCTTTCCTTTGTCAACTATTAATTTTTTTTATACCTTTAGATAACTTACATGACTTATTTTAGTATATATAATTATAATATTCCAAAAATAATTATTTACTCTGGCATTG
This sequence comes from Eucriotettix oculatus, assembly GCA_034510155.1. NCBI lineage: Eukaryota > Metazoa > Arthropoda > Insecta > Orthoptera > Tetrigidae > Eucriotettix > Eucriotettix oculatus. The sequence continues at coordinate 192,072,078 of CM067377.1, read as the reverse complement.
TTCATATTTTTTATTTCAATCTTAGATCAAGCATTTGTATAGTTTTGTTTCAAATGTAATCAGTAACTTTTGAATTTGAACAATATTCACAAATACTTTAATATTAGTTAAATGAATGATAAATGTATTAAGTATATCAATTAGTTATTTGTCATGAATATGAATGTTCTGTATATCATTTGGCTTTGTGACTAAACTAATTATGAGAAATACAGATGAGTAGAGCCTATGTACTGCACATTACAAGCACATTTTGTATAAGAAAATGTATTAGCATAATGATTTAGAAAATTTCAAATTAATTATTAAGTTAAAATATTTTATTGTTGTGAATATTTTGTATTTTTATCTATGGAAATAATGGAAAGCAGCTAAATGCTGCTTGTCTTTATTTTCATCCACATAGAAAAAGAAATTAACTTGTCCTGACTAGTCATGTGTAAAAACATATAATTGCTTTTACATGTAAAACTTTATCATGAAATGACTTAATCTTGTTAAAATGCTAAAAAACACTCTAATTATAATCTTTTGATAATTATCAAAAGATTAACTAACATGTTGATAGAAGAAACAGAGATCATAGCTAACTCTGCTTGTCATTGGAACATTAGCTCTTTACTCTATGTATATGTACATAATCATTGAATTGGAGGTATAAATAACACACCCTCTACATAAAACACATACACGCACATTTACCATGGTACAGCTATAGATGTAAGTCCTAAATACACAATTTCAAGTATTTTACCTGATTTCTATGTATATTTTTTTAAAGATCATGTTAACTCTTGTAGCTATTTTTTATTTGACTATTCATACTGTAATACTGTATATATTTTAAATGTCACAAATGAAATATTGAGTGTTCACAAAATTGTGTAAAAAGACTGCTATTGCTCAGGTTACAAAATGGTAAAGTTTGCATTATTAAAAGTTTGAATCCTTGGCACAACATGGATGCTACAGTGTTTCATGTCACATGCACAAAGCCTGTTATTTTACATATAGTTAAATATTAAGAGAGTCTTCTAAAGATATCTGTAAATTGAGTCATTTCTGTCAATCCAAATCTTGTGAAAGTTTCAATTGAAAACAATAAAAACATTTTGAAAATGCATTTATTATTATTTTAATTCCCTACATATTACCACTGTCATTAATTTTTAAACAGTTTTAATTTTGAACGGAATTATCTGCGTTTGGATTCTAGTAGGATTTCTACAACTACAAACATTAAAAGCTTATCAAGAATTCTAAAATATAGAAGAAGAAGAAAATTGGTAAAACCGTAAGTAATATGTAACAGTAATACTTGGTTAACAATTTAACTTTCAATTAGGTATATAAAATAATGTCATATTATTGATTCATTGGAAATCAACTTTCGTCAAGATGAATCATTAATGAAGTGTTTATTATAAAATTCTAATAAAAATGGGATACTATAACAAACATTATGCTACTAAATCTTCCGACACTTAAAAATTATCAAATTAGTCATTCACGCTATCACATCTGATACATGCATGATATTTTAACTTTGATATGGGTTTGCATACAAATTAAAAATAAACTAACCAATTTCATAAATTCTAAAAGTGATCTTAAATAAGATACTTCATAAAAACAATAATTTAGCAATGTATTAACTAATTGTAGGGGAGGTGTGTTTGAACGATAATGAAAGGGTAGTTAAGGAGATAATTTATTTACACAGTTATGATTAAGAAAATATTTATAGATTTACGAAATTTCGGCTGTACGGTTAAGCAATCAGAATTGTTAAGAACCTCGGGTTAAACCGTGGACTAAATTACCTGCATGGGCGTCAAAGATTGAGAACCTTGTTTGAAAGTAGATTCGGAGAGCTTAATTTCTACTACAGTTTCCTTCACCTACCGAGACCAGACGACGGGTCCCTTCCGTCCCCTTCAATTAGAGAGACAAGAATGATGATTCCTCACAGCCATCATCGCGTGAAGAAGAAATATCGACCTCTACCATGGATTTTCTGTAAATCACGCGAGCGGGAAGAGCAAGGTCAATTCCATACGTGCCAAGATGCCATCCCTGGGGATTAGAGACGGCATGACGTCTCGACATACTGACGCCATTACCAGACCCCAAATCTCGATAACTTTATACTGAGAATACATGGAATATCACGCTACTTAAAGATGGTAATGTGCGTAACTCTAAATTTAAATACGAAACACGTTTTTTGGTTAAGATGACCTTTACTTGCAAACAATAAAACTGAAACTGAAGCCGATGGTTCAGATTCTTGCGGCTCTATAGACTTCCCTACCCTGTTTACCCTCCGTTTTCAAAACCTCCCCATTTTAAGAGGAAATTTAAATGTTTATATTTTGTAAATGTTCCCATTTTTAGTTTGAAAAGGGGGGGGGTGTTAACAGGTTACTTGAGGGTGATTTTGAAACAGGTAACCCCACTATTAGCATAGGAAGGGTATTGAAAAGAAAGAAATGGAAGATAGAGTAAGGTAGCCAAGGGTAGAATAGGCAACCGAACTATAGTTTAAAGATATTGCCGGTGATTTGATAAAATATATGCAGGGAAAACCTTTTAAAACATACATCAGGTACTAAGCTCACGCCCTTCGAATTGACGGGAGAGGAACTTGCTGTAGGTGACAGCATTCCGTTCTCCGTGCCTTCACCACTTTAGGATCAAAAAGATCATCTAGAGCATCGCCGAGGTAATAAATGACTGAAAGCCCAGAAAATTTTAATTTTTTTTTCACTACCTACTGGGACATTGGAATTTCCTAATATTTTGCGACAATTATTTTTCATAACATTTTATAAAATCTTCAATCTCTTTCTTTTTAACATTTTTATATGCAGAGTCAATTGCAGAGGAGATTAAGATTATCGAAAAAATTTAACATCTTGTATTGTATTTATTATTAATACAGGTGGGCATATTCCCGGTGGCAGTTTGTTGATAATCTAAAAGAACAAAGATAAATTACAAAAAAAATAAAAATTACAATTTAAATATATTTTATGTCTTTTCTTTTATAAAATGAGGAGTGTTTCTAACTTCTTTCTGAAAATATTTGTATTCTTAGGGAAAGCCTCTAGTACCCTTGCAGGCAAAGCATTCCAGTCCCTTATCATCCTGTTTACGAAGGAATATTTGCCCACATTCGTTCTTTGGTCCCTTCCCTTCATTTTGTAATTATGGTCGTTTTTAGAGAAAACGTTAGGTATCTGCTCCCTTATTTCCTTCCAGGCCGGTTCGTCCGTGTAATCTTTGTAGCGTGCTCCAAGTCTAGCCTTTTTTCTTCTATCACCGAGTGGTTCCCATTTAGTATTACGACCCGTAATATGCTACATTTCTAATTTAGTCTACATAACGTGAAAGAGAAACGAAATTTTAAAAATACAAAAGCATATTGGCGGAAAGTTCTAACACTTATTACATATTTTAAATAAAGAAAGGTAATTTTAGGAAAAAGTCACACATTATGGGAATATCGTATGCAGGGTCGCACGGTAATTTCATCAGAATTATAAAAGTCTTCGAAATGCCGCCTGTTAAACGTGTTTTATTGTTAATAAACTTTGATTAAACCGAATAAACCACAACAAGTACATGAACACTAATTTTTTTATTAATTCGTCAAAAACATTTAAAACAGTATTCTGAGACGCCAGCATGCTCGATCAGACGGCGCTGCGGTTTTTGAAGCTCATATTATTGTTGAATCTTAGACGAGCAGGGGTTGAAACGGTAGTACTGCGCATGCGCATTTCTTATCCCAGACAAGATTCTCGGGCTATAAAGAATGTAGCCAAGATATATAAAAGAGGGAGCGCGCTAGAAGGAGCACAGTTTCAGAAATTCACACTCTTAAAATACTATTATTTTAGAGTTTCTTAAAATTACAAAACACATAATTCGTCCTAAATTAATTCATGTGCTGTAGCACATATGCACCGGCCGCCACTATGTTCAATTCATATGTTTTTGCATTGTTTCAAAATTTGTTTGCGTATAGCTCTACCTAAAGGTATTTAACTTTATTTCTTTTAAAAATATCAGATGTGTTTAAATATTCGATTGTAAATTTTCTTTCATATCTTTGCTTTTACTAAAAATATACATTTATAGTTTCTTAAAATGTTAACACGTTATTTTCTCACTTGCTTTTCAAAAGTGTCGCATTTTGGATTGCTTTTTTGGGGGGTTAACAGGCTACATGAGGGTGATCCTGAAACAGGCAACTCCCCTTTAATAGCATAGGAAGGGAGTTGAAAAGGGAGGATGCGGAAGGTTGAGAAAGGTAGCCAAGGGTTGACTACGGCCCCCGGGCTAAAGTTAAAGGATCCTACCCGGTGTTTCACCTAAAGAGATGCAGGGAAAACCCTAGAAAACCTGCATCAGGTAAGTCGGGCATTGGGCACTCTTCTCACGCCCTTCCGAATGACGGGAGATGAGTTTGGTGTGGGGTCGCAGCATTCCCTTCTCCCTGACTGAGAGTTTCATGATGCACACTCTGGACTAGAGTGGTTGGCACTGAGAGTGATAAATATATGAGAGTAGAAATATATTAATCGCACGTACGAAAGTCATTTTTATAAAACAAAAACAATCCGATCATTTCTCTAGCCTCTCGAAAACAGGAAAATGGCGCAGAAGCTCCATTTTTTGCTCCAAGTTGAACGAACTTTTCTTTTCGTTTTTCACTCACTCAGAGTTCTTGTGAATGACAAATTGTCCGACTCTGTCTGTCAAAATCACGTCCGCGGTCCCGCAAGGAAGTGTCATCAAGTTTCTTGCATTCATAAATGACTTAACATCACAGATCAAACTTTTTGCCAATGATTGTATGTTTTATAGGGAAATAGAATATGTTGAGGATGCACAAATTCTGCAGACTGACTTAGACAAAATTTACCAATGGTCGGTTAGAAATAAAATGCAAATAAATGCGTAAGAGTAAGGCAGTCGTTTTCAGAAAAAAGAGAAATGTCCCTCCCACTCGATATAAAAGGGGGAACGAAGTTGTAATGGAGTGAAATAAACTGCAAATATCTTGGGATCACGATTAGTAAAGATTTAAATTGGGATAATGAGGTGAGCGAGGTAAAGGGTGGAGGGCGATGCTTCACTTTGTAAACAGGGTCTTGAGGAAAAGCACGAGAAAAACCAAGATTTCTGCTAAACTCTGGTCAGGCCAATTTTTGAATATGGGGTAACGTGCTGGGATCCACATCGAAATGAACACACTCTAGCGTAGGAAAAAAAATACAAAATCGGGCTGAAAAGATGAGAATTTAGAAGGTCTCAGTAATAGAAGGAAACATGCGAGGTTGTGCGCAATATATAAAGATTATAAGGGAGAACCACAGGGCATGGAAAAAAATAACAAACCATCTAACGGCGCCAAATTATATTTCTAAAAATGACCACTCGTTCAAAATTAAAGAAAAAGGGCAACGTACAGACGTAGGAAAATTTTCATTTGTAACTAGGTCAATACGCGATTGTAATTCCTTGCCTGCAGAAATACTGAGGACTTTTCCGGGTAGCGTAAATAAATTTAGGAATAGGCTAAGGAAACTAAAGTGAGCAGTTTTTTTAGAATCAGTGAAATGATTTCTGTGTGACTCCTCTTTTCTTTTCCAGATCAAAACCTACACTTCAAAATTGTTCCTTAGTGTGATTTGTATTTTCTTTTTGTAATTGTATTAGTGTTTTCTTTGTAAATAGCTGCCACTGGGCAAATGCCCAATAGCAGCTAAGTAATAATAATAAATAAATACATTTATATTATCAGATGGATTGTAAATATCAGTTACAGTCAGACGCGTAGGAAATGCCAATATACACATGTGTAAAGGGTATGTGCAAGATTGCGACGAATTTAGTTGCACGAAGTTGTAAAGAACACGGCTAATCTGAACAAATTTTGGCATTGATCAGTTAATGGACTACCAAGTTTGTTCTTATTTCTAACAGTGTGTTGTTACATTATAAATTTTATAGCGTGTTAAGATGTGTGGAAGTGTTTTCTTTTGAAAATGGCATAATAGATGTCAACAATGAAACGTGTTGTGTGTTTGGGAGACTGTTATACACCTCTGACTTTTATGTGTCAAACGAGAGATTCTATTTGTGTTTTCTTTGTATATAGCTGCCAGCGGGCAAATGCTAAGTAATAATAATAAAATCAGTGTCAAACTCGTAACTTTGTATCGGGAGTTAATAGTACAAACTATTTGCAACATACACTGTGCTGTTGACAGTCCAGGCTTGGACTATTCCAGTACAAAGACATTGTGCCCCATCACACAGGTAGCATGTCATCCGAGACTGCGGCTTTTCCCGCTCTACTCACAGATTTCTTTCTTACTCCGTGAGAACGACTGCAATAAAAAGATTTTTCGCAATTTCTTTCAAGTACCTACGAAATACTGCCGTCCAAAGTAGAGAGGCAGTAAGTAAAATTTTATGACTTTGGAAAATATTTCACGGATAAATGTATTAATATATATATAGTAACATGTAAACTTACAGTCCAGACAGAATCTATACGAGCAGGATTGTAGTTTTCGAGTTGCGACCTGTTGGACAAGTTTCGCGCCACGACACGAACAGGCATTGTAGTCGACTTATTTTCGTTTGGCTGATGTAAGCGGAAGCGTACGAGCAGTCCAGGCCAGAATGTGCTCTTAGACGGAGGTGCTGTGGCCCGCAAATCCTCGTGATTACAACGGCTATGGAATCAACCCCAGATTTAGGTGATGATACGCCCTAAGGAAATGTTCTATGAAGTTACGTCGAATTTTGAGAGTTGTTAGCGGAGAATGAATGATTACCAACTTCGTGCTCTGATTAAAGTTAAACCATTAAATTGATCTTTTCGTGTTTTTATGAGCAAAAAATACCTGGCGCCCTACAAATTCCTAAAATTATAAATATATTATTTTGTAACATGAAAAGTTACGATGAACAATGCGAGTTGCAATTGTTGAGGAACTGGCGCAGCCCGGGCCAACAATGTGGTCTGGCGAGACATTGGGAGTCGTCATGGGGCGATGGAAGCAGCAAGTTGTGTCGGCGGGACGACGAGAGAATTACCACGCACTGCAGATATAATTTTTTCTCATGCTCTGATTGGAATTAAAACTATTAAAATCAATTTTTGGTGTTTTTTATTAAAAATACCTGGCCCCCTAAAGGAATTGAGAAATCCTCGAATACGGAGGAACGAAGGATCGGCTACAATTTATATAAGTGAATCGCCGTAATGTATGCACTCACATAACTATCGAAAGACAGCACCAAATTGGACATTTCTTTTTTTATCGTCAGTACAAGTTTTAAATAAAAGAAAATTTTTAAAAAATGGTTCAGAAACGTTTCAAAATCTCAAATATGAAAACATTCTACGGAAAAACTACCTTATGTATTTAAGTAAAAATTCATCCTTTAAGTGGGGAAGAAATTTTATTCCATCAGAGTACTGAAAATATTTTTAGTCATTATTGTACAGGGAGTATTTTTGACTGTGGAGATACTGGAAGTATATTTGAGGTTCATATTGTGACGTCTTCGATTTTATCGAGAATTCAATAACGTACCAGGGTAATATGAATAAATACCCGAGCAATGCCAGGTCCTCAGCTAGTTAATTTATATACACAAATTCATATTTCTGGTTACGAATAAAACCATTTTCAAAGAGATACGGGGTTTACGTAAATGTTGACACTCAAAAAGAAAACTATCCATTGGTTTCTCAAAAGCAATTTTTTTTAAATACTGCCATTCACCTTTGGACTGCACTATAAACACCCTACTACATACTGAAGTTTTTTTGTTTTGAAAAAAGCCATGCTGGCACATGTCAAGTTCCTGTTATGTGCCTTGATTTCCAAATTAAATTAACAATCTATGTAAACTAGTCTGGACAACGCAGAAACATCAAGGCATGGTTTCTTTGCAACTGACACTATGATTCAATGAAACTATATTTGTTTTTTGTCACGGTTAAGCAAAGAGCTTGTTATGCATATCCACTGTCTTTCTCAAAAGGAGCCAATTTGAGCATGAAGCTGTGACAACCGAATTCTTGGGCTAGTCCAATTTGAGTCACAATTGTACACAATTTTTTTAACACCATAAATTGTGGGATTTCAAATTGCAACCTTATAAGTTAACGACATGAATAATTTCTTTAGCTGGCTCTTAAAAAGTTTTCCGAAGAAATGCCACACAATATCATGACCCAATAAAATGAACTTTTGAGGCAAACCATATTCACAGAAGACAAAAACATTCCAGGAAATGTGAACTAATAATGGTAATTTAGTTTTTCCTACTTGACATGTGAGAATTTAACTCAAATAATGATAAATATTCTATACCAACCCTCAGGTGATGTAAATTCCTGAAATAGCACTGAAAAATTGTCACAAGGACATTGTTTTCTGGCTCCGACTGCAGTAGGTTATAAAAGTATAAGTACATGCTAAACACAATTGTTTTCCAAAATATTAACAATTGTTGAGTAAGATAATTACCAACCTAACTTCACTGTACAGCAATACTTACAATTGGCACAATTTCTCACAAAATTGAATATGTATATCATTCCATTATTACCTAAATATTTTAAATGTTACTGTCTAGCCAAAGTAAGAAACACATTATAACAAACTCTTCAATTAGAAGACAATTGAATTGGAAAAATAACCTGTACTTAGTGTGAAGCTTGCTGCCATTTTCATTGCACCCACCTCTACAAAGAAGTATCTATATAAATATATTAAAATTTGAACACTTTACACAAAATGCACATTAAATCATTCAAAGATGTATTTTGAAAAAACTGATTTTTTACAACACAAAATTTACAGACATTCAACACTTTAATCTCTTAATATGAAGGTCCTTAAGAATGAATGTCAATATCAGAGTTCTGATGGCAGGACAAACAATGAATCCTGTCTTAGCTTTGGCTGAAATGATCACAGGATCATTAAGTTCACATTAGTTTTCAAGAGTATATAGCACATACTCTAAACACACAGTTCACATGAACTTGTTAATTTAACAATACATTGCTGCTTTTAAAGGTTATCTTGCATGTGGCATTTCTAATTCCAGACTTAGAGTGCAAATTACTTTGAATAACTGTATTTTTCTATTTTAATTTCACTAATACATCTCATTGAGCAGTTAAGTCTACTTTACAAACAAATTAAAATGATCAGAACAAATTATTTTTAATAATTAAAAATTTCACTATTTGAAACCTGAAAAGAAATTAACATTTACATTTAATTAGGATGAAATTATTAACTGATCACAAGTTATATAAGTACTTATAATAGAGCATATTTTTCATTGTTGATTAAGCCTTCCTTGGGATTTTCATAAACTGAGATTGAAAACTGTAAATACCAATTATATAAATAATTGAGATTTATCCCCCCCCACACACACACAAAAGTGTGTCTACGGTTCTTCTGCTGACTCTGGCAATCTGGGAAAGCAGCAAAAAAAGAAATCTTCTGGACACCTAGGAGCTACAGAAATTTGCAGTCTCTCACACTTGTTTCTTCGTTCACAGCGACAATTTGGCACATAAGGAATTGGTAACCTATTGTTATTGCCAGAATCAATGCTACGACCATCTTGAGCATACACTTGACATGTCAAAATGACCAACACAAGAAAATGTATGTATTTATCCATTCTGAAAATAAAAATTAAATTTGAATAAAATATTAAAATTATATTTTTAGCACACAAGTATAGTCTAAACAAGTCCAAAAAGATTTCTATATCAAATATAAAATAATTAAAAGCAATTGAAAAGATCTCCTTTAAAATGTATTCCACTTCATTGCAAGATTAAACTGAAAGGAAAGTACAAAGATCCCCAATGACGTAAGAATTCCTGCGTTAAGTACTTCATTGTATGGAAAACTTATTTGCATATAACATTGTCATAACCAGTCATTTACATTCTAATTCCTTTGTACAATGGATTTAAAATAACACTTATATAGGTAGCATCAAATTATTGTAATAATATGTATCATTGTGCTGGAATACAACAAATTTTTCCTGCTAATATTTATATATAAAATAATTACATGTAAGTTAACAAGTTACAAATGAATAATAAAATAAGTTTTTATATTATGAATAACAGAACTAATAAAAAGAATGGTTATAAAACATAAATAATTTAATATACTAATTTGTAGATGAGAAAAACTAATGCATGTCCTGTACTTACACAAACAGATGAAGATGGTTGTCTGACCTTGCCCAAGTTGAAGATCAAGGTCAACAGGTTGGACCAGTGTTCTCTGCCCTTCCCACAGGCTGACTGACAACTCTTGACACTCCTGCCTGTGTAAAATCCCTACCACTTAAGTGCCCTATAGCCAACCCACTACAACCTCATTACCTTACACTATTATTCCACATTCTCTCAGGTCGTAAATTGCTACATCACCATAAAAATGGAAAACAGCACTTTGTGGCACTCAGCCAAACAGAATAACATAAGTTTTATACATACATCACTTTATTTTAAAAATATATCTTTCACTCTAAATCACTGTACATACAAATGCACTGAAATCAAATCAAAATTCTTTTTCTTTTCATTCATTCTTATGGGTTAAACATTTTAAGATTAGGATAGATTGGAAAAAAATATATAAATGTAGCTTTCGATGTTGACAAATTCGGCAAAGACACAAAAGCACAACACAGTTTCAGAGGGCCAATATTTCACAAATGTGTTACCAATAAATTTGACTTTACAAAAATTAACTAATGATATTTGTAGTATTATACAATACGTATTTTTCCAATAAAGAATAAATTTAGCATTCTATATGTTTGAACAGTAATAAAAACAAAATACAAGATAATCTTTACAAGGTATGTTCAATTGATGTATACTATATTTTACTTGATTAAATTCAAGGAAAAAATCAGTCTTCAGACTTATAATTCCACAATAAGTTGCAACACAATACTATAATTACCATCTTCAGTATACTGCCAAATCTAACAATTACATCAAGTTGACATTGAAAAAAAAGACAGTAAGAATGAAGGAAATTAGTTAACTGAACAAAATAGAACCAAATCAGTCAAAGGTAAATTCACAAGTTAAGTGAAAATATAATAGTCCAAAACAATCACATTCGCATCAATGTTTCACAGCACACAAACTGTCGAAAACTGAGGTTTCTATTGAGATCCACCAGCTTGGCGGCGCAAAAGAACATAAATCTTTTCTTTAATCCAATCTTTATTATACGGCGCATATGAATTTGTACTCTTCTGATATCTGGGGGGAAAGTAAGAAAAATTAGAAACACTGTACATAGCAGATTAATTAAAACTTTATCTAACTAACTTACACAAGACAGGACAGGTCAGTTAACTGGTCAACAAAATCAAACAGTTGACTGATGTCATACGTAATGGAAGGTGTGTTAGGATTTTGTCGCTTCAAATGTTCTTCATATATTTTACATACACCTGCAGAAAAAAAATTGAACAATGTTATGATTGTATTATTTCTTAGAAATGAAATACAGTAATAAAATGAATAAAAATTGTGATATAAATTAGAAATAGTAATAGTAAGCAGACCAGAGCTACTTGTTGCCGATGGAATCACTGATGTGGATAGGACAGTTAGTGCATCAAACTAACAGAAAATGTTGCCTTCTCACACAGGATACATTTTTTAAATGTTATTCTTCTGCTTCAAGAGATGGGCCAAAATGACTTGCTCTTGAGGAGTAAGCCAATCTCTTTAAGGAAGAGGACAACTGCTACAAAATACATATGTAGTACCAAAGCCAACAATCAATCTCCTTTCATTATTAATATCTATTATTTTGACTACGTAAGATTCTATAATGAAGAGATTTGTATTTATTTATTTATTATTACTAGAGGTGAGTATTTGCTCAGGGGCAGTTTGTTAATAAAATTAAGTACAAAGATAAATTACAGAATAAAAAGATAAAACCAATTGAAGAATATTTCATGTCCTTTTACAAAATAAGCACCTACCTTTACAGTGTTTCTAACTTCTTTTATCAAAACATTAAACAACACAGCCTTAATTGTCAGAGGCTATATTGCTTTTAATATGTAATACTATGAAACATTTGTTCTCCCTGTTTGGGAACATCAGAAAGATGTTAATATATTGCAACTTCACAAACTGGCTAAAATTGAGCACTACTGTGCCCATGTCTTGTGGAGTAAAGAGCAAGAAATTCTAAATTTTGTTTTTTAAAAAAAGGAGACTAAACATTACATAGTATTATAAATTATAATAAATAGTCATTAAATTTAATACAGGTTTTTAATGTGCATTGGTGTGACCAATAGAACAGGAACTGCAATCTAAACAGTTAATTTCTTTTAAAAAAGGGGGAGAACTATGAAAATAAATCTGTTATTGGGTAATCTCATCATCCATTCTAATCTCATTAGTGTATTCCATCCTTCGCCTACCTCTTCTGATCTTACACCACACTTCCCTCTAATGTTTATTTTACAAGAACCTAGTGTCTTAAATTGCGGCCTATTAATCTATCCCTTCTCTCAGTCAACATCCTCCATATTATTTGCTTTTCCCCTATTCTTTCCTAGTTTGTGATTCTATCCACTGATCTCATTTTTAGGGGGCGGAAGGGGGATGATGTGTGTACAACCTCTCATCCTCAAGTTGGAGGTCGAACCTACCCGAGGTGCCCCTGTGTAATCTAATCGGCCACGGCGTAAACGGGGAGCAGCGTGCCTTGGTGTCGGGTCCTGCCTGCCATTCCTGGGTATGTGAAACCTAATAGTAGGGGGCGGACCAGGGTGGCTCGCCCGGGAACTAGTATCCTTTATGAGCACGGGGGATGGACTGAGACTGGTTGGAGTAATCGTGCGGTTGCTCTAGTAACTGAGTCCATCTCAAGACAGTCATCAAGCCCAACTGACTGGGTGGTTGCGCAAATCATCCATAGGGGATAGCTGCTAGCTTCCACTTCGGATGGGGGTGCGTTTGGCCTCGGAAACCAGGTGCTGCAATCCGGAAGAAGTGGGATGTTTCGAATGCTAGTCGCAGGGTGGTACTCTCCTTTATCAGGGTGCGGCCACTCACCTTTATCAAGGAAAAAGGCTACGCTTGACTAGAAGTGCTAGCACTTACGTTAAGGTTGAAGCCAGCCAGTCGTAGGGGACTACTCGCTTCCATTGGGGCTAGTGCGGGGCCCTTATGAGAGAAAGGGGCTCCCTGGACTGGCTCAAAGTGCGACACGAGGTTGACCTGAGCCTTCAGTGAAAAATACAGGTAGACAGTGGTAAGCTTTAGCCCAGCTGTCGCTCTACTGGGCTCACAATTGGGTTGGACTGTCGGGCAGTGGTATGTGTTCAAAAACCCACGGTGGCGGTGCTAGCAAGTCGGTGCCTGGGTATGTGTAACCTAAGAGTAGGGGGCGGACCAGGCCCAGCAATTAAAGCCACCAGCCCTTGGGTAAGGCAGCGGCCCCCGAGGGCACTCTCGCCATTGCAGGCGGAGTGCATTTCCAACAGGTCAAATTCTCTGGTGTGGGAGCCATATGCAACCTGAGCAACATAACTCGTAAGCCGGCCAGGTGGAGAGGTGTCTCGGAGCAATCCTTGGCTAATTTCCAATACTACACTCCATTACCTTGGTTTCCCCTCTATTAATCCTCATATTGAACTCTTTGTCCGTGACCATGCTCATGCCATTTATTATGGTTTCCAAGCCTCCTTCTGATTCTCCTAATACTACAACACCATTGGCAAAGCATAATGTTTTTGTTTCTTCTGCTTGCAGTATGATTCCTTTCCCATATTCAGTTTAACTTTCTTCACCGCATGTTCTATATATAAGTCAAACAGCATGCGCGACAGACTGCATCCTTGTCT